>CM075350.1:61690000-62940000 GCA_037693485.1 Kitagawia praeruptora
GGGCTCCTGTAAACGTACACGTGAGGTACTAATTGTCAAGAACTTGTAATCTTCTGAACTTCTTTTAATTCCTTACAAATATGGCAGGTTGACACATCTGGTACGGACTCACAGGATACCACAGTGCCCGTCCCCCATAAACGTCCACGTGAGGTACTAATTTATACATTTGTGTATCTTTACAGATACTTGCTATTAGATTGTGTGAATGTGTATTGACATTCTTAATTGCAGGTTGAGACGAGTGCTCCTCCCACCTCTCTAAAGGACCCGGTCCATGTCTCCCCTCCTCGTCATGTCGAACCTGTTCTTCAGGAGGTATGTTAATTTCCTATCAACTAGTTGTCTTCGAACTCTTGTGTCATTCATTAGATTGTGTGAATGTGTATTGACATTCTTAATTGCAGGTTAAGACGAGTGCTCCTCCCACCTCTTTAGAGGACCCGATCCATGTCTCCCCTCCTTGTCATGTCGAACCTGTTCTTCAGGAGGTATGTTAATTTCCTATCAACTAGTTGTCTTCGAAGTCTTGTGTCATTCATTAGATTGTGTGAATGTGTATTGACATTCTTAATTGCAGGTTGAGACGAGTGCTCCTCCCACCTCTCTAGAGGACCCGGTCCATGTCTCCCCTCCTCGTCATGTCGAACCTGTTCTTCAGGAGGTATGTTAATTTCCTATCAACTAGTTGTCTTTGAAGTCTTGTGTCATTCATTAGATTGTGTGAATGTGTATTGACATTCTTAATTACAGGTTGAGATGAGTGCTCCTCCCACCTCTATAGAGGACCCGGTCCATGTCTCCCCTCCTTGTCATGTCGAACCTGTTCTTCAGGAGGTATGCTAATTTCCTATCAACTAGTTGTCTTCGAAGTCTTGTACCATCTGAATGTACATGGCTAGCAAACTATACGTCAAGTCTTCTAATTTTCATGATAGTTGAAAATTAATAATATGAACTATAACATCATAATATGAAAGAAAATGTAATCAGTAGATAGTTGCCAAATAAACCTTTTTTTAAGTATGAACGATGGGTTAAAGGAACACAATAACATCATAATATTGACTTGATAATCAAAATTAATAATACCATTTCATTACATGATTTATAAATCTAGCAACACTCAACACTCAAATTTATAAATCAAATTTATGACCTCTATTAAACCTAATCTTGATCCTGAAACTAAGTTGTATTTAATTTTACCCACTTCTTGTACTCGTCGCTTGTGCTGAGAATAGCTAAAAACTATTCAGCAAGTTTTAACTCCCCAACTAGACAGTCAGCTATAGCTCCTGCATCGGGAACTGTCAAACATTAGTAGCTAGTATGCAGCTTGTAAAGACCTTGTATGCACCTTGTAGGCAGTGTGTAGACAAGTTGTCATTGGTTTCTATTCTAGCAATTGCTTATGTAGCTAGTAGCAGTAAGTTTCTAGGCAGTAATTTCAGTATTTGTTCTATAAAAGAGGCCTTGCCTCATTGTAAAATTTGGTGAAGTATGAATATAATTTATTTTCTACCCCAACTGATTCTCTCTTCTCTCTCCATAATCTAGCATGTAGTTTCAGTTTGTAACAGAAACTAAAACTGAAGAAGGAAGAGCAGTATAACAAGTTATATTTCCATCTATAATATCATTTTGTTTTTTCCAATTTGTGACACTTTGTAATTTATTTTTTAGTTAGCTAATCAAACATTCACGTATAGTTCGTCATAGACATTCTCTCTTCTTTCCAGATTGCTTAGCCACTAAAAGAATAATTTTGTTAGTTTGGATTTTGATCCAGGACAAATATATAATATATATATTCAAAAAATCTGGGAGTAGATATCTTCCTGCAAATGCTTGGACTCTTCGTGAAAAAAAATTGTGCCTTTTATCTTGAAGGGGTAGAAGACATGCACTTTATCAAGTCAGGGGATAACACTAAATTGTAAATAGTCAAAGAAAGTTGCTTCTTATTTAGTTTAGCAAAATGAGTTGTATGCCAAACAAACTAGCTGGAATTCCTGCTTCATACGTTCAGCTTACCCTGATAAGTGGATTTTATATCCACTTGGAACATTCTATATCGGCTTAAATTGACTGTTTTGGACTCAAGTTTGTGTAGTTTTGATGTGTTTTGTGTAGTTGTGCAGGTTTCCAAGAATATCTAAGCTTTTGTCGTTTTTGGAGAATTAATTGATTAAAATTCGGATTTTCCGGGAAGGCTGCGCAGCTTATACTGTTTTGGCCATATCTGGAGTTCTAGAAGTCCGTTTTCAGTGATCTTACTGCCCACGCGAAGCTTGAGAGATTTTCTACAACCTGGGATAGGAAACAAGTGCAAGAAACGTACTGATTAAAGTCGCGCACGTGTTCTTATTAAAGAAGGCTTGGAATTTACTGTTTTGCCCTTTTTCTAATTCTAATTGTATTCTGGGCAGTTTTGGGTACCTTCTTTAAATCCTAATTGTAATAGAAGGCAATATATTGCTGGGCAAGAATTGTAGAGCCTATATAAACACATCATACCATTGTAATTCATAGCTAACAATTGATAGCTTGTAATCGTATCAAGGTACTTTCGATTTTCAATTCTTCAATATTATGTTTTCATTCATTATCATTATTATTTTGTTTTCTTCTTTAATTATGTGTAACTAAATCTTTAATCTGAGGATTGGGTAGTATTCCTTGGTATTCATGTGTGTTTAATTATCTGTGATTTTCTTGCTTTGCTGATCTGTTATTGAGGGCTTAACACAATTAGAAGAGTAGCTAACTTTTGATTGTATTCTAGGGATTGTAATAACTTGGAAGAGGAGTTGCAATTTTAGTACATGATTTAACAAACATAACTCGAATATTTGATTGGAAGATTAATAGGAGAGTTGTGAGACTTATAATTCTTGGAGCTTAATAGTTTATGATTGTCTTTGATTGTATCACGGAAGTGACAATTAGGGTATAGTTGTAGACATTATATTGTATCTTGGAAGAGAACATTATAACCTTAGAAGAATTGTTTTCAGCAGAGTAAGAACGTAGACATCACATAGATATTGAATGTGCATTGAAACCAAGTGAAGAACCCCAGTTCTTTGATTGTTTTCCTCATATATTTTATTCTCGATTGATAATTAGTTTAATTTAGTTTATAAACACACCAAACATTCTTCTACACTTCTAAATTGTGAGAAATAAAAACTTGAACTTGATATTACAATTCAGTCCTTCCCTGAGAACGAACACATAAAAATACTACTAACATACCCGAAAATAAAATGTGCCCTACACTGATTCTTGAACCCTCGTCCTATTTTACCAAAAGAAAATCAGAAGTATCCACTAGGATAAAAGACTATTGATACACATTATGTATTCAATGCGGTTTACAACAGGAAGGCAATTTTATTGATCAAGGTTACCACTTACCACCTTACCAGTGTCGTTAATTCCTCATTCATCCAAGTACTAATTCTCTAGTGACAAGAAAAAGAGCATGTTTCTCAAGTAAAGAAATACTGATGTAATAAATCAATTATTAAACAACTGCAGCTTATGTTTATAGCTATCAAGTTAAAAATCACTTGCCTTATCTCAAATGTAAGTTTTGAAACTAACTTCTTAAGAAAGCACATCTACAATGTTGAGAAGTTTCTGAAATATCTTAATATCGGAGTTGCTGAAAAGGGGGATGTTAGGTTCCAGGATGGAAAAAGAAGGGAACCATTTTTGAGTTAGCCACCAGTTAAAAAGCCAAGGAGTGTAATGTGCAACTCGAACTGCCCACTGGTCTTGCAAGGGTAGAGAACTCAAGGTTTCCTTAGACAGGCTAGCAGGAACTCAAGGCCGTGAAGGTTACCTTTCTACTTTGTTTTAGATTTGTTTTAGCTGAGCGCCATACCAAAAAAAATTGGATCCCGCCTCTATAAAATAGAATATAAAAATTAAATTTACTGCAACAATTTAAGAAAACTGTTGCAATAGATTGAATTTTTTTAACTCTCTTGAATTTTTTCAATGCTATTGCAAAGTTTTTAACTCTCTTGAATTCTTAATTGCAGGTTGAGACGAGTGCTCCTCCCACTTCTCTAGAGGACCCAGTCCATGTCCCCCCTCCTCGTCATGTCGAACCTATTCTTCAAGAGGTATGTTAATTTCCTATCAACTAGTTGTTTTTGAAGTCTTGTGTCATTCATTAGATTGTGTGTATGTGTTTGACATTCTTAATTGCAGGTTGAGACGAGTGCTCCTCCCACCTCTCTAGAGGACCCGGTCCATGTCTCCCCTCCTCGTCATGTCGAACCTGTTGATCAGACCACCTCTGAACAGACCCCAGAGGCTTTTAAGGTACTAATTTATTAATTAATAAGCACTAGTACAAGAAATGTTTCGCTTAAGCTAAAAACTGACACATATCCTACTTTTTATGTCACAATTAAACCACCTGACATATAAAACTCTTTGTACTGAATACGTTATCAACTTGTATGCAGTTGCCTTCTAGTTCTCCGAGTACTTTAGGGTCCACCCCAGCGCCCATTGCCCGTGGTTTTTTCGATGTTGGGTGTAGTCGAGAGCTTCCTACTCATTTAGCGGACGTGCTTGAGGTATAAATCCCTTCATCCTCTCTTTTCATTTACTTCATTAGACATCGTGTTTCATATGTTCTTTTTTTGTGTCATGACATCCTTAGGTGGACACTATAACCGATAAGTTCTTAGATTTGCAAAGGAGGGTTGGAAACAAAGTCTATTTGACGAGGCCACTTAAAGAAAGGAAAGTCAGGTGGCTTTTCAACCATTGGTGGACAGGCACTTTCGGGAATTCAGATGGTAATTTCATTTGGTATGACCATCAAGGTGGGCAGAATGGTGTGACTTATCAACCTACCCATAAACATTTGTGGACTTTGTCCCCCGGTCATTGGTTGGCGGACGATATTGTGAAGGCCTATGCTGAGTTGCTTGCTATTAGAGAAGAAAAACTTTGGAAGTCCCTCCGACTTCAAAGACCGGCGTTAAAGTATTTCTTTGCACCTAGCTTTTTCATGCCATGGGCTGTGGTTGAATGCAAGGATTTGTCGGTAATAAATGCATTTATTTCCCTTTCTTATTTATTGCATCTGATAATGTGAATTTAAGTCAAAACTTACCTAGACCGGTCTAGATTCCTAAATTTGATAATTACATAAAAATAAGAAAAACATTCCTAAATTTAATTTAGAATTTATACACATCCAAGTATTCATGCTAACATAGTATTATATTTGTATTTACAGGTTCCTCCACATGTAAATAAAACGAAAAAGGAGTTGAATTCTATGCAAAATTTCATTAACAGCTACAAGAAGCAAATCCATGGAAATCCTATTCATTTGTGTGATATTGCGTTCTTCCCAGTTTGTACTAAATCGCATTGGTTCATGTTCGTTGTGGACCTTTGCAACATGAAAGTGATGTTGATTGATTCTATTCGAGACGAGAAACCTACTAGTGGGAGGGAAATATACCCTGGGGAGTTCTACGTTATGGTAAAAAAAGTTGTTCTTTTTAGTTACGTACTTTATTAATCCGAATATATTAACTTGAATATACGGTAATAAATGTATGAAATTTTGTAGGAAAAATTTCTTCCATATATGCTTCATAAATTGCATCCAGACCGTTTTCGCCCAAATAGATATATGAGGGTTAAAGAAGTTCTAGAACGTCCTAAACAAGATGGTGGAGTTGATTGCGGTGTGTATGTTTGCAAGTACATGGATGCCATCCTTCATGGGTTACACTTGGGAAAGGAACTGTGGAACCATGTTTTGGATGTTATAACCTTCCGATATCGCATAGCACATGAGTTAAAGCAGGGGGAAGCACGTAGGATGCCTGAAAAGTCTATCAATCAAAGATTTGATGGGGATGTAGTTTTTCGCACATAATTAGAACTTTAGATATATATATATATATATATTTTTTTTTGATTTTGGACAATATTAGATTTGTAATTATATTGGACTTTTGATTGTGTATATTGGACCTTTTGATTGTATATTGGATTTTTTGATTTTGGAAATTGTAGTTGGTTGTAATTTGGTATTGGTTATAGAGGGCAGAACCAGAAAACAGCAAACAGGAAAAACCTAGGCAGAACAGAAAGCAGAAAAAATTTGTAGAAAATATCCAAGCCACCCTCAATGTTTCATTGAGGGCGCCCTCAATGTTTCATTGAGGGCGTGCTGGGATTTTTTTTTTTTTTAACAGTTTAGTCACTACAGTTTCATATTCTTTCAGTTTTTGTATAAAAGTTTGTAAAAATCACACTAAACCTTCTGTCCATTTTTGGTTTTTTTTTCAAAAAAAGATTTTTTTCAAATTTTTTTTTAAAACATTTCATTTTCATTGTGAATATTGATAATCCAAATATAAGCAACAAGAAATAGTTCATTACATAATGTAATCAAATAAATCCATTACATTGCCAAGATTACATGACAATTTGGAGTTCTACATTGCAACTATGGCGTCTTCTTAGGAAAATTTCTCCTATCATGATTTGCTTCTTCTATTTTGCATTTTCCGCACATCCGTGGTTTCTTCGTTTAAGTCGACGTCTTAATACCACTTTTTTGTCTTCCCGCTTTCTTTCTTCCTTTAGTTTGTGACATTGGTGGATCATAAATTTAATTTAAAATTTATCTACATCCACGTATTCATGCTAACTATTTTGGTGATGAATATTACATAATTTTATAATAATTTGATATTTCCCTCATTTTTAAGTAGTTTATAGAATTATTTGATACATTTGAAAATTAGTTACGAGTACTAGTTACGAGTACTTCATTGCTGCTTGTGCAATGTTTCATTGTGGTAGTTGCAATGCTTTATTGCGGTAGTGACAATGCTTAAAATACAAAAAATTCATTTGTAAGGAGTAGGACTCGAACACCTGACCTTATTTAAAGGAGACAAAGTGTTTTTCCTCTGTTTTATATTTACTACGAATTTTCATTTTTTTTTTTGCTTAAATCACACAAACACACACATACATGAACAATTAATCAAGAACAATTGAAAATATGAACTAATCAAGAACAAAAAAAAATTAAGAAGACACACACACACACACTAATAAACATGTACGAATATATATAAAAATTACACACATATAGATGTAAAATAAATTCATACAAATATTAGAGGGAATAGATTTTTACCGGATTATATAAGGAGATGAATTGGTTCATGTGAAAATGAAAATGAATTGGTTCATATGAGAGATAGAGATGAAAATGAATGAAATTTTCAACTAAAAGCAAAAAATAACAATTAATTAAAATTAAAAGTATTACAATCAAATCTTTTGGACTACAATTTCTATTACAACTAATAGAAACTAGCCAATATCTTCATAACCATCGATCTCATCACCATCTTCTTCTTATTCATTTTCTTCACATTCTTCTTCTTCTTAAATAGGCATTGGTATTAGCATCACAATAAACCAGACACATGACCAAATCATCATCTTATACAAAAAGCTCTGACACCATTGTTGGATTTCGAGGCAGTAAATCACAGCGGTAACAAGGATAATTATAAAAAAAATCGAAATCCAAAACCATGGATCCATGTATCTACACATTAATAGTTTTTTTTACCAAATTTCGAAAATGAAAGTTAAAAGGGAGAGGAATTTTGGTGAAGTGGATGTAGGGATAGAGATGAAATTTGGTAAGAGCTGCTAGGTTTTCTTCAAATCATTAACCCTAAAAAATATATCTTAATGTATTTATAGGGAGAGATATAGATGGGCTTAACCCATGGGCTTAATTTAACAAATCTGATTGGGCTTACATTAAAACATTTCTAATAACCCAATAAAATATCCAAGCTACCCTCAATGTTTCATTGAGGGCGCCCTCAAAAGAAATTTGAACATTCCGGCATGATGTGTAGACACATGATCCGTTACCTTTATAAGAAACAAAAAACAGAAATTCCCCGAGAATGTATCAAAGTGAGGTGGACAATGAATGGCAACAAAGTTGTGGGACCTTTACCTTATACCCCTCTCGTGCATGTTAATGTTGTTAAATCGCAAACGGCAAGGTATAGTTCATTATGCAATGCTTTTCAAAGTTTAGGTGCCATTGGTAGTGTTACCGTCCCGCGATACCATTACTTGATGGATTGCATTGAGAGAGAGAAGGTGTACATTAATGAATCTTTTCCGGAAGAGAAGCACAATGAAGGAATGAATAATTCGTTTTACCATGAAGGCGAAGATGATGACATATTGGATCCACCAATGTCACAAACTAAAGGAAGAAAGAAAGCGGGAAGACAAAAAAGTGGTATTGAGACGTCGACTTCAACGAAGAAACCACGGATGTGTGGAAAATGCAAAATAGAAGGAGCAAATCATGATAGGAGAAATTGTCCTAAGAAGACGCCATAGTTGCAATGTAGAACTCCAAATTGTCATGTAATCTTGGCAATGTAATGGATTTATTTGATTACATTATGTAATGAACTATTTCTTGTTGCTTATATTCGGATTATCAATATTCACAATGAAAATGAAATGTTAAAAAAAAAAATTGAAAAAAACCTTTTTTTGAAAAAAAAAAAACCAAAAATGGACAGAAGGTTTAGTGTGATTTTTACAAACTTTTAAACAAAAACTGAAAGAATAGGAAACTGCAGTGACTAAACTGTTAAAAAAAAATCCCAGCACGCCCTCAATGAAACATTGAGGGCGCCCTCAATGCTTCATTGAGGGCGCCCTCAATGCTTCATTGAGGGCGTGCTGAAATTTTTTTTTAACAGTTTAGTCACTGCAGTTTCCTATTCTTTCAGCTTTTGTATAAAAGTTTGTAAAAATCACACTAAACCTTCTGTCCATTTTTGGTTTTTTTTTTTTCAAAAAAAGGTTTTTTTCAATTTTTTTTTTTAACATTTCATTTTCATTGTGAATATTGATAATCCGAATATAAGCAACAAGAAATAGTTCATTACATAATGTAATCAAATAAATCCATTACATTGCCAAGATTACATGACAATTTGGAGTTCTACATTGCAACTATGGCGTCTTCTTAGGACAATTTCTCCTATCATGATTTGCTCCTTCTATTTTGCATTTTCCACACATCCGTGGTTTCTTCGTTGAAGTCGACGTCTCAATACCACTTTTTTGTCTTCCCGCTTTCTTTCTTCCTTTAGTTTGTGACATTGGTGGATCCAATATGTCATCATCTTCGCCTTCATGGTAAAACGAATTATTCATTCCTTCATTGTGCTTCTCTTCCGGAAAAGATTCATTAATGTACACCTTCTCTCTCTCAATGCAATCCATCAAGTAATGGTATCGCGGGACGGTAACACTACCAATGGCACCTAAACTTTGAAAAGCATTGCATAATGAACTATACCTTGCCGTTTGCGATTTAATAACATTAACATGCACGGGAGGGGTACAAGGTAAAGGTCCCACAACTTTGTTGCCATTCATTGTCCACCTCACTTTGATACATTCTCGGGGAATTTCTATTTTTTGTTTCTTATTAAGGTAACGGATCATGTGTCTACACATCATGCCGGAATGTTCAAATTTCTTACAAGCACATGAAATTGTCCCGTCAAATGCAACCGATAGTGTATAAAGTTTTCTACAATTCTCCGGCATCGTGGATTTTTCTACCAAGTACATCCTAGGAAAAGATCTTCCATCATGTTTAACGCTCTTAACAATAAAAGCTCCGCTTTTTTGAAGCTCATTTTGAAAATGTTTAAACATCTCCTTTGTGTAAATAGTGGATGCATGAGTCTCCAAAGACGAATTATATAATAGTCCCCTTGAAGTATGCCCGGTCTCGTGATCGGCTTGAATCTCATTTAGATATTGTTTCTCCAAAGCTTTTTGTGAGTTCTCAATAAATTCTTTCACACCGGTTGATGCTTTAACATATTCATCATAAAAGGAATTCATGGATTCGCTCCTAGAAGTGGTAGTCATTCCGGCCGAAAAAAATTGTTTTGTGTAAGCACTAATCCATTGTCTCCTAATTGCATACATCTCATTTAGCCAAACATGATTCTCGAGACCGTACTTTTCAACCAACTCCTCCCAATTACCTTCGAATTCGGTAGGTGACAACGACTTGTACACGCATGAGTTAAAATCTTTCTTAAAATCTGAAAATTGAGTATAAAAAGAAGATAATTTCTCGGGAAACTTTTTACTTATATGCCACGTACAATAAGTATGATTTGTTTGTGGCATAATCGCGGCAATAGCATTCCCTAAAGCAATGTCTTGATCGGTAATAATTGTAACGGGATATTTGTTGTCCACGGCTTCCAACCATGTTTCCAAAACCCATTTGTAAGATGTTTCTTTCTCGTCCCTTATAAGTGCAAATCCAAACAAGATATTTTGGTAGTGGTGGTTCACACCCGTAATAGGTATAAAAGGCATACAATACCTATTAGTCCGATAAGTCGAGTCAAAAGTAACCACGTCTCCAAAATTCTTGTAAGCATTAAGCGACCGAGAATCAACCCATACCAAACCCCTAACACGACTCTCCTCATCCACATCCACTCGATAGAAAAAATTTCCACCACAAGTTTCTTTCAATTCTCGTAGCAAATCAAAACTACACTCCGCATCACCAGAATCAAACACCCGTCGCCGAATGTCACGTATGACATTACGTATGTCTTGACTAGAATAACCAAGATTTTGAATACCACCACATGACTCACTAAGTAATTTCATTATTGTCTTGGTCTCGACCCCCGATTTGTGAAACAACTCAATTAACGACCGGGTAACCGAATCTATATTACGCGATCTTTGCATAAATTGTACCTTATCCGGTGTAACCATACTATGATTGTGTTCTAACTTGACCGAAGTAACTTCCCATTTGTTCAAATTCACTCTTTGAGTGAGAGACATCCGAGCTTCACAATCGGTTCTATCAATAAAATCTCTTGTCCGCTTTCTTTTACCTAAAACTTTACCATTCGGTGTGTTCGAACCTCGTCTCCCCCCCTTTCGACAAATATACATCCGTGACGCAAGATCATCAACTTCTTTTTGTTTATGAGTGCTCCTAATAATTATCTCAAATCCCACACTACGACCATAATTTCTATAAAAAGCTTCCGCTTCTTGTAAAGAATCAAATTGCATACCAACATAAGGCACTACATCATTCATATTTGAAGAAGTAGATCGAAAATTTTCTTCTCCAATATTACCATCATTATCAACATCATCATTCTTTCCAATATTAACATCTTCATCACTTCCAAAAGTCTTTTTTTCTTTTCCCTTAGAATTAGAAGCATCACCAAATGTTTTACCAACATTATTAACAACATCATCAATATCATCAACATCTATTGTTTCATGAATTTCATCACCATTATCATCAAAAATTTTACGATAAACTCTTCTATTTCGAACGGGAGTCACATAATTAAAGTCGTTATGATCACTAGAAGAATTAGAATCATTATCAAATAAATAACAAGCCATGAGAAATACTAACCTTGATTTTTTTTCCTCCCAAAAAATTGCAGAACAGAACCTAATAGAAACTGTGAACAGATTTTAAACTCATGCAGAAAAAGAAGGCGGAAAGAAAATAGAATAGTAATTAAAGCGCCCTCAATGAAAAATTGAGGGCGCCCTCAATGTTTCATTGAGGGCATGAAAACTATTTTAATTCAAAAATAGCAAAACAATTATAAATTTAATTTTAAATGTATATGACGAATTTATTTTAAAAGTAGCTTATGGACTTGTCAAACTACCACTTTAATACTTTATTATGGAATCATGATGGTAGCTTATGGAATCCTAATGATAGCTTATAGAATCCAATGAACAAATATTTTTTCATTATTGCACAAAATTACAACAAAAACAAAAAATGATAAAATTTGAATTTAAAATTTGGTGGTATGACTACGTGGGTGTGTGTAAATTGTGAATGAAAATTTAGCTTTTTTGCTATTTTATTTAAATTTTTGGCTTTTATTTTATAAAATTTGCGCCCTCAATGAATCATTGAGGGTACCCTCAATGAAACATTGAGGACACGCCCTCAATGAAACACTGAGGGAGGTCGGGTAGGGGGATATACGTAGGGGGCTGTGGAACACCATATATAGGCTAGCGTTCAAATAGAAACCAAACTTAAAATAGAAACTAGAAACCTACACTAAATAAATTATATTTCATTTATTTTAATGGCCCCGCTAGGGGCACCTTCACAAAAAACTTATAAAATTCTTGACTCTATTCAACAAAAATATTAAAAAATATATAAAAAAATAAAAAAAAAGTTACTGTTCACGTGCCACGTCATCACATGAACATTAACTTCTTTTTTTTTAATTTTTTTAATTTTTTTAATTTTTTTGTTGAATAGAGCCAATAATTTTAAACGTTTTTTGTATTGGGGTACCCCTAATTTGGTCATTAGATTAGCTTGAAATATTTAATTTAGGTTTAGTTTTTAGTTTCTATTCTAACTTAGTTTCTATTATAACAAGACCCTATATATATAGGGCCTTGTTCTAATAGAAACTAACCTAGAATAGAAACTAGAAACTAAACCTAAATTAAATATTTCAAGCTAACCTAATGACCAAATTAGGGGTACCCCAATACAAAAAACGTTTAAAATTATTGGCTCTATTCAACAAAAAAATCAAAAAAAAATTTAAAAAAAGTTACTGTTCACGTGATGACGTGGCACGTGAACAGTAAATTTTTTAATTTTTTTTTTAATTTTTTTAATTTTTTTGTGAATAGAACCAAGAATTTTATAAGTTTTTTGTAAAGGTGCCCCTAGCGGGGCCATTAAAATGAATGAAATATAATTTATTTAGTGTAGGTTTCTAGTTTCTATTCTAAGGTTGGTTTCTATTTGAACGCTAGCCTATATATATATATATATGCTAGCGTTCAAATAGAAACCAGCCTTAGAATAGAAACTAGAAACCTACACTAAATAAATAATATTTCATTTATTTTAATGGCCCCGCTAGGGGCACCTTCACAAAAAACTTATAAAATTCTTGGCTCTATTCAACAAAAATATAAAAAAATAAAAAAAATAATAAAAAAATTTACTGTTCACGTGCCACGTCATCACGCGAACAGTAACTTTTTTTTTAATTTTTTAATTTTTTTATATTTTTGTTGAATAGAGCCAAGAATTTTAAACGTTTTTTGTATTAGGGTAACCCTAATTTGGTCATTAGATTAGCTTGAAATATTTAATTTAGGTTTAGTTTCTAGTTTCTATTCTAAGTTAGTTTCTATTTGAACAAGACCCTATATATATATAGGGTCCTACTCCACTACAAACTAAAACTAACTACAAACTAAAATTAAACACTAATCTAATATTTCAAGCTAATCTAATGACCAAACTAGGGGTACCCCAATACAAAAATTGCTTAAAATAATTGGCTCTATCCAACAAAAAAAAAAATCACTGTTCACGTGATGACGTGGCAGTGGATTTCACTGGTTAACGGTGCTTCGCACCTTCTTGTACGGCGCTTCGCGCCTTTATCATTCTAAAGTTGTAAGGAATGGCAATCAATGGTAAAGGCAATAGACGATTGACGGGTGTGTCGAGAGCCTTCGGCCCTCATGACTACCTAACTCATCTGTTTACTATCTTAAATGCTTCGCATTTCCATGGCTGGGATTTTTTTTTTTTTTTGTTGGATAGAGCCAATTATTTTAAGCATCTTTCGTGAAGGTACCCTTGGCGGGAAACTTAGAATAGATGAAATATAATTAATTTAGTGTTAGTTTGTAGTTTGTATTTAAGGATTGGTTTGTATTTGAGCAAAAGCCTATATATATATATATATATATATATAGGGTTAGACTCCATAGCAAACACCTTATATAACAAACAATAAAGAACACCTCATATCTAATAGATCCATTGCCCCTGGCGGGGCCACCCAATACAAAAAGTTCTTATTTTTTTACCCTCTATCCATCCATCATCTCAAAAAAAAAAAATTACTGTTCATGACGATGACGTCATCAGTGACGTCATCATGAACAGTAAAATTTTTATTTTATTTTATTTTTTGCTGGCTTGATAGAGGGTAAAAAAATAACAACTTTTTGTATTGGGTGCCCCTGGCGGGGCCAAAGGATGTAATAGATCTAAGGTGTTCTTTGTTGTTTGTTATATAAGAGTGTTCTGTATGGAGCAAAGACCTATATATATATATGAATCCCATGATTACAATCATGTCATTTCGGAATTCATTTTAGGGGTATGTAGCATTACTCACATTGATTACACATGTTGTGTTAAATTAAATGGAAATGCTAACCACGGCCCTAAGGCTATGGTTAAATATTAAATATTCTAATATTTTCAACATTTATTCTTAGTTATTTAATTGGTTTTTGATTTTCCAATGTTCTTTTACAACATCAATTTAATTTCCCGAGTAATAATAGTGGATCCCCTGCATTCACATTAATTTTCACTAATAAAAACATTCCAAATTGCTAAATAATTATATTGAGATTCGTGCAAATTTGATGTATTAAGTGCAAAATTGACATATTAAATGCATTTATTCACGTACATTAATTCTTAATCATAGCCCTAAGGACTATGTTTAGCATTACCCAGTATTAAATAATGCTTTTTTTACATTTCAATGTAAGATAAGCCTTTTCAATATTAAAAAACTTATGTTAAACATCGTAACTCATTTATTCCTTAATTTATGTAATTAAATATGTCTTGAAAAAATCTCATGCCACAAACTATATTTAGAATTGAAAACGAATTCGAGTAATCCGGGTTCGAATCCAGATTTGACTCGGTAAATATGAATATTATTCGTATTTGTACAATAAACGAGCGAATTCGAATCTTATTTTATAATTTGAACGAATATTGAGTCGAATCTCACCAATTCTATATTCGTTTTTATACAGAATAATTCGAATAATTTTATAGTACTCGATAATGTGTTTATTATACGAATTCGATTAGAATTCATAAGTTATGTATGTATTATATATAAAATATGTATAAAGGTAATAATTTACAAATTAGCATGTTTTAGTTTTTTAAAAATAATTGATCCAATATTCTTAATTTTTTAAGATTATTTTGAACGAATTCGAATATATAAAAACGAGTAGTTCGATACTCAATTGAGTCGAATCGAATCAAATACGAACATTTATATTTCGAATTCGAGTCAAATTTGAACAAAATATAAACATATTAATTCGAATCTGGACCGGATCCAAACAAATAATTATAAACTCGAGCCAAATCTGATCACACTACTGTTCACACATATTCAACTCGTTTTTACCCCTAACTATATTCTAAAATTCTCACACAACAATAACATACTCAAAATGATGCTGAGAAATAACTTGATAATATGGGATTTCTACCGCATTTTCCAACATAACTAAAACAAAGTTTTTTTTAAATGGTTATTTCCAAGAATTATTTCTAATTTTCAGTCTTGTTTAACTACAATTCCTGTATTTGACAAATACAGGCTAAGTTGCATGTTTATATAATAAAAGAAGATTTGCCCTAAAATAGATCATTTACGTCTGTTATCCCAATTGAGGAGGGTCTAAGGAAGGTAAAATTCTACCCCTTCTGTTCGGTGTAACAAACATGTTAAAGCCAAGGTTACCGCAAGTACAACCCTCGTTGAATAGGAACAATAAACTCATTACAATATCTCTAAACATAACTGTTAGTTACAGAGGCATGCCTGCATACATCTAATAACAAGCCTAATTGTTTGTAATGCTTTGCATTACTTACATGACCTCTTAACTGAGGGAACCTCTAGTTGTAGAGTTTCTGTTTGTATTGTACTTGTAGTAGGCATCAAATCCTAGTTGTGTAACTGTACTTATAGAGTCTAGAATAATGCTTGAAAGAAGTTCCAAGGTTCATGCCTCAAGCAAGAAGATAAAGACTGTCAAATAATCACAGTTGGGATTTGAAGAAATGAAGAATTTGCCTAAGTACCAATTCGAGAAGTATATTTGTATATTCGATAAGTCCAGCATTCGAGAAGTCAGGGATTCGATATCTCAAGACACTATTCGATATCTCTGAATACACTGTTCGATATCTCATTCGATATCTCAGAGATTCGATATGTCTATTTACTCTATTCGAGAACTCAGGAAGTCAACAAGTCAAAGTAGTATTCGAGTTCTCAAGGAGTCAACAAGTCAAAGTTTCATTCGATATCTCAAGGACTCAGAAAGCTATTCGATATCTCAAGGATTCGACAAGTCAAGTGTTCTATTCGATAACTCAAGGAATCCTGAAGAAAAGAGCTATTCGAGAAGTAATTCGATATGTCAATATAACAGTGTTCGAGAACTCAGAGTTATCGATCAAGTCAATTCTAGTTCTCGAATCAACTACTTAGTCACTTTTCGAATACATTCTTGGAGACAAAGTACTGAAGAAATTGTACAAGTCAGAAACCTACAACAAGCCAATGCACTTTATGGACCACAATCTGTAACGTGCTCTGGAAAGCCTACAAGGAAGCTTGGAGAGATATAGAAGAGACAAAGAGCTAAAGAAGTGGATCTGAACAGGCTTTGCAAAGTCAAATCTGTAACCGTTTGGACACTTACTCAAAAAGGATAGACGGACTAGAAAGTAATTTGTTCAGCTACCTTATTTGTAGTAAGTAGGGTGTATCCATGTTCTATAAGGATACAGCCTCACTTCCTTAGTCATTAACTTTGTAACTTTGTGAGTCAAGTTTTTCATACGTTGTAAGATGTATCTCTCTGAGAAAAACGAAGCTGAGAATACTATCATTTGTATTCACAGATTGTAGCAACCTTTATCTAATAATACATTAGATTAAAGTGATACTGTGTCTTGTGTTGTTCTTTATCTGCACCTTCACTTCTGCACACACAAACACTTATTTGCTACATAGACTCTAACCAAAGAAAAGTTCAAGAATCCATTCACCCCCTCCTCTGTATTCTTTTATCGTATTCAATACTCAACAAGTGGTATCAGAGCGGGCTGTTTATTCAAAAACAGAAAAACGATCTTGAGTTCGAATACACCAAAGACTACATGAACGGTGAAGGTCCCTAAGTTTGACAAAGAAAACTTCAACCTCTGGAAGATAAAGATGATGTTGTTCATCAAAGCCTCTCATCCTTTGTATCCTGAGATTCTCAAGAATGGTCCTTTTGTTCCACAACAAAAGATACCAGAGAAGACTGTTGGAACCACAACTATCCCAAGATCTTATGAGGCCAAGGATCCATCTAAATGGACAGAATCAGAAAAGGAGAAGGTTGCTCTTGACAGCCACCTCATGTTGCTTATCATTGATTCCATGGACATGTCAATGTTTGCAAACATTGCATCATGTATATCTGCCAAAGAAATGTGGGATCACATTGAGGTGTTATGTGAAGGAACTGATGAGGTTAAGGAAAACGAGAAACAGATACTGGTCACACAGTATGAAGCTTTCATGGCACATCCCAAGGAAAGTATTACTGAGATGTTTGAAAGGTTTCACAAGCTAGTCACTGAGTTGCAGATGAATGGCAAGGTTTACAGTACCGAGGAGTTAAACATGAAGTTTCTGCTATCCTCACCAAACCATCTAGAGCAAAGGGTCATTTCTCTAAGGGAAAGAGATTTAAACAAAGTTACATATGATGTGCTCTATGGGGTTTTAAAAACTCATGAGCTTGAGTTGCTTCAGAAAAGGGCTATCCAAGCCAATCAAGGTAGAATGGTAAACACATCATGTGCCTTGATTGTCAACAAATCTATTCAAGACCTAGAAGCATCTACAAGTCAGTTAAGGATAGAGGAGGTAGTAGAAGAGGAAGAAACTGAACTTGAGGTAAGTGAACCTGTTGAGGAGAAGGAGGAAGAAGAGTTTTACACTCTTGAAGAACTAGATGGGATGAAAAACACTTCATATGCTTTCATGGCCAGAAAATTTCCAAACATCAGATTCAAAAGGAATCAACCCTTCAAACCCAAACCCAAAACCATTCATTCAACAAAAGCAAGGCACCTGTGAAACCAAACAAGAATAAGTTTAAAACCAGCCATGTGGATAGGTCATCTGTAAGGTGCTATAGATGCAATGACCTAGGGCATTTTGCCCGTGAATGCAAGAAGCCTAAAAAGAAGGATAGAGATTATCTTGAGCTTGAAGCTAAGTATGAGGCCCTTCTGAAAAAGCAGACACAAGGTAAGGCCTACATAGCTAAAGGGAAGTGTTGGGATGATTCTGATAGTGATGGAGAGGAGCAAGAGTTCTGTAATTATGCCTTGATGGCCAATTCCAAGGATGACACATCTCCATCAGACCCTCAGGTACCATCTTTCACTACTATAGACATGTCTGTTTCAGAGTATAAATGCATGATTGAACAACTATCTGTTGAAATGTTTAACATTCATACTAGTATGACTGCTGCTAAGGAAGAGATTGCTAAACTGTCTACTAGAAATGAAATGTTAACCAAAAAGAATGAGGAACTTGAGCTAACTGCTATGCAAGTAGAAAACCTTAAGAAAGAAGTTGAATATCTACAGAATAAGGTTTTGTGTGCTAGTCAGGTTGAAAAGGCTCTTAGGGATGAATTAGCTGAAAATGAATTCAAACTAAAAACTTTCAAGAAATCATCTAGTCTAGTGAAATCCTAATGTGAGAAAATTGAAGCAAAACCCAAGGCTGCTATTGGACTTGATTATGACACTCTTAAACAGAGAAAAGGCTATGCTGTCATTGAAGATGACACAGTTGTTCATGAGGAAGTGCCTCACATTTTGAAAAAGACTGAAAATCCAATTTTTAAGGAACCAACATTTGAAATTGATGAGGATGCCTTACTCATCAAACAAATGTTGAATGATGAGGATGAGGCACAATCAAATGAACAACAAGCATCTTCCAGGAGTGAGAGTGTCAAGTCAAAAGCCAAGGAGCCAGTAGTTGATAGGCCAAGACCTAAGAAGTTTGTTAAGTTTGTTTCAGCTGGGAAGAGTGAATCAGAAAAAAAAAGTGACTAAGAAGAAACAGAACAGAAATGGCAAGTTAAGGATTAACAAAGATAACAACTATGCTTATATGCCTAATGCCCCTAGGAAAACTTGTCAGAACTGTTTCAGTACCAATCATTTAACTCATGCATGCAAGAAACCTGCTGGTAGTGTATCTAAACCTTTCTATGATTGTTCTGTGCCTCTAAGACATAGAGATGCACCATTTTGTGATAAATTTGACTGTATGCCATGCAATATGAATGTTATGACTAGTTGTTTCAATCTGAGAAGGCAATTCATTGATGGTTGTATCAGTCACAATTCTCACACACACTACACCAGGTCAAAGTCTTCGAGTCCTCCTAAAGCTAGGAAGGTACCTCTGTCACCTAAGTCTGAAACCTCAGGTTCCAAGACTTCTAACAGTGACAAGAAGACTAATGCCAAGAAAGTTGACAAGCATGTTGTTTATGATAAAACTGTTTCTAAGTCACATGGACCCAAACTTGTTTGGGTACCAAAGGAAAAGTAATACTTTGTGTTTGCAGGGCAAAGAAAGTGAAAAGAAGGTCATGTGGATTTTGGACAGTGGTTGCTCAAATCATATGACTGGTGATATGGCCCTGCTATCACAATATGAGGAAAAGGCTGGCCCAATGGTTGCTTTTGGAGATGACAGCATGGGTAACACATTGGGATATGACAAGTTGAAAGTTGGTAATGTCATCATTGAAGATGTAGCACTAGTCAAGGGGCTCAAGCATAATCTGCTAAGTGTTGGTCAGTTTACTGATAGGGGATTCAAGGTGGATTTTGACAAAGATGAATGTTTGATCACCCACAAGAAGACTGGTGATTTTGCTCTATCCGGAGTAAGGAAGGGAAGCCTGTTTGTAGTTAATATGGATTCTGCAAACAAGGACAAAATTTGTTGCTTCTACTCAAAAGCATCTAATGAAGATTGTTGGCTGTGGCACAATAAACTATCACACCTGAACTTCAAAGCCATTAATTCTCTAGTCAAAAGAGAGTTAGTGAGAGGCATGCCCACACTTGAATTCTGTCAAGAAGGAGTGTGTGAGGCTTGTCAAAAAGGAAAGATGAAAAGATCAAGCCACAAGACAAAGACAGTGACATCTATAACCAAGCCCCTACAACTCATTCATATGGATTTGTTTGGGCCTGTCAATATTATATCACTAGGAAGAAAGAAGTATACCTTGGTGATGGTTGATGATTTTACAAGGTGGAATTTCTGGCATCAAAAGATGAGGCTCCACAAGTAATCATTGAGCATATAAAGAAAGTTGACAAGGAAGCAAAGGCCAACAATGCAAGTGTGATTGCACTGAGAAGTGATAACGGAACAGAGTTCAGAAATGCCATACTTGAAGCATTCTGTAAAGAGAATGGTATTTCTCAGCAATTCTCAGCTCCAAGGACTCCACAATAAAATGGAGTTGTTGAGAGGAAGAATAGAACTCTAATTGAAGCTGCTAGAACAATGTTACTTGATGCAAAAATGCCTACATGTTTTTGGGCTGAGGCTGTGAGCACTGCATGCTATATCCAGAACAGAACCCTCATCAACAAAAACACTGGAAAGACACCTTATAACTTGATGACTGGAAAGAAGCCTACTCTAAAGTATGTTCATACTTTTGGAAGCAAATGCTTTGTATTGAAGGATAAGTCTGAATATGTTGGAAAATTTGATGCAAAAGCATTTGAAGGAATTTTTCTTGGCTACTCTATGGAAAGAATTGCATACAAGGTTTATGTCATCAGTCAAAAGAAAGTTATTGAAAGCACAGATGTGACATTTGATGACAGCAAACTACCTGGACTAGAAGAAGCCAATGATGAAGATAAAGATCCATTAAAGTTTGATAATCTAGATGATTCTGATGAAGAGACTGAAACTGAAGTTAAAACTCGAGTTCAACAAACTCAAGTGAATGATGATACAAGAGAAGAATTTGTGCCAATCAATAGTGAAGAAACAAGCATCCAAGACACACCTGTGAGTAGTGGCAACTTCACAGGAGGAGGAAATTAGAATGACCATGATGTGGATGATGAAGCAACATCAAGAATGAGAAATCAGGCTGAGCACTCAAGGAAATGGGATAGATCACACACTGCAGAGCAAATCATTGGAGATCCTAATGCAGGAGTAAGGACTAGGAGAGCAACTCAGAATGAGTGCCTCTATGGCTGTTTTCTATCACAAGTTGAGCCTAAGAAACTTGATGATGCACTGTTGGATCCAGATTGGATTATTGCTATGCAAGAGGAGCTGAATCAATTTGAAAGGAATAAAGTATGGGAACTTGTGCCTGCACCAAAGAACAGAACCATTGTTGGAACAAAATGGGTTCTAAAGAATAAGATGGATGAAGATGGTGTAATTATAAGGAACAAAGCAAGGTTGGTTGCAAAAGGATACTCTCAACAGGAAGGCATTGATTATGATGAGACATTTGCTCCTGTTGCTAGATTGGAAGCCATCAGAATATTCTTGGCATTTGCTGCTCATTCAAACTTTAAAGTATGTCAAATGGATGTCAAAAGTGCATTTCTGAATGGAGAGTTGGAAGAAGAAGTTTATGTGCAATAACCACCTGGTTTTGAGGATCCACACTTCCCAGAATTTGTCTACAGATTACTTAAGGCATTGTATGGACTTAAGCAGGCTCCAAGAGCATGGTATGATACTTTATCACAATTTCTTCTTGAGAATCAATTCACTAGAGGCACACTGGACAAGACATTATTTTACAAGAAGCATGGTGATGATCTTATCTTAGTTCAGATCTATGTGGATGATATCATTTTTGGTTCTACAAATGAGAAGCTGTGTGAGAAATTTTCTAAACTCATGCAGAGCAGATATGAGATGAGTATGATGGGAGAGTTGACATTCTTTCTTGGGTTGCAATTCAGTCAAAGGAAGGATGGTATCTTTATCAGTCAGACCAAGTACATCAAGGATTTATTGAAAAAGTTTGACTTGGAAGATTGCTCACCTGAAAAGACACCCATGGCCACTGCCACTAAATTGGATGAAGATGCTAAAGGCAAGAAAGTGGATATCTCAGTCTACGGAGGCATGGTTGGTTCTCTACTCTATCTCACTGCAAGTAGGCCAGACATCATGTTTGCTACATGCTTGTGTGCAAGGTTTCAATCAAATCCAAAAGAATCACATTTGGTTGCTATAAAAAGGATCTTTAGATATCTGAAGGGCACTCCAAACTTGGGACTATGGTATCCTAAGGACACAGGGTTCAATCTGGTTGGTTATTCTGATGCTGATTATGCTGGATGCAGAGTGGATAGGAAAAGCACCTCAGGTACCTGCCAGTTTCTTGGACAAAGGTTAATCTCTTGGTATAGCAAGAAACAACAATCTGTGTCAACTTCTACAGCTGAGGCTGAATACATAGCTGCTGGAAGTTGCTGTGCTCAAGTACTTTGGATTAGAAATCAACTTAGAGATTATGGACTTGTGTTGGAAAGAATTCCAATCATGTGTGACAACACAAGTGCAATCTCTATAGTTGCCAATCCTGTCAATCATTCTAGGACAAAGCACATTGACATCATATATCATTTCATAAGGGAACATGCAACTAATGGAACTATTGAGTTGCATTATGTTTCTACAGATAAACAACTAGCTGATATATTCACTAAGCCATTAGATGAAGCCACCTTCACAAGGTTGGTTAGTGAGATTGGAATGCTGAATTCTTCAGATTCTGGCTAGGTGAATACATCATATAGATTGTTGCAGCAGTAAACACTTACTTTATCTAAATTCTTAATATTTTTGGAGTAAGTGTTGGCTGAAATATGATTTATAAATATTTCAAATCTGTTGCATATTTGGAAAATCATATTCTCTTGTTAACTTGAAATTTCTATGAAATTTTGAGAAAATCACTGTTTAATTTGGTAGAATATTCGTGAATGAATATGGCTGGTAAATTTTGAAAAGATAGTGAAAATTGAGTTTCTATGAGTATAATTCGACAAATCAGACTTCTCAAGTGATTCACTATTCGATATCTCTAACAAGTCTCTTTAGAGCACTCTCGAGTTCTCGAATAGAGTCTTTTAGAGTTCTCGAATAGAGGTTTCCTTGACTTCTCGAATATAGTGTTTTAGTTCTCGATTGACTGAGTTCTCGAATACTATATTTGAGTTCTCGAATCATTTGAAAAGGCTGATTTCTCGCTGAATTTTAACCGATTTTGGATTTTTGTTCAGAATTCAGAATTACTCATAAAAACATATTTTACCTAATTTAGATTTATTTCTAAGTTAGATAACTGCCAGCTGTGAGCTACTGTTAACTCGAATAACTTGTAGAAGGGGGGGTTGAATACAAGTTATATAATCGTGTCTGATTTTTTTCTTGATTATATGAACAAGAATAAACGAATGAATCAAACTCTGTTTGTATTAATAAGATCAAATACAAACTCTACCAAATGTGTACAATACCTTTAGCAGCTGCTGACAATACAAATCTCTCTCTCTGTTTGTTTCGAACTCTCGAATACAAACCTTATATAGAGCTACGCACACGAACTCACAACACACTTGTTCGACTCTTTTTACAATGATATAGAGAGAGTATTTATAATGCTACCTATCAACTAATAACATAAAGATATAATCTATACATGACAATGTTCTGCCGTCCAGTTGATAGTTTCCATCAATAGAAAACTCTTTCCTTCATAATATCTTCTTGCTTGTTCCTCAAACAAAGATCCTGTTTTATAGCACTTGCCAGTTTCTGTAGCATCCATAATGACATCATCAGTAACACGACTGATATCAGGATTTCATCTTACATCAGTATCTGATCATCATCAGTATTAGACCATCATTAGGATTTGCTCTTTGTTCCTGACATGTAGTCTCCGATACACTGTTCATTCCTGACTAAACTGTACAGATAACTGTCTTACACATAAATCCTATATATAGTGCTAAATCCTTTATAAGATCAGGATTACAAGAAGTATAATGCGTAAATTCTATTCTTAACATCACAACTTATGAATTATTCCTAACAATCTCCCCCTATTTATGTTTTAAAATCTGAAGCATAAATCTAAGTTATGGATGTCAAAACATATAACAATACAACCAGAATAGAATTTATAAATGTAGAATTATAAAGTTAAGTACCTCCTTCCCAGATGTAGACGTTTATCTAGTACTTAGAAGAAAGAATTTTAATTATTAATGCTGCTCTTCCTTTACCACTTCTTAGCTGAGATTCACCACTGTCACTCCTAGTTCTTCTTTTTACTTCCCTTTGTTTGCTCTTTATCTCCCCCAGTCTGGTGTTGTTGTTGTTGTCTTTGAATTGTCTTTATCTCCCCCTTTTTGACATCAGCAACATTAATTCCAAGAGATTCAGAAACAGAACAAATGATATTCATCAGAACTGCTTGATTTTCCATAATTGTGACTTGGTTATCTTCAAGTGATTGAAGTCTTGTTTGTATAGCAATTTGAGAATTCTGAATATCTTTCAAAATATCAGAATGAACTTCAATGTTGGAAGTGCTTCTAGTATCTTCAGAATCAGAATCAGAAAGAATTGTATCTTCAAGTCTTGTAGAAGAAGTTGCTTGGGTTGTATGATATTCAAGTAATAAAACCTGATTAGAAGTATCAACATCTTCATCTTTCTGATCTGTAGCTGAAACATGATCATCATCTCCTTCACCAGTATTCTGTGTACTAACATCTTCAAATCCTGACTCCTCCTTAGAGTGATCAGAGACTGTAGATGTCTCAATTCTAGCTGATATTGGAAGTACATACAAAGGAACACTAGGATCATTAGGAACTTCATCTGGTAAATATGTATCAAGAGATTGCTTTATCCTGGCACCTCTTCTGTTAATGATTCCTGCAAGCCTCTCTTTTTGCTTCTGAGCTTTAACTTCTGGCTTTGCATTGTGATGTGCTAGGTCATTCTTCTGATACATTTTGATGAATGAATAAGTACCATCATCCATACCTAAATTTTCAGACCAAGATTCAGGAAAAACCTGATCCCAGAAATCAAACGATGGTTTCCTAATTTTCTCTCCCTCACTATGGAGTTGATCATCCATACCCTCATTCTCACTTTGACTTACTAAAGTCAACACTCTTTCTACCTCACCTTTTGCCTGGTCAGGAGCCAGCCTCTCAGTTTGTGGATCTAAGTCCATCTTTTCAAGTGTATCACTCAAATTTGGATAAGTGCTCTCATGACCTACAGAAAAATAGAGTTTAGAAGGAGTTTTTATACCTGAACTCACATGGAGAGAGGGTTCCTCATATGGCAAGGGGCTTGAGGTTTTCTCCAAGGAGTGAGCTGCTACAGTCTCTGAACCCTTACAATCATCTTCTTTCCTTCCAGAGACTACAGGCTCCAATATACCACTTTCAGGTTCTTTACTAGACTCTGATGTCTTCAGTAATACTTCATTAGACACCATAGTTAGTACATCATCGTCTTTAAGTGTTGATTGCTGAGACACATGTTCGCTATTTTCTCTACGCAAGTGTACGCAGTCCAAAAGCAATATAGGGAAATAAGGATCGTTCCCACGAAGACTCGATTATTTTAGTAAATATGTCTGTTCAACAATGTTTGGTTAATTATAGAAGCTTGAACGAACTAAAATGGTTTATTTGCAGATAACAATTAACTAATGACGTAACGGCTAATTTGTTAATATAATATGATAGATGCATGGGGTCCTAATTTCATGAATGTTTTAACTCTTATTAATTATCAAGAATTAGTGTGTTACAATTGTTAAGAATGCTAGCGGGAACACGACACTAATATGAGCCATCTTTCAATTAACTCACACCATTCCAAATAAACATCCACAAAAGAGATAGAAGTTATAAGGGCATCAATTATATCCAAAACACTATATGTCTATGTGAATGGGTGATACAATCGATTTAATTACAAGTTCCGCAATTAACTACATAGGGGAATAATGTTCTTTCGAAACTATAATCCAAAATGCGGAGAAGCCGACATACCTATGCTAGCATGGCAAGCCCTAAATCTCTAAATCCACTTTCGCAATCATTAGAGATTTGGCACAATAGATGTTAGCTATTCATCTATATTCAATTAAAACAACCATGCAAGGCAATCTTATATAGAAATTGTAAACACAAATTATCTATCAATTTAACCTGAGCATTAACAATTCATTACATTAGAACCCCATGAAAGTGTTTAGTTCATAATTAAACTAGGCACCTTTATGGAATTAAATAAAATCATGGTAGAAAATTTTATAAATTAATTAAGAATTTACGAAAAATTTAAAAATAAAAATAAAAGAAGTAGAACCTATAACATCTAATAATAACGGAGCTAATAATAAAGGAGCAGAGAGTTAACAAAAATATAAAATAACGAAACAAATTATTACACTACAAGGAATTTAGCACGGCATTTAATAAAGTAAACAAAAGAAAAGTTAAGTAAAGTAAACCTGCTGTTGCTCCAGGAAACTGTCGGCAAAAACAATTTTCAAATCATCACCTGGCCAGCGAGTGTGGTGCACGCGCCCACTCTCCCTTTCCGCGCGTGACAACCACGCGCCAGTGGTTGCAGTTGAATTCCCGCGTGAAGCTCACTCCGTTGCTGTGGTGATGTTGAATCGAGTGCAGGGAAGAAATTGTCACAGAAATTTGTTAAATTCAAAAGCTATTCTGATGCTTTGGGAATAAATTAATCACCGAATAAAATAGAGAAGCCCTCCTGATAATCCCCTTAAAATCTTAATTTAATTCTTATAATAATTTTTCAGAAATTTTTAAGTGTATAAAATAAAATTAAATTACAGAAATTCAAAGTGTTTAAAATATAATAACATTACAGAAATTTAAATTGTATAAAAATAAACTGTTTGCAGAAATTTAAAATGTATAAAATGAAACTGAAATTACAACAGGAAGCTAAGAAATTTTGGAGAGAATACACAACTGCAAATTCAGTTCTCCGGATTGTATCAACCTATGCAAAATCACTCATATATATAGAACAATCTAGCACACCACAAGCAATTTACAAAGTCAGATGTAGAAAAGTCTTCAGCCTAATTCTAACAACTCTCCAGACAATTTGCAAAACCAATTTGGAATTCTCTTCTGCAACTGGCGATAATTGACTTTTAATATTAGCTCCGTAGAAATGCTTTTTAACCCGCACAGCTTATAATCTTTAATTAATAAATAATTATTTTAATCCAGAAATTATAAAAATAAATATCTAATATTATTAGATATTTATAAATATAATTTTCTAAATTAATAAAATTATTTAATAATATAAATAAATCTTTATTGTCTAAGCTGCGGTCTCTGGTCGTCTGGAACCGGACTCCTTTTGCTTAACAGAAAATATATCAATTTCAACCGGGGTTCCAGCTTTAAGAAAATATCACTTTCCATATTTTTGTGATAATTCTTATTTCTTCATTGCTCGTCCAGATGCAAGTTACGGTCTCTTGAGGCTCTAAAGCCGGACTCCTTTTGCTTAGAAAAAAATATAACAATTCCAACCGGGATTCCTGCTTTAAGAATATATCACTCAGAACATCTTTATGATAATTCCTTTTCCTCGTAGCCAGTCCATCTGAGCCAGAAATCCACCGTCTTTTAACCTTTTATCGCCAGGATAACTGAAGCTGTGAGTTCTGCACTACAAAGACTTGAAACAACATAAAACTAATTAAAAGACACAACATACTTAAGGCTAAACCACCAATTTAGGTCTAATTAGCGCATAATAAGTGGATATAAAATCCACTTATCACACCCCCAAACTTAAACTGATGCTTGTCCTCAAGCATAAACAATATAACTATATACAACTAACTAGTACCACTTCCGTAGGTGATCACGATTGCATTTGGCATATGCAATAAGCCCTTTAAACCCTTAGGTAGCCCCAGTGGACGAGTGAGGTCTCGTGAGGGCCTATAGCGAATGTACCCACAAAATCCATTCTATAATGCAACTAACATGCAACTAACTATATGTATGCAACTACATGAAAAATGCAAGGATCCCCTTTAAACTTACCAAAATCAACTAAAAAGCAAATATCTCAAAAGAATGCAACAATTCCAAGCAGAGCTCGACTAAGTCCCCGTATACTAACAACTACATGAACAGAAACGTGCGTGTGTGCAATGCTCATCAGAAATACTCCCAAAACTAGGTCAAAAACCAAACATGCTTTCCGTCAAGACAATCACAGGTTTATAACTAGAATAAACTGTAAACACTTCATAACCTAGGAACACCTCCACCCTTATCCAAAGTAGACAAAAACTCATGCTTTATTACTATACTACGACACTACATATACAATACGCATGCTTATTTAACCGTGCAATGAATGAGACCCCAAAAGGCTTATACAATAATACCCATGTAGCGAGTGTTAGGTCAGCAATCCCAAACCACAAGGGCTTTAGGTTACTAGGAATAAGTCCCCTCAGACTTAATTACTCGAGTATTAAAGAGCTCACTCTGGTTAATTTTGCATATAATCAATTGGACTTCTGACTTTTTTTTTTTTTTATCTGGAATGAGCCTTTCTCATTTCCAACCCTAGACTACTCATATAAATATGAGCCGGCTACTAGCCATTTCACGCCTAGCCTTTATTGACAATTATTACCACTTAGCATGAAATTCCTGTTTTCCCCCAAACTTAGATTTTAGTGTTCCTACGCTATCAAGGGAATAACGAAAATTCTAAGAATAAACAAGTGATTAAATCTCAAAACATCCAACAGGCATGACCCTAACCTAGCCCAAAAAGCACCCAATGAGACTGTGTAAAAGTTTTGTTTCTGAAACATGCAAGTCAATTTCATAGGAACTATAAATCAGCCCTCTACTCATCATCATCACACCCAAATCAACATCCACCTATCAATCAGAATCAGCTCGTCCTAAGGGATCATGAAGAATGCATGCCATGAAAATGCAACTAATATGACTCACATGGTAAAACAAACAAACAATAACAGAATGTCCTAAATGAAACAACATATATAGAAAATACGAACAAATATGCATGAATTACTACTAAATTGCAAAACATGATATCCTACATGAACACAATGACTCACAAAAACTACTAACACATATACATACTACTTATCTCCCAAACCATACAAACTACTTATCTCCCAAACCACCCCCAAACTTATAATATTCAATGTCCGCATTGAATGGAAGTAAATACAAGGGATAGTAGAGAACATACCTGAAAACACCGAAACACATGGGTTGCCTCCCACGAAGCGCCTTTCTTTAACGTCTTTAGCTAGACTTGGCCACGATTTTCCTCTTGATTTTTTTTTGTGGACCGCATCTCTATAAGGCCATTTAATGATCTTTTCTGGAGCGACATCTTCAACTATAAGCTTTACCCGTATTCGCTCCTCACAAGATCTTTTAACAACATTCTCCCGCCTACCTGAAAAGTTAGCAGCAATAATAATAGCAAGCAAAGGAGATGAATTAGAAGAAACATACCCCAAGTGAACTAGCAATGTTTTGAGCTCGAGTTCGGGAGCTCCTTCAAATGATGGCTTAAGGCGCACCTGAGAATTCCAGAGATCTTCCACTCCAAGCCACTTATGTGGATTACGTAGCCCCAGTAACCAAGGCACTGGAATCCTCAGTTGGCCATGCTTTGCCTTCTCCTTCTCCGTGTCATACTTTTTACTCTGCCCTGCATCAACCAATTTCAAGCTAAAACACTCCTCATCCTCCGTCGGCAAATTCATGGCTAGAGTTTGCTTCTGAAGCCTCTGTGGATATGGAGGAGGAAAATCGATTTGGATGATCTCTATAGTCTTCTCCGGAGTAGATTTGTCAACATGAGTGATGTTCTTCTCCTCTTCGGCCTCCAACTGGTCGAAGTCAGATTGCAACAGAGCGTCATTCAACAACTGAACGTGCTCTTCTAATTCATCAGCTTTCACACTGAGACCCTCTTCATCCTTCGAAGGAAATAGCATAGCCACTTGAGCCTTGGAGTTTACTTGATCTTGGGCCGATTCTTCAGAATTTTCAGATTGCAACAGAAGTGGTTGCAGCTGATTATTCAGAACCGAATTTTCTGGACATTCTGAATTTTCTGATTCGTTTGCCTCCGGCTCTGCTTCCTTATCAGCTTCATGTTTTGCTTCTTCCTCATCTTTGCACTCAGACTCTCCATCCTGAACTTCGATCATGGTCTCACCCGTGGTTAAGAAAGGCCAGTCGAGACTGATAGGAAGGTTCTTGTCCTCCTCCTCTACAGCTAGGCCTTCTGTGTCACTTGCAATTTGATTCCATGTTTTCCATGCATTTGTAATTTGACCAATCTGATCTCCTATTGTCTGGAGAGACGATGCATTGCTTTCCATCATCAACCTAATTTCTTTTAATTCAGCTTCTTCGGTCGACTGTTGGTTAGACCAAGTCTGAAATTGCTGCTGCTGAAATTCTTGAGTTTGAAAGTGTTTATGCACTGGGGCATACTGATGCTGAAATTCTTGCCTCTGTTGCTGCTGTATTCCCCATGGACTGTATGGTTCATCTCCAAACTGCTGATTTTGGAGCAGGTAGGATGGATATTGGGATTGCTCCATACCACTCTGATTATAGTCCCAGCTGAAATTTGGCCGGTTTCTGTTATACTCACATTGATGAGTGTAATGTCCACCTGCACACAGCTCACATACAATTACGTAGTCCTGCTCCCAATAATCCATCAATTAAAAAAAATAGTTCAAGTCAAACAAATTAACTTCTATTGTAGTAAAACACATAAACAAAAATAAAACCGAGTCCCCGGCAGCGGCGCCAAAAACTTGTTCGCTATTTTCTCTACGCAAGTGTACGCAGTCCAAAAGCAATATAGGGAAATAAGGATCGTTCCCACGAAGACTCGGTTATTTTAGTAAATATGTCTATTCAACAATGTTTGGTTAATTATAGAAGCTTGAACGAACTAAAATGGTTTATTTGCAGATAACAATTAACTAATGACGTAACGGCTAATTTGTTAATATAATATGATAGATGCATGGGGTCCTAATTTCATGAATGTTTTAACTCTTATTAATTATCAAGAATTAGTGTGTTACAATTGTTAAGAATGCTAGCGGGAACACGACACTAATATGAGCCATCTTTCAATTAACTCACACCATTCCAAATAAACATCCACAAAAGAGATAGAAGTTATAAGGGCATCAATTATATCCAAAACACTATATGTCTATGTGAATGGGTGATACAATCGATTTAATTACAAGTTCCGCAATTAACTACATAGGGGAATAATGTTCTTTCGAAACTATAATCCAAAATGCGGAGAAGCCGACATACCTATGCTAGCATGGCAAGCCCTAAATCTCTAAATCCACTTTCGCAATCATTAGAGATTTGGCACAATAGATGTTAGCTATTCATCTATATTCAATTAAAACAACCATGCAAGGCAATCTTATATAGAAATTGTAAACACAAATTATCTATCAATTTAACCTGAGCATTAACAATTCATTACATTAGAACCCCATGAAAGTGTTTAGTTCATAATTAAACTAGGCACCTTTATGGAATTAAATAAAATTATGGTAGAAAATTTTATAAATTAATTAAGAATTTACGAAAAATTTAAAAATAAAAATAAAAGAAGTAGAACCTATAACATCTAATAATAACGGAGCTAATAATAAAGGAGCAGAGAGTTAACAAAAATATAAAATAACGAAACAAATTATTACACTACAAGGAATTTAGCACGGCATTTAATAAAGTAAACAAAAGAAAAGTTAAGTAAAGTAAACCTGCTGTTGCTCCAGGAAACTGTCGGCAAAAACAATTTTCAAATCATCACCTGGCCAGCGCGTGTGGTGCACGCGCCCACTCTCCCTTTCCGCGCGTGACAACCACGCGCCAGTGGTTGCAGTTGAATTCCCGCGTGAAGCTCACTCCGTTGCTGTGGTGATGTTGAATCGAGTGCAGGGAAGAAATTGTCACAGAAATTTGTTAAATTCAAAAGCTATTCTGATGCTTTGGGAATAAATTAATCACCGAATAAAATAGAGAAGCCCTCCTGATAATCCCCTTAAAATCTTAATTTAATTCTTATAATAATTTTTCAGAAATTTTTAAGTGTATAAAATAAAATTAAATTACAGAAATTCAAAGTGTTTAAAATATAATAACATTACAGAAATTTAAATTGTATAAAAATAAACTGTTTGCAGAAATTTAAAATGTATAAAATGAAACTGAAATTACAACATGAAGCTAAGAAATTTTGGAGAGAATACACAACTGCAAATTCAGTTCTCCGGATTGTATCAACCTATGCAAAATCACTCATATATATAGAACAATCTAGCACACCACAAGCAATTTACAAAGTGAGATGTAGAAAAGTCTTCAGCCTAATTCTAACAACTCTCCAGACAATTTGCAAAACCAATTTGGAATTCTCTTCTGCAACTGGCGATAATTGACTTTTAATATTAGCTCCGTAGATATGCTTTTTAACCCGCACAGCTTATAATCTTTAATTAATAAATAATTATTTTAATCCAGAAATTATAAAAATAAATATCTAATATTATTAGATATTTATAAATATAATTTTCTAAATTAATAAAATTATTTAATAATATAAATAAATCTTTATTGTCTAAGCTGCGGTCTCTGGTCGTCTGGAACCGGACTCCTTTTGCTTAACAGAAAATATATCAATTCCAACCGGGGTTCCAGCTTTAAGAAAATATCACTTTCCATATTTTTGTGATAATTCTTATTTCTTCATTGCTCGTCCAGATGCAAGTTACGGTCTCTTGAGGCTCTAAAGCCGGACTCCTTTTGCTTAGAAAAAAATATAACAATTCCAACCGGGATTCCTACTTTAAGAATATATCACTCAGAACATCTTTATGATAATTCCTTTTCCTCGTAGCCAGTCCATCTGAGCCAGAAATCCACCGTCTTTTAACCTTTTATCGCCAGGATAACTGAAGCTGTGAGTTCTGCACTACAAAGACTTGAAACAACATAAAACTAATTAAAAGACACAACATACTTAAGGCTAAACCACCAATTTAGGTCTAATTAGCGCATAATAAGTGGATATAAAATCCACTTATCACACCCCCAAACTTAAACTGATGCTTGTCCTCAAGCATAAACAATATAACTATATACAACTAACTAGTACCACTTCCGTAGGTGATCACGATTGCATTTGGCATATGCAATAAGCCCTTTAAACCCTTAGGTAGCCCCAGTGGACGAGTGAGGTCTCGTGAGGGCCTATAGCGAATGTACCCACAAAATCCATTCTATAATGCAACTAACATGCAACTAACTATATGTATGCAACTACATGAAAAATGCAAGGATCCCCTTTAAACTTACCAAAATCAACTAAAAAGCAAATATCTCAAAAGAATGCAACAATTCCAAGCAGAGCTCGACTAAGTCCCCGTATACTAACAACTACATGAACAGAAACGTGCGTGTGTGCAATGCTCATCAGAAATACTCCCAAAACTAGGTCAAAAACCAAACATGCTTTCCGTCAAGACAATCACAGGTTTATAACTAGAATAAACTGTAAACACTTCATAACCTAGGAACACCTCCACCCTTATCCAAAGTAGACAAAAACTCATGCTTTATTACTATACTACGACACTACATATACAATACGCATGCTTATTTAACCGTGCAATGAATGAGACCCCAAAAGGCTTATACAATAATACCCATGTAGCGAGTGTTAGGTCAGCAATCCCAAACCACAAGGGCTTTAGGTTACTAGGAATAAGTCCCCTCAGACTTAATTACTCGAGTATTAAAGAGCTCACTCTGGTTAATTTTGCATATAATCAATTGGACTTCTGACTTTTTTTTCTTTTTTTTTTATCTGGAATGAGCCTTTCTCATTTCCAACCCTAGACTACTCATATAAATATGAGCCGGCTACTAAGAAAAGACCTATTCAACTGGCTCATGTTATCTAGAGGTCCACTATAACCTAATTCAGACAACATAGTTCTTATATTATCATCAGATGGTACATTCTCATAACTATCAGTAACAGGTAAGCAAAGTACTGAATTAACAACAGATTCAGTAATGTCAAATGAATCTTGTCCTAAATGTAGAACAATCTTACCTGATTGACTCTCAGTAGAATCAATTACCTCAGCATTCTTCCAAGCTTGTGAAACAGCTACTTGATTAATCTGTGGAGATGCTGTCAATGCATAACTTAATGGTCCATTCGCCAGAAAATCCATGATTGTTTGTCATAAAATCAAAGTCACCAAACTTGAAGGCTACTGATTTAGGTAATCTTCTTTGAGCTGCCATTTTTGATCTGAAAAGAACTTGAAAAATTCTTGAAATGGGTTAGTGATTTTGAAAACTCAAGAGTGGTTTTTGCTTTAGAGAATGTAAAATTAGAAAAAGCAATTACACGATTAGAGTTTCAAAACAAATATATTTCACAAATCTTTCAGACCACTATCCCACATTGACACGTAGATTGACAGGTGTCAGTCCCTGAAAAGTGCGGTTACCCACGATTTTTGGAAAATAAAATCCAAAATTGATTTTCATGAAATAAATCAGGGTATAAATAATCAATACTGATCAGCTTCCTTTTCCTGTTGACCTCTCATCAAAATAATCACAAAATACAATGTGATAATAATTCTCAAATCCTGATGGTCACACATGAAATCCTGATCAATATCATCCTGATTCCAGAGACTTAATATGGAGTTTCCACGTGGTATTTTTCTTTTATCTGAAAAAGAAATAAACAATTAATCTGAACAAAAATCAATTGGTTAGATATATTCAACATTTCTTGAAAACAAGAAATACAGTCATATGCAATAATTAGCATCTGACTTCATTAAAACTTCCAAGTGACTGTTCAGCTTCTCACGTCTTTCTTTAAAAGAAACAGACGCCTTATGCCTTTCTCCATAAACCTTTCAATTTCTTTTCTTCTCAACAATGCTTCTTAAACCAAAATTCCCTTCAAATCCATTCTTTAGATTTTTCATAGTCGATGAACATCCTGTTCTTGATCATTTCTTTGAAAAGACGACTCTTCTCATCGAACTAATCATGGATGGATTGGTTTCTGATAATATCCAGAGGTTTCTCCTAGAACATCCATCTGTTGGATACAATCTTCCCCTAACCTCCTCAAAACTTGAGGATGAAGAATTTGGCCGAGAGTCTGAGGTTGATCTTGATGGAGATGCTATTCATTTAAGTTAGCTGCTCTCATTCAAGTCGCCCAGACAAGGAATCCAAGAGTAGACGAGGCTATTCAATCCCCTGATGGATTTTTTGAGATGCTCCTTGTCCTGTACCTCAGAATTCATATCAATAGATAAGTATAGAATTATCAGTAGAAATTAGACAAAAAGATGTTGTATTTCATTTCCATATATCATATATGTAATGCTTTCAATTAATGAAAATACAATTACTTGTTATCTACTTGTCTTTTGATTATTGAATGATGTATAAATTATCAGTATGCAAATATCAAAACATGCTGGCATAGACTTAACACATCATAGAATTAGATTACTACACAAAGTAAACGTCAGGATCTGAAACAATTTTCATAATCCTGATACTGACACAATACTGATGACGTCAGCATCCTGATAACAAATCTAATCCTGATGATTATTAACAAGTCTATCATACTGGAATTTATCAAGGCAAACTGTTATAGCTAAAGCATTTAACAATCAAATATAGATCCTGACAAGAATATCAAGTCTATAAGCTAAGAACAACATACCTTGCTACTTTTGCAGATGTTAAAGATCTAAAAATTTAACATTCCTAACTCACTTACTAATCTACTGAATGTAGTCTCATCAAGTGGTTTAGTTAGAATATCTGCAAGCTGTTTGTCAGTAGGAACAAAATGAAGTTCCACAGTACCATTCTCAATATGTTCTCTAATAAAATGATATCTGACATCAATGTGCTTAGTCCTTGAATGTTGAACTGGATTTTCTGCAATTTTAATAGCACTAGTACTATCACAAAACATAGGAATATTACTAAGTGTCATACCATAATCCATCAACTGATTTCTTATCCAAAGGAGTTGTGCACAACAACTGCCTGCTGCTATGTACTCAGCTTCTGCAGTTGAGGTTGAAACAGATTGTTGCTTCTTGCTTGCCCAAGAAATCAATCTATTTCCCAAGAATTGACATGTACCTGTAGTGCTTTTCCTGTCTATCTTACACCCTGCATAATCAGAGTCTGAATAGCCAATTAGAAAGAAATCAGATTCTCTAGGATACCACAAACCAAGATTTGGAGTTCCTTTGAGATATCTAAAAATTCTCTTCACAGCAATTAAATGAGATTCCTTATGATCACTTTGGAATCTAGCACATAAACAAGTAGAAAACATTATATCTAGCCTACTTGCAGTTAGATATAACAATGAGCCTATCATGCCTCTATAACTAGTATTATCCACACTCTTCCCCTTAGGATCAGAGTCTAGTTTAGTGGCTGTTGCCATGGGTGTTTTTGCAACTGCACAGTCTTGAAAGTCAAACCTTCTTAAAAGATCTTTAATATATTTTGACTGATTAATGAAAATACCAGTCTCAGTCTGTTTGACCTGCAAGCCTAAGAAATAATTTAATTCACCCATCATGCTCATCTGATACTTAGACTGCATAGGCTTGCTAAACTTAGCACACAACTTTTCATTAGTAGAACCAAAAATAATATCATCAACATAAACTTGAACTAAAAGCAATTCACCTTTTATCTTTCTAAAGAAAAGAGTTTTGTCAATTGTACCTCTTGTGAAGCCATTTCAAGAAGAAATTTAGACAAAGTCTCATACCATGCTCTTGGTGCCTGCTTTAGTCCATAGAGTGCCTTGTCAAGTTTGTAGACATGATTTGGAAACTTTGGATCAACAAATCCAGGTGGCTGTTCCACATACACTTCCTCATCAAGTTTGCCATTTAGAAAAGCACTCTTTACATCCATCTGGTATACCTTGAATTTTGAATAAGCTGCAAATGCAAGAAACATTCTGATTACTTCTAATCTTGCTACAGGTGCAAAGGTCTCATCATAATCAATGCCTTCTTCCTGAGAATAACCCTTGGCCACCAGTCTAGCTTTGTTTCTTACAATCATACCAGATTCATCTAGCTTATTTCTGAAAACCCATCTTGCACCAACAATTGATCTATCTTTAGGTCTTGGTACCAGTTTCCATACTTTGTTTCTCTTAAACTCATTTAACTCCTCCTGCATTGCAATTACCCAATCAGGATCCTGTAAGGCTTCTTCAACCTTCTTAGGTTCATTCTTTGAGAGAAAGCAACTATACAAGCATTCATTTTGAATTGATCTTCTAGTTCGAACACCACTATTTGGATCACCTATAATCAAATCTTCAGTATAATCCTTTGTCCATTTTCTAACGGGTGGTAGATTAACTCTGCTAGTCTCTCCCCCTAAGTTAGTGGTATCTCTTGTAGAAGAATTCTCTCTACCTTCAAAAACTCTCCTTTGATCAATAGAATCAGTAGATTCCATATTGCTGCTAGTTACTGATCTTTCCTCAGTAGACTCTGAAAGATCAGTTCCTGATGGAGTAGACTCTGAAACATCAATTCCTGATGGAGTAGACTCTGAAAGGCTAGTCTGCTCCTGATGATCAATGTGTTCTCTTTGATTTATTTGCTCCCCCTCAACAGTAGCATTCCTTTGAGAAGCAATAGAAATTCCTTCTGGAGAACCTTCATCATCACTGGAGAGTATCTCAGAATTCTTCAGATTTTTAAATTCCAATTTGTCATGGCTTTCATCAGTTTGCAGAATTCCAAATTTCTTATCATCAAATGCAACATGAATTGATTCCATAACAATGTGAGTTCTGAGATTATAAAATTTGAAGGCCTTAGATGCTGAATATCCTAGAAAAATTGCTTCATCCAATTTGGCTTCAAATTTTCCAAGTTGTTCTAGATGAACTTTTAGGACATAGCATTTGCATCCAAAGATGTGAAAGTATTTCACACTTTGTTTCTTCCCTTTAATCATCTCATAGGGAGTTTTTCCATGACTATTTACCAAGGTACAATTTTGAGTGAAACATGCAGTGTTAATAGCTTCTGCCCAAAAGTAGGTTGGAAGTTTTGCATCTGCAAGCATGGTTCTTGCTGCCTCTATGAGAGTCCTGTTCTTTCTTTCCACTACACCATTCTGTTGAGGTGTACCAGGTGCAGAAAACTGTTGAGTGATTCCATTGTCTGCACAAAACCCCTCCATTGTAGAATTCTTGAATTCTGTACCATTGTCACTTCTAAGTACTTTGACTTTGTACTCAGAGTTATTATGAATATTCTTGATAAGTTCAATGATTTGCTGAGGAGCTTCATCCTTCTTGTATAGAAAGAACACCCATGTGAACCTTGTGAAATCATCCACTATAACTAGAGCATATCTTTTCTTGCTAATAGACATAATGTTTATTGGACCAAACAGATCAAGATGTAGCATGTGAAATGGTTCAGTAATTGAATTTTCAGTCTTGCTCTTGAAAGTGGTTCTTCTTTGCTTTCCAAGTTGACATGCATCACAAAGTCCATCTTGCACAAAATTTGCCTGAGGTAGGCCTCTCACCAAATTATGCTTAACAAGTTGATTAAGTTTCTTGAAGTTAAGATGTGAGAGCTTCTTGTGCCAATTCCAGCTTTCATCACTTATTGCTTTGCTGTAGAGACATCTAACAATTCCTTTAGATGTATCACTTAAGCTGGCTTCATATATGTTACCATGTCTTTGACCAGTTAGAACAATGTCTCCATTCTGCATATTCAAGATTTTGTATCCTTTTTCTGTTAAAGATTGATTTGTAACCTTTATCACCCAGTTGACTTATGCTTAAAAGAGTATGTTTCAAGCCTTCAACCAGTGCTACATTTTCTATGATGACATTCCCCAAAACAATTGAGCCATATCCCAGAGTTTCTCCTTTGTTGCCATCTCCAAAGGATATTACTGGGCCAGCTTTCCTCTCAAACTTTGTAAGCAGGGACTTCTTTCCAGTCATATGTCCAGAGCATCCACTGTCCAAGATAATTGAATGCTTCTTTCCTGTGCCCTGCAAACAAAAAGTAACTAGTTAGAATTTTTTAGGACCCAACTTTGATTGGATCCTTTCTTACTAGATTTAGAAATGACAGGCTTTGAGAATTTTGTTTTTACTTTACCTGTTGTAGAGTCAACTTTAGACTCTAATTTCACAAACTGTTTGTGACTAGGAGTTTCAGATTTCAAGGAATAATAGTCATAATACAGTTCATGATATTCTCTACACAAGTAAATGGAATGAAGTAAACTACCACAATGATAACAAGCTTTTTGTGGTTGGTATTGAATTTTCTGAGTCTTGGGGAATGGACTCAGTTTTCCAAGAAGGTTTTTGATTGCAGTCTAGGGCCAGAGGATTATGATTTCCACACTTATAGCATTTTTTCCTAGGTGCATCAGGTACATTCTTGTAATTATTCTCTTTGTTAATACCTTCTTTTCCATTCCTATTTCTTTTGATCTTGCTAGACTCTGAAAGACTATCTAATCTCTGTTTCAACTGAGACTTAGACAGAAACCCTATGTTTACATTCTTAGGTTTCTCTAACACTTTCTCATCTGAATTACTATTGTTAATCCTTTTGTGTACAACAGGAGTACCTTTTGAATCAACAAATTTAACATGATTAGGTTCAGAAACAATTTTCTTACCTTCAGATTTAGATGTGTTAGCTTCTATTTTACTATCATCATTGACAATAGCTACTTTTTCTTCTTGTCTAGCCTTATCAAAACCTAAACCATTAACCTTACCACGAATTCCACTTTCAAAGATTTCTATAGTCTTTTTACTGGAATTGTTAATGGTCTCAATCACATCTCTCTCTTCTTCTAGTTCTTTTCTGACATAGTCATAAGCCTCAAGAATAACACTATAATCATGCTTAGCTTTATCAGAACTTAACTTGTATTCTTCCATTTGAATTAATTCAGATTCAAGAAAATTATTTCTATCAACTAATTTATCATTCTTAACATTAAGTTCATCTCTTTCACAAGTAAGAATTCTAAAATTAGTCATAAGATTCTTAAACTCAGCATGGATAGATCTAATTTCATCAGAATTTAAGCTATCAAATGAATCAAGAGAGTGAAGTGATACCTTAACAGAGGATGGAGAAGTTTTCTTTGGAGATCCAGGTTTGTCTGAACCATTTGCCATCAATGCAATGTTGTCATAATCCAATTCATCTTCAGAATCACTGGAATCAGCCCAATCCTTCTGTGTGACCATAAGTGCATTACCCTTTCCTGAATTCCTAGGCTTCTTACACTCACTAGCAAAGTGTCCAAGCTCGCTGCAGTTAAAGCACTTGATCTTGGCCTTATCAAGCTTGACAATTGTACCTTTGCCTTTGTCACTCTTCTTCTCCTCCTTCTTTTGAAAAGGTCCTTTGCTAAATCTTCTCCTGTTGAATCTTCCTTTCTTGAAGGCTTTAACAAACATAGCAAAGAGTTCCTGCATCTCAGATTCAGAATCATTATTGTCAGAGTCCATATCAGTAGTCTCTGACTCAGAACTTTCTTTGTTTTTCTTCTTCCTTGAATTCTTTACAGCAATCTCTTCATGCTGTTCTTCAGGAAGCTTCTTTACTTCAGATTGAGCAGTAAGTGCAATAGTCTTCATCTTTCCTTCACTCCTGCTCTTCTTCTGCTGCTTGTCAAGTTCATAAGCTCTCAATTTTCCATATACTGCCTCTAATGAAATCTCATCCAGATCATTAGCTTCCTCAATCGCAGAAATCTTCTCATTGTAGAAATCAGGCAAAGCTTTCATGAACTTTGTATTCATATCCTCCAAGTCATAATATTTACCATGCATGGCCATCTCATTGATGAGTTTTGTAAACCTATCAAAGGTATCAGTAAGTGACTCACCAAACTTGGATTCAAAGTACTCATACTGTTGTATAAGTAATGTCCTCATATTCTTCCTGACAGGCTTAGTTCCTTCATAGTGAACCTTAAGATTGTCCCATATATCCTTAGCAGTTTTACAAGAGAGAACATAGTTAGTGAGAACAGAATCAAGACTGTTGAATAATATGTTTCTCACTTTAGCATCTTTAAGAACATTCTCCTTGTCTTTATCTGACCATTCAGATTTTGGCTTCTCTGCTATATGTTCTGGAACAACCACACCATCAACAGTTGCTTGTCCAACGACCTTTGTTGGAACAAAAGGTCCATCTCTGATTCTGTCAAGATAATCAGGATCTGTTGCTTCCAGATGATGCAATATATTTACTTCCCATAGAGTATATTCATTTCTCTTGAGCATAGGAATCTTAGTATTCCCATCCTTATAACCAGACATGATTGCAGATCTTTATGATTATTCGAAATCAACCTGCTCTGATACCAATTGTTAACTCGAATAACTTGTAGAAGGGGGGGTTGAATACAAGTTATATAATCGTGTCTGATTTTTTTCTTGATTATATGAACAAGAATAAACGAATGAATCAAACTCTGTTTGTATTAATAAGATCAAATACAAACTCTACCAAAGGTGTACAATACCTTTAGCAGCTGCTGACAATACAAATCTCTCTCTCTGTTTGTTTCGAACTCTCGAATACAAACCTTATACAGAGCTACGCAAACGAACTCACAACACACTTGTTCGACTCTTTTTACAATGATATAGAGAGAGTATTTATAATGCTACCTATCAACTAATAACAGAAAGATATAATCTATACATGACAATGTTCTGCCGTCCAGTTGATAGTTTCCATCAATAGAAAACTCTTTCCTTCATAATATCTTCTTGCTTGTTCCTCAAACAAAGATCCTGTTTTATAGCACTTGCCAGTTTCTGTAGCATCCATAATGACATCATCAGTAACACGACTGATATCAGGATTTCATCTTGCATCAGTATCTGATCATCATCAGTATTAGACCATCATCAGGATTTGCTCTTTGTTCCTGACATGTAGTCTCCGATACACTGTTCATTCCTGACTAAACTGTACAGATGACTGTCTTACACATAAATCCTATATATAGTGCTAAATCCTTTATAAGATCAGGATTACAAGAAGTATAATGCGTAAATTCTATTCTTAACATCACAACTTATGAATTATTCCTAACAGCTACAACCTGCTTGAGTTATCGAATAAGCCTTTCTTGACTTCTCGAATAGTTGTTTTCTACTTCTCGAATGCCTGACTTGTCGATACAGAACATACATCTAATCGACAATTCAAGTACTTCATACTTTTACAACTTTACATCTATTCGATTCATTTCATTCGATTTCTCAAGCATCCAAACTCCCAAAACCTCTGAAACCCTAACTGCAAAAGCCAAATTTCTTCTTCAACCTTCAACTTCTCTATTCTCTCTTACACAAATGGCAACAGTAAAGTTCAACACCAATTTCATTGCTCTAACTAGTGATGTTGAAGCACCCAACGTAAATTTCAAGTGCTTTGTGAAGTGGATGTCTGATTCGTACATCAAGAATGCTCTATCTGTTAACCCAACTCTGTATCTCGACGTTCTAGAACAGTTTTGGCAGTCTGCTACAGTGGAGGTGGTGGCTCTTGACTCTGCAATAACCTCATACATCATCTACTGCAAGATTCAAGACAAAAATATCACTATCACCACAGAGGATATGAATGAGGCACTTGGAATGGGTACCAAAGGAGAGGTGTATGACCCACCTGCTACAAATGCTGAATTGAAAGACTTCTTTGATTTCATAAAGTATGCAGACAGAATCAGTCTTGGGCATTTGAACAGGAAGCATTTGAGGAAGGAATGGAGTTATGTGTTTGCTACACTTCTTCAAGTCTTCACTGCAAGAAAATCCAGGTATGATCAAATCAGTTCTCCTGCACAGTAAATAGGCTATGCCTTAGCTTATGGAAAGAAGATAGACGTTGGTCTCATCATTCTGCAAGAGCTGTATGGGAGACTTGGTAAGAATTCAGCCAAGAGAGGTAATGAAATTTTCTTCCCTCGTTTTATTCAATCTATCCTTAATTTCTTAGATGATAAATTGATTGAATTAGATGGGATGAATAAAAATAGAATAGGCTATCCTAAATCCATGACCAAACTCATTTTTGGTAATTTGGAGACTAGGAATGATGTGGATGTAAGACTTAACATAACTCCCCATATGGAGAGTTTGTTTAGAACTTACGCCCACAACATGCCAATATTTGCCTCTAAGTCTGAGTTAGCTAACCCCAAGCAAGTAGAACAAAATGCTAACCCAGGGCTAGCTAACCAACCCTCTCAACCAAACACTGAGCCAACTACATCATCCTCTCAAAAGGGTGATGTTAGTAAAAAGAAGAGAAAGGAAGTAATGTCTGCACCTTTAAATATTCTATCTGAAGCAGCATTAGCTGTTGAACTAGGTCTAGAAAGTGAGGAACCAGAGTCACCCTTACTAAGGCCAAAGAAGAAGAAGAAAACTAAGACCACCTCTTCAGTCACACAAATGGCTGAAGTTGTAAAATCAGGGGCAAACAGCTCACTAGATGTGTCCTCTCAACAGGGTGCATCTATAGAATCAAGCATCCTCCCCAATGCACCTTCTTGTATTGAGTCAGCACATGGGAGTGATAAGGCTGGCACTACACTGAGTGAAGAGCACATCATACTTGAAACTCCCTCTATCTCTCAGGGGGAGTTGCCAAAATCTACTCTACAAGACACTCCTCTTCCAGAATCTAACATTGAAATTTCTTTGGAACCTGCAACTCAGGCAACTGAGATGCAAGGCATTGATCATCAAGAATTCTTTTCTCTTGATGAGCCAATAATTTCAAGTGACTTAGTGCATGACACTTTGCTCACGACCCAGGACACACATTTAGATGGTGAGGGAATGCATGTTGGGGCATCTCCTAATGACACCATCACAAACACAGAGGTTCCACTAGTTTTCACTAGAGACTCTGTGCCTGTGTCAACTGCTGGTGTAACTCATCCCACTTCTGTGGAGACACCAGTAGTAGAGTCAATCCATCTGGTTATAGAAGTTGCATCTGTAACTGAGGAGTCTAGTTTGCCTAGCTCTAGCTCTGACTTTATGTCACAATGGCTGAAGCCTGTGCAACATGACAGTGCTTCAGGATCAGGGTCTGTTCCACAACAATTGACGGTTGAAGCATTTCAAAGCTTAATTGTGGATCAGATTCCTGAGTTCACAAAGATTGCACAGCACCTCCTCACTGCCAACCTACCAAATCCTGACTATGAAGCTATTCTCCTATGCCATAAAGAGGATGTGGAGCAACAACAGGCCAAAATTATGGATGAGTCTGAGAGAGAAGGCAATATAGATGCCTGGCTTCAAGGAAAGTATGACAGTCCTCTCTTAGAAGGCCTACAGTACCTCAGAGAAGAGTACATCACTTCACTAGGGTCCAATGCCAATTCTCTCACCCCTAGTGCCGTGTATAAAGCAGTTAATGACAGTTACAAGGGAATTCTCAAGGCTGCACACTACCTTGGCAAGGGTCTAAAGACATAAGTCACAGAAGTGTGTACAGCCACAACCAAGGAGGTGCATGAGCTAAAAATGGTTTTTGATTCCAAATTCCCTCAACTGGAAACTGTGGTCAAGGAAATTCTAGCCTGCAAGTCTAGCTATATCAAAATGGACAATGGCTTGGCCCTTCTCAAGGATATTGTCACAGGGCTGGGGCATAAGTTTCAATCTCTGTCTGATCAAACCACAGACTCAAATGCCATGCTGAGAACACTGTTCAAGAATCAGTATGGGGATAAGCTGGTAACTGAGGTCCCTGTTCATGACATGACCAAGTATGAAGTCCAGAGACTCAAGGATCAATCACTCTCTGGTTTCAGGGCACATGAGCTATTCACTAAAGTGGATACTCTTGAAAAGGAGGTGGCTACTCTCACTAAGTCCAATGCTCATCTTACAAACAAGGTTGCACTTCTCAATGATCAGTTGGACACTCAAGCAACCACCACAGCTGATGTTCTTCTGCATCAACAATCTATGTTGGCTGCTATGATGAAGCATATGGGTCTTCCTCTCCCTGAAGAATATTTCACCCCAAAGGTCACTTCTAAAGCCTCTGTGCCTGACAACAAGCCTAAGGGGGAGAAGAGGACAAGGAATTCAAATACTAAGGGGGAGAAACCCAAGGAAAAAGAGATAAAGTTAAGAGAGGGTGATCACCAAAGGGCAAATAAATCTCTAACTCATGTGCCAGGCAAAGGAAAAACAAAGGTTGATGAGCCTCCTACCTCACTGCCAGTTGTTACTCTACCAACTGTGCATGTCATTACTCCTGGTGGCCAGAAGCAATCTATCACAACCATAGTGGTTGCGGGGAGTATGCCATCTGACAAACCTCCATCCTCCATATCTGAAAGTGCCAAGCTTATAGAAGTCAAAGTAATTACTGAGGCCAAGCTACAAGAAGTTGCTAACTCAAATTTTTATCATGATAAAGCCTTCTTGGAGTTTCTGAGGGAGTTGAAGGAGCAGATTGACTACATCACTTTCATCCCCAAGAAAGTCAATAATCTATGGTTCAAGGAGATATTGATGATATCTAAATCAAAGATATGGCATCTAACATACAAGACTCTACAAGCCCTAAAACACTCAGAGATAGATGCCATACTTGAGCTTATTGAGAAAAGAAATGAGAACAACAAAAGTCTGTTTGATGATTTGAGGAATGGCCAACCTTCAAGGCTGCCAGAAGTGATCAAGAAGCCATGGACAATCATCTATCAGTCTGGCACCAAAATTGAAGACATCAAGCAATTGGTCATTCCCCATGATCTCACTTCTCGAAATCACAGACTGGTCATTGCTATCATTGATCAACTACAGAAGAAGGTTGGAACCAGAAATGCTGAAGAAATTGAAGCACTGCACATTCTCAGATCTTTTATAGCAACTGGTGAAACTCCAGAGAGGGCTCAACCTAGGAGAAATAAGGATGATGACTCTGAAGACAAAAGTGATGGGAGGAGGAGACATCACAGGAGAGATAAGGGTGATGAAGATGAGAAGAAGAAGAAGGATGACAAGAATAAGAAAGATGGTGATGACCAAGGAAAAGTCTATGAGAGGAAAATTGGAAAACAGCAAGCCTTAGGCATTGCTAGTAGTAACCTCACCACAACACAAGGCTCTGAGTCTATGGTGAATACTGTTAGTAATGACCTACCAAAATCTGATTCGATGGCTTCTGCAACTGTTTTGCCACCTCAAGAAGAGGAGAAGATTCAAGTCAAGAAACCATGTGTATGTTTCAGAAAGCAAACTGCTAATGGAATACTGCTATGGTCTACCAACAAGGGTCATAAGTTTCTGCCTAGCAATCATACAAGGAGGAGTAAAATTAAGCATGCTGCAAGAAGGGTGAAGATATCGAAATCAAAGGCACTGACAATAATTCCAGGATTGAACCTACCACCTCTGGATGAAATCTATGATGAAGACCAACTGCAGTTCATATGGGCTCAAAGAATCTATCATGTTGCCATTGTTGATGATTTTCTTGAAATAAAATATACTGATGGAAGACAGAAGAAATTCAGACAAGGAACGTGTCAGCACTGGGGCAAGCTATATGACATAGAAAGAATAATTGCAATGTTGGATTCTGAAGACAGAGTAGAAAGGGTATGGAAGCTGGAGTTAATTGACTTTGTCAAAATGAAGAGAGATCACCAGGCAGAAATGAGAAAGAACGGTGAGGAGCTACTAAAGAAAGGGAGGAGGAGTTTGCTACAATGGAAACTAAGGCTAATGAATTGAGAGCTATGGGTCTGTGTAGAGTCAAGTTTAATCCTTACATCATTGAGTACAAGAAATATGGTAGAAATGTAAAGATTAGAATGGACTACATCAGTTCCTATTCTGAGAAACAGCTGAATGAAGTACTTAAGGATTTATCAGGCTCCCCTCTAATTGAAGAACTCACTGCAATGGAAGACATTATTCTTGCCATGGAGGAAAATGCAAAGAAGAAAGCCAAAGAAGCTGAGGAAAAAATGAAAAATGAGAATCTGCAAGCCAAAGCTCAAGAGGTGAATCCAAAAGGATATGGCTAGTAGTTTCTCATAACTTATAAGAACACTTCTATGTACTTTCCTCAATCAATCTACATACCTGTGCTGTTAAAGTTTTATCTTTATGTATGTTAGGCTTGTTATCAAACATGAAATTGTGACTAAGGGTCTCACTCACAATTTGGGGGAGATTGTTAGTTACAGAGGCATGCCTGTATACATCTAATAACAAGCCTAATTATTTGTAATGCTTTGCATTACTTACATGACCTCTTAACTGAGGGAACCTCTAGTTGTGTAACTGTACTTATAGAGTCTAGAATAATGCTTGAAAGAAGTTCCAAGGTTCATGCCTCAAGCAAGAAGATAAAGACTGTCAAATAATCACAGTTGGGATTTGAAGAAATGAAGAATTTGCCTAAGTACCAATTCGAGAAGTATATTTGTCTATTCGATAAGTCCAGCATTCGAGAAGTCAGGGATTCGATATCTCAAGACACTATTCGATAAATCTGAATACACTGTTCGATATCTCATTCGATATCTCAGAGATTCGATATGTCTATGTACTCTATTCGAGAACTCAGGAAGTCAACAAGTCAAAGTAGTATTCGAGTTCTCAAGGAGTCAACAAGTCAAAGTTCCATTCGATATCTCAAGGACTCAGAAAGCTATTCGATATCTCAAGGATTCGACAAGTCAAGTGTTCTATTCGACAACTCAAGGAATCCTGAAGAAAAGAGCTATTCGAGAAGTAATTCGATATGTCAATATAACAGTGTTCGAGAACTCAGAGTTATCGATCAAGTCAATTCTAGTTCTCGAATCAACTACTTAGTCACTTCTCGAATACATTCTTGGAGACAAAGTACTGAAGAAATTGTACAAGTCAGAAACCTGCAACAAGCCAATGCACTTTATGGACCACAATCTGTAACGTGCTCTGGAAAGCCTACAAGGAAGCTTGGAGAGATATAGAAGAGACAAGGGGCTAAAGAAGTGGATCTGAACAGGCTTTGCAAAGTCAAATCTGTAACCGTTTGGACACTTACTCAAAAAGGATAGACAGACTAGAAAGTAATTTGTTCAGCTACCTTATTTGTAGTAAGTAGGGTGTATCCATGTTCTATAAGGATACAGCCTCACTTCCTTAGTCATTAACTTTGTAACTTTGTGAGTCAAGTTTTTCATACGTTGTAAGCTGTATCTCTCTGAGAAAAACGAAGCTGAGAATACTATCATTTGTATTCACAGATTGTAGCAACCTTTATCTAATAATACATTAGATTAAAGTGATACTGTGTCTTGTGTTGTTCTTTATCAGCACCTTCACTTCTGCACACACAAACACTTATTTGCTACATAGACTCTAACCAAAGAAAAGTTCAAGAATCCATTCACCCCCCCCCCCCCTCTGTATTCTTTTATCGTATTCAATACTCAACAATAACTCGAAAGTTATGTTTGATATGATTCCACCAAGGACCTTTTGACACTGGTTGATTCATCTTTTTAAGTTCTTTATCAAAATATTCATCAAGACCTTCATCCAGTTCACATACAAGGAGGGAAGAGGTATTGTTTGAAGGATTCTTTATAAGATTCTCTACACTTAACAAACTTTGATTTGATGCATATAAAGTTTGAAGTTTGGAGAAGTTTGCCATTTGAAAAGTGGTAGCAGAAACAAAAGACTTTTTCAAATCTATAGAATTATAGTAGCGGTTCCTAGGAAATTACCATCCTCTTGTATTTTAGATGAAGAAATAGTAAAAGCGACACAAAAGTGGAAACTTAGCCCTCTTTGTTCTCATATTTCTCTTTCACTTACTTATTCTTGTCTATTGGATGTTCTTCCTCCCTCTCCAGGTCATCCTTATTCTTGCTTGTTTCTTCTTCCATCTCATCCCTCCTCTTTTTTTGCAAAAGCTTTTGCCACCACCTGTGCTTCTTCTATCTATTTCTTGGGTTTTTTCCCCTTTATTTTGCTTCTCCTACTCATCATTAGCAAATATAACTTGTTTGCCTTATCTAAAATATTATGATTCATTTGTCAAAAATCAAAATCATATAAGGTAGATATATCATATACATATAAATTCTTGTATTTAATTGGGTTTTATTTAGTAAAAATTAAAATAATCTTTTTGTAAATCCTTGTATTTTTTGTGCATAGCTTGAACTATATTCCAATCTTTCAAATCATTTGCCATTTGATAAGAAAATTCTCGATACATTGTTTCAACCATGGTGAAGTTATTAATAGGCTTAATAACCTTTTGACCTTTAATTTCAAAAAAAAAAAATAATGGAACATATCAGATGGGCAAAACAGACATTAAATGGGTACCGTTGTATTTTTTTTTGAAATTTTAGAAATTGGGTGAGACTAAGGGAGTAAATTCCATTTCATTCATTTTCCATTTTCCTAGATTACACGCGTGAAAAATATGCAAAAATTGTACTTTTTTTAAATGTTTCATCCAAACATGTTGATGGGGTATCTTTGGTAAAACATTAAACATTGAAAAATGCTAGAATTCCCAAAATAAAATGTTTCTAAAAACTGAGCTGTCTAAATATTATTCATTATACTCTCATAAATGAAATGGATCCCTCGGCCCTCGTGCATACATATGAATCCCACGAATAAAATCATATCATGCATTATTCAGAAACATTTTTGGAATTTATTTTGGAATATGTAACATTACTCACACTGATTATACTTATAAACATGTTATGTTATATTAAATAATGTTCTTTTTTTACATTTCAATGTAAGATTAACCATTTCAAATTTAATTTTTCAATATTATAAAACTTATTTTTAATCATCATAACTCATTCATTCTTTAATTTATGTAATAAAATATGTCTTGTAAAATATCCGTTGCCACAAACTATATTCCAAAATGCTCACACAACAATAATATAATCAAAATAATGCTAAGAAATAACTCGATAATATGTGATTTCTACCGCACTTTCCAACATAACTAAAACAAAGTTTCATTAAAATGGTTATTTTCAAGAATAATTTTTAATGTTCAGTCTTGTTTAACTATAGTTCTAACAATTTCTCATCGTCAACGTTTTTTACAACTTCCCGTTCCTTTAAAATTTCATTCGATTCCATTTCTTGCAAAAGAGCAGTTGTAATTTAATTTTGAAAAATAACATAATTCTAAAACAAAATTTATTATATTCCATTTAATTTTTATTTTTTGGCCAGATTTCATTTAAATTTAATTTTTTTAATGACATCCCACTTATGAAAAGGACAAAATTGGTATGTGACCCTTGATAAACATGATAATCATCTTTATACCATTATCATATGTTCGTTACTGACACTAGCGTGCTTAGTCATAATGGTAAGATTTTATTTTACATTGTTTTTTAGAGTATGTGATAGGTAATTCGTAAAATTTCCCTAAATTTTTTATATATGTTTATCTAGGCTTCTGATATGGAGAAGTTGATTTTGCAACTTGACGGATCTCATTTTACTCTCCCAGCTTCTAGCATAGACCACACCCCCCCTCCCACCTCCCATCCTACTACCCAGATCCCTCAATCAAACCCTCCCACCTCCCATCCGACTACCCAGCTCCCTCCTACTACACAGCTCCCTCCCACCTCTCCTAGCTCTCGTCCTACTACACTCCCTCCAGCAAAGCCTCCCACCTCCCATCCGACTACCCAGATCCCTCCATCAAACCTTCCCACCTCCCATCAAACTACCCAGCTCCCTCCTACTACACAGCTCACTCCCACCTCTCATTCTACTTCACAACTCCCCACATCTACATCTACTGGTCCTCCATCTACACTTACTGTACCAACACCTACTGCTAGTCCCACAACTACCTCTCATCCTACTTCATAAATCCATTTCATTAATTTTCCTAGATTACACGCGTGAAAAATATGAAAAAATTGTAAATTTTTAAATGTTTCATCCAAACATGCTGATGGGGTATCTTTGGTAACACATTAAATATTGAAAAATGCTAGAATTCCCAAAATAAACGGTTTCTAAAAACTGAGCTATGTAAATATTATTCATTATACTCTCATAAATGAAATGGATCCCTTGGCCCACGTGCATACATATGAAGTCCACGAATAAAATCATATCATGAATAAAATCATATCATGCATTATTCGGGAACATTTTTGGAATTTATTTCAGAATATGTAACATTACTCACATTGATTATACACATGTTGTGTTATATTAAATAATGTTTTTTTTTACATTTCAATGTAAGAGTAACCATTTCAAATTTAATTTTTCAATATTATAAAATTTATTTTTAATCATCATAACTCATTCATTCCTTAATTTATGTAATAAAATATGTCCCGCAAAATTCCTTTGCCACAAACTATATTCCAAAATGCTCACACAACAGTAATATACTCAAAGCTAAGAAATAACTCGATAATATGTGATTTCTACCGCATTTTCCAACATAACTAAAACAAAGTTTCATTAAAATGGTTATTTTCAAGAATTATTTTTAATGTTCAGTCTTGTTTAACTATAATTCTAACAATTTCTCATCGTCAACGTTTTTACAACTTCCCGTCCCTTTAAAATTTCATTCGATTCCATTTCTTGCAAAAGAGCCGTTGTAATTTAATTTTGAAAAATAACATAATTCTAAAACAAAATTTATTATATTCCATTTAATTTTTATTTTTTTGGCCAGATTCCATTTAAATTTAAATTTTTTAATGACATCCCACTTGTGAAAAGGACAAAATTGGTATGTCATGGGAGGACAGGTGTAAAAATCCGCGCGCGAACGCGAAACTAACAAACTGAACCGATCCTTTTGGACATGAAACAACTCTCTTCCCCTTATTTACATAACCTCACTAGACAATTTCAATCTAAACATGTACGTATCTTAATAGTAACTCTAAACAATGGATATACTATTAGCTCAGATTCAAGCTGATCTTCGATCAAACGACGCTCTCCGCCAATCAGGCGCTCTTCTCCAAGCACTGCAGCAATCCGCAGCTGGTCGAGATATTTCCGTAATCGCTAAGTCTGCTGTTGAGGAAATTGTTCTGTCTCCGGCCTCTGCTGTTTCGAAAAAACTTGCATTCGATCTTATTCGAAACACTCGGTTAACAGCTGATCTTTGGGAGGTTGTGTGTGCTGGCATTCGGAATGATCTCAACTTTCCTGATCCTGATGTTACTGCTGCGGCTGTCTCCATTCTCGCTGCTCTTCCTTCGCATCGCTTAGGCATTTTGATTTCGGATTGTAGCCAGGAGATTTTGAATTGTTTTGATTCCAATAGTCAGAATTTGAGGTTTGCTACTACGGAGACGTTAGGTTCCATTTTGGCACGTGATGATTTGGTTACGTTGTGTGAGAATAATTTTAATTTGTTGGATAAGGTTTCGTATTGGTGGAAAAGGATAGGGCAGAATATGTTGGATAGTGCTGATGCTGTTTCCAAAGTGGCCTTTGAGTCGGTCGGGAGATTGTTTCAGGAGTATGAGTCCAAGAAAATGAGTCGGTTAGCTGGTGATAAGCTTGTTGATAGTGAGAATTCTGTTGCGATTAGGTCTTATTGGGTGTCGTCTATGGTGGACTTTGCTTGGAGGAAGAGAAATGCTTTGATGTCGAGGTCATTGATTCTTCCTGTCGAGAGTTTTAGGGCTACAGTGCATCCTCTTGTTTATGCTGTTAAGGCGGTGGCTTCGGGGTCATTAGAGATGATTGAGAAGCTTTATATGTCTTCGAGAATGGCTAAGATTGAAAAAAATGTGTCTAGTAATGCGGAAAGGCTTGTTGGAGTATCAGATGTGGTTAGTCACTTGGCACCCTTTTTGAATTCTTCTCTGGATCCTGCATTGATTTTCGAGGTAGGGCTTAACATGTTGTACTTGGCTGATGTACCCGGAGGGAAGCCTGAGTGGGCTTCAGCATCGATTATTGCAATTTTGACACTATGGGATAGACAAGAGTTCTCATCCGCCAGAGAGAGTATTGTCAGAGCTGTGGTCACTAATATACATCTCCTTGATCTTAGTATGCAGGTTCGAGAATTTGTATCCAACTTATCTGCTAAACATTACTAATTGGAAATTTTTCCTAAAATGTTATTTGGACACATCATATCTATTCAATTAAAAAGGAAAAATATTGAAAACTGCTAAAATTAAAATGAAAGTAGCCAACTAATGGTTCTCTTTAAACTCATTTCTGAACAAGTTGGCTTAAATGCATTCAGAAAACCTATAATATCTTACATTACATGCTTCCGGTGGTGCAATATTGCATGTTCAAATAGCCAATTAAAATCTTTCAGGTTTCACTTTTTAAGAGGTTGCTTCTAATGGTGAGAAATCTAAGGGCAGAATCTGATCGCATGCATGCTTTAGCTTGCATATGCAGGACTGCTCTTTGTGTCGATCTTTTTGCAAAAGAAAGTGTTCGAAGAGGACAGAAACCTCTTCCAGGAACAGATGTGATTTCACTTTTTGAAGAAGCGAGGATAAAAGATGATCTCAACAATGTATCAAGTAAAAGTCTGTTTAGAGAAGAACTAGTTGCCATGTTGGTGGAAAGCTGCTTTCAGTTGTCCCTACCATTGCCTGAACTAAAAAGTTCAGGTATGGAGAGTCGAGTAATAGGAGCATTGGCATACGGAACAGGTTATGGTGCATTAAATTGGACAGAGCCTGCTTTGGAAGTGGTGGAAGTTTGTAAACCCTGTGTGAAATGGGATTGTGAGGGTCGAACATATGCAATTGACTGCTACTTGAAGTTGCTGGTTAGGCTTTGCCATATTTATGATACGAGGGGAGGTGTCAAAAGAGTTAAAGATGGAGCATCACAAGATCAGATTCTTAATGAAACAAGATTGCAAAATTTACAACGCGAACTTGTAAAGGCTTTGCCTGAGGTTTGTGGCATGTAGAAGTAGATTAATAAGGTTATTCAAAAGTACCACATGTTTTTTATGCATTCATTGGAGCTTATGTAGCTTCTGACTGATATACTCATGTTGGAATTCAGTGAAAACAAGTTTTTAATGGACTAAAGTTTTAGTTAGTCGAATAATTTAGGTTAGCTACTAGAACCGTCTCATTATAATTTAAAACGTACTCATCAGTTGAACCTTGTCTGTCTTGGATTTTTGTGCCATTAGATAAAGAGTCCTCTCTGCAAAATCCTCTTTCTGGGTGTGGTTGTGAATGTAACCAGAGATGTTTTCATAAATGCGAGGAGAACCTTAATGCTCTAGCTTGCATTAGGGGCTGAGAAGACCCAAGAGCACCGAACATTGATAATAAAATCCAATTTTCAGTCTTCAGATGGCCAAAGAACACCTATACTTCATCAAACTACATGGCAAAAAAAGTAATGTTAAAAGAAACTGATAATTTGTAGTCTTTTTGCTTTGATGCTTATATAAATTGTAACATTTCCCTCTGTTATGTGCAAAAGTAGGGTTTTTCCGAGCGTGAGAGCTGCCTCAGTGGAAACGAGGTCATGCGTTGATCCAAAGGGTCACGAGTTTGAACCTCACCCGCCCCCTGCGTGTAGCCGTGTTGGAGAGACAGTGGAAGGTTTGACGAAGGTAACCGTGGATTACTGAGCGTATCGCTTAAGTGCCCGGCCACTGGGTCTTACCGCACGGTTAGCATGATTTACATGCCGGTGTTGACCATGGGGCTGGTCGGCCGGTCCTGGGGAAAATAATCCCAGGCAGGCTAGCGTGTCCTGAAAATACACGTTTTGACGAAAAGTAGGGTTTTCCATGAACTGTGAGTTGCTTTTGCTGAGAATTTGGTTAACTTTTGTAATTATAAACACCTTGTATGTGTCCACTTTTCTGCTTCGGTTGATTAGAATCTTCTTGTAGTTTTCCTCAACAACAGTGAAAATAGAAGATAATGAAATTCTTGTTGGTCCCTTTTACTAAAATTGTGCTGCATGGATACTGTGTCAGTTGTATCCTTTTCACTCAAAACAATTGTTCATGTGGCAGGTGAATACCTCTAGAGTTTGTGCGCGTCTTATTTGGTCTATTGCAGAACACGTTAATCTAGAGGGTTTAGATCCTCTTCTAGCTGATGATCCTGATGATCCTCTGAACATTATTGTATCAAATATCCACAAAGTTTTATTCAACCCTGACTTATCTGCAGCTACAACAAACAGCCTTCAAGATGTTCAAGCAGTTCTTTTATGTGCTCAGCGGTTGGGATCACGTCATGCTAGGGCGGGGCAGTTGCTGACCCAAGAGCTAGAAGACTACAGGAACGATAACGTAGCTGATTCTGTTAACAAACACCAGACTAGGTTGATACTGCAACGAATCAAATATGTTCAAAAACATCCAGAGAGCAAGTAATTTATTCCTTTATTTTAGCATGCATATTTGCACCATTACTAGAGTTCTGTACTGCACATCGGGATACAAACATATTGCAATGTTCACTGTCAGTCATATTAACAATTTTCGTAGGTATCTTACAGAATTAGATGCTAATGCTATGTCTTCATTTGCAGATGGGCAGGGTTTAGCGAAGCCAGAGGAGACTATCCATTTAGCCACCACAAGCTAACCGTTCAATTTTATGATGCATCCGCAGCTCAGGATCGAAAACTGGAAGGGTTGGTCCATAAGGCTATATTGGAATTATGGAGGCCTAATCCTAGTGAATTAACCCTACTGTTGACTAAAGGAAATGATTCTGGTCTTCTCAAAGTTCCTCCAAATGCAGTTACTTTGACAGGTAGCAGTGACCCTTGCTACATCGAAGCATATCATTTGACAGATTCTAATGACGGAAGGATCACTCTGCACCTAAAGGTTAACCATCCTTCTATGACTCTTTACATCTTCAGCTTTTATCTTTGAGTTCTCTTTTTGTATTTATTCAGTATATCTATTAAGGATTAGATAAAGGTAAGTCCCGAAGTAGGGAATAATTTCAGCTATTTATGAAGAGCTCTAGACTCAAGGGGAAGCTCTGAGAAGCGTCTTATTAACAACTGACCTAGACCGACAAATACAGGCTAAGTTGCATGTTTATATAATAAAAGAAGATTTGCCTTAAGATCTATTATAAGGAATAGCGACTAGCAATTTACTGTATGGTTTGCAAGCTTCCAGGGGCTGACAAAACCATCAGAATTATTTCAGGTCCTAAATATGACAGAAATTGAACTGAGCCGGGTGGATATCAAAGTAGGTTTATCTGGTCCACTTGTTTACATGGATGGATCTCTTCAAGCAGTTCGGCAGTTGCGAAGTCTCCCGTCACAGGTTAGAATGAAATTCATATCATTTATCACTTTAAATGTTGTCCATTCCCTGCTTTTGTTAATCATCTTGTTAAGTTGACATTGCTTTTCCAACTTCTGCGCAATATGTCAATATATTTAGACCAACACTGCAGAATGCTGTGGTGATCTGGTGAATGGTTTCTGTTTTGTTTTTCTTTACCGGAAAAAAAATCCACAAATTCTTGGTACCTCAAGTATACGGATATTATAGCCTGTGATATTATTGAGCTCAGGATGTGAACTTGACTAGACGAATGAAGTTATAGTTAATTACTATCACATTGCCCAGTAGCATAACTTGCCTTGTGTCCATATTAAATAGAGTCGATCATGGGCGTGCTCTGATACCATGTTAAGGAACCAATCACTCTAAAACCTTAATGTGTTAAGGAAGACCCCAACCGGATCTTATATTAATTATATTTTAAGAAAAAGAGTACATGTTAATATTTAGATGTGCCTCAACAATGATATCTAATTAAAATACGAATAATATTTCGTCATGGCACAAGTATGTTTAGTTAATTAAAGTCTTGTTTGCAGGAGCCAGTCTGGTGCAGTGTGACTTTGGCTGTCTCAAGTTTTGAGAGATGCGCTCTCTGGGTTCAAGTAATGTACTACCCCTATTTTGGTGCTGGTGATCCAGATGATTATGAAGATGAAGATTATGTGAACATTATGAGACATAATGGAACCCTAAACCAAGACGTGGGAGACCCTGTTATTTTAAGATGTCAGCCTTACAAGATTCCTTTGACGGAGCTTCTTCTGCCACATAAAATCTCTCCTGTTGAGTATTTCCGCTTATGGCCTAGTTTACCTGCTATAATCGAGTATACAGGTGCATATACATACGAAGGAAGTGGATTTACGGCAACAGCTGCTCAGCAATATGGAGCTTCACCTTTTCTTAGTGGACTCAAATCTTTGTCTTCCAAGCCATTCCATAAAGTTTGCTCCCACATTATCCGAACAGTGGCTGGTTTTCAGGTATTTTGTGTTAAGGATTGTTGTAATTCAAACTTGTGCACTCAAGCTAGGTTGAGCTGACGCTAAAATAAGTTAATACAATCAAGAATCTTTACTGTTCTTCATTTAATCCAGAAACAGTTCATTCCGTATTCCCTAGACCCACATTCACTTATGAATTCTTTACTGACATTTTGTCTCAAACAGCTATGCTTTGCTGCGAAGACTTGGTACGGAGGCTTCTTAGGCATGATGATATTTGGTTCCAGTGAAGTAAGTACAAATGTAGATTTGGGTGATGAGACGACGACTATGCTGTGCAAATTTGTCGTCCGAGCTTCAGATTCAGCGATCACAAAGGAGATTGGCTTAGATGTACAGTCTTGGTTAGATGACCTTACTGATGGAGGAGTAGAATATATGGCTGAAGAGGAAGTCAAAGCAGTTGCTGAAGAGAGGCTTAAAGTATCAATGGAAAGGATAGCTCTGTTAAAGGCAGCCAAACCTCCTCCAAAGATTCCAAACTCAGATGATGAAGAGGAAGCTGACAAGGAAAAGAAGGATGAATATGGTGAAGAAAAGGAACCTTCAACATTGTCCAAGTTAACTGCAGAGGAGGTTGAGCACCGTGCTCTTCAATCTGCAGTGCTGCAGGAATGGCACATGTTGTGTAAGGATAGAAACACCAAATTTATTTAACTTTGAAGCAGCTCAGTATACAGATTAGTGACTTTATTAATTTGTTCTGGCCACAGACTAATTAGGCATCACACACTCGTGTCTTACATGTTCTGCATTTCTCGTTAAACCCGACGCAAGTAAGGATTAATTGGCCTGAAATTAGAGAAAATGCTACATTGTTCAAACCTCTGTGGTACAGCAGAGTAGTCAAGGTAATCTGTCTGTTTAAAAACATATGTTAAAAATATGATGAGATTTACAAAGTTTGTTACATCGAAATTACAAAGGTGAATGCGTGTGTGTGATTCCACAAGGGTGTTCGTAATTGTATAGTGTATAAACAGCAAAGGTTTTATATGACAAAGCTTTCAAATTTATTTCAGATGATGCATCATTATCAATGTAAAAAACAGCAAAGATATTAATTTGCTATTATTAATTTTTTTTAAAAAAAATATACAAATAAAGCATATTATACAATTAGTAGTAGTGGTTTGGTGCAAAGTCCTACATTACCATTTCTTTAGGATGAAGTGAATACAAAGTGCAGCCGATATGAGATTAATATTGCAGGAACATCACAGCCATCGATTCGGGACCATCCAATGGTTCCCATTTGATCAATAAACTAGCGGTAAATTTGTTTGAACTTTCTTATCCTGAATTAACTTTGTCTTCACCCCAAAGGATAAAATACTACAGACAAATTAACTTCAGTTGAGATGCCACTTTCGTAAGAGCATGCTTATAAACCTTGTAATACAACTCTTTCAGTTACAGAAATTACTGGCTCCAAATATCCAACTGTTCTTACACAATGACCCCAGTATTTCATGAGGAGCAGCCAAATGGTTCCAAAAGGTGCAAATACATTACATCGACTCTCAAGGATGCATTTGCCAGTTGCCATACTTTTCGCGCAAGGCTTTTTTCGTCTACAAGCCATCGACAAGAGGAGGAGGATGATGATGATGATGAACAAGAAGTACTAATCATTGAATTTTTTATAAAGGCTTTATATGCATTATTGCGACAATATTAAACTCCAGTATACACATATTAAAACTTTGAGAATATTGAGGTTTCCATGACATCAGGGTCAAAAAAGTTTTAATACATCATGTTCTCAACTCTCCTAAAACTGTAATGTGTTGGTTCTCAACTCTCCTAAAACTGTATTGTGTTAGGAGGGCTAATACATATGTATATCAGGCTAATGTATTATTTCTGCTTTTAATTCTTTGAAATGTTTTCCAGATGTTTGTCTCTGCAGTTTTAAGTAGATACATGGAGTCTAAAGCCAGGCGTAAAGGGAGCCTTGGATTGGAGAGCTGTAGTTGGGCGTTTGATCCTACAACAGGAGAGTTCTCTATAGCTCCAAAGACAATCAAACAGAAAGAGGAAGACAGTGTTGATGTTTCTAAGGAAACTGAAGACTTCTACTCAGTCTGCAGTTGTTTTTCTTATTGTTCGAATACTGCTAATAACATGGAAGCATTTGTATCTGTAAGGTCGAATCTTTCTCAGTGCTCAAGTTTAAGCCATGTGGAGCATCTGGAATGGCCACGACGGTCAATAATTCTGGAGTTTTGCCATTGTGAAGGGTGGCCATTTGGGCTGTGTCGGAGGGCATTACTGCTTCCTCCACTGCCTAAATCTCCTTCCGAATCTTGGTTATGGTGCAAAAGCAACTCTGCTAGAATGGTTTAGTTTGCTAGGTGGAGTAGTTTTTCAGTGAACACAAATGACTCCAGCCTCTCCTTTTCGAGCTTCAAATAATGAATAACCCGCGTTTTCCTCCTACTTTCGCTGAACAATATTTTATCTAGCACTACAATAAATAGGATGACAATAATTTCATCACAACTAAAGTAAAAACTGCCATAACCAGTCACTAAGTAGAATTTACCAGAAACAGTCAGTCCAGAAATCCCATAACTGTGATCTGTATTTGATTCAATTAGTGAAATGACATCAACTAGTAAATCAGCATGATATCTTGTTAAGTTTAAAGAATCTTATACATTCACGTATTACAGTGTATATATGATTGGTTATTTCAAAGGGTCCTGGGGCTATGTTTAAGGAAACTTTTTTGCCACGTGGCGAGTTTTTATTGGCTTATTTTTGTGAATGCAGGGGGGCCACATACATTATTATTATTATCATTACTTAAAAAGCTGGGAGAGCCAATTAGAAGGTGCCACGTGGCACCTTAACCATAGCCCTTAGCGCTATGGTTAACATTTCCCTATTTCAAATTCACTAAGGTGGCGTTTGGGAACTACAATTTCATTTGAAATCCATGATTTCAATTCCAAAATTTGAAATTCATGATTTCAATTCCAAATTCTTTGTTTGGTAAGTATAAGAATTTCAAATTCAGAAATTTTAAAATTTGAAGATTTTTTGCTTAAAAAATTTCTTTCTCGAGAAATTTTTCCCGGGAAAAAATTTCACGAGAATTTTTTCCCGGAAAAAAATTTCTCGAGAAAATTTTTCCCAAAAAAAATATCTCGATAAAATTTTCCAGAAATAAAATATCTCGAAAAAAATTTCCCCGAAAAAAAAATTTCTCGAGAAAATTTTCCCGAAAAATAATTTACCAGAAAAAAAAATTTCATTTTCCCGGAAAAAACTTTCTCGAGAAAAATTTCCCGGAAAAAATTTCTCGAGAAAATTTTCCCGGAAAAAAATTTCTTGAGAAAATTTTCCCGGAAAAAAATTTCTCGAGAAAATTTTCCCGAAAAAAAATTTCTCGAGAAAATTTTCCCGGAAAAAAATTTCTCGAGAAAAATTTCCCGACAAAAAATTTCTCGAGAAAATTTTCCCGGAAAAAAATTTCTCGAGAAAAATTTCTCGGAAAAAATTTCTCGAGAAAATTTTCCGGAAAAAAAATTTCTCCAAAAAATTTTCCCGGAAAAAAATTTCTCGAGAAAATTTTCCCGAAAAAAAATTCTCGAGAAAATTTCCCAGAAAAAAATTTCTCAAAAAATTTTCCCGGGAAAAATTTTCTCGAGAAACTTTTCCCAAAATAAAAGTTCTCGAAAACAATTTTCCAGAAAAAAAATTCCTCGGGAAAAATTTCTAAATTTCCCCAAAAAAATTCCTCGAGAAAATTTTCCCGGGAAAAGAAAAAATTCTCTAAAAATGTTTCCCGGAAAATAATTTCTAAAAATTTCTCGAGAAAATTTTCCTCGAAAATAAATTTTCAAAGAAAAAATTTCCCGAGAAAAACTTTTTCTACAAAAAAATTCCAAAAAAAAAGTGATGCTCATGTATTTTAGTGGAGAAGAATTTCAAATGACTATCTTTCACTTGTAATTTCAAATTACAAAAAAATAGTTAATATTGAATTGGTATGGAATTCATTAATTCCAATTCCAAATTTTTTTAATCTTACCAAACACTAAATTTGGTCAATTCCAGGAATTCAAATGAATTCCAAGTTACCAAACAAGCCATAAACAAATTCACATGTTTGTGAAATGTAGATCTAGTATGATAGCTGCTTCTGTACTAAAAACTAATTTTACGTTTCAAATATTTTCATTTGGATGCTCAAGTACTCTATGCTTCTCAAGTAACTAGTTCTCTCTGGTTTCTTGTTTGACAACAATTTTATATAACCATGTTCTTCAATTATAAAGTCTGCAATAAATTGACAATTAAAAGTGTAGCATGACAGCACGTCAGTGTTGCCGATTCTGATAAACTTCATCACAATTTCAACATTCCTCAATAGTGAATTAACAAAATGTTATTGCAACACGCTTTCTATCCTTCTAAGCACGATGAAAATCTGTGTCGCTTCACATGCTGATCTTTTGAGGAACAGGATCATAGTCATCAAAGTCTAGCCTTGGCGCTCGCTCCTTCCCAACCTGATTTAAAGCACATTAGTTACCCAACACAATAAAGTATGTGTGTTTAACCACGGAACTGTTAAAAATTAGGCGAACAAAATTACCCTTGACAAGTACGCAGGGTCACATGACATTAGTTCATCTGTGGCAGTGAGCTTCTTTGATAATGTCATCATCCTGAAACGAAGTAATTAAATAAAAAAGAGAACCTAGTATCAAAGGGGCGTGGAATCCATATATGTGACGTAGAAGAGATATAATCAAGCACACTCAATGCCCTACATTATCAATCAAAATCCCCTTAAATTCATTGGATATGGTTCGAGTTTCTTCACATGTAGTTTACTTTCATTAAAGACAAGTTCATGAAAGGGATACCTTTCGATTGATGAGTCAATGCGCTCAATCATTGCACATGATTTATATTCCTCAGGATCCTCTAGGAATCTGACCATTCCATCCTTCTGGTTGATTGTAGCATATATTTCACCGTCTTGGATCTACAATTACGTAAAAGACTGAAATTTTGAGTTACCAGATCAAAAAGCACCCAATCAATCATATAAACCAATATTTTTTTTTAAAAAGGTAGCACCAGGTCATTTAATTACCATTTGAAGAACATGCATTTCTGCCTCCCTAGGGCTATTCAGTTGCACACTGTTGGCTATGCCTTCGAGGGATAGAGTCAAATATGTCTGAGTCAATCTCTGTATATTTCGCTTGTATATGGATGATACGACCTGCCTCACCAGCCCAAAATTGTTGTCCTGAAAGGCAAGAATAGAAATTTACAACAGAACATTATAGAGAGGTTTTCATTTCAAGTTTCATTTCAAATAAACTTGCAAACCTCCTATGACTAAAATACTCACATTTTGAAACCTCTCCCTGTGTTGCCGAATGCATGTCTCCAGTTCTGTAACTTTTCCAGTACCATAACTAACTGCCAGATCAAGATAGGGCTGCCCAGATGAAACAACAATAAGATTACATTAGTAAAAAAATTGTGGACCAAAAAATAAAGCATTTAAGTCTAAGAGGGTGTTTGAGATTGCTTAAAATAAGTTACTTTTGACTTAATGGAGGTGTTTTTAACTTAAAGGAGAAAGTAAAGTTGTTTGCTTTAAGTTGAATGAAAGTGTTTGGGTAATTTTGCTTAAAGTTAAATGGAGGTTTAATAATTTTGACTTAAAGTGAAATTTGACTTAAATTTTAAATTCATAATATTTGAACTTTACAATAATTGTAAAAAAAAAAAAAAAAACACCATAAGTCATAAGTCATAAGTTAAAAGTACCTAAATGGAACTTCTGACTTAAAGCAGTTTTTTAACTTAAAGCGGGCTTAAAGCCATGGTAGCCAAACAAACCAAAAACGATTTAAAGCCATAAGGACTTCTAAAAAGTCGTTGCCAAACAGGCTGTAACTTATGTATAGCGTCAATATAATGGAAGTACAATCATTCCTTCCTACAAATTAATAAACATCAGGGAATCCAACTCCTGGCTTACAATCCCTTTATCATAGGATATTTCACCCATTTGATCGCATCAAACATTTAGTATATGCCACTCAGCCTCATATGCGCTCTCAAACCATTCTGGGGCAAGGATACACTAGTTTTTAACATTAGTCCTCTAACATTTAGCTGCTCTTGCCACATGGCATAGCTCAAGTAATAAATGTAACTTCATTTTTAAATCTGGCAGCAGGATTAATAAAACAGACCCGGACAAAATGCATCTATGTTATCCAACTATCCAATGTGAAATATTCGAAGTCTGAAGGTAACTTCTCTTCAAAGTGTAGGTACAACAAAGGTTCTAAATCATTTGGGAATTGGGACTATATTGTAAACCATTTTAGTACCTCTACCATTACTCAACTTCTATATCCAATCATTCTCAAGGGCACAAATGAAAATATGTCCACCGGATGAAGCATATGTAAGTCTTTCTCTTAAAGAAAAGTAACTTTTAAAGTAAAGCCGATGAAAACACCAAAGTAAAGCCGATGAAAACACCAAACATTACATTTTATGAGTACCAAAAATTACCTGAGTAAAATTTTTCAGATTCCTTTGAGCCACTGTAGAAGCGTACTTTGGGACGGCAGCATTCAACTGTGAACAAAAGGAAACAAGTTCAAAGATGAAATACAACTGTCCATTGAATTGGAAGCATAAAAACATAGAAGGCCCAATATCACAAAGTTGACATAACTACCACGTAAAGAATCTAGCCAGAATACAATGAAGTACGCAACCGAACAGAAGTTCCATTACAAATTTCACATAGGAAGTAGATGAAGATACAGGGACATATTCAAACCTATGAGCAAATAGACATTACCTAGTAAGTATTGCTGATATAGTAGTATTCATATTAGAGATTCTCTATATTTTCTTAGGAGTATAAATACAAAATTGCATCCCAAGAACTGCCAAAGAGGCTCACCATCTTAACCTATCAGAAAAAAGTGACAGTGATTGCAGAACACAAGCAGCAGCTAAAAAGGCAACTAGCCCATTCACAAAAACATGTCCAGGAGCCAAGCAAGTAATATATATCTGAAACCTTGGTCTCAATGCCTTCATAAATCTAGGTATAGTAAACACATTAGCACAAGTCAAACTAAACATGGAAACAAATTAGCAAAAAAAAATAAAAAAATCTAGGTATAGTAAAAGCCTCTTGGGGACCTGTTGCAACAAAAAATGAGATTTTTTTACTTTTCTGGTAATTTATACCATCAATTTCTTCAAAATGTCACTACTCCTTATCCTCCAAAATCAGTAACATAAACAACTAAAGAAAATAAAAAATCAACTATTTCAACTACTTCATTCTGACCTTCTCTTACAGGCCCGAAGTTTTACAGAGTCCTATTCTCCTGGGTAAAAAAACTATAACTTCAACTTTATTCAGCATAGCACAAACAAACTAATTTAATTTACTATCAAACTAAAGTAACCTATTTCAAATTCCTTTGTAAATTTCAAGTTGTCATGTAAGAGAAAATAATTCATACCTGGCCCAGGTGAATGAGTGAAACCAGGATATACTTTTTGTATGCCTCAACAGCTATAGCGCTCATATTGGACATAGGAGCAGTTACAACCTGAGATTTTCAAAAGTACATTGTATCAAATAATAATAATTGTACTAAACTGTCCACATATCTGTATAATTTCAGTAAGCTACATAATGAGAAGAACAAATACATTGTGTAGGAGCTCCAATGCCTTGCGAAAGCGCTTCTGGCCAATGCAAATCATCCCTCTATCATTGTGGCAAAAGTGGAATCATGGTCAATGAATTTCTCCAATTTTTGTTATTTTGTTAAGTTGTTAGAAAATGTAATGAGTTCTGCTTAACATGAAATTATATTTATAGAAAAAGGTGATAAGCACATGCATATATGAAGAGTTAATAATTTACACGATTAATGATTATATATCTCTTTTGTGACCTCAAACTAATTGCTGTAACGATACAATTTAGCAACTAACATATCAAGCCTCATATCAACCAATAAAAGTGTGAATTCATCACATAATGGAAAAATATTTTGATGAAAAAACTCACCCATAATAGCCGTAAAGGAGGAGGTCTCTTGGCTGATCAACTTCATATATGTCATCTTCCAAAATTGATAAACCACTTTTATAGCATTTAGCCAACAGACAAAGAAGTAGAAAGTCGGGATGTAAAGTAGTTAAATGCTCGGTAGATGATTGAAGCTTCCTAATAGCGGTTAGCATAGGAGCAATCCCTCGTATGGGAGATGCGAGAAACATCACCTGCTCCTTCAACCTTTTACATATAGATACAACTGCAGTCTCAAAATTAACCATCATATGTTAGATCATAGTAAGTACCGTGCATGTACATTTATATAGCCAATAGCAAGCAAACATACACTTCTCAGGTGCCAGACGAATCTGTTCAGTAGAGCAAGCTTTGACAAATCTTGCAATAGTGCGTACATGTTCATTAGCTTGCTCTTTTTTCGATTCTGGACCTGAAGTACAGGCATCCCTGTTAACGCCATAGTTAAAAAGAAAGTATTAATTATCCTTATTATTCAAATCAAAAGCTGTATTTACAAAGACTTCAATCTAGAAAAAATTCAAGTCAATACATTATATAGGCAATATTACGCTTACTCATGAGCACATTGCCCCTTCTACTCAATCAATATTCTAAGGATCTAATTCAGTTTGTCGAGACAAGTAGCAAAGTACTTAAACGAGCATGCTATTTAGAACTCTACCTTTGCCCTACTATATTCAGTTACAAGCACTTATCTAACAGGATTAAATACTTTGCTCCATTACATGTTTTCTAGGGTTTTGCTCTAGGATTCCATTAGTTTTCGACTTTTCGTAAATTAGTACGATCATGTGCGGAAACAAAGTACTCAAAGTACACACTAAAACAAAGTACTCATAGCTCATAATCAAAATATGAAATTCCAAATCGTAATCAAACCCGTTTATCTCCAGCAAACTGTAAATTTAAACTCAATATCCTTCTTAGGTGTTTGTGACGAACAACAATATACTGAGAAATGAAATTTCGAGAACGTGATTTAACATATTTATCCTCAGTAAATTTTAGATTCAAACTGAATAAACTCGTAACTAACAATGGACAAATGAAATTCCGAGAACGTAATTGAAGTCATTTATCCTGTAAATTCAAAACGAGCATCCTTTACGTGGTGTTATTCAACCAAAATGTACAAATTAAACTGTATATTAATAATATAAAAATAGATGAAACAAAACTTAAACCCTAAAATATCAACCAGTATATACAAAAAAACACAAAAAGAAAATCAAAGAGATAGAACAAAATAAATACACAGCAGAAATGATTTCTAAGGAAAGAGGAGGGAGGGGACATACAAAATGTAAAGATAACCGAGAGAGTGAATGGAGGGATCGAGTTGAGCGAGTGAAGGAGCTAAGCGGGTCGACTCGGAGCGAATTAGATCATCGGATTGCTTGAGAAAAGCGTGGAGTTGAGAGATGTCACGGGGAGTGGTGGAAAGGGCTTGGATTTGAGCCACGATTGACTCAGACGAGTTCATGTTTAGGTTCATTCTTCTCTCTCTCGGAAGGGAAAGGGTTTTGTATCCTTTATTATAGCAAAGGGATCTTTCTTTGTTTTTCTTTTTTTTTTTATAACAAATTTATAGCAAGGGATCTTAATTCAACTTTGGGATTTTTTTTTGAAAGAATGCCCAAAAAGCCTAAATTTTCACTATCCACTAACCAAAATGCCCAATTCTGAAAACCCCGACCTTCCTACCCATGAGATACGCCGTTTTGGAACGCGTATTCGAGGGAACTGTTCATCGCCAGATTTCGTGATTTTTCAGGTGGAATCGAGAGCTAATCTCGCCGGCGACTTCTTCATTACGACTCGTATCGTCGATACGAGGCTCCACCGTCCACCAAACGAACACCAAATGTTCACAAGCTCGTAGCGATCCAGATCCCAGTCTCCGTTTGTCACCTCCGGCCCCGCAGGGGCGTGAAAGAGGATGTCGGAACGTTCGACGTCGTTCAAATCGCCATTTTGGGCGATTTCAATCCGGCAAATCAAACGTTATAAAACTTATATGATCTTGTAGAGAATTGATTTGCGGTTCCAAAGATGTATGGTATGTGTTTCGAAACTACGGGATGTGGACGAACGGAGATGGACAATAAATATGCCGGAATCGCCTTCCAGTCGCGACATTGGTGAAGAAGAAGACGGCGTCTGATATGCCGATGAGGAATGCGTATCGGAAGATACGCGTGTGACTAATGCGTATCTCACGCCTGCTCACAGTGTGTACAAAAGCGTGTCTAGCACATACGCTATTCAGTCCAGCGTATCCAAATGATACGTTTCTTTAGTAGGCGTATCCAAGTGATACGTTTCACGTAAAAGCGTGATTGCTGGGCATTTTGGGCGCCGTTTCTGGATCTGGGCATTTTGGACAAGAAATGATTAAAAGTGGGTAGAAAGGGCACTCACCCATTTTTTTATTAGTGGAAATTAATGTGAATGCAGGGGTCCACTATTATTACTTGGAAAATTGAATTAATGTTGTAAAAAAACATTGAAAAACTAAGAAACAATTAAATAACTAAAATCAATGTTGAAAAGATGAGAATATTTAATGCTTAACCATAGCCCTTAGGGCTATTGTTAGCATTTTCCATAAACAAAATCAGACTGTATTTTAGGGAAAATAAATAAATCATTTTAGATTAGTTTACACTAGTTTGTAAAAGAAAATGACTTGTATTTATCTGTTTTTGAATTTATTATTTTTTTAATTTTATTGAATGTTTTTGAATTTTTTTATATTAAATTAAATTATATATAAAAAAGGTTATAAAACACATCTATTTATTTATACCTAGAGCAATAAGATAAGTCAAATGAAATATAAGATTGGGGGTGTTTGGGGAAACTTATTTTTCAGAATAAGTCAACTTATTTTAAGTTGAAAGTTAAGATTCCTAACTTTCCAACTTATTTTTGCAACTTACTAAATCTCAAACATAAATTAAATACTTGTATAAAAAAATTATCAAAATATAAAATTTTTACCCGAAAATAAGTCCATAAAACCTTAAATAAAACTTAGCCAACATTATCTTTTATCATCCCAATTTCGGCATTCATTCTCATTTACTCACAAAATTTGTTAAAATATGTACTAATTTTTAATGCATATAAACCTAATTATTCAAGATGCAAATCTATTTATCTATATTATCATATCATTAAAATCGAAACATTAAAAATTTGATAGTCGATCAATCGGTACGATACTTTTTTTTTTTTTAACTTGGACGGGTTATATGATAGAGTTCTACGGAGAACCTCCCTATCAAGAGAAATAGGAGACCACCTTTAAGAACATAGATTCTTAATTATCAAATATTATGGATAAAAAATATTAAATTGCAATGACATTTTTGAGATTCTAGTGAATTTGGAGAACATAAATATTGCAATATTAATATGATATATTGATCAGATTCTGTTAAATATGGAATGATCTCTATCAATCATAATCATAATATGATTGACAACAATCGCGATTCTACTGAATATGGAAATAATTCATCAAAACAATTTCTTAATTAAAAAATGTAAAAGTTTTCAATTTATCAATTTTAAAATTATTGAAAAATACATTACTTTCAAAAAAATACCATTCACTCCAATTCATATTCCAAAAAAATAAATAAATCATTTTTAAGAATTTTTATCACTTTCATGTAAAATGATTCTTTAATTATATTTTAGTTAATCATATACATTATAAGACATCTACGGCAACACTTATCATGTCTACGCTAACACAAATACTCGGTGTTGTAATAGGTAAGGATGAAAATAGCTACGACATCAATTTTAACATCATGGAAAAATGTTGTGTAAAGTCACCGATGGCGCAGTGTACGTAATCAAAATTATAATAATTTATAGTTTTTTTAGAACCTGTAACCATATACACCTCAAGAAAACCTAGCTTAAGAAATAATAGAGGACAAAAGTATGACCGCTATGTAAGATTCTTGTATGTGTTCATCTTGTGCAACTTTCTTTTTTATTCTATACATCTCTATAATATAATACAAGTGGTGTGTATAAATCACCATAATCTTGTATGTGTTCTTACAATTGTTCTCTATACACTAATACTCCTTTTCTTTATACGGAGAAACAAATGGACATAATTCGCTGTCAAAAACCCTCTCAAGGTTGAATTCCAACATTTTGATCAATATCATGACATCTTTTTCAGAAGATCAACGTAAGTGGCTAATTGAAATGGGATTTGCATCTTTGTTATTCTTTAACATTAAAGAATGTTTGGAGGGCTTGTGTTTGTTTGTTATGAAATCGTACGATTGTTTTGAAAAATCTCTGATTGTTGAATATTTTATCTTGGAGATATATGAGAATGATGTATTTTGAAATCGCTGGACTGCTAGGTGGACCACATCAAATCGTAAGTATAAACGACAAAAATGATTATACTTTCATAATTACCAGACATGGCCCTGCTTTCATTTACTGGCCATCTGATGTGTTATGTTGAAAGCTATAAGTTTGTGTATCCATGTTTAACCAGAAGTAAATTCGAAATCCAATGAGGGAGGTAAGGTATTAAGCTTGTTCTCAATATCTCTTTGCGTGAGAGTGGTAATAGACTCACTAGATCCTATAAAATTTGGAAAAACCCTCTGGACACACCCATGTTTTCTCAAAAGTAAGGTACAAGATCTTTCCATCAAAAGAAATAAAAAAATTGCTTGTTATGTCAAGAAATACAGTTGTTAGAGTATAGACTTTAGGTCAACGAATGCGAGTTGTTCATGATGAAATTTATCCATACTTGATGTTTTGGCTTTGGTGTCTGGGAGCATATTGATCTAAGAATTAAGTATGACCTGTGATTTATGGTATGAATTTCTATGTGGTACTTGAAGATATTGTTGGTTCCCTTCTCAGACATCTTCTAATATGTGAATCTTGGAAGGAGCATTAGGTACCAATGAATGTTGGAGTGTAGTGGTTCCATGTATGAGTGTGATCCTTGACAAATTGCAGAACATGAAACAGTATATCTCAAAGTTCTGTTCAATTCTATTTGTTACAATTTTATGTTTCATGTAATTTTTTTTAAAAACAATTGTCAACATATTTTGATTATTTACAATAAAATTTGTGGGTTTCTCAAGTATTTTTTACCAATTTTTTTGTTTAAATTTTTTATTTGAAGCAATAACATTGGATTTAGGAAAATCCTCCTATAAAAAAATAGAGTTAGTAGAATCCTGAGATAGAAGACTTATTATGTCAAAAAGAATTATATTTTAGTCAAAATAATCGAAATAGAGGATTAGTACGTAGAACACTTAATAGAATCGTGAACACTTAATTGAACACTAATAGGTCCCGTAAGTGGGTAAGATAAGCTAGAATGGGGGGTTGAAAAGCTTATCACCTTTCAAAAATTAGAGCTTGGGATTTTTTTAAATTTCTTTCTCCTTTACTTATAAATAAGTAATATAAAATGCAGAAAATAAAAGAGAGAAAGATGAAGAGTACGACACGATCGATTTATCCTGGTTCGTGATGCCACAATCCCCTAACGGATTCGAACAACCCTACTCCAGTCCCCGAGCACCTCCCGAACTCGAGATTAACACTCCTTATAGTAGTAGGAGAATCCTTTACAACCACTATATATTTATCTTAGAGCCTAAGTACCCGTTATCTCCTAAAAATAATAGCTACCCCTTACAAGATTATCTTGGAGCGTAACTTCCTGTTACCTCCTCAAATACTATGTAAGTAAACACTTTACGAGTTTATCTTGGAGCGTAACTCCCTGTTACCTCCTCACAACCACGTAAGTAAACCCTTTACGAGTTTATCTTAGAGCGTAACTCCCCGTTCCTCCTCACAACCAAGTAAGTAACACTTTGTGTAGACTTCGTATATACACCTTTTGCTGGTCTTGGATCTTTTCTCCTCCTCACGGTGCAAAAACAACCAACTCCCGTCGGCGTATCTAAGACTTGGGTCTTATAGCGAGAATCACCTCAACTCACTTCATCTCACGTCAAAGGATATAATACAAGCACTACGACTTGAAATCCCTTTAAAGTTTGACGATTTGAATTGAACTAGTATGAAAACTAAATCAAGAGAGCAAATATAAATATTAACGAGATAAACTACATCAATATAAATAAAAGCCAAGTATATTAATTTATATAAATATTCGATTTAACCAAATATAAATTGTTGAGTATTGAATACAGCAAAAGAATACAGAGGGGGGGTGAATGGATTCTTGAACTTTTCTTTGTTCTTTGAATCTGTGTAGCAAGATAAGTGTTTGTGTGTGCAAGATGTAGGTACGGATAAAGAATAACACAAGACACAATATCACTTTAATCTAATATTGTATTAGATAAAGGTTGCTACAATCTGTGAATACAAATGGTAGTATTCTCAGCTTCGTTTTTCTCAGAGATATCTTACAATGTATGAAAAACTTCTCTCTAACTCAAGAAGTGAGATTGTATTCTTATAGAACATGAATACAACTCAGTTACTACAAATAAGGTTACAGGATAAATTACTTTCTTGTATGTCTATCATTTTTGAGTAAGCATCCAAACGGCTACAGATTTGACTTTGCAAAGTTCTGTTCAGATCCACTTCTTTAGCTCTTTGTCTCTTCTATATCTCTCCAAGCTTCCTTGTAGGCTTTCCAGAGCACGTTACAGATTGTGGTCCATAAAGTGCATTGGCTTGTTGCAGGTTTCAGACTTGTACAATTTCTTCAGTATTTTGTCTTCAAGAATGTATTTGAGAAGTGGCTAAGTGATTGATTCGAGAACTAGGATTAGATAACTCTGAGTTCTCGAATACTGTATGATTGACATATCGAATCACTTCTCGAATAATACTTTTCTCCAGGATTCCTTGAGTTGTCGAATAGAACACTTGACTTGTCGAATCCTTGAGATATCGAATAGCTTTCTGAGTCCTTGAGATATCGAATGGAACTTTGACTTGTTGACTCTTTGAGAACTCGAATACCACTTTGACTTGTTGACTTCTTAAGTTCTCGAATAGACTATTTAGACATGTCGAATCTCTGAGATATCGAATGAGATATCGAACAGTTCATTTAGAGATATCAAACAGTGTCTTCTCAGATATCGAATCTCTAACTTCTCGAACGCTAGACTTCTCGAATAGACAAAAGTACTTCTCGAATTGGTACTTAGGCAAATTCTTCATTTCTTCAAATCCCAACTGTGATTATTTGACAGTCTTTATCTTCTTGTTTGAGGCATGAACCTTGGAACTTCTTTCAAGCATTATTCTTGACTATATAAGTACAGTTACACAACTAGGATTTGATACCTATTGCAAGTACAACACAAACAGAAACTCTACAACTAGAGGTTCCCTCAGTTAAGAGGTCATGTAAGTAATGCAAAGCATTACAAATAATTAAGCTTGTTATTAGATGTAAACAGGCATGCCTTTGTGACTAACAATCTCCCCCAAATTGTGAGTGAGACCCTTAGTCATAATTTCGTGTCTGATAACAAGCCTAACATACATAAAGATAGAACTTGAAAAGTACAGGTATGTAGATTGATTGAAGAAAATACATAGAAGTATTCTTACAAGTTATGAGGAACTACTAGCCATATCCTTTTGGATTCATCTTTTGAGCTTTGGCTTGCAGATTCTCATTTTTCATCTTTTCTTCAGCTTCTTTAGCTTTCTTCTTTGCATTTTCTTCCATGGCAAGAATAATGTCTTCCATTGCAGTGAGTTCTTCAATTAGAGGGGAGCCTGACAAATCCTTGAGTACTTCATTCAGCTGTTTCTCAGAATATGAACTGATGTAGTCCATTCTAATCTTTACATTTCTACCATATTTCTTATATTCAATGATGTAAGGATTAAACATGACTCTACACAGACCCATAGCCCTCAATTCATCAGCCTTAACTTCCATTGCAGCAAACTTCTCCTCCATTTTCTTTAGTAGCTCTTCACTGTTCTTTTTCTGTTCTGCCTGGTGATCTCTCTTCATTTTGACAAAGTCAATTAACTCCAGCTTCCATACCTTTTCCACTCTGTCTTCAGAATCCAACATTGCAATTATCCTTTCTATATCATACAGCTTGCCCCAGTGCTAACATGTCCCTTGTCTGAATTTCTTCTGTCCTCCATCAGTATATTTAATTTCAAGAAAATCATCAACAATGGAAACATGATAGATTCTTTGAGCCCATAGGAACTGCAGTTGGTCTTCATCATAGTTTTCATCTAGAGGTGGTAGGTCTAATCCTGGAATGATTGTCAGTGCCTTTGACTTAGATAACTTCACCCTTCTTGCAGCATGCTTGAATTTAATTCTATTTACTTGATTGCTAGGCAGAAACTTATGACCCTTGCTTGTAGACCATTGTAGTACTCCATTAGCAGTTTGCTTATGGAAACATACACCTGGTTTCTTGATTTGAATCTTCTTCTCTTCTTGAGGTGGCAAAACAGTTGTAGAAGCCATTGAATCAGATTTTGGTAGGTCATTACTAACAGTATTCACCCTAGACTTAGAGTCTTGTGTTGTGGTGAGTTTACTGCTAGCAATGCCTAAGGCTTGCTGTTTTCCAATCTTCCTCTCATAGACTTTGCCTTGGTCATCACCATCTTTCTTGTCCTTGTTATCTTTCTTCTTCTTCTCATCTCTATCACCCTTATCACTCATGTGATGACTTCTCCTCCCATCACTTTTGTCTTCATCATCCTTATTCCTCATAGGTTGGGCTATCTCTGGAATTGCACCAGTTGCTATGAAAGATCTGAGGATGTGTAGTGCTTCTATTTCTTCAGCATTTCTAACTCCAACTTTCTTCTGTAGTTGATCAATGATAGCAATAACAAGTCTGTGATTTCGAGGAGTGAGATCATTGGGAATGACCAATTATTTAATGTCTTCAATTTTGGTGCCAGACTGATAGATGATTGTCCATGGTTTCTTAATCACTTCTGGCAGCCTTGAAGGTTGACCATTCCTCAGGTCATCATACAGACTTTTATTGTTCTCATTTCTCTTCTCAATAAGCTCAAGTAGTGCATCTATCTCTGAGTGTTTTAAGGCTTGTAAAGTCTTGTAGGTTAGATGCCATATCTTGGACTTGGACACCATCATTATCTCATTGAACCATGAGTTGTTGACTTTCTTGGGTATAACAGTGAGGTAGTCAATCTGCTCCTTCAATTTTCTCAGATAGAACTGAGTGTCACCAGCATGCTCCCTTGTGGCTTTCAGAAACTCCAAGAAGGCTTTATCATTATAGACATTTGAATTAGCAACTTCTTGTAGCTTGGACTCAGTAATAACTTTCACTTCTGCAGGCTTGGCACTTTCAGTCTTGGAGAGGAGAGGTTTGTTAGATGGCATGCTCCCTGCAACCACTATGGTTGTGATAGATTGCTTTTGGCCATCAGGAGTAGTGATGTGCGCAGTTGGTAGAGTGACAACTCGCAGAGAGGTTGGGGGCTCATCAACTTTGGATTTACCTTTGCCTGAGACATGAGGTATAGATTTTGCAATCCTTTGGTGACCACCCTCATTTAACTTGATTCCTTTAGCTTGAGGTTTCTCCCCCTTTGGATTTGAGTTCCTTGATGTCCTCTTCTCCCCCTTAGGCTTGGTTTCAGGCACAGAGGCTATAGGAGTGACCTTTGGGGTTGAAGATTCTTCAGGTAGAGGGAGGCCCATGTGCTTCATCATTGCAGACAACATTGATTGCTGATGTAGAAGGACATTAGCTGTGGTGGTGGCTTGAGTGTCCAACTGTTCATTGAGAGTTGCAACTTTGTCTGTTAGCTGAGCATTGGACTTTTGGAGAGAGGTCACTTCCTGTTCAAGAGATTCCACCTTTGTGAACAGCTTAGTGGCTTTAAAACCAGATATTGATTGATCTTTCAGTCTCTCCACCTCAAATTTGGTCATCTCATGCACATGGACCTCAGTCACTAGCTTATCTCCAAATAGATTTTTGAACATAGTCCTCATCATGGCATTGGCATCTGTTGTCTGATCAGATAGAATTTGAAATTTATGCCCCAGACCTGTGACATTATCCTTGAATAGAGCTAGCCCATTATCCATCTTGGTGCAGGTGGTGTGGCAGTGTTTGAGGTCCTTGAACACACTGTCCAACTGAGGGAATTTGGCATCAAAGGTCCTCTTAATTTTTTTCACTGTAGTGGCTGTCTTATCACACACCCTGCTGACCTTAGTTTTGACTCCTTTTCCAAGATAGTGTGCAGCCTTGAGGAATCCCTTGTGTGAATCATTCATGGCCTCATACACTTCACCAGGGGTCAGAGATTTGGCATTGGAACCCAGTGAAGTGATGTATTCCTCTCTGAGATTTTGAAGAGCTTCATCAAGAGTGATATCATATTTTCCTTGAAACCAGGCATCTACATTGCCATCTCTCTCAGCATCATCAATTATCTTGGCCTTTTGCATCTCCACATCATCCCTATGGCATAGTAGAATGGCTTCATAATCTGGATTAGGTATGTTGGAGGTGACCAAGTTCTGAGCTATCTTGACAAACTCAGGAATCTGATCCACAACTAAGCTTTGAAGTGCTTCAACCGTCAATTGTGGTGGAACAGACCCTGATCCTGAAGCACTGTCATGTTGCACAGGCTTCAGCCATTGTGACATGAAGTAAGAGCTAGAGTTAGGCAAGCTAGACTCCTCAGTTACAGATGCAACTTCTGTAACCGGATGGAATGACTCTACTACTATTGTCTCCACAGGAGTGGGATGAGTTACAACAGTAGTTGACATAGGCACAGAGTCTCTAGTGAAAACTAGTGAATCCTTTGTGTTTGTGATGGTGTCATCAGGATATGCCCCACCTAGCATTCCCTCACCATCTGAATGTGGTTTCTGGGTGTGAGCAAAGTGTCATGCACTAAGTCACTTGAATTCATTGGCTCACCAAGAGAGAAGAATTCTTGGTGATCAATACCTTGCTCTTCAATTTCTTGAATTACAGGCTCCAAAGAAATTTGAGATGTAGATTCTGGAAGAGAAGTGTCTTTGAGAATGGATTTTGGCAACTCCCCCTGAGAAATATAGGGAGTTTCAAATGTGATGTGCTCTCCACTCAGTGTTGTGCCAGCCTTATCACTCCCATGTGCCGACTCTTTACAGATAGGTGCATTGGGGAGGATGCTTGATTCTATAGATGCACCCTGTTGAGAGGATACATCTAGTGAACTGTTTGCCCCTGATTTTACAACTTCAGCCATTTGTGTGACTGAAGAGGTGGTTTTAGATTTCTTCTTCTTTGGCCTCTGTAAGGGTGACTCAGGTTCCTCACTCTCTAAACCTAGTTCTATAGCCAATGCTGCTTGAGTTAAGATTTTTAAAGGTTTAGAAGCTGATAAGTGGATTTTATATCCACTTGGAGCATTCCATATCGGCTTAAATTGATTGTCTTGTACTCAAGTTTGTGGTAGATTTGATGTGTTTTGCCTAGTTGTGCAGATTTACGAGAATGTTGATTAAGGTTGATGCTTCTATCGTTTTTGGAGAATTAATTGATTAAAATTCGGATTTTTGAGAAGGGCTGCGCAGCTTATACTGTTTGGGTCATATCTGGAGTTCTAGAAGTCCGTTTTCAGCCCATTTACAGTCCACGCGAAGCTTGAGAGATTTTCTACAATATGGGATAGGTCTTGCACGACCAGGCCGCGTGTGGTGGGCCCAGGAAGCACGACCATCAGATAGATGGGAGCAGAGAAATTACTGTTTTGCCCTTTTCTAGTTCTAATTGTATTTTGGGCAATTTTTAATACCTTAATTGAAATCTAATTGTAATAGAAGGTAATATCTTGCTGGGCAAGATTTGTAGAGCCTATTTAAACACATTCTACCATTGTAAATCAGAACAATTCATAGCTTTTAATCGTATCAAGGTACTTTCGATCTTCAATTCTTTCTTCAATATTATGTTTTCATTCATTATCATTATTATTTTGTTTTCTTCTTTAATTATGTGTAACTAAATCTTTAATCTGAGGATTGGGTAGTATTCCTTGGTATTCATGTGTGTTTAATTATCTGTGATTTTCTTGCTTTGCTGATCTGTTATTGAGGGCTTAACACAATTAGGGGAGTCATGAACCTTTGATTGGATTTTAGGGATTGTAATAACTTGGAAGAGGAGTTGCAATTTTAGTACATGATTTAACAGACATAACTCGAATATTTGATTGGAAGATTAATAGGAGAGTTGTGAGACTTATAATTCTTGGAGCTTAATAGTTTATGATTGTCTTTGATTGTATCACGGAAGTGACAATTAGGGTATAGTTGTAGACATTATATTGTATCTTGGAAGAGAACATTATAACCTTAGAAGAATTGTTTTCAGCAGAGTAAGAACGTAGACATCACATAGATATTGAATGTGCATTGAAACCAAGTGAAGAACCCCAGTTCTTGGATTGTTTTCCTCATATATTTTATTCTAGATTGATAATTAGTTTAATTTAGTTTATAAACAAACCAAACATTCTTCTATACTTCTAAATTGTGAGAGATAAGATACTTGAACTTGATATTACATTCAGTCCTTCCCTGCGAACGAACAACAAAAATACTACTAATAAATTGGCGCCGCTGCCGGGGAAGGCAGTAATGTTGAGTTTGAGTTAATTGTTTCTTGTAGTTTGGATTTTATCTTTGTATATATTTTTCTTTTCTTTCTTTTTGTATTTCTTTCTTTGGTGTGTCTACAGGTTCTTTGAGGTAGACAACTTAAACAGGTTTTGAGGAGAGAGACTAGATGGAGTACAACTTTGGTTGGAACAATGCTCAGAATTTCTACAACAGCCAGGAACGATATCAAGACTTCAATCCTTACCAACAATTCAATTCTTATGAGGATTGTAATGCATATCAGGTGAATTCGTTCTATTCTGAGAACTCATTTTATACTCCATATGCCCCTAGCAATGATTATTCGTATTCGTTTGAAAATCAATATCATGATGATGTTTATCCATATATATGTAATGATGTTGATACGAGTTTAACTTAGTCTAATCCTTCTTTACCTGCTGATTGGGAGATTGCGCTCAATAAAATGATTCAAGGAACTAAGTCTAATCCTCCCTTACTTTCTTTGGGAGTTTTTGATGAACCAACTTTAGAGACTGCTAGTGACAATGATATTCCATGTGATTCAATAGCTTGGTACGAGGAGAATGCTAAACTAAATAATTTTATTTGGGAAGTTCGAGCAGTGTGGCATGAAGGTTGTTATCGAACTCCTCCTTGTGTCAATTTTCCTCTATGCCATGATTCTTGTTTAACAATTGATGATAATGTTGTGTCTGATGAGTCTACTTGTGTAGTTGATAATTGTCCCATGCGCATTAATGATAATTTGGATGCAATTGAAATTCTACCAAATCTAGAAAATTTTGAGCTTAATACATTGGTAGACGAGATTAAAATTGATGAGTGTCCAATTAAAGAAGAGAAGGAAGTTAAGATTGATGAAATTGAAAATCTTGCTTTAGAGTATAAGGATCCGATTTGGGAAGAGTATATGAGTCGTACTTATAATGATTATTCTGACGACTTTTCTAGCTATTTTGATGTTTCCAAGTCTCTTGAGCATGATAGGTTTTTGAAAGTTTTCGTACCTTTCAATGAATCTAAGGTTTATTTGCACAATATGCTTATATTACTAATTTGTAGATATGTGCATTTATTTGCTTTTTCTCCTCACTGAAGATTTTATGTGTAAATAAGTCAAGCTATTGACGTTAAAGAAGCGCTTCGTGGGAGGCAACCCATGCATTAGTTTGAAAAAAAGAAAAAAAGAAAAAAAAACGAAATTTGAGTGTGTAACGCAGGTTGCTCCTGCGTTTCTGTGCTCAGCGCGCCTGAGTAACGCAGGTTGCGCCTGCGTTACTGGTGTAGAAGCAAATTACCCCCTGTTGCGCAACTTGCGCTGGCGCATCTGCAATTGAGGCAGATTGCCCCCCACGCGCGCAAGTTGCGAGTGGACCAGGAGATCAGGTTTTTCAGTGTGTTCTTCATTGTTTTGTCCGTGTGTTGCTGTTACACATATATAAAAAAAATAAAATAAATTTCACCACAAACCTTATTTATACTCTCCTTTTCTCCCTAATTCTTTTCCTATTTCAATTCCAAAACCCTCCATCTTTTCTTCCAAATTTTAAACCTATTTCTATTCTAATTCATTTATTATTATTATTATTATTATTATTATTATTATTATTATTATTATTATTATTCTTGTTATTCTTATTATTTTTTATTTTTTTTATTTATTATTATTGTTATTATTATTATTATTTATTATTTCTTATTATTATTATTATATTTATTATTATTCTTTTTTTTTATACCCACCTATACATACAAATCCAATTCCTCTTCAATTTTTTTTAAATCTCTAAAAATTCAATTCTAAAGAGGAATTAATTGCAAGTTCACCTCTTTGATTCGTATTGGGTAAATCTTTTTCTCTAATCTTATTTTTATTACGAATTTGTGTTCTTGTCAATTGGATTTTGTAGTGTTCAGGCAAGGTGGCCAGTCTATGGAGCTCGTACGCAGTATCCACCGCCAGATGCGCCCGAGGAGGAGGACGATTAGGTATGTTTTCTGCTATCCCTTGTATTTACTTTCATTCAATGCGGACATTGAATATTTTAAGTTTGGGGGTGGTTTGAGGGATTAGTAAGTTGTTGTTGTATTATTTGTTCATGTAGGATTTCATGCTTTGCATATTAGTAGTAGTAAATTATGCATTTATGTTTGTGTTATCTACGTTTGTTTCATATAGGACATTCTGTTTTTATTTTTTTTGTATTCATGTGAGTTCATAATAGTTTGCATTTGTACCCATGCTTGATAGGAATTTTGTGTTGTTGACGCTTTTGATTGAGAAGTGATATGCTTTGTTCTTGTGCACACACATACACTAGTAAGTTGAAGCTAGTAGACTTATTGAATGTTGTAAGTGATTAGAAGGACATGAATATGTGCAAGATGATTTAGTTTGCATGCTTTGAATACAAGTCGGTGCGTTAGAGAGATGTTTGCTTGGGATTGAGTATGTTTTTCCACCAAGTGAGTTTTTGAGCTATATTGCATATTTTTGCAATTTATTCGTTTGCTTGAGTGTCCACGGATTGTTTGCATTGCTAGCAGTTGTTTGAGGTCTTTCTTGAAACGCATGACATTATTTGACGATTAAAATGATAAAGGCATTTAGGAATAACCGCATATTTTCCCATATTACCACACCATGCTTACATGATCAATTAGTTAACCCGTTGAGCTTAATCCTATTCTTTCGGTGACACACCACATTACTTGCCTAGACCTTTTTCTTGTATTGGCCTTACATTAATTTGAACCCATATTGTCAAAGGCTAGTATAGTGCTTAAGGGAGTAATAAGGTGTGCAAGGAGGGGTTTATTGTTGGTCATACTTTTGGGGAAAATATTGAGATTGGGTTTGGTTGTTTACTTGATAGTCGGCATATGTAATAAATGGTGGGATCATTGTTATTATTTATATTATTGTTTTATTTAGCTCTCGGAAAAAAAAAAGAAAAAGAAAAAGAAAAAAATATATATATTATGAGAGCATGTTTGTGTTTGTTGTGATCCTACTTTAGTCGACTAGTAGAGTGTTCTTAGTAAAATTTATGTGGGAGGAAATAGGGTGTTGTGAATGGTTCATTATGGTACTTACTAGCTTTTGACACTTCACCTGTTTTGGCTTATTTGACATACCTTGTCCCTAGCCCCGTTACAACCCAATTAAAGACCTTTTGATTATCGTCATTGATGTATGTTGTGTTAAGAGTTAGATTGATACCAAATGTCAAGCATGTTTATGATTTTGTTGGAATTGAGTGATACACTTACCCTTGTTCTTGAGTGAATATTCTTTTGTGAGTGGATTGTGAGTGTTTGCTTATTTTTGCGTATGAGATCCCGAGTTTTGTCTAAAAAATGTGCTCTTGTAGGCTTAGCATGTTTACTAACTTATTCTTACACTTGACATGGACTTGTGAGAACTTATGCATGTTCATTGAGTAGACTATGTGAATACTTGCACTTTCGACACCAAGACATTGCGTATTTACTTTGATTCTTAAGTTGATATGGCATGAGAGGATTTGAAGGTATGGTAGGTTAGATTAATTGCATTTTTCATATTAGTTGCATTCATGCATTGCATTGCATTAGGTTAAATGGATTTTGTGGGTACATTTGCTATAGGCCCTCACGAGACCTTACTCGTCCACTAGGGCTACATAGGGGTTTAAAGGGCTTGTTGCATATGCCAAATGCAACCGTGATCACCTACAGAAGTGGTACTAGTTAGTTAGTGTTTAGTTGTTTTTACTTGAGGACAAGCATCGGTTTAAGTTTGGGGGTGTTTGATAAGTGGATTTTATATCCACTTGGAGCATTCCATATCGGCTTAAATTGATTGTCTTGTACTCAAGTTTGTGGTAGATTTGATGTGTTTTGCCTAGTTGTACAGATTTACGAGAATGTTGATTAAGGTTGATGCTTCTATCGTTTTTGGAGAATTAATTGATTAAAATTCGGATTTTTGAGAAGGGCTGCGTAGCTTATACTGTTTGGGCCATATCTGGAGTTCTAGAAGTCCGTTTTCAGCCCATTTACAGTCCACGCGAAGCTTGAGAGATTTTCTACAATATGGGATAGGTCTTACACGACCAGGCTGCGTGTGGTGGGCCCAGGAAGCACGACCATCAGATAGATGGGAGCAGAGAAATTACTGTTTTGCCCTTTTCTAGTTCTAATTGTATTTTGTGCAATTTTTAATACCTTAATTGAATTCTAATTGTAATAGAAGGTAATATCTTGCTGGACAAGATTTGTAGAGCCTATTTAAACACATTCTACCATTGTAAATCATAACAATTCATAGCTTTTAATCGTATCAAGGTACTTTCGATCTTCAATTCTTTCTTCAATATTATGTTTTCATTCATTATCATTATTATTTTGTTTTCTTCTTTAATTATGTGTAACTAAATCTTTAATCTGAGGATTGGGTAGTATTCCTTGGTATTCATGTGTGTTTAATTATCTGTGATTTTCTTGCTTTGCTGATCTGTTATTGAGGGCTTAACACAATTAGGGGAGTCATGAACCTTTGATTGGATTTTAGGGATTGTAATAACTTGGAAGAGGAGTTGCAATTTTAGTACATGATTTAACAGACATAACTCGAATATTTGATTGGAAGATTAATAGGAGAGTTGTGAGACTTATAATTCTTGGAGCTTAATAGTTTATGATTGTCTTTGATTGTATCACGGAAGTGACAATTAGGGTATAGTTGTAGACATTATATTGTATCTTGGAAGAGAACATTATAACCTTAGAAGAATTGTTTTCAGCAGAGTAAGAACGTAGACATCACATAGATATTGAATGTGCATTGAAACCAAGTGAAGAACTTTAGTTCTTGGATTGTTTTCCTCATATATTTTATTCTAGATTGATAATTAGTTTAATTTAGTTTATAAACAAACCAAACATTCTTCTACACTTCTAAATTGTGAGAGATAAGATACTTGAACTTGATATTACATTCAGTCCTTCCCTGCGAACGAACAACAAAAATACTACTAACAGAAGCAATTTGCTTTCTTTTCTTCTCCTTCATTTTACTAACATCACCATTTTGAAAGGATGATGCAGTTGGCTCTGTGTTTGGTAGAGTGTTTGGTTGAGAGGGTTGGTTAGCAGGCCCTGGGTTAGCATTGTGTTCTACTTGCTTGGGTTGTGCTAACTGAGATTTAGAATCAAATATTGGCATGTTGTGGGGGTAAGTCCTAAACAAACCCTCCATATGGGGAGTTATGTTAAGTCTTACATCCACATCATTCCTAGTCTCCAAATTACCAAAAATGAGTTTGGTCATGGATTTAGGATAGCCTATTCTATTTCTATCTATCCCAGGTAATTCAATCAATTTAACATTTTTAAAATTAAGTACAGATTGAATAAAGCGAGGGAAGAAGATATCAGTACCTCTCTTGGTTGAGTTCTTACCAAGTCTCCCATATAGCTCCTGCATAATCAGTTGGCCAACATTGATCTTTTTCCCATAAGCTAAGGCATAGCCTATTTGCTGAGCAGGTGCACTAATCTGATCAAAGCTTGACTTCCTAGCTGTGAAGACTTGAAGAATGGTGGCAAAGACATAACTCCATTCCTTCCTCAAGAACTTCCTATTCAAGTGCCCAAGTTTGATTTCATCTGAGTAGTTGATAAAATCAAAGAAGTCCTCAAATTCACCATTTGTGGCTTGGTCATCATACACTTCCTGTTGTAAGCCCAGTGCTTGATTCATGATTTCCTTGTCCTGAATCTTGCAGTAGATTATATATGATGTTATTGCGCTTTCTAGGGCTACAACTTCCACAGTATATAGCAGTTCTCCAAAACTGTTCCAAGAGGTCTAGATACAGAGTTGGGTTGGCTGAAAGTGCATCCTTGATGTATGACTCAGACATCCACTTTACAAAGCATTTGAAATTGGTATTAGGAGCTTCAACATCACTTGAGATATCGATGAAGTTGGTGTTGAATTTCACAGTTGCCATTGATACAGAGAAAAGCGAGAAGAGAATGAAGGTTGAAGAAGAAATTTAGCTTTTGCAGTTTGGGTTTTCAGAGGTTTTGGAGTTTTAGATGCTTGAGAAATCGAATGAAATGAATCGAATAGATGTATAATTGTATAAGTATGAAGTGCTTGAATTGTCGATTAGATATATGTTTTGTATCGACAAGTCAGGCATTCGAGAAGTAGAAAACAACTATTTGATAAGTCAAGAAAGGCTTATTCGATAACTTAAGCACATTGTAACTCACAGCTGGCAATTATCTAACTTAGAAATAATTCTAAATTAAATAAAATGTGTTTTTATGAGTGATTTAAGAATTCTGAATAAGAATAAAAAAACGGTTAAGATTCAGCGAGAATTCAGCCTTTTCAAATGATTCGAGAACTCAAACATAGTATTCGAGAACTCAGTTATTAGAGAACTCAATTACCATATTCGAGAAGTCAAGAATACCTCTATTCGATATCTCTAAAAGACTCTATTCGAGAACTCGAGAGTGCTCTAATGAGGCTTGTTAGAGATGTCGAACAGTGAACCATTCGAGAAGTCTGACTTATCGAAATATACTCATCACTCACAAAAATCAATTTTCACTATCTTTTAAAATTTACCAGTCATACTCAATGAAGAATATTCTAGCAAATTAAACAGTGATTTTCTCAAAATTTCATCGAAATTTCAAATTGACAAAATATGATTTTCCAACATATGCAACAGATTTGAAATATTTATAAATCATATTCCAGTCAACACTTACTCCAAAAATATTAAGAATTTAGATAAAGTAAGTGTTTACTGCTGCAACAATCTAGATGATATATTCACTTAGCCAGAATCTGAAGAATTCAGCATTCCAATCTCACTAACCAACCTTGTGAAGGTGGCTTCATCTAATGGCTTAGTGAATATGTCAGCTAGTTGTTTATCTGTAGAGACATAATGCAACTCAATGGTTCCATTAGTTGCATGTTCTCTAATGAAATGATATCTGATGTCAATGTGCTTTGTTCTATAATGATTAACAGGATTGGCAACTATAGAGATTGCACTTGTGTTGTCACACATGATTGGAATTCTTTCCAACACAAGTCCATAATCTCTAAGTTGATTTCTAATCCAAAGCACTTGAGCACAGCAACTTCCAGCAGCTATGTATTCAGCCTCAGCTGTAGAAGTTGACACAGATTGTTTCTTGCTATACCAAGAGACTAACCTTTGTCCAAGAAACTGGCAGCTACCTGAGGTGCTTTTCCTATCCACTCTGCATCCAGCATAATCAGCATTAGAATAACCAACCAGATTGAACCCTGTGTCCTTAGGATACCATAAACCCAAGTTTGGAGTGCCCTTCAGATATCTAAAGATCCTTTTTATAGCAATCAAATGTGATTCCTTTGGATTTGATTGAAACCTTGCACACAAACATGTAGCAAACATGATGTCTGGCCTACTAGCAGTGAGGTAGAGTAGAGAACCAACCATGCCTCTGTAGACTGAGATATCTATTCTCTTGCCTTTAACATCTTCATCCAATTTAGTGGCCATGGGTGTCTTTGCACGTGAGCAATCTTTTAAGTCAAACTTCTACAATAAATCCTTGATGTACTTGGTTTGACTGATAAAGATACCATCCTTCCTTTGACTGACTTGCAACCAAGAAAGAATGTCAACTCTCCCATCATACTCATCTCATATCTGCTCTGCATGAGTTTAGAGAATTTCTCACACAGCTTCTCATTTGTAGAGCCAAATATAATATCATCCACATAGATCTGAACTAGGATAATACCATCACCATGTTTCTTGTAAAACAGTGTCTTGTCCAATGTGCCTCTAGTGAATTGATTTTCAAGGAGAAATTGTGATAAAGTGTCATACCATGCCCTTGGAGCCTGCTTAAGTCCATACAATGCCTTAAGCAATCTATAGACAAATTCTGGAAAATGCGGATCCTCAAAGCCAGGTGGTTGTTGCACATAAACTTCTTCTTCCAACTCTCCATTCAGAAATGCACTCTTGACATCCACTTGATAAACTTTAAAGTTTGAATGAGCCGCAAATGCCAAGAATATTCTGATGGCTTCCAATCTAGCAACAGGGGCAAATGTCTCATCATAATCAATGCCTTCATGTTGAGAGTATCCTTTTGCAACCAACCTTGCTTTGTTCTTTACTATTACACCATCTTCATCCATCTTATTCTTTAGAACCCATTTTGTTCCAACAATGGTTCTATTCTTTGGTGCAGGCACAAGTTCCCATACTTTGTTTCTTTCAAATTGATTCAGCTCCTCTTGCATGGCAATAATCCAATCTGGATCCAACAGTTCATCATCAAGTTTCTTAGGCTCAATCTGAGATAGAAAACAGCCATAGAGGCACTCATTTTGAGTTGCTCTCCTAGTCCTTACTCCTGCATTTGGATCTCCAATAATTTGCTCTGCAGTGTGTGATATATCCCATTTCCTTGAGTTCTCAGCCTGATTTCTCATTCTTGATGTTGCTTCATCATCCAAGTCATGATCATTCTCATCTCATTCTTGATGTTGCTTCATCATCCAAGTCATGATCATTCTCATTTCCTCCCCCTGTGAGGTTGCCACTATTCACATGTGTGTCTTGGATGCTTGTTTCTTCACTATTGATTGGCACAAATTCTTCTCTTGTATCATCATTCACTTGAGTTTGTTGAACTTGAGTTTCAACTCCAGTTTCAATCTCTTCATCAGAATCATCTAGTTTATCAAACTTCAATGGATCTTTATCTTCATCATTGGCTTCTTCTAATCCAGGTAGTTTGCTGTCATCAAATGTCACATCTGTGTTTTCCATAATTTTCTTTTAACTGATGACATAAACTTTGTATGCAATTCATTCCATAGAGTAGCCAAAAAAAATTCCTTCAAATGCCTTTGCATCAAACTTTCCAACATATTATGAATTATCCTTCAACACAAAGCATTTGCTTCCAAAAGTATGAACATACTTTAGAATAGGCTTCTTTCCAGTCATCAAATTGTAAGGTGTCTTTCCAGTGTTTTTGTTGATGAGGGTTCTGTTCTGGATATAGCATGCAGTGTGTTATGCTAAAAATCACGCAAGCGCACGTGGTCACAAGTAATATAGATATAATTCAAGTTCGTTCCCACAGAGATCAGGTTTTTACTTCAATTTAGTACCTATGTAACAATGTATGGTTTTAATTCACTGCTAAGACAATTAACAAATTGGGGTTGATTAACTAAATTAAACTAAGATGCAAATTATAAAACTAAGAATTAAATTAACTAATAAGAATAGAAATCGAATTACTTATGAGAATAAAAACATGGGACTCTAACTTCATTATCTACTTCACTTATAGTTGATGCCTTTAATCAATACACATGTGGGATTTGATATCTGATCGGACAACATGAAACAAGTAAAAGTTACCTCTCGGTATACTAGTACCAAACTACGCATGCATCCACAAAAGAGATAGAAGATGGGTAGACACCAATTATGTTTAGACCCTATATCTCTATAGAATTTGAAAACATAAAGGTTTAAGCACAAGTTATCCACATAGATCACATAGGGCAGCATAATATCTCTATTCATGCCACAAATCATGATGCTAAAACATCAACCTATCCTATGCTAGCATGGCAAGTTCTAAATCTCAAGATCCACTCTCGTTTCACAAGAGATTAACAAATTAGATGTTCGCGACGCATCTAAACATATGAAACACAACCATACAAGGATATCAAAAATTCACCACACGTAATCTTTAAAGCAATCAAACTACTAAGCTACATAAATAACTCCGTTAGAATCCCATGACAACGATTAGCTCATAATTGAACCTCTCGTCATCATGGGATCTGATGAAACCATGATAAAAACAAAGTATGAAAAATACAAATAAACCTAAGTAATTGATATATAATGGTTCTACTCCTAATGATACAAATTAAAATGGTTGGATGTGTTTATATAGGCTCTAGAAGTCTTGTCCACCAAGCAATTGCCTTTTTAGAATTGGAATAGAAGATTGGCAATTTCCGTTCTTGAATGAGAATAAAATTGCAAATTCCATGTGTAGATCTGATTCTGGAATGTTCTAGCCGCCCAAAGCAATTACCATACTTATTAGAAGTAGGAATTATAGCAATTTCCTTGTCAAAGTTGAATTTCTGCAGTTCGGCACAAAATACGTTTCCTAAACTGATTCGGTTTTTAAGGAAAATTTGTAGCTGACTTTTCTTCAATATTTCTGGGACGTTCCAGTTGTAATTAGACCTCTGGAGCACTTTAGAATTAAAGAGAATTCCATTATCTTCGCATGAACAGTAAGATCGTCCAAAACAGACTTGTAGAACTCAAGATATGGCCAAAACAGTAAATCAGGATTTTTAGGACAAAATTTCAGAATTTCCGGAAGGGTTCTCGCGCTGCAGCGCCCTTCCCAGGCCGCAGCGCGCCATGCTTTCTGTCCAAGATTGTAGAAAATCTCCCAAGCTTCGCGTGGGCAGTAAGATCGCTGAAAACGGACTTATAGAACTCCAGATATGACCAAAACAGTGTAGACTGCGCAGCCTTCCCGGAAAATCCGAATTTTAATCAATTTAATCTCCAAAAACGATAGAAGCATCAACCTTAATCAACCTTCTTGCAAACCTGCACACTACACAAAACACATCAAAACTACAACAAACTTGAGTCCAAGACAATAAATTTAAACCGATATGGAACGTTCCAAGTGGATATAAAATCCACTCATCACACCCCCAAACTTAAACCGATGCTTGTCCTCAAGCATTAACAATTACAACTAACTAACTAGTACCACTTCCGTAGGTGATCACGGTTGCATTTGGAATATGCAACAAGCCCTTTAAACCCCTAGGCAGCCCTAGTGGACGAGTAAGGTCTCGTGAGGGCCTATAGCGAATGTACCCACAAAATCCATTTAACCTAATGCAATGCAATGCATGAATGCAACTAAATGAAAATACAACGAATCTAGTACTAATATCCTACCATACCTTCAAATCCTCTCATGTCATATCAACTTAAGAATCAAAGTAAATACGCAATGTCTTGGTGTCGAAAGTGCAAGTATTCACATAGTCTACTCAATGAACATGCATAAGTTCTCACAAGCCCATGTCAAGTGTAAGAACAAGTTAGTAAACATGCTAAGCCTACAAGAGTACATCTTTGAGACAAAACTCGAGATCTTATACGCAAAAACAAGCAAACACTCACAAACCACTCACAAAAGAATATTTACTCAAGAACAATGGTAAGTGTATCACTCAATTCCAACAAAATCATAAGCTTGCTTGACATTTGGTATCAATCTAACTCTTAACACAACATACATTAAAGACGATAATCAAAAAGTCTTTATTTGGGTTGTAACGGGGCTAGGGACAAGGTATGTCAAATAAGCCAAAACAGGTGAAGTGTCAAAAGCTAGTAAGTACCATAATAAATCATACACAACACCCTATTTTCCCCCCACATAATTTTTCTATTTTTCTTCTAACAAAACAATCGACTAGTCGACTAAAGTAGGATCACTACAAACACAAACATGCTCTCATAATATATATATTTTTTCTTTTTTTTTTCTCTTTCTTTTTTTTTCTCTCGAGAGCTAAATATAACACAAACAATAATATACATAATAACAATGATCCCATGAATTTATTACACATGTCGACTATCAAGTAAACAACCAAACCCAATTTTCAATATTTCCCCCAAAAGTAAGACCAACAATAAACCCCACCTTACACACCTTATTACTCCCTTAAGCACTCTACTAGCCTTTGACAATGTGGGTTCAAATTAATGTAAGGCCAATACAAGAAAAAGGTCTAGGCAAGTATTGTGGTATGTCACCGAAAAAAATAGGATTAAGCTCAACGGGTTATTTAATTGATCATGTAAATATGGTGTGGTAATATGGGAAAATATGTGGTTATTCCTAAATGTCTTTATCATTTTAATCGTCAAATAATGTCATGCGTTTCAAGAAAGACCTCAAACAACTGCTAGCAATGCAAACAATCCGTGGACACTCAAGCAAACGAATTAATTGCAAATATGCAATAAGGCTCAAAAAATCACTTGGTGGAAAAACATACTCAATCCCAAGAAAAAATCTCTCTAACGCACCTACTTGTATTCAAAGCATGCAAACTAAATCATCTTAAACATATTCATGTCCTTCTAATCACTTACAACATTCAATAAGTCTACTAGCTTCAACTTACTAGTGTATGTGTGTGCACAAGAACAAAGCATATCACTTCTCAATCAAAAGCGTCAACAACACAAAATTCCTATCAAGCATGGGTGCAAATGCAAACTACTATGGACTCACATGATAATAAACATAAAAAACAGAATGTCCTATATGAAACAAACGTAGATAACACGAACATAAATGCATAATTTACTACTACTAATATGCAAAACATGAAATCCTACATGAACAAATAACATAAATATCTACCACACGCTACTTATCCCCCATACCACCCCCAAACTTAAAATATTCAATGTCCGCATTGAATGGAAAGTAATACAAGGGATAGTAAAAAACATACTTAAATAAAATTGCCGAAAAATGTGGGTTGCCTCCCACGAAGCGCTTCTTTAACGTCAATAGCTTGACCTTACTTCTAAGCCTCCATTATGGATGATAGTAGTTGGCCTGGTCATCTCTTCGCGAGACTTCATCGTCATCATGACGACACACTTTCTGCCCCTTCTCCTCGTTTGGCCTATTCGTGTAACAACTATGTCCTATTCCAATGCCTTCATCTATTGACCCAAAATCTGTCAATTTAAAGAACAACACACACTCGCGGGCTTCGCTTGAATATAATGGAGGAGGGTAAATGTAAGTTGTTGAAGCCTTTGGTTCCTCAAAGAGAACTTCCTCCATTGGCTCTAATGCGCTACCTCCATCTTTACATTCTGAGACAAGTAAAAGACTTGCATCTGTCCCATGATCATCAACCTCTTGGAACGCACATACCAATTCTTGAAATTTGCGTAGCTCATCAGTGTCCTCTTGGTACGTACATACCAATTCTTGAAATTTGTGTAGCTCAGCAGTGTCTGTCTCAAATAATGCCTTTTCCAAATCATCCACTATACTAGAATGATCAGATTCCTCACATGGCTTGTGAATGCTCACCTCACCTTGGAATTTGTCTTCCTCAATTAGGCATGCAATACCTTGCTCCAAGTCATCGTTATTTTCTGGAATTGCCTCTAATATGAATTGCTGATTCTCTTGTTCCAAGGCTCTCAAAACTTGAGCAACAAGTGTCCTCATAGATTTGATAGACTTCTCATGATTCTCTACAAGCATCCTAATCTCCTTCCTAATCTCCTTCAAATCATCAACCTCATCTGACTGAAAAGTAGGAATAGGTTGCTGATGTTGAAACTCTTCACTACCAAAGACATATGACATATTTGGAACATCTTGCTGGTACTGTTGAGGATGGTATTGAAAATATGGCTGTTCTTCATAACTCAGAGGTTGAGATTGCCACGGGTCATGCTGCTGTAAAAAATTCTGGTTCTGCTGTTGCAGAATATTCTGAGGATAGTAAGGCTGTGCTCCATATTGTTGACCTTGATACTGTTGATAAGGCTGCTGAGGTTGTTGAATACCACCTTGGTTGCTCCAGCACTGATACGTCTCATGTGCGCCCGCACATAGCTCACAAACACTAACCACCTGCTGAACTCCATAGTAAGTTAAAAAATCCATCTTCAACGTCAACGCTCTCTGACAAGTACCTGAAACACCAACGAACTACAAGAATAGATGAGAAAAAGCAATCCGAGTCAGTGAACTCTAACGACCACAATTGACAAGCACATAAACCAAAAATAAAACATCGATGATCCCCGGCAGCGGCGCCAAAAACTTGTTATGCTAAAAATCACGCAAGCGCACGTGGTTACAAGTAATATAGATATAAGTTCCTATGCAACAATGTATGGTTTTAATTCACTGCTAAGACAATTAACAAATTGGGGTTGATTAACTAAATTAAACTAAGATGCAAATTATAAAACTAAGAATTAAATTAACTAATAAGAATAGAAATCGAATTACTTATGAGAATAAAAACATGGGACTCTAACTTCATTATCTACTTCACTTATAGTTGATGCCTTTAATCAATACACATGTGGGATTTGATATCTGATCGGACAACACGAAACAAGTAAAAGTTACCTCTCGGTATACTAGTACCAAACTACGCATGCATCCACAAAAGAGATAGAAGATGAGTAGACACCAATTATGTTTAGACCCTATATCTCTATAGAATTTGAAAACATAAAGGTTTAAGCACAAGTTATCCACATAGATCACATAGGGTAGCATAATATCTCTATTCATGCCACAAATCATGATGCTAAAACATCAACCTATCCTATGCTAGCATGGCAAGTTCTAAATCTCAAGATCCACTCTCGTTTCACAAGAGATTAACAAATTAGATGTTCGCGACGCATCTAAACACATGAAACATAACCATACAAGGATATCAAGAATTCACCACACGTAATCTTTAAAGCAATCAAACTACTAAGCTACATAAATAACTCCGTTAGAATCCCATGACAACGATTAGCTCATAATTGAACCTCTCGTCATCATGGGATCTGATGAAACCATGATAAAAACAAAGTATGAAAAATACAAATAAACCTAAGTAATTGATATATAATGGTTCTACTCCTAATGATACAAATTAAAATGGTTGGATGTGTTTATATAGGCTCTAGAAGTCTTGTCCACCAAGCAATTGCCTTTTTAGAATTGGAATAGAAGATTGGCAATTTCCGTTCTTGAATGAGAATAGAATTGCAAATTCCATGTGTAGATCTGATTCTGGAATGTTCTAGCCGCCCAAAGCAATTACCATACTTATTAGAAGTAGAAATTATAGCAATTTCCTTGTCAAAGTTGAATTTCTGCAGTTCGGCACAGAATACGTTTCCTAAACTAATTCGGTTTTTAAGGAAAATTCGTAGCTGACTTTTCTTCAATATTTCTGGGCCGTTCCAGTTGTAATTGGACCTCTGGAGTACTTTAGAATGAAAGAGAATTCCGTTATCTTCGCGTGAACAGTAAGATCATCCAAAACAGACTTGTAGAACTCAAGATATGGCCAAAACAGTAAATCAGGATTTTTAGGACAAAATTTCAGAATTTCCAGAAGGGTTCTCGCGCTGCAGCGCCCTTCCCAGGCCGCAGCGCGCCATGCTTTCTGTCCAAGATTGTAGAAAATCTCCCAAGCTTCGCGTGGGCAGTAAGATCGCTGAAAACGGACTTATAGAACTCCAGATATGGCCAAAACAGTGTAGACTGCGCAGCCTTCCCGGAAAATCCGAACTTTAATCAATTTAATCTCCAAAAACGATAGAAGCATCAACCTTAATCAACCTTCTTGCAAACCTGCACACTACACAAAACACATCAAAACTACAATAAACTTGAGTCCAAGACAATCAATTTAAGTCGATATGGAACGTTCCAAGTGGATATCACTACAAGAAAAACTCGATCCAACAACAGTTTTTCACCGTTGTGTGACTGCCTTTTTTTTCGTTGTCTATCCGGCAGTTGTCTGTTTAAAATCAGACAACGGTTTTTTACCCGATGTATAGAAGAAGATAACGCAACAGTTTTAAATCGTTGTTAAAATTTATGTAACACAACAGTTGTTTAATAAGAACCGTTACTGGAAACACCATAATGCAATGGTTTTCTAACTAACAGACAACATGTAATAGATGTTATGCAAGAGTTCTCAATTACCTGTTTTTCACCGTTGTCTGACCTCCATTTTTTTCGTTGTCTATCCGGCAGTTGTCTGATTGAAATCAGACAATGGTTATTTACCCGAAGTGTAGAAGAAGGTAATACAACAGTTCCACAACCGTTGTTCAACAGATTGCAAGACAACACCCCATTTTTGGGACGCCGTTGTAACACCTAGAAACAACAACGTTATGTTTTTGAAAACCCTTGTCTGAAATGAAGTGAGTCAAGTGTTTTAAAAATAACATCCGTTGTTGTTCAAGGGTTAAGACAATGGTTCCTTAAATAGAAAGAGTTGTTAGAACTCTAACACTACAACAATATGTTATTAGATTCGCCCGTTGTCTGATACCCTTGTTTCTTGTGGTGAAAAGTCTCTAAATACAACGATTTTATGTAAGAATGAGTTATGTGAAAGGAGTGCTACAATGGTTTCTTCTAAAGCATGGCCATCAAAATAATAATATCCGGCCGATATTATCCGGATAAGAATAATATCCGAATCCGGCTCTCAAAAAACGATAAAATTTTATGAAATTTGCAAACAACCAAAAAATATGAACACTTTCTTTGATGCAATTCATTAATAACAATCTTTGATGCAATTCATCAATAACAAAAAAACAACCTAATTTATAATTTATCTATACTTTTCCTTTTCTTTTTCTACTGATGCAGGTGCAGCCAAAGCCTTGCTGTGCAGTATAATCCAGGACAATTCAAGTTGAGAGTTTAATCTGTAGAGCTCTAAACATAATAATTTTAAAAGACATTTTTCAAACTGTCTGAGAGACAAATGTAGAGGACAAGTGTCCAACTAAGGCAGGACATGCAATATTAATTGTAGAACTAAAGGCCTATTAACCAACTGTGGTTTTTAAACCTATCAAGTGGTGCATCAGGGAAGAAAATCTACAATAAACCTGAAATATAAATATTCCAAACAAATTATAGATCACATAAAAGAATTAGGATTAAATATTTACTTGTGTTAACCTCACAAATATCAAAAAAAAACCTGCAAGCTGCAATAAGAATTCAGAGATCATAGGTAAATAAACCTTATAGCTTTGTCAATACATACATACACTCAAAAGAATTGGCACAAAATTTGCCTATGTTTCACAGTACCACATGCTGAAGTTTCATGTTATTATATTTCAGAATTACACTTTTACTGGTTCCTATCAATATAAACAACTTACAGGAAATGAGAGGTACAAGACAACAGTCCACTCAACCAAAGTTAAGGGTGTAGGGTGTTACCTGGAACAAACATCCTACTTTCAAACACATGAACTTAGGGATTAAGAGTAACATATTAGTTAACCCAAAAGTACATTATTTTTTTCTCATTATTTATAACAAATCAACAGTGAACTTACCGAGAAAAGAATAGATAGTGGTTTCAAGTATAAAATTAGCATGTGCAGGAGCATAGTAGCAGACATTGATAATTTACAAAAATTAGATTAACCAACTAGATTGCAATCCCATTCCTTTAACCTGTAAAAGCACACGGGCTGGTTTGGGAAGAGAAGTACATATATCCTTGAAAGGATTTTCAGAAGCTGATTCACACATGTAACAGATAAAAGTCAAAATCAAGTTCTCATCTTAAACAAAACAATTAAATGAAACGAATATCACAACTATTTAATAAGTAACAATAGAAACAAACATAACAATTAATACTACAACAATTATTCTTGTATATGAACCTTGTTGTTCCCTCCGTGTAAACATGTGTCTCATTTTCCAATTCCAATCTGTCCACAAAAATTTCTTATCAGCTAATGCATGGAGTACTAAAATGAAAAAAACACATAAGTCATGAATAAAAACTTTCAATCAGTAATCGTACAATTTTCGAACAGCTTTGCTGAGGGTAGAGGCTGATGTGAATGTTTTGCCATCAAGATATCTATTTTCTCCTTTAATTCTTTGCTTCATTCTCAGGTCCAAATCATCAGCACCCAACACAAATGGTGAATCTGATGCCTGTATTTTATAAGACCCTGACTTTAGTTTCCAACCACAACAGAGAGTAATACCAAACTGCGAGGATAGTTTTACCGAATTCAATTGAGTTGCAGAGAATAGTTTTACCTATCATCATGATGATCGATCTAATGCATCAGTAGGCTGTAAGTGTTTTAAACCCATCTATTAGAACTAATCTGCGAGATTCGAGGTCTTACTTTGTCCTCTGCCTCTTCTTTGCCAAGATACGGAGCAATCATAAATCCATCTTTGTCAAGTTTGATGGCTGGCTGGAACAGAGTCTTCCAAGGCAATCGTCCATGTCTTGACCAAGCTTCATAAAGACCAGCTAGCTCGCCAGGTACAGATAATAACACCTAAAATGCAAAGCAGATCTTACAAACAACAAGCCGCAAATACAAGACTTTAAACTCAAATAGGTATATACATATAAATGAAAATAGGCATATTTTTTAGATGAGATGAAGCAGTAAAGAGAATCAAGAAGTTGACTAACCAGCACTGAGAAACCAGGAAAGGAAAAACACTAAAATCATCAGAAGTGGTGTCATCAAGCAACTTATTACCATAAGACTTGAAGATATCCGATGCAGCCATTATAGCAGTCTTGCACAAAGCACTTCTCGGATCTTTCATTGCCTTGAATTGCACAAGCATCACTTTATCCCTACAAACATCAACAACATTTACCCAAATTCAATTGAGTTGAAGAGGATCGAGAAGATGAGATTTATAGAGTTTTTGTTTTAAGATGAGAGGGTGAGGCCGGAGAGAGAGAGAGAGAGAAAGAGAGAGGGGGGTGAGGCCGGAGAGAGAGGTGAGGTGAGAGAGGGAGACGGTGAGCCGTCCAGAGGCTGTGTGTGTTAGTTTTTAGCCGCCGTAGTGTGTATGTTTGTGTTTGTGGAGTAGTAGTGTTTTATGTTTTAGGTCACACAAAATGGGGGGAAGAATGGGGGGAAACGAAATTTTAGGCTAAGGGGGAAATGAATTATTGAATAAAGGGCAATGGAGGGTAATGAAATTTGGGTATGTCATATTTTTGAAATAATGTAAAAATATATTAATCATTTTAGAGGGTTGATATTTTTAAAATAGTATTTTTGGAGGATTTATATAATAAACTTATATGAGAATAAATTTAAATATTTCAATTTTTTTGCGAATCACTAAAATTAATATATAACAAGAATAATTATTCCAAAATTAAACTAGTTTGACAAAATAGTATTTTTGATAGTTGACCAATAAAATATCAAACAAGAATAATTTGATATTTTTTAATATTTTTTTCACATCACTATATTCCATATATAATATCATCCGTATGGTAGGATCATCGAAAAAAGATTTTAAAAAAATAGAGTACGTTCAATCGGGACGAGACTAGTTAGAAGGAGTAGTACTTTTGGAGTATTTATATTATAAAGTCATACGAGAATAATTTTAAATATTTTAATTTTTTTTGCACATCAATATATTCAATATATAACTTTTTTTTGCTTCATGTAACGGGACACGATCCAGATTCACTGAATAATTTTTTTGAAAGATTTCTTCGACGATCGAATCGTGCGAATGTTAATAAACACCCATTTTAGTGCTGGAAAAAAATAATCGAAAAATAAAAAGGTCGGTTAGTACGAGATTTAAGCAAAAATGTAGTAAAAATGTTGCTTCCTATAACGGAACACAATCAAGATTCACTGAATAATTTTTTGAAAGATTTCTTCGACGATCGAACCGTAAGAATATTAATAAACACCCATTTTATTGCTGGAAAAAAATAATCGAAAAATTAAAAGGTCGGGTTGTACGAGATTTTAGCAAAAATATAGTAAAAGTGTTGCTTCCTATAACGAGACACGATCCAGATTCACTGAATAATTTTTTTGAATGATTTCTTCGACGATCAAACCGTACGAATGTTAATAAACACTCATTTTAGTGTTGGGAAAAAATAATCAAAAAATAAAAAGGTTTGATTGTAGGAGATTTTAGCAAAAATTTAGTAAAAGTGTAGCTTCCGATAACGGGGCACGATCCAGATTCACTGAATAATTTTTTTGAATGATTTCTTCGACGATCGAACCGTACGGATGTTAATAAACACTCATTTTAGTGTTGGGAAAAAATAATCAAAAAATAAAAAGGTTTGGTTGTAGGAGATTTTAGCAAAAATTTAGTAAAAGTGTAGCTTCTGATAATGGGGCACGATCCAGATTCACTGAATAATTTTTTTGAATGATTTCTTCGACGATCGAACCGTACGGATGTTAATAAACACTCATTTTAGTGTTGGGAAAAAATAATCAAAAAATAAAAAGGTTTGGTTGTAGGAGATTTTAGCAAAAATTTAGTAAAAGTGTAGCTTCGGATAACGGGGCACGATCCAGATTCACTGAATAATTTTTTTAAATGATTTCTTCGACGATCGAACCGTACGGATGTTAATAAACACTCATTTCAGTGTTGGGAAAAAATAATCAAAAAATAAAAAGGTTTGGTTGTAGGAGATTTTAGCAAAAATTTAGTAAAAGTGTAGCTTCTTATAACGGGGCACGATCCAGATTCACTGACTAATTTTTTTAATGATTTTTTCGACGATCGAACCGTACGGATGTTAATAAACACTCATTTTAGTGTTAGGAAAAAATAATCCAAAAATAAAAAGGTCAGGTTGTACGAAATTTTAACAAAAACGTAGTAAAAGTGTTGCTTCCTATAACAGTACTCGATCAAGATTCACTGAATAATTTTTTTGAATGATTTTTTCGACGATCGAACCATACAAAAGTTAGTAAACACTCATTTTAGTGTTGGGAAAAAATAATTGAAAAATAAAAAAGTCGGGTTGTACGAGATTTTAACAAAAACGTAGTAAATTAATAGTGTTGCTTCTTGTAACGGGGCACGATCCAGATTCACTTAATAATTTTTTTGAATGGTTTTTTCGGCGATCGAACCGTACAAATGTTAATAAACACTCATTTTAGTGTTGGAAAAAAATAATCAAAAAATAAAAAGGTTTGGTTGTAGGAGATTTTAGCAAAAATTTAGTAAAAGTTTAGCTTCTGATAACGGGGCACGATCCAGATTCACTGAATAATTTTTTTGAATGATTTCTTCGATGATCGAACCGTACGGATGTTAATAAACACTCATTTTAGTGTTGGGAAAAAATAATCGAAAAATAAAAAGGTCGGATTGTACGAGATTTTAACAAAAACGTAGGAAAAGTGATGTTTCCTGTAACAGGACTCGATCAAGATTCATTAAATAATTTTTTTGAATGTTTTTTCCGACGATCTAACCGTACGAATGTTAAGAAACACTCATTTTAGTGTTTGGAAAAAATAATTGAATAATAAAACGGTTGGGTTGTAGAAGATTTTAACAAAAAAACGTAGTACATTAAAAGTGGTGCTTCTTGTAACGGGGCACGATCAAGATTCACTGAATAATTTTTTTGAATGATTTCTTCGACGATCAAACCGTACGAATGTTAATAAACACTCATTTTAGTGTTAGGAAAAAATAATCCAAAAATCAAAAGGTTGGGTTTTACGAGATTTTAACAAAAACGTAGTAAAAGTGTTGCTTCCTATAATAGAACTCGATCAAGATTCACTGAATAATATTTTTGAATGATTTTTTCGACGATCAAACCGTACAAATGTTAGTAAACACTCATTTTAGTGTTGGGAAAAAATAATTGAAAAATAAAAAGTCGGGTTGTACGAGATTTTAACAAAAACGTAGTAAATTAGTAGTGTTGCTTCTTGTAACGGGGCACGATCCAGATTCACTGAATAATTTTTTTGAATGATTTTTTCGACAATCGAACCGTACAAATGTTAGTAAACACTTATTTTAGTGTTGAGAAACAATAATTGAAAAATAAAAAAGTCTGGTTGTATGAGATTTGAACAAAAACGTAATAAATTAATATTGATGCTTCTTGTAACGGGGCACGATCCAAATTTACTGAATTATTTTTCGAAGATCAAACCGTACTAATGTTAATAAACACTCATTTTAGTGTTGGGAAAAAATAATCAAAAAATCAAAAGGTCAGGTTTTACGAGATTTTAACAAAAACGTAGTAAAACACGCAAACTGTTATTTAACGATTTAAAATTGTTAAACATTACACAACGGTTTTTTATGAAAAGCCATTGTTGTGCTTACTATCACACAACAGTGTTTTTATCAGAAAACCGTTGTCTGAATATTTAATAATTTCCCACCAAATCCAATTCAAAATTTTCATTATTTCCCACCAAATTCAATTCAAATTATTTCATTATTCCCACTAAACATTTCATTATTTCCCACCCATTTCAATTCAAATTTCCCAGTAGTTCACACAACGGTTTTATAAAACCATTAAACAACAGTTATTCTATGTTGTATCCTTACTAAACAGACAGCAGTTATTCTACCAATGTTTATAACCGTCTTCTAAAGAGGATGTTCAAACAACGGTATTTTGCACTGTTGTATGATACCCATTTATCTCACAATGCTAATAACCATTGTCTATCAACTTTCCTTCTGACAACGGTATTTGAGACACATTGTCTAATGTTCCATACAACAACAGTTCTAATAAACTGTTGTCTAACTTACACCACGGTTTTGTCTAAAAGCGTTGTCTGAAGATGATATGAAGTTGCCACATACAACGGTGCTGCACAGTTGTATTAAATGGTCCACACAACATATTTACAATAGAACTGTTGTCTGATTTTATCAGAGCATACCGCTTAGACAACGGTTTCAAAAAACACCAAACACACACTACGCCATAAGTGAGCATACGCAACCCTTTTTACAAAGCGTTGCACAGAAAGCGTTTCATTAGATAGAAGTTTTGGGTCTTTTGCAACTGAGCTGAATTGGTGTTGCGTTAGATATAGATTAGCGTTGCGTATTACCCACAGTGTTTCACATTATGCAACACTAACTGATGGCGTTGCGTTAGATAATTTTTTATTTTTATAAATGGTGACGTTGCAGGAGTGGGACCCACATGTGCTGACGTGGCACATGTGGGACCCACATTTGCTGACGTGGCAAAAGTGGGGCCCACCTTTGCTGACGTGGCATTTGCTGACGTGGCAAAAAACGTTGCATTAGATACCAATAGTGTTGCGTTTGCTCTTTAAAGTGTTGCATTAGATATATTCATATTTTTAAAAATAAATATGATGTGGCAGATGTGGGCCCCACAACTGCTGACGTGGCAGTGTGGGACCCACAAGGATGACGTGGCAGGAGGCCCATCATGCTGACGTGGCAATTGTGGGACCCACAATTGCTGACGTGGCAGAAGTGGGGCCCACCTTTGTTGACGTGGCATTTGCTGACGTGGCAGAAAGCGTTGCATTAGATACCTGTAGTGTTGCATTTGCTGTTTGAAGTGTTGCATTAGATAAATTTATATTTTTTTTAAAAAAAATGACGTGGCAGATGTGGGACCCACCACTGCTGACGTGGCAGTGTGGGACCCACAAGGGTGACGTGTAATATCATTATATTAGATATATATTGAAATCTGTACGGTTGGATCGTTCAAAAATATTTTTTAAAAAATAGAAATAATAATCCGTAACAAAGCACTAGTTACGAGTCATATTGAAAATAGTAGTGATCTACTAAGATCTCCAATCAAATTAATTTTTTATTTTCTGAAACTTGGGGAATATCATTATATTAGATATATATTGACATCCGTACGGTTGGATCGTTCAAAAATATTTTTTAAAAAATAGAAATAATAATCCGTAACAAAGCACTAGTTACGAGACATATTGAAAATAGTAGCGATCTACTAAGATCTCCAATCAAATTAATTTTTTATTTTTCTGAAACTTGGGGAATATCATTATATTAGATATATATTGCCATCCGTATGGTTGGATCGTTCAAAAATATTTTTTTAAAAATGGTAACAATAATCCGTAACAAAGCACTAGTTACGAGTCATATTGAAAATAGTAGTGATCTACTAAGATCTCCAATCAAATTAATTTTTTATTTTCTGAAACTTGGGGAATATCATTATATTAGATATATATTGACATCCGTACGGTTGGATCGTTTAAAAATATTTTTTAAAAAATAGAAATAATAATCCGTAACAAAGCACTAGTTTCGAGTCATATTGAAAATAGTAGTGATCTACTAAGATCTCCAATCAAATTAATTTTTTATTTTCTGAAACTTGGGGAATATCATTATATTAGATATATATTGACATCCGTACGGTTGGATCGTTCAAAAATATTTTTTAAAAAATAGAAATAATAATCCGTAACAAAGCACGAGTTACGAGTCATATTGAAAATAGTAGTGATCTACTAAGATCTCCAATCAAATTAATTTTTTATTTTCTGAAACTTGGGGAATATCATTCTATTAGATATATATTGACATCCGTACGGTTGGATCGTTCAAAAATATTTTTTAAAAAATAGAAATAATAATCCGTAACAAAGCACTAGTTACGAGTCATATTGAAAATAGTAGTGATCTACTAAGATCTCCAATCAAATTAATTTTTTATTTTCTGAAACTTGGGGAATATCATTATATTAGATATATATTGACATCCGTACGGTTGGATCGTTCAAAAATATTTTTTTAAAAATAGAAATAATAATCCGTAACAAAGCACTAGTTACGAGACATATTGAAAATAGTAGCGATCTACTAAGATCTCCAATCAAATTAATTTTTTATTTTTCTGAAACTTGGGGAATATCATTATATTAGATATATATTGCCATCCGTATGGTTGGATCGTTCAAAAATATTTTTTAAAAAATGGTAACAATAATCCGTAACAAAGCACTAGTTACGAGTCATATTGAAAATAGTAGTGATCTACTAAGATCTCCAATCAAATTAATTTTTTATTTTCTGAAACTTGGGGAATATCATTATATTAGATATATATTGACATCCGTACGGTTGGATCGTTCAAATATATTTTTTAAAAAATAGAAAAAATAATCCGTAACAAAGCACTAATTATGAGTCATATTGAAAATAGTAGTGATCTACTAAGATCTCCAATCAAATTAATTTTTTATTTTCTGAAACTTGGGTAATATCATTATATTAGATATATATTGACATCCGTACGGTTGGATCGTTCAAAAATATTTTTTAAAAAAATAGAAATAATAATCCGTAACAAAGCACTAGTTACGAGACATATTGAAAATAGTAGTGATCTACTAAGATCTCCAATCAAATTAATTTTTTATTTTCTGAAACTTGGGGAATATCATTATATTAGATATATATTGACATCCGTACGGTTGGATCGTTCAAAAATATTTTTTAAAAAATAGAAATAATAATCCGTAACAAAGCACTAGTTACGAGTCATATTGAAAATAGTAGTGATCTACTAAGATCTCCAATCAAATTAATTTTTTATTTTCTGAAACTTGGGGAATATCATTATATTAGATATATATTGACATCCGTACGGTTGGATCGTTCAAAAATATTTTTTAAAAAATAGAAATAATAATCCGTAACAAAGCACGAGTTACGAGTCATATTGAAAATAGTAGTGATCTACTAAGATCTCCAATCAAATTAATTTTTTATTTTCTGAAACTTGGGGAATATCATTATATTAGATATATATTGACATCCGTACGGTTGGATCGTTCAAAAATATTTTTTTAAAAAATAGAAATAATAATCCGTAACAAAGCACTAGTTACGGGACATATTGAAAATAGTAGTGATCTACTAAGATCTCCAATCAAATTAATTTTTTATTTTCTGAAACTCGTGGAATATCATTATATTAGATATATATTGACATCCGTACAATTGGATCGTTCAAAAATATTTTTTAAAAAATAGAAATAATAATCCGTAACAAAGCACTAGTTACGAGTCATATTGAAAATAGTAGTGATCTACTAAGATCTCCAATCAAATTAATTTTTTATTTTCTGAAAATTGGGAAATATCATTATATTAGATATATATTGACATCCGTACGGTTGGATCGTTCAAAAATATTTTTTAAAAAATAGAAATAATAATCCGTAACAAAGCACGAGTTACGAGTCATTTTGAAAATAGTAGTGATCTACTAAGATCTCCAATCAAATTAATTTTTTATTTTCTGAAACTTGGGGAATATCATTATATTAGATATATATTGACATCCGTACGGTTGGATCGTTCAAAAATATTTTTTTTAAAAATAGAAATAATAATCCGTAACAAAGCACTAGTTACGAGACATATTGAAAATAGTAGTGATCTACTATGATCTCCAATCAAATTAATTTTTTATTTTCTGAAACTTGGGGAATATCATTATATTAGATATATATTGACATCCGTACGGTTGGATCGTTCAAAAATATTTTTTAAAAAATAGAAATAATAATCCGTAACAAAGCACTAGTTACGAGTCATATTGAAAATAGTAGTGATCTAATAAGATCTCCAATCAAATTAATTTTTTATTTTCTGAAACTTGGGGAATATCATTATATTAGATATATATTGACATCCGTACGGTTGGATCGTTCAAAAATATTTTTTAAAAAATAGAAATAATAATCCGTAACAAAGCACTAGTTACGAGTCGTATTGAAAATAGTAGTGATCTACTAAGATCTCCAATCAAATTAATTTTTTATTTTCTGAAACTTGGGGAATATCATTATATTAGATATATATTGACATACGTACGGTTAAATTGGACGGATGTCATGATATAATTAACATATTTTTGAATTTTATTTATAATTAACGATTTAATAATTACTAAATTTTAAAATTCAAAAAATTTAATCCTATCATTGAAATTATTATTATAAAAATAATATTCTATCATTAATTGAATTATTTATATTTTTACAATAGCAATATATTTTAAAAATGTTTAAAAATATTTTCATAAATTTAAAATAATAGGTTTTAAAATAAAATATTATATAAAAACTAATAAATTTTGATTATAATTATTAAAATATTTATCGTAAAAATAACAGCTTGTAACAACTATGGATTATTATAAATTAATTAATATTAATATCAAAAATTTAAAATAAATTTATAGTATTATTTAAATAGAAAAAATTAGTAAAAGTTTGGTAATGGCACAAATATCTGTGAATTCTGTGAATTATGTGAGCAGGAGATGAAATATTTGAGCACTGAGCGGCAAAACTAAATTGGGGAACGGCAAAAACCAATTGGGGTTATTAATTCATTCTCTGTCTCATCTCATGATCTCCCTCTGTACTATCTCTCTCTTTGGTCTCTCCTTGTACTATTCTATCTCTTTCGTCTTTCTCAATCACACACACCCATTCACAAACATACAAACACAATAAGAGCCCTAAATTGAGCCCTCAATACTCTGCAATTAGCTCGGTTCTCTGCTAGATGATACTTTGAAGGACATATAACACCAATCCAGCTCAATTAATCGGATTCTCTGCAATTAGCTTAACTTTGTAAGTGTATTTCTGTTTTATTTTTTGTTTTTTGAATTCACTTACGGGTTTATCTATGTCGAAAGTCTGATAGCTTCAGCTAGTAGTTGCAATTGATAATTTTCTCAAGCAAATACCTTATCTATTGGTCAGGACCAAGAGATATCAGTTCTTAGAAAAGCGATTGTTGCGTGTAGCCAAGAAATAGAACGCCACCAAGGGAAACTTGTTGTGAAAGAGGCGCCAAGAGCGGTGAGTTCTTTTCTGCTCATGAAAATTTAATTATACTTTTTTCCCCATACATGACCTGTGAATTGGTAGTGACCTTTTTTATAGAGTACTTGTCTTAGCTTACAAAAATGCCTTCCTGCCCTAGTTAAGATATACACAGTTCATTGTTTACACTTCAGAGATTCAGAGAGTATGCAAGGCTACGAGGAATGGCAGGTATAGTTACTTGTATTCTACTTAAGTGATTCAAAAATTTGTGTTCTGGCTGGTGTACACTAGATTTTAGTTGAATACATTCTCACGAAGTCAGTTACTTGTATTCTTAATTAGATTGAAATCGACTTAAAGTATGGAAGTGTATTGGTATAACAGAGTCAAGTTCTTCATAACGTGCCTTTGACAATATATACATAACGTTTAGCATGGACATAATTATTACTCTTATACTATCAAGTTAAAGTTGGTGAATAAGTCTTTTGGTTCCTAAATTTGCAAGTGTTTTGTACATTACCGTTTGCAGCTAAAACTTTCCACTTATTGGTGCAGTCTGAAGTGAACTTTCTGGGACGCCTTTCTCATCCTAATCTTGTTAGACTGGTGGGATACTGCTGGGAGGATAAAGAGCTACTCCTTGTCTATGAATTTATGCAGAAAGGCAGCTTGGAGAACCACCTATTTGGAAGTAAGTAGTAAGTTGCATGGATACACAAACACTAGGCAGTGGAAAGCACTAGGCTTCCTTTTTGAAATATGCAGGAGTCTCTGCTGTTCAGCCACTTCCATGGGCCATACGTTTAAAGATTTTGATTGGAGCTGCTCGAGGCTTGGCATTCTTACATGCATCAGAGAAACAGATAATATACAGAGATTTCAAAGCATCAAATATTTTTTTGTTATTTTGTTAGGAACTTGTATGTTCTGGAATTTGTTATTTTGCTATATTTTTCCGCGATCTCGCATTCTGTCTCGTCTTCCATATGTGTGTCCAGGCATATTCTTTAATTCAGTTATAGCTTACAATAGTGAATTTATATGCAGAGCAAAAAGAACAACTCAAAGGCATATATTCAAGGTTCAGTTGGCAGATGTTTGGTCATGTGGAGTAACATTGTATGTCATGCTAGTTGGTGCATACCCATTCCAAGATCAAAAGGACCCTGAAAATATTGAGAAACTATGCAGTTAAATTTTCCTTTAGGTTCTACTAGCGTAAATACATAATATCACAAGGCTAGATAATTTAATGTTGTTACCTGTTTGACATGTTTATGCACACTCCCTGAAGTTTCTTTGAAATTCTCCTGGCCTTATAAGTATGTTTTTTACATTGTTCAAATTATCCATGTTAATTACCCACATTCTACTACTAGTAACGTTTGATTGTGGAAGATATATATTTGTGGCGAAAGTTAGAATGTCCAAGTATGTAGCTTTCTGAGTACTTTTTAGTACTTCGTTTACAACTGGTGGCGAAATACTTGCTCTTGGCGAAAGTCTTATAGCAACTGGTAGTTTCTTAGTTATGATCGTTACCCATTTTTTTCATAGTGTAAGTAATGTTTGGAACATTATGTAAAGATAAGCTTGTTCAGATAATTATATCCAGTCTCTCCTTCAAGTTGTTTATTAATTCAATTTTGATATTTGTTTAGGACCAATAAATTTTAATTTTGTACTACTCTGTAGTCTGAACTTGCATCATGTAAATTAAAAGTCAACTGGCTGAAGGTAAGGCTGCTGTTGAGTCTCACAAAAAACATATAGAAGACAGGTCCAGAGATTATTGGTAAAACACCTCATCTCCTAATATGTATATTTACCTCTTTATCTTGCTTTGTTATCCTCATCATATGCTACTACATCATTCAGTTTATTGATAATTTCTGTAGTGTTCTGTTTTTAAGCCTCAAAGTTTTTTTAATGATCTCAACTGTGTGCATCATTAGATTTTGTCATTTGTAATCTGCAACAAGAGCATCATTAGGAGTGATGTGATCGGTACCAAACAGGCCTTTGACTATTACATTATGCACAATAGGGTACTCTACGAAGAGATCATTTGCGAAGCCCAAAGTTGATGTAAACTAATCAGTTCTCCAGGTATTCTCTTACTGAGCACTTACATTAAGCACAACACATGGATTCTCTTACTGATCTGCTTAGTTACTATTGTAATTACTAAATATTTTACATATATACACAGCTACATTGTAATTATTTATTACATAAGTTTCATCAAAATTATCAACTGTTTTAATATTTTTATGTTTCTAATTTCGAAGTCCATTGCTATGCAGTTCTCTTGAAGTTACATCAGCAACAATAGAAGCTGCAAGGAGGAGCTTCACTAGTTGCTCTTGCATTCTCAAGGGTTGCAATTTCCTGTTGTCTAAACAAGTTGATTCTGGTGCAATCAGAAGAGGAGTTGGTAATGTCTAAACAAGTACATGGTTCTCTTATATAATTGTCTTATGTTATTGCAAATTTGCAATCAGAATATTAACTGGTCCTCTCTCCCTTTATATATAGGAACAGAGGACTCATGAAGCAATCTTGAAAGTGCTGAACCTGGTCCTCCATGTACCCCATTGATAATGAATCACAGGACAGTGTTGTTGTGCAACACTGGGGATCATTTTTTAATTTTTTTGTAGCTTTAACTAGCTAGTATTAGAACTTTGTAATTTAGTACTTTTGAAGTTAGAATTTGCGCACTTTCAAAGTTTGGTTGGTATGATGTATGAACAAAGTAGCCATTTCAATTTTTTTTATAAAAAACCGTTGCATTTGATTTTATTTGATGTTGCATTATCATAGTTTTAATGTTGCAATAAAAAAAAAAGTTGTTGCATAAAAAAAATTTAGTGTTGCATTAGACTCAAATAGCGTTGCGTTAGATAGTGGACCCCATTGCTGACGTGGCATCTTGGTGGGCCCCACTATTGACGTGGCATGCCCCTCATTTGTGACGTGGCATTTGTGGGCCCCACTGATGACACGTCAGCATGTTGATGTGGCACCTTGCTTACATGTCAGCATGCTGACGTGGCACATTGCTTCCATGTCAGCATGCTGACATGGCTGAAACATCTCATGCAACCCCATGAAGTGTTGCGTTTGCATGCTTTTGGTGTTGCATAAGGCCTCTTATGCAATGCTTTTCGAAGTGTTGCAATAGCTTGTAACAGCGTTGCGTTAGGGGTCTTACGCAACGCCAGTATTGGTAACGCCCCAAAAGCGTTGCGTAAGACCTTACGTAACGGTTTTCAGGCCTTACGCAACTGAAAATGGGGGTTGCGTATGTGCATTTATGGCGTAGTGACAGTTGTCATAGAAAGACTCTGACAACGTTTTTACGAGGACAGGCCATTAACCGTTGTTTGTTTTTTCGGGACAACGGTTTTTTGATTAACCGTTGTGTGAAACGTGTTGTATGATGCAGTTTTTGTTGTAGTGTATAAAATCCACTTATCACAGTGCTCACAGCCTTAGCCCAAAAACATGTAGGCATCTTTGCATCAAGCAACATTGTTCTAACAGCCTCAATTAGAGTTCTATTCTTTCTCTCAACAACTCCATTTTGTTGTGGAGTCCTTGGAGCTGAGAATTGCTGAGAAATTCCATTCTCTTTGCAGAATGCTTCAAGTACAGCATTTCTGAACTCTGTTCCATTATCACTTCTCAATGCAATCACACTTGCATTGTTGGCCTTTGCTTCCTTGTCAACTTTCTTTATGTGCTCAATGATTACTTGTGGAGCCTCATCTTTTGATGCTAGAAATTCCACCCATGTATACCTTGTAAAGTCATCAACCATCACCAAGGCATACTTCTTTCTTCCTAGTGACATAATGTTAACAGGCCCAAACAAATCCATATGAATGAGTTGTAGGGGCTTGGTTATTGATGTCACTGTCTTTGACTTGTGGCTTGATCTTTTCATTTTTCCTTTTTGACAGGCCTCACACACTCCTTCTTGACAGAATTCAAATGTGGGCATGCCTCTCACTAACTCTCTTTTGACTAGAGAATTAATGGCTTTAAAGTTCAGGTGTGATAACTTCTTGTGCCACTGCCAACAATCTTCATTTGATGGTTTTGAGTAGAAGCAACAAATTTTGTCCTTGTTTGCAGAGTCCATATTGGCTACAAACATGCTTCCTTTCCTCACTCCAGATAGAGCAAAGTCACCAGTCTTATTGTGGGTGATCAAACATTCATCTTTGTCAAAATCCACTTTGAACCCTCTATCAGTAAACTGACCAACACTTAGCAGATTATGCTTGAGTCCCTTGACTAGTGCTACATCTTCAATGATGACATTACCAACTTTCAACTTGCCATATCCCAATGTGTTACCTATGCTGTCATCTCCAAAAGCAACCATTGGGCCAGCCTTCTCCTCATACTGTGATAGTAGGGCCATATCACCAGTCATATGATTTGAGCATCCACTATCCAAAATCCACATGACCTTCTTTTCACTTTCTTTGCCCTGCAAACACAAAGGTATTACTTCTCCTTTGGTACCTAAACAAGTTTGGGTCCATGTGACTTAGAAACAGTTTTATCATAAACAACATGCTTATCAACTTTCTTGATGTTAGTCTTCTTGTCACTGTTAGAAGTCTTAGAACCTGAGGTTTTAGACTTAGGTGACAGAGGTACCTTCCTAACTCTAGGAGGACTTGAAGACTTTGACCTTGTGTAGTGTGTTTGAGAATTGTGACTGATATAACCATCAATGAATTGCCTTCTCAAATTGAAACAACTAGTCATAATATTCATATTGCATGGCATAAAGTCAAATTTATCACAAAATGGAGCATCTATGTGTCTTAAAGGCACAGAACAATCATAGAAAGGTTTGGGCACACTACCAGCAGGTTTCTTGCATGCATGAGTTAAATGATTGGTACTGAAACAATTTTCACAAGTTTTCCTAGGGGCATTAGACATATAAGCATAGTTGTTATCTTTGTTAATCCCTAGCTTGCCATTTCTGTTCTGTTTCTTCTTAGTCACTTTCTTCTCAGATTCATTCTTCCCAGCTGAAACGAACTTAACAAACTTCTTGGGTCTAGACCTATCACCTACTGGCTCCTTGGCTTTTGGCTTGACACTCTCACACTTAGAGAATGCTTGTTCTTCACAGGATTGTGCCTTATTCTCATCATTCAACATTTGCTTGATGAGTAAGGCATCCTCATCAATTTCAAATATTGATTCTTTAAAAATTGGAGTCTCAGCCTTTTTCAAAATGTGAGGCACTTCCTCCTGAACAACTATGTCATCTTCAATGACAGCATAGCCTTTCCTCTGTTTAAGAGTACCATAGTCAAGTCCAATAGCAGCCTTGGGTTTAGCTTGAATTTTCTCACAATAGGATTGCACTAGACCAGATGATTTCTTTAAAGCTTTCAGTTTGAATTCATTTTCAGCTAGTTCATCCCTAAGAGCCTTTTCAATTTGACTAGCACATAGAACCTTATTCTGCAGATATTCAACTTCTTTCTTAAGGTTTTCTACTTGCATAGCAGTTAGCTCAAGTTCTTCATTCTTTTTTATTAATATTTCATTTCTAGCAGACAGTTTAGCAATTTCCTCATTAGCAGCAGTCATACTAGTATGAATATTAAAAATTTCAACAGATAGTTGTTCAATCATGCATTTGTATTCAGAAACAGACATGTCTATGGTAGTGAGAGATGGTACCTGAGAGTCTGATGAAGATGTGTCATCCTTGGAATTGGCCATCAAGGCATAGTTGCAAAATTCCTGCTCTTCTCCATCACTATCAGAATCATCCCAACACTTCCCTTCAGCTATGTAGGCCTTACCTTGTGTCTTCTTTTTCAGAAGGGCCTCATACTTAGCTTCAAGCTCTAGAAACTCCTTATCCTTCTTTGTAGGCTTCTTGCATTCACTAGCAAAATGCCCTAGGTCATTGCATCTATAACACCTTTTAGATGACCTATCCACATGGCTGGTTTTAAATTTATTCTTGTTTGCTTTCACAGGTGCCTTGCTTTTGTTGAATGAATGGTTTTGGGTTTTAGGTTTGAAGGGTTGGTTCCTCTTGAATCTGATGTTTAGAAATTTTCTGGCCATGAAAGCATATGAAGTGTTTTCCATTCCATCTAGTTCTTCAATAGTATAGAACTCTTCTTCCTCCTTCTCCTCAACAGGTTCACTTACCTCAGCTTCAGTTTCTTCATCATCCACTATCTCCACTATCCTTAGCTGGTTTGTAGATGCTTCTAGGTCTTGAATAGATTTGTTGACAATCAAGGCACATGATGTGTTTATCATTCTGCCTTGGTTGGCTTGGATAGCCCTTTTCTGAAGCAACTCAAGCTCACGAGTTTAAAAACCCCATAGAGCACATCATATGTGATTTTGTTCAAATCTCTTTCCCTTAGAGAAATGACCCTCTGCTCTAGGTGGTTTGGTGAAGATAGTAGAAACTTCATGTTCAACTCCTTGGTGCTGTAAACCTTGCCATTCATCTGCAACTCAGTAACTAGCTTGTGAAATCTCTCAAACATCTCAGTGATGCTTTCCTTGGGTTGTGTCATGAAAGCTTCATACTGTGTGACCAGTATCTGTTTCTTGTTTTCCTTGACCTCATCAGTCCCTTCACATAACACCTCAATGTGATCCCACGTTTCTTTTTCAGATGTACACGATGCAATGTTTGCAAACATTGACATATCCATGGAATCAATAATTAGCAACATGAGGTGACTGTCAAGAGCAACCATCTCCTTTTCTGATTCTGTCCATTTGGATTGTTCCTTGGCCACATAAGATCTTGGAACAGTTATGGTTCCAACAGTCTTCTCAGGTATTTCTTGTTGTGGAACAAAAGGACCATTCTTGAGAATCTCAGGATATAAAGGATGAGAGGCTTTGATGAACAACATCCTTTTTATCTTCCAGAGGTTGTAATTTTCTTTGTCAAACTTAGGGACTTTCACCGTTCCTGTGTTGACAAGCTTTCATCAACACCATCCAATTCACCATAGTTTTACTTGATTCATTGTTCACAATCTCTACACGCCGTCGCGATAACCAGCTTTACCATCACAACGATCTACATCGTACAAGATGTGCTTCTTATCAACACAATACAAACGTGTCGCTACTATTATATAAATCTATATTAACGAAGTAATGGTTTGACTGTAGTGATTTTTGTTTAACGGTGGTGATTTTTTGTTATTTCTTGTCGATTTGTTGATATTCAGATAATTTGTTAACAGTTTAGGAGGCAGTGGTCGGATGCGGTGGTGATGTAGTGATTTTGTGGTTGTTTGTGATGGTTTGATTGTTTGGTGGGAAATGGTTGTGCTTTGACAGTTACAATAAATGGGTATAAACGGGGAAGGTGATACATACATACATATATATATATATATATATATATATATATATATATTAATTGGATGGTTAGGATTATAAAAAATGAAGGGTTGAGATTAGATCTCAATTCTCATTTTATTAGAGGAATATATATATATATATATATATATATATATATATATATATATATATATATATAGACTTATATGTCTTACAAATAAAATATGTATAACAAATCTCAGAGTGAACAAGAATCGAATCCAGAACTAAGACAACAAAATATAATATTTTACCATTTAAATTATCTCATCACACTCGAGTGAATTATACTTATTGGGTCAGCTCCAAATTTAAAATTTGCACTATTATAAATTAAAAAAATTATTTGAATAAAAATTATACACTATTTACAAATTAAAAAGCAAAACACATAATTTCAATATAGCAAAACCTCTATCAATTAACAGGACAAGAAGTATAAACACGTCTTTAGAGTTTTCTTTTAATTTCATTAGGAGCTTTCTTGTTTAAAACATAGGGGGTGTTTGGGGGAGCTTATTTCCAGAATAAGTCAACTTATTTTAAGCCAATGCTAGAAATTCCTAACATTCCAACTTATTTTCCAACTTATTTTTGCAACTTATGAAATCTCAAACATACATTAAATACAACCATAAAAACAAATTATCAAAATATGAAATTTTTACCCGAAAATAAGTTATAAGTCCGGGCTTATAAGCCCAGCCAAACACCACCATAGTAATGTCTCATACTCCCTCCGTCCCATATTCTAAGACTCTCTGACTTTTTCACGCATTTCAATGTGCTCGGATCGGGTACTTGTGAATAATATTTTTTTATTTTTTTTCGATTTGTATAAAAATATAGATTCTATATTTTTATACAAAACAAAAAAATTTAAAAAATATTATTTATAAGTACCCCGTCCAAGCACATTGAAATGCGTGCAAAAAGAAGAGTGTCAAACAAAATGGGACGGAGGGAGTCATATTTTACGAATTTATTCTAATTAAAGCACATATTACTCAAAATAAATACATTTTTGACAACAAATTAGTTTAAAACTTAAATAACATGTTTAATAATTTTAAATATCATCGCAAGTAAGATATCTACAATACATTAATACAAATATATAAAATATCTAGATCATAAATCAACTACTAATAATCTAAAATCTCATCATCCACACAATTAATCATGAAAATGCATTAAATAATGAAAAAAAGAGTATTAAATGCAAATAAAATAAAATTTCATTGACAAACTCGAACTCGACTCGATTCGACTCAGATTCGACTCAATTCGAAATGTTCGTGAACAACTCGAACTCGACTCGTTTGTTAATGAGCTCGAGTTCGAACAACAAAAATTTATCAATAAGGTAATCGAGTTTGACTCATCTTGTTAAAAAAAAGTTCAAACTCGAACTCGAACTCGATAAGCAAACACTCAAACTCGAACTCGAACTCGAACTCAATTAGCAAAACCTCGATTGGACTCGAATCGGTTTATTTACGATCCTAAAGATAAATAATAAACCTTAACAATGTTCAAAATGAAATATATGAACATAATACGCATACATACGAAAATCTTCAAGAACCAATGAGAAGACACAATGTGAGTCCAAAATAAATTTAATTTAAAGCTTAACAATGTTCAAAATAAAATACATGAACATAATAGGTACTCCCTCCGTCCCCCTCATTTGTTTACGTTGGAGAGGGACACGGAGACCAAGACAATGCATAAAAAATGAGTAAAGTTAGATGAAAAGTGGTGGTACGTATCAATATTTAATAATAGATTTGAGATAGTGGAGGAAAGTAGTGGGTGTAAATGTGTAATAGTATTTTTTATTATTAAATATGAGATAGTGGGGGAAAGTAGTGAGTGTAATAGTGAAAAAACTTACTCCCTCTGTCCCTCTAGATTCTTTACAGTTACTATTTTGGGATGTCCCTCTCATTTCTTTACATTCCAAAAATAGTAAGTTTCTCTCACTATTACACCCACTATCTCATATATTTAATAATAAAAAACACTATTACACCCACTACTTTCCTCCACTATCTCAAATCTATTATTAAATATTAATAGGTCCCACCACTTTACCCACTTTTCATCTAATTTTACTCATTTTTTACACATTTCCTTGGTCTCCGTGTCCATCCCCCATGTAAAGAACCACGGGGGACGGAGGGAGTACTATTTATGGAACGTAAAGAAATGAGAGAGATATCACAAAATAGTAACGGTAAAGAAATGAGAGAGATAGAGAAAGTAGTATATATGAAAAATCTTCGAGGACCAATGAGAATACATAATGTGAGTCCAAAATAAATTATATATATATATTTTTGAAACAAAAATAAATTTTATCTTGAAATTCTACGGTTCAAAATCATTCCACCGACAAGTTTATGTCCGTAATCTTGACAAACACTTTCCACTTGAACCAAACTCACTTTCAGTGTAATAATACCCTTTACCCAAGGTTATTTCCGTCCAGAAAATTATAGACATTAGAAATATCTATAAGTTTGTACAAGTGTACAACTCCAATTTGTGTTTGTGTCTCTCCTCCTGGTCATCGACATTAAAAAAAGGGTACGTTCTTTATTTTTTTCCCTCTTTTTTTAGATCCCCAAAATCTAGCTAGGGTTTATCAATTTTCTTATATTTACTCACTATAATTTTACTCATTTAATGTTTATAGGGCACTCAATTAATCAATTTGAAGCTCTTTCTTGTTTGATCCACCGTTGATTTTACCTCAGGTTAGTCAATTCTGCTTTTACTGCTGCTGTAATGTTTGTTTGTTTTTCACTAGTTGATCCAGTTATGATCCCTGTGAATTTGGTGAATTAGAGCTATATTTTTGAGTATTTATTTCTGCTTATTATGTTTAATTTTTTTTTTTTACCGCAATTTAATTCTGTGTTTTTGTATTTGATCTCTATCCGTTATTCTTTACATCAATTCTCGAGATGGGTGTGTCGGTGGAGATGTTGTATGTTGTCCATTGAAAAATTCTGGTTGTGTATTTATAATGTGGTAGTTACTTGTTTGTAGGATGGATAACATGAGTAGTTATTGGCAACTGGGTGATGAGCTTCGAGGTTTGAATGTTTCGGAGGAGCACAAGTGGTTGATGGCTGCTTCTAAATTGGCTGAGCAGACTAGGTCGAAAGTTGAGCGTACGAACAATCTTGATCTTTCTAAAGGACTCGTTGTACCAAGGCCTAGGGATTTTAATGTGGGGTTTCAGGAAGAAAACAAATTTGAGAGTCTCAACTTTAATATGTTGAATTTGGACTCGAAAATGAATGATGCTATTGGAAAGAGTGCTATCAGGAATGGTCTCTACAATATGAATGTTGGGTATCAAAAGAATACTTTTAACACTGCTGTTAATGTGAATGGTATCAAGAATATTGGTAATAACCTCCACAAGGAGGCCATCAACAACCACAACTGCGAGAATGGTAATTTGAACAGTGCTGTTGACAAAAGGTTCAAGACCTTGCCTGCTGCAGAGACTCTCCCGCGAGATGAAGTTCTTGGTGGATACATCTTTGTTTGCAATAACGATACTATGCAAGAAGATCTTAAACGTCACCTATTCGGTAATTATTATGTCCTTTTTTTTTATGTGTAATACCCATCGAATGATATTCTTAAACAAGTTACTTAGTTGTTTGGATTTTTACTCTTAAGGAGTGTACCTCTGTCTATTCTTGTTTTGCGAATTAGTAAGCAATAACTATATCCAGCAGCAATGTTAGAGTGTTTGGAGTGTATAGACTTAACCGCCACGCGTGGACAAGAATCTAGTCAAATTATTCAAGTATTATCATGTGACTGACATGTGCATGTTAAATGCTTAATTTTTTGTAGGTTTACCGCCAAGATACAGGGATTCTGTTAGGGCAATAACACCTGGCTTACCACTGTTTCTGTACAATTACACCACTCACCAGTTACATGGTATTTTTGAGGTCTGTTGATAACGTTATGTTTTATTCTGTGCTAATTAGTACGCCATGCATTAGGCTGTGCCTAGTTGTACGTATTACTCCTGTCTTCTACTAGATATGTTTAATTTAAGGACTTAATCTGTGCAAATGTTGTTCTTACTTAATACATTTAAAAAAGTTAAAAAGAAGCAGGATTGTTGATGATGAAATCATATCTGCATAATTTTGAGTATTATAGTAGACATCTCACGGACTGCCTTGGAAACGTGGGTGATAAATAACTTTGACTTTCAGATGGAAAGGTTCCGACTAGAATGTTCTTACAATTATCTGTCATTTTTGTATTATGCCTTTGCATACGAGGCAAGTTGTAGTTCCAGTACATCTTCAATGGCATTTTTTGCTGACAGATATATGCTCTGTGTACAGGCTTCAGGTTTTGGAGGTTCAAACATTGATGCAACTGCTTGGGAAGATAAAAAGTGTAAAGGCGAGTCGAGGTTTCCTGCTCAGGTAAGCCGTAAGCGAGAGCGATGATTATGTTTGAATTTAATTTATCACAATTGACAGTTTGTGCCACTTTATTTAAAAATCCTTCTCTTCCAAATTAGGTGAGAATTCGGGTTAGAAAAATATGCAAGGCTTTGGAGGAGGATTCTTTTAGGCCCGTCTTGCATCATTATGATGGCCCAAAATTTCGTCTCGAGCTTTCAGTCCCTGAGGTACGCTAAAATCTAATATTATTTTAATTGTTGTCTGTTAGTTCCCCTCTGTCCAAACTGATGTGTTAAATTTGCTTGTCACCTCAGACACTAGATTTGCTTGACCTGTGTGAACAAGCTGGAGAGTAGAACACAGTACTGACTAGAAAATCCGGCACAAGTAAAATGTGAATGGAATAGGGTTTATGGCATCATGTGCTTTCAACAGATCTTACCATAAAGCGCAAGCTTGGGAGGCCAGTCTGTTTTGAGAGAATGTGAGTGTAGGGCTATGCCTTTGTGGCACTTAAATAATATAGTTGTGTTGTGAAAGTATCTTAAAAAGTTGTTTCACACTATATGGTATTGTAATCAAGAAATCTTAAATTCAACAATGGTTGTGTAATGGTGATGTCTTTAATATATGACAACCACTTTGATGTCTATTGTATTTAATTGGGCAGTGCCTCTTTATACTAAGCGATCTTGTCATGTCAGGTTTTTCGCGTTGATAATTTTGCCAAATAAAAAATTGTTGTGACCTTGTGAAAAAGAACTTAATAAAAAGACCAAGGAAAAAAAACTTACCCCACGGAATTTGAGACTTGCTTCATCTCAGCCAGAAAATGATTAACATAATCACACACAAGAATTTTAGTCGGCTTCAATTCTGCTATGGGTTAAGCCCTTGGCGTTCTATGTTGCCCCAACCCAAGGCAGGGCATTTGGAGAGGAGCACTGTTTTGACTTCTGAGGGAAGGAAAGAGTGGTTCACAAACTAGGGGGCTAGAATGCTTTCATCCAAGGATGCATGTGGACAGAACCATTTTAGTTACAAGTGGGGTGTGATTCAGCCGGGATGGTACAGGAGATTCACACACAGAATAATACACCGACCCCAAAATAGTCTAAACAAAAATATGGGTTCAAAGATTACGAAGTGGACTGCAGGGGTTATTTTGTTTGTTTATGTCATTTTGAGCAAACGGTCATTGTGCTTAAAAACTGGTTCTTAAAATAATTAAGGTGTTCCTTTCATCTATCTACTCAAGTGTCATGAATAATATTGCCCGCTTTTTATGATCTACTCCTTTCTAATCCACAGTTGTGAAAAAAATTAAACACATAACATAAACGTACCTTGGTGGAAGTTCTTTTGGCAATTAAAACCGGAGGACAGACTGTAATAGATAAGCAACGACCTTGTTCCAATGAAAAATTGAAAACAATCTCTAAATCATAAAATATCTTGATATAGTACAACAAATTTCAAGAACCTGTTATATCAAATCCCAGAGATTTCTCCATGAAGTACCAGCTTCAAGTACAGATGGGATATATTCAATCTAAATGTCCTCAAGCAGACTGTCCTCCTAGGGTGATAGTGGTGGGTGATAGTGGTGGACTTAAACTTATCAACTGAGAAACTAGCCCCCATCTTGTGGGGGTAATATTTAGCAGAAGTGAATTTCTCTCCTATCAGTAGTGTGATTCGAAAATTCATTGCACTGAAGAAAGCTTAAGCACACAAAGTGAGATACAACAAATAATGGATTATGATGACACTCCTCCATTCCAGTTCTATCTTCAGAGTGCAGCAGAAACGAGAAAAGATTGAATTCTTTGTAACAGTTCAGCTTTTACTGATGCAGGAACTGCAGCTGCAAAGTGTATATACTAAATATATTAGGGACAAGTATGAAGCTTTAAATGCAAATGACCAAGGATATAAATGACTCAAGTTCAATACCAAAACTTCTGACAACTAAAAGATTTATCCTTGAACAGTAAGTTAAGAAACTAATATAGACACTGGATTAGCAAAAAGTAGTGTAACAAGTGCTGAAACATATATCAGCACAAAAGTAGTACAAGCGTCAACAATTTGTGATTTCCATATAATCACTCTATTTGAGAAAGCACAACTGAAATCACTAAAAGTATTAAATTTACTCTAAATGAAGGATTGCAGGGGCTTTAATTTCACAATAGTAATGTTTTATGGGTCCCGGTCTGGTGCAGACGTTTGCTAGCAGTATGCTGTGTAACACGTACCGCAACAACTTTCTGCGGTACGTGTACAGTACTGTTTTTGGTGTGAAAACAGGGGGGCATTTTCTGCGGTACGGTGCAATTTTTTTTTTAAACCCCAGCCGTTGGATCAACGATCCAACGGCTGAGAAACCGTATGCTCCGTAACAGTACTTTGCATACGTATGTACTGGACCATTTGCCATGTTTTATACTGTATAGATAGATGCACCAGCTAAAGGAAAAGACACAACCAGTAAATTACATGTTTAATTCACTATAGACAATTGCATACAAGGGATTCCAAGACTTCAACCACATAGGCTGGACTTTAGAAACTCAGAAAATAATCATACACTGGCATTTTTACGGAATTATTCCACAGAAAAGGCAACATCCATCCGAATGTATTGTAGTATTGTACTATAGTCATTATATGCTAATTCATCTACAATGTTATATTTTTATCATACCCAAGGACGTCAACAAAGTTTTACGCTTTGGCTTTGATATTTATCGTCAAACATTGTTTCTCTTCAAACCCTCTTAATGAAAAAATTGCATAATACCCTGGACCACTACAGTATCTAGGTACAGATTTGTTTTGAGATTTATTATTAACACTATTTCAGAATAAGAAAAAAATTGCAATACTACAACATGTGATAACTTCAAACTTCAAAACATCGTAGTTCCAAAAGATTAAAAAACTTCAAAACTTCAAAAGCATCATTGACCATATGCATGATCACAATTCAAGGGCTCTATACCAAGGGAACATAAACTCATTATAAATAACCAGCTCATTATTGAACAAAGAGTAAAACCTTACCTCTGCCCTTTAGAGTAATCGTTTGAATAAGGTCATCCAGGGTAACATTATCCCTTCCCTCCTTCTTGATATATGCCCTAAGAAAAGCCCAAATAAAAAAAAAATTATACAAAAAATACTGAAAAGTTACATCAACGTTATACTACAATCATTACCGAACTTCAATAACACTACAACGATTGAAGAATGTTGGATTATTAAAGTGGCTCCTATATCACAACATACGGATAAAGTGATCTTTTTTTTTTTAAATGGTCCATATGTTTTCGAGTACACCGGGAAGGGGAGGTAAGAATGGAAGTCGCAACCAGTTTAAGCACTAAGAGAACCTTTGCCACCGGTCAAGTGTTAATAAAAAAACATATTATATCTCAAAAAAAAAAACATATATATCTCACATCAATTCACATGTTCATCAAAGCTAAAGATACGATATATAACTGAAACTCCAAAAGGCAGAATGAAGGAGAAAAGACAAAAAGTAAACCTGCAAAGAGTTTTCATCTCATCCTTCCATCCGCATTCAGTTAGCCGTTCCCTCAACAGCTCCATCAATCTTTCTTTTTCTCCACTCTCGATCATCTAAAACGCCAATCAGTTACACATAAGTACTCATAACATATAAAACCCAACTCCAAAACTACCTAATCATCACTAATCAACAATTCCATAGCATATCCAAAAAAGCAACACACAGGGACTAATATAACAAATTCCCTAGCTAATCGAAAAATTATCGAATATCGAAAAGCGTAAATAGAAAACAAAAAAGGAAATTGGAGGACCTTAATGTTGATAGCCTCAGGAAGCGAATGCTCTCGTTGTTGATCATCACTTACATCTGGCGTGGGAGGTCGATTCACTGAGTGCCTCCTGTTCATATAACATCATCATACCACAATCAAACACACATATATACATACAACATATACACACACAGATTAGATACGGGGGAAGAGGTAGCATATACATGTTCAACACAAATCAAACGAGAAGCTTCTCGATTTGCGACTAATTGTTCTCTACTTGGGCAAAATACAAGAACCTTCATTCATATAAAGCCTCTTTAGAAACGACGTCGGTTTGAAACATTTTCTTTAATGACGATTTTACCCTCTTGTAAAAAGACGATTTTACCCTTCATTTGGGAAAACGATATGGCGGCAAATAAGTACCAAGGAGTACGGCTGTGGACACAAACTTAACTACGTAATTTATGTTACCATTGTTATTTTTGTAGCGAAGACTACAAGAAAGTAGCTTGTGCTTTTTTGTACGTTTCGGCTTTCGATTTTATTCCATGGCTATAATTTCTTATGCTTCTGTTAGTTTTGTTTCACCTTTGATCAGATTTTGTGGTTCATTTCCTGGTGGAGTTGGATCGGTTAGGAAGAATAAGTATTGTAAAGTCTCTGCTTCTGCTACTGTATTTCCGAGTCTCGATGCGGATGATTTTAGGCATCCACTTGATAAACAGGTAGGTGGTCCACTCATTTTTCCTTCAACATAATTTTGTGTGTTTACTATGCTATACATTACATTTACATATACAGATATACTGTTTCTTATACATTATATATTGGAGTCTCGATGCGGATGATTTTGTATATTTCTTTTACTGTTTGTATTTGTTGTGGTTTAGAACACGGTGTTATTGCGAGCAATTCCAGGTTTAAATGATATCGGAAAGGCTTTTCTAGGTAAAATCTTTTTCTAAATTCTCCATTTTTATGATCAGTGATGTTATGATGATTTATACAAGGGTCAACTTTGCAACATGTACTTGTAGCTAATATAAATTGTAACAACTTAGCTACTAAAGTAAACTATTAAATATATATGAGTATAAGATCCTTGGAAGGGTCTTCCCCAACACCTTAAGGTTTTGGGTGAAACGGTTTTTAACATGGTATCAGAGCTTTGACACCATGTTAAAAGCCGTTTCACCCAAAACCTTAAGGTGTTGGGGAAGGCCCTTCCAAGGATCTTATACTCATATATATTTAACATAAACAATATGAACTAGGTCAACCAAAATTGTACTCATCAAGAATACAATAAATATTAGACTAATTTACACTTTGCATCCCCTTGGTTTAGTGTTATTGCACTTCGCACCCAGTAGTATTAGTATATACACTTTGCATCCCTTAACTTTCCAACTCTCTGCAGTTTGCACTTTTTTTATATTTGCACCGTTAAGTCTAACTGTTGCCGTTAGTGAGAGGGGTAAATTAGACTTTTCACAAATGAAATATTCAAAAATACTTAAAAATATTCGAAATTTTTTTTAAAAAAAATTCGAAAAAATTCGAAAATATTCAAAAACTTTTATAAAAAAATCGAAAACTTTTATAAAAAAATCGAAAATTTTGAAAAAAATTTTCAGAAATATTCGAAAATATTGGAAATTTTTTATAAAAATTTTGAAAATATTCAAAAAATTTATAAAAAATTCGAACATATGTGTTTACATATTCTTTAATTTTGTCATTTTATTTTTTGAATGATGTGTTCTTATATTTTATGCTCCATTAATTTGAAATTAGTTTTAGATTTTAGGGTTTATTTCATTTCTTTTTTATATACCTTTGTTGATCAAAAATTTGAAAATTTTTATAAAAAATTTCAAATATTTTCGAATTTTCTATAAAAAAATTCGAATATTTCTGAAAATATTTTCGTATATTTTTAAATTTTTTATAAATTTTTTGAATATTTTCGAAATTTTTATAAAAAATTTCCAATATTTTCGAATATTCTGAATTTTTTTTTCAAAATTTTTGATTTTTTTTATAAAAGTTTTCGAATTTTTTATAAAAATTTTCGAATATTTTCAAATATTTTCGAATATTTCTAATGCACATGATTTTAATGTTTTTTTTTATTTGCAAGTGTTTTCATTGTTTGGACTTTGGAGTGGTACTTCATTAACTGCATGTTCTGGTGATCTCATATATGTAATATGCTATAATCTCAGTGAAACCCATGAAGGGAGATGCTCTGCTCTTCTACAGTCTTCATCCTGATGCAACTACTGATCCACTGAGCTAACATTAAAAACATTAGAAATATTCGAAATTTTTTTAAAAAAAATTTCGAAAATATTTGAAAATATTCAAAAAATTTTATAAATTTTTTTTTTCCAAAATTTTCGATTTTTTTATAAAAGTTTTCGATTTTTTTATAAAAGTTTTTGAATATTTTCAAATATTTTCGAATTTTTTTTTAAAAAAATTTCGAATATTTTTAAATATTTTTGAATATTTCATTTGTGAAAAGTCTAATTTACCCCTCTCTCACTAACGGCAACAGTTAGACTTAACGGTGCAAATATAAAAAAAGTGCAAACTGCAGAGAGTTGGAAAGTTAAGGGATGCAAAGTGTATATACTAATACTACTGGGTGCGAAGTGCAATAACCCCAAACCAAGGGGATGCAAAGTGTAAATTAGTCTAAATATTAACACACTTAGAGCAACTCTAAGATACTAGCTATTAGGCCTCCTAAATCAAAATATAAGGATTTTGACACAAAAATGCACTCCAACAGTGTCTTAAGTAACTCCTTAAAACTTAAGACATGTCTCTTCTTCCTTATTTATAAGGGAATCCTAGTTCTCCCTTATATTATTTTCACCAATAAAATATTCATTTCCCTCCTTTTTTCTTTGACATTCTTTTCCTCTCTCTCCTACTTCTTTCTTTTCCTTTAATATTATAATAATAATAAGGAACATTGTTGGAGTAAACATTCCTTAACTTGTCCTAAATCGGTGGTACTCCAAAAAAAATTGAAGAGGGATTTGAACGGCCATTACTCAAAAAACCAGCTTGATTTAGGTACATAATGCAAGCTACAAAATTAATTACATGGGTGGGGATTCAAACTCCTGGTACTTGCTCACTAATGCTCATAATGTGATACTTTCAACCGCTACAACAGCTTGATTTTTGTTAACAAAGTATACATATGATAATTTTATACAAAAGTCCAGTGTACTAGAAAGAACCTGCTCGGTTCTTAGTGGCTCCGCCCCTGCATATTTGTGTAGAGGCTGAAGTTTACTTATCTACTTCTAATATTGTAAATGATTATCGAGAATCATATTACTGATTAGTCCTGTAATATTTCTCGTGTTTGAGATCAAGGGGAAATACACGGGACTAGGTACAATAGTACTAATACATTTGGATCAAAACTAACTATCTGGGTCTGACCATATTCATCTTTATAATTGTCTAATCATATTGACCTTAACCGAGCCACTTTGGTGTGATTCGGGCACTACGTTGATTTTTTTATCAGGTGCCAGTCGTGCCTCATTTGGGTTGTGACCATAATGCCAACAGTTGCTTAATCCTTAAACTTCTTCCTTAAAACTATGGTTGCAGGTACCATAGCAGAGCAGGTCATGGTTCTGGAGAATATAGGGACATCAGTCCTTGTTTCTGAGAATCAGGTCAGTTTCTGCATAATAGACATCATTTAGTAAGTTGGGTGCATCATATGAATGCTTGTAATCATCTTCCTTTTGGAGATTTCTGACATTCAAAATTGCTTCCCTCATAATTTCCTTATGCTCCCGACAAGCACTTAGTTTAGATTTCCTGTGCTTTGGGGCCATTTTTGAGTTTGCTAAGTCCTACTGCAAAGCTTAGACTGATTTATATTGTAAACATGTTATAATCTTGTTCTCTCCATTATCCAATATATTATCCCCATATATAAACCTATAATGCTCCATAGAGGACACAGTTTTACTGATTCAAAACTTAACATAAATGTCCGTTATTGAATTTCTTGATATTCCTCGGTTAGTCCATTGATCCATTTTACATGTCTCAGTTTATGTCTTGTTTCAAAAGTAAATATTGTTCTACTGGTTGTTAGTCATTTGATATTCCATGTAGGATACATTTTGTCATGGAAAGTGCAAAGCATATGTTCGCCTAATACTCAATTTTTTTGTGTCAGCTTTCTGAACTTCATCATTTAATGGTCGAGGCGGCTGGAATACTAAAAACTGAGGCACCTGATCTCTACATTCGTCAGAGTCCTGTACCTAATGCCTATACTCTAGCCATCAGCGGTAAAAAGCCATTTGTTGTTGTTCATACAAGCCTTGTGGAGCTTTTGACCAGAAAGGAGCTGCAGGTGGTTCTTCTCCCAATACTATGAACAAGCTTTAGTTTATTAATATTCCTATAAATAATTGCTTTTCATTTTAGAATATATCTGGTGTAATCAGTCACTTAAATCATTTGATTCTCAAATTTATAATATATATCTGGTGTACTCAGTCAATTAAATCATTTGATTCTCAAATTTATAATACAAATGTAATCTTATAAATGTGTTTATGTGTTAATATCAGGCAGTTTTGGCTCATGAGTTGGGTCACCTTAAATGTGACCATGGTGTATGGTTGACAGTTGCAAACATTCTTACGCTTGGGGCCTATAGCATTCCTGGTATGTACATCTGTTTCTACAGATGCTTGTTCTCTCAGTATGTAATTGTTTGTCATGGTATAATGTACCAGATTACCTGAAGTGCTAGATATAAGGTAGAATTTAGTTCCTTCCAGTATCTCCATTTACACTATCAAGATGTTTTCAAAATTTTTTGTTGACAAGTTCTGAGATGATGAATTGTCAATTGACTGCACAAAATATACAGATTATCAGATTTAAATTCTCTCTCGTATTTTTAAATGGCTGCAAAGAGCAGTATTCTAACAGGAGTTTATCCTTTAGCTTATGTTGATGTATGCATCTGTAAATGTGTGTTTTGTGGAGGAATGCATACACCAAATGCTAGAAACATTTCAGATAACTTATCTAGAGTTTTTTGAATATTAAGAAAAATGTTTCATTGTACTTACTCTGCAAGCATGGGTTTGAATGATAGCAAGTTTTACCACCCTGACTAGGATTTCAAAGGTTAATGCAACACATACAAGTCAAATGAGGTTGATATTATAGTTAGTCCTATACATTTTGTATTCATTAATCGCTTAATCTACTCCGTATCTGAGTCACTTTGGTATCGATGCACTGAGCTACTTCCCTATGTATTATTTAATATCAATTTTTCTACTGATTTTTTATTTTTCACAAATATTGGATTTCTTTGATAGTATAATCCGGTTATGAGCAGGGCTTGGTGGAATAATAGCTCAAAGATTGGAAGAACAACTATTTCGCTGGCTCCGAGCAGCAGAGCTTACTTGTGATCGTGCAGCTCTCCTTGTTGTTCAAGATCCAAAGGTATAGACTATTAAGAATCTGTTTTGGCATTATCCAACCATTTCTTCTTGTTGAGGGATATTTGTTTTCACTATCCATTTTTCTTATTGAAAATCCCACAAGAGGTTGTCATCTCTGTACTGATGAAATTAGCTGGGGGCTGTCCATCTTTGGCTGATCAACTAAATGTGGATGCGTTCTTGGAGCAAGCTCGCTCTTATGACAAAGCATCTTCAAGTCCAGTTGGATGGTATATAAGGTAGGTAAAAGCAAGGCTATAACATCAGAAGTTTGAACATTTGGCATATTAAAGTGTTTCTTATCAGTCTTAAAATTTTTCAGAAATGCTCAAACAAGGCAACTTTCGCACCCACTTCCTGTATTACGTGCTCGTGAGATTGATGAGTGGTCCAAAAGCCAAGATTATTTATCTCTTCTGAACCGTGCAGCTCGGATCAACAGTGCACAGAAAGTATAGATAGCGTTGAGTCCAATACGATAATATTGAACAATTAATTATATCAATGGTTAGTTTCTAAAACTCTATACATTCCTTCAATTTTGCATATAATTGTATCTACATATTGGCCATGTTAAAACACTCTGTAGGTATAAAACTAGCCGATAACCCGTGCGAAGCACGGACTGTGATAAATTATCTTAATTTCCTAATTTTTAATTTTTTTAAATGAATAAAATTTTGAACCACCAAATTGTATATTATACTATATTCTCGACTTTTATTTCGATTGTTAGTTAATAGACTCCTATTATATAACTTCAATAATAAATTAAATTAATATTTAATTTTATTATTTTAATTAATTAAATTTGTATAACTTATCTCTGGTAATATAAGAATAGTTATATTATTAATTGTATTTATTATTAATCTGTTATAGATATATTTTAAATATTAATTAATGGAGCCCTAAGTCCTATATTCTCGACTTTTATTTCAATTTTTAGTTAATAGACTCCTAGTATATAACTTCATTATTAAATTAAATTAATATTTAATATTATGATTTTAATTAATTAAATTAATTAATATTTAGTGGCATACCACAGTAAACATTAATTAATTAATTGGCATACCGTATTTTAGTTCAGAGAGGACTTGTTTCATTAGTAGTTCTTATTCTTATTAGTCTTCTATACAATTAAAAAACAGTTTTTAAAGTAAGATCAAATAGTAAAATAAGTTATTAATTAATTAATTAATTAATTAATTAATTGGCATACCGTGCATACCGCGGTATACATGGCATACCATTTAAAGGGGGTTTCGATTTTTAATAAAGAGTATAGATACTTAGTGAGCCAGTAGCAAGAAGAATGAGACAGGAAGAATTTACCACTTTTTAATATCACACCTGCAAGTTTGAAGGTGAACTGACATGACTGGGTTGCTGTGCAAGCTGCAAGGATAGGTCGCAATGCTAAGCTTGATTGTTTGTCTTGGCTTGAGTTTGACCAACACGTTTTCAGTTTAATTTACTTTTAATTGGCAACTTTTGATGTTGTGTTTGGTTGAGATGAATGAAAATGGAGGGAATGGAATGATATTTGAATTATGAAATAGGTAAATGTTCAAAATTTTCATTCCTTCCTCCATTCCATGCCTAACAACCTGAACTATAGCTCAAACCCACCAATTTGAGAAGGAATGCTCCATTCGCCACCACAACCGTTTTCCTCACAATTTTTATCATCAATAAATTTGCACTCCCTCATTGTTATTCAAATTTTCCCTCCAACCTCCACTGTTTCCCTTTAATTTCATTCCATTCCATTCTCCCCAACCAAACACAACATAGTGTTGATATATTGGTATATTTTTCTTAGTGTTGACATATTTTCTTAGAATTTTGGGGGGGGGGGGGGGGGGGGGGGGCGGGGGGATGCAAGAATCAAAATAGCACTGAGAAAAATTTCGTGACCCTGAGGCACTCCTTGATTTTCATTGGTCAACTTTTCTTTATGCCAAGTCAGAATTTTCAAGATCTGGAAACCAAGTTTTATACTCTTGATTTTTTGTTTATCAGCAAATATTGGAATGCATATGCGTCCTGCATCTCTGGAGATGAAGTTTTTGTGGAGCGTGGACTTCTCTGCATAATATCTGCCTACACAGATTCCTATTTGGATAGGTATTGTTGCATACTATTTTGCCACTGCTATAGATTTTAGCAGTTGTTATAGTCCTGCATACAATGGAGCTATGCTTGTATATATAGATGTTGTATATAACTGTTAAAAAAGATAATTGGAAATTATAATTCTCGAAGACTCTCTTGCTACTTCCCAGTTCCCGACATCTCCATTGTTTTGTCGCACATGTAATTGCCAAGTATCAGACCTGATACATTTTGCTGTAGCTAGGGTGAACACTTGAGATTGGCTTGTCTAACTAGTAAAAAGCTTGAGTGGAAGCAAACTAAGTGCAGGAGTAGTACAAAGGGCTATAGCTCAATCAAAATTTCGAATTTAATGTCAGTAAATTTATATCTATTGTTCTAGCTTAATCAGTAATGAAAACTAGGTACTACTAATATGTATATGTGGTTATATATGTACTACGTTCATCAATGATTAAAGGCTGGTCACACAGAAACAGATATAAATCCTTTTTAGAAAAAAAGTTAAATGATCATGAATAAGTCCATGATCGTCTGTCACAGCCCTCGCAATGAGTTGTCGATAATCAGATGGCAGAAATTGTTTCCAAACGGAATCAGAATCAGCGATCAAATGAAAACTGGAAGATACTGCTGTCATTCGACAAGCATCCACAGGTGTTGTATAAGATATCGTATCTGCTATACATCCCTCAGGTAACATGTCGAAATAATCAATTATATTCCTACTTTCTTCTGTTCGTTGGTTAGACATTTGTGTTGGATATAGATGTATATGCGTGCCATTTTTGTAGTCGATGAGTAGAGTTAAAATGTGAAGGAAAAGTTAGAGAAATGTATAGAGAACGGACTAGAAATCTTAGGTGCTGAGGTTTTTGAATACAGTTAGCTTGACTCCTTCAACATCAACAGCATCGCTACCAAATTATCCACAACACACTAGGATTACAAAATAGCCGAGACTCAAATGAAATTTTAGAGCCTAACTGGGATATTTTAAAGTAAATTTTCTACTAATTTTCAAATAAAAATCGCGTTATACAAAAATTTCCTACAAGAAATTTCAATTTAGCTGAGGTTTCAGCCTAGGTTAGCCCCCTTGGTTGCGCCCCTCACAACTCCTTTGTGATAATTTAACCAGCTTATAGTGTGCCATTGGAGCAATCTAAACAAGCGATTAATAAGTGACATATATAATCTTAGCTGCTGGACCACTTGGTCGATTTTGTTAGGCACCGGCCTAATTTTCTTATTTTCAACCCCTCACCAACCTCACCACCTACCCCCTACCTACTACCCTCCATCCTATAAATACCCCCCTCCCTTCATTACCAAAATACACCAAAACATCTTACTCTCTTCTCTCCCTCATTTCTTAGTTTATAGCTGCTAGATAGTCCGTCTAGTAGGAAACTTACCTTGCGGTAGTTTCAGGCAAGTCAGGATAGGGGGCCCTCGTGCTACTCTATTCTTTCGTTTCGGGTGAGTTAGTGTGAGAGTTTGGTCGAGCTGTAGCCATATGGGTTTACAGCATTAGGAGTTCGTCCAGCTATTGCAGCCGCAACAAGGGGAGTCCTCCAGGTTATCCGGTCAAGTATCGAAGGGATAGTTCTGTCCAGGTTATCCGGTCTAGTACTGAAGGAGTAGTGAATCGCTGTATTTCTATTCAGTTGTGCCTCAAGTGTTACTTCGTAAACTTGAGAGAGAATATTGTAACCATTATTATCATTATAGTGGAAACATTCGGAGCAGGTCCCGTGGTTTTTACCTCTTTGGCTTAAGGGGGTTTTCCACGTATAAATCTTGGTGTTCATCTGTCAATATCTGTTATTATTATTGACTGTTATAATCTTCGTATTTAATTTACGCAAAGACAGGAAACAGGAATTCCTAACAGTTGGTATCAGAGCTGGGGCCCACGTTGTTGGTGTCTAGGAAAGTGCTTTGTGCGCAGTGGTTACTTGATAACGCGCCGTATTAATACGGAAGGCTCCCCAAACACATCCACTTTCCTGGCCAACTTGTGTGGTTCTAAGTGAGATTCCCATAGTCTTTGGTAAATTAAAATGGATGATTCTTCCAGTGTAATGGTAAGCTTAACAGCTTCAAATTATCCGATGTGGAAAAGCAGAATAAAGGATTTGCTTTATAGTAAGGACTTGTTTGATCCGGTGGAGCTGAAAGGAGTCAAACCTGCAGCAAATTCTGATGCTGACTGGAAGAAGATGAACATGAAAACTATCAGTCTCATTCGTCGATGGATTGATAATTCGGAGTATCATCATGTCTTTGAAGAAGAAGACGCTTATACGCTTTGGACGACATTAGAGTCTACGTTCCAAGTGAAAAGTTCACAAAATATAACTTTTCTAGTTCGTCAGCTGGTGAACATGAGGTACCAGGATGGGAACAACATGTCAGAGCATATGAGCGAATTTCAAGGGTTGTTAAATCAACTATCAAATATGAAGATGGAGTTTGAACAGAAATTCCAAGCAATATTTCTTCTCAACACTTTACCATCCGGTTGGGATACGCTAGTGGTGACAGTAACTAATGCTGTACCAACTGAGCAACTAACTTTGCGATCAATTAAGCAGAGTATCCTTAGTGAATCCATGAGAAGAAAGGTACAAGGAGTCAGCCAAGATTCCCAGGCTCTTGTTACTGAGAACAGGGGTAGAAGCAACTACAGGGAGACAAATCGAGGGCGGAGTAAAAGCAGGAATTTTAGGAATTACGGTGGCAAATCAAATGCCAATGTTGAATGCTACTATTGTAAGAAGAAGGGTCATTACAAAAAGGATTGTAGGGCCTGGCTCAAGCAACAAAACAATGGTCAGCAAGGGAAACATGCCGAGAAAAGTACAACAGCTGCTATGACACAACAAGGGAAACATGCCGAGAAAAGTACAACAGCTGCTATGACAGAAGATGTTGTGATCCTTTCTTTTGGGGAAGAAGAATGCTTACATGTTGATGATCAGAAGGTCGAATGGGTGATAGATACTGGAGCAACGTATCATGCAACACCCACTCAGGAATTCTTTACGACGTACAAGTCAGGGGACTTTGGTACTGTAAGAATGGGTAACTCAGATCAGTCAAAGATCGCAGGCATTGGTGACATCTGTATTGAGACAAACACGGGTTGTTCAATGACTTTGAAAGATGTCAGGCATGTTCCGGACTTACGGCTCAACTTGATTTCCGGCATGGCGCTAGACAAGCAGGGGTACGTAAATACCTTCAGTGGTGGAAGGTGGAAGCTTACTACGGGTTCGTTGGTGGTTGCAAGAGGATCCACTTGTGGTTCTTTGTACAAGACACAAGTGACGATGTGTTCAAATGAGTTGAATACAGTTGAAGATGAAGCTTCAGCAAGTTTGTGGCACAAGAGGCTTGGTCACATGAGCGAGAAAGGGCTGCAGATTCTAGCAAAGAAATCCCTCATTCCATTTGCTAAAGGAACTGCATTGCATCCGTGCGAATATTGTTTATTCGGGAAACAACATAGAGTATCTTTTAGCAGTCCATTGAAGAAAAAGTCAGAGCTGTTAGAAAGAGTTTATTCTGATGTATGTGGTCCGTTTGAGGTGGAGTCCTTAGGCGGAAATAGGTACTTTGTTACCTTCATTGATGAAGCATCTCGAAAGGTGTGGGTTGAGATACTCAAATCCAAAGATCAAGTGTTTGAGTACTTCCAGAAGTTTCATGCCATGGTTGAAAGATCAACAGGGAAACAACTGAAGTGCCTTCGTAGTGACAACGGGGGGGAGTATACTTCAAAAGAGTTTAAAGAGTATCTTGCAAAGCATGGTATCCGGCATGAAAGAATAATTCCTGGCACCCCACAACAGAATGGCGTTGCGGAAAGAATGAACCGCACCATTGCTGAACGAGTCAGATGCATGTTGAAAATGTCTAAACTGCCGAAGTCATTTTGGGGAGAAGCTGTAAGAACAGCTTGCTACTTGATTAATCGATCTCCATCGGCACCTCTGAATTTTGAGATTCCAGAGAAGATCTGGTTAGAAAAGGATGTTTCCTATTCCTACTTGCGGGTGTTTGGATGTAAGGCTTTTGCACACATCCCAAAGGAGCATAGAACAAAGCTTGAAGATAAAGCAACTCTGTGTATTCTCGTTGGCTACGGGGATCCAGAGTTCGGGTATCAGTTGTGGAATCCTGAATCGAAGAAGATATTCAGGAGTAGAGATGTGGTTTTCCATGAGTCTCAAAATTATGAGAATTTTGGGAGCACTCAATAACCAAGGCAAGCTAGGAATCTAGATACATTAGAAGATGATGGAGATGATACGGTAGATGATGAGGCTGCTGAGCAGGGGGAGCTACCGCCTCAGCCTGAAGCTGAAGAAACTCAGCCACGACGTTCTACGAGAGAACGGAGACCATCAGGAAGATATCTTTCATCCGAGTATATCTTAATTGCTGATGAGGGGGAGCCCGAGACCTTTGAGGAAGTCAAGACTCATAAAGAAAGCACTTGCTGGTTGAAAGCAATGCAAGAGGAGATGGATTCTTTAAACAAGAATGAAACTTATGAGTTGACTACACTTCCGAGAGGACGGAAGGCTTTGAGGAATAAATGGGTCTTCAAAGTAAAAAGGGATGATGAAAAGCTTGTAAAGTATAAAGCACGCTTGGTGGTTAAAGGCTTTGCACAGAAGGAAGGCATTGATTTCGATGAAATCTTTTCTCCGGTTGCAAAGATGACATCAATCCGAACAGTTCTCGGATTAGCGGCTAGCATGGATCTTGAGCTTGAGCAGTTAGATGTAAAAACTGCATTCCTTCATGGAGATTTGAAGGAAGAGATCTACATGCACCAGCCAGAAGGATTTGAAGTAAAAGGGAAGGAGCACATGGTTTGTAAACTCAAGAAGAGTTTATACGGGCTTAAGCAAGCGCCAAGACAGTGGTACAAAAAGTTTGATTCATTCATGAGGAATCATAGGTTCAAGAGAATTGCATCCGATTACTGTGCTTATGTGCAAAGGTTTCCTAACGGTAACTTCATTATCCTGCTGCTTTATGTTGATGATATGTTAGTGGTCGGCCAAGATGCTAACATGATCCGCAAGCTGAAAGAAGATTTGTCCAAGTTCTTTGATATGAAAGACTTGGGTCCAGCAAAACAAATCCTAGGGATGAAGATTGTTCGTGACAGAACAACTCGGAGGTTGTGGCTTTCACAACAGGGATATATTGAACGGGTATTAAAAAGGTTCAATATGGATGATGCTAAACCTGTTAGCATACCATTGGCGGGACATTTTAAACTGGACAAGAAAATGTGTCCGTCAACAGACAAGGAGAAGGAGGATATGGAGGAAGTTCCCTACTCATCCGCAGTGGGGAGTCTTATGTATGCATTGGTTTGTACAAGACCAGATATTGCTCATGCTGTTGGAGTTGTGAGTAGATATCTGTCAAATCCAGGAAGAAAGCATTGGGAAGCAGTTAAGTGGATTCTCAGATATCTCAAGGGCACTTCCGGGTAATGCTTGAAGTATGGACACGGTGAACCAGTCTTGGAAGGTTTTACAGATGCTGACATGGCAGGACATCCAGATGGGATGAAGTCCACGTCAGGGATGCTTTTCACTTTTGCGGGGGGAGCTGTAGCATGGCAGTCCAAGTTGCAAAAGTGTGTTGCGTTGTCAACAACTGAATCAGAGTATATTGCTGCTTGTGAAGCAGGCAAGGAACTGGTTTGGTTAAAGCGGTTTCTCCAAGAATTGGGTCAGAAGCAAGATAACTTTGAGTTGTATTGTGATAGCCAGAGTGCTATTGACTTGAGCAAGAATGCTACTTGTCACAGTCGTACTAAGCATATTAATGTACGTTACCATTGGCTACGGGAACAGGTTGAAGATGGGGTGATACAGATAGAGAAGATACACACGGATAAGAATCCGGCTGATATGATGACGAAGGTCGTTCCACGGGAAAAGTTGGAGTTGTGCAAGCGGGGTGCAGGTATGGAGTGCAAGTGATTAAACTGTGAGTTTGAAAAGAGGGGGAGATTGTTAGGCACCGGCCTAATTTTCTTATTTTCAACCCCTCACCAACCTCACCACCTACCCCCCTACCTACTACCCTCCATCCTATAAATACCCCCCTCCCTTCATTACCAAAATACACCAAAACATCTTACTCTCTTCTTTCCCTCATTTCTTAGTTTATAGCTGCTAGATAGTCCGTCTAGTAGGAAACTTACCTTGTGGTAGTTTCAGGCAAGTCAGGATAGGGGGCCCTCGTGCTACTCTATTCTTTCGTTTCGGGTGAGTTAGTGTGAGAGTTTGGTCGGGCTGTAGCCATCTGGGTTTACAGCATTAGGAGTTCGTCCAGCTATTGCAGCCGCAACAAGGGGAGTCCTCCAGGTTATCCGGTCAAGTATCGAAGGGATAGTTCTGTCCAGGTTATCCGGTCCAGTACCGAAGGAGTAGTGAATCGCTGTATTTCTATTCAGTTGTGCCTCAAGTGTTACTTCGTAAACTTGAAAGAGAATATTGTAACCATTATTATCATTATAGTGGAAACATTCGGAGCAGGTCCCGTGGTTTTTACCTCTTTGGCTTAAGGGGGTTTTCCACGTATAAATCTTGGTGTTCATCTGTCAATATCTGTTATTATTATTGACTGTTATAATCTCCGTATTTAATTTATGCAAAGACAGGAAACGGGAATTCCTAACAGATTTTACGAGCACGTAAAACCGGGAGTGAGTGTGAGAGTTACACAAACCTCTGATGTTTTGCACTTGCTTTTAGCCTTTTACTACCTTATATACCTTCTAACTGGACTTCATCACGATGCTTTTTCCTAAGAGCGAGCTTGCTCCAAGAATGCATCCACATTATATCTTTATGAGACAACATTTAAAATCTCTGGGTTGGAGGACCAAAGAATACAAATTGTTTGCGATATTTCATTATTTAAAGCTTCTTTAACTCACAATTAAATTATCAATGCATTATTCAAACGTTACATAAGTGATGCATATTAGCTAGAAAAACCCTTTCAACACACAAGAATAAATACACAAATACAAAAATAGAACATATGTTTCATGATGATCCTTCGGTTTGAAAAGTTATGCTGCTTAAACACGAATCTTAGGCACCAAAACCAAGTGCTCGAGACGAGGAATTGTTAGGCCAAACTGCTCAGTCATATCCAAGTCATCAATTGATTTTCCAACCGGTAACTCCCAGTCAAAACAATGTAGCAACTGAGCCAACACAAGTTGAACACTGAGCAACCCTAGTTGCATACCCGGACAACCTCTTCTACCTGAACTAAATGGTAAGAGCTCAAAATCACGTCCTCGAAGGTCTATTTTACTCTCAGCAAACCTCTCCGGAATGAATTCCAGAACTTTGTCACCCCACACCTTAGAATCTCGTCCTATAGCCCATGCATTCACGATTATTCGTGACTTCTGAGGGATATGACATTGGGTCATAAATTAGGCCCAATAACCAAACACGCAACCGGTACTTTTGGAGAAAAAAGAATTTGTTTTTCAAATTAGAACAGAGCCTAACTACCTTCTTTACCATTTCGAACACCACCACATTATTCTGGTGACTTAAAAATTGTGCTGTAATTCTTACCCCTTTAATCGCCTACTACACCAACATCCTATCACTATCACCACACTACCATATCTGCCATCACCATTATAACAGTATCACCATGATGATATTGACACCCCACCATAATCAATAAAACAATCACCAAGACATCACAATCAATACATCACCATTGTCGCTACACCACTAACATACACCACTAACGTCCACCATCATCACAACCAGAATCACTGAATTCAAAATCGAATCACCCAAAATTACAACCATTACTTAACAGAGGCACCAAATTGAAATACAAATCACCGAAATTTAAACTAACATCACCAGTTTTTTGTTTATAAATAATGATTTTAAGGTTACCAAAAATTAATATTTTTTGCATGTAAAACATTTTAATATTATAATTACCAATAATTATTTAATTTTCTCCTCTTCATGTAAAATATGTTACTTTTTCAATTTTTTTAATAACTAATCAATTTCCTTTTTCAGGTAAAACACACCGTCATTCATATTTCATTTAAATAAAATTTCTCCTTTTTTAAAAATATTACGAGTAATTGTATATAATGAAATTATATAATAATTTTATAATTACTAATACATAACTAATTACCTTTCACAACTAAAACATGTTATCTTTTCTATTTTTTTTAACTAAAACCTCTTATTTTTCAATAATATCACATTATTTTTCAATAATATCACGGGCTGTTCAATTTCATAAAATAAAAAATAAATAATCGATTACTTTTTTAGTTAAAATGTATCATTTTTTCTATACTTTCAAACTAAAATCCATCATTCTCTTAAAATATCATGGACAACATTATATATATCATTATTATCAAATCATATCGTTTAAAAATTCAAGTCTATAAAATTCATGTCTTAAAAAATTCAATTCAAACTAAAAAAAATCATATAATATTAGAAAATCGTGCATCGCACGAATTTTAAGCTAAGAGCATCTCCAATGATATTGGCTAAAATGGGTAGCTAAAATGATATAAAATAGTAATTATGTAAAATTAATTGAATCTGTAAGGTGTTGTACTCCAATGGAGTTGGCTATAATGATTAGTCATATTTTAAAAATAGCAAGTTATTATTATTACAAATTGTTAAAAATAGAATGTATTATTTTAATATGGTAATATTGATGATGTGAAATTTTACTACATGTCTCTAGTTCGATAAATTGATAGGATTTTAGAGGATTATCTAAAATTTTAGATAACATTAATATCCCGTTGGAGATGATTTTTTTTACACAATATCTATAATTTTATTTAAGACATGTTTAACATACTTTTAGCTAAGGGGTCTCTATGGTTGGAAATGCTCTAAGTAATATTAAATTCAAAATAAATATTACATAGAATGATTTACTAAATTAATTTTATAAGAAAACGTTTTGCAAATATATGACAAATTAAATTTAGATTAGCAATATACATATTGTATTATTTATTAAAAAGGAATAAAAATATAGAGTCCCCAAAAAATTCTTAAAGTTGTTCACAAAAATCTAGTTGGGCAGATTTCATTATATATATATATATATATATATATATATATAGAGTCTTGCTCCATTGAGAACCATCTTATTATGAGAACTATGAGAACCCACGTCATGATGATGTCATAAATATAATTTTTTTGAAAAAAAAATAATTTTCGAAAAAAAAAAATTTTTTTTGAAAAAAAAAATCTGGGAAAATATTTTGACGTCATGCTGACGTCATACTGGTGATTTTTTACAAATCTGGTGATTTTTTACGAAATCTGGTGATTTTCCAGATTTTGTAAAAAATCACCAGGATGACGTCAGAAATTTTTTTCCCCCAGATTTTTTTTTTTAAAAAAAATTTAATTTTTTTATAAATTTTTTTTTAAAAAATAATTTTTTATGACATCATGATGACGTCATCAGGGGATGGGGTTAGTGTGTGTGAGGGTGTAGGTTATTAGTGTGGGTGCCCCTAGTGGGGCCTTTAGATTAGATTAAAATGAAGGAATGAGATTAGATCTCATATCTCACCAAAACAAAAGGTTCTCACTTGAGCAAAAACCTATATATATATATATATATATATATATATATATATATATATATATATATATATATATATATAGGGGGCTACTCCAATACAAACCTCCTTAAAATACAAACCTACAAACCAAGCATAATCTAATATTTCAAGCTAATCTAATGACCAAACTAGGGGTATCCCAATACAAAAAATGCTTAAAATAATTGGCTCTATCCAACAAAAAAAATAAAAAAAAAAAAAAAATTCACTGTTCACGTGATGACGTGGCAGTGGATTTCACTGGTTAACGGTGCTTCACACCTTCTTGTACGGCGCTTCGCGCCTTTATCATTCTAAAGTTGTAAGGAATGGCAATCAATGGTAAAGGCAATAGACGATTGACGGGTGTGTCGAGAGCCTTCGGCCCTCATGACTACCTAACTCATCCGTTTACTGTCTTAAATCCTTCGCATTTCCACGGCAAGATTTTTTTTTTTTTTTTTGAAATTTTTTTATTTTTTTTGTTGGATAGAGCCAATTATTTTAAGCATTTTTTGTGAAGGTACCCTTGGCGGAAACCTTAGAATAGATGAAATATAATTAATTTAGTGTTGGTTTGTAGGTTTGTATTTTAAGAATGGTTTGTATTTGAGCACTTGCCTATATATATATAGGCCATTGTTCCATGGAGAACCATCTTACGTGGAGAACCGTGGAGAACCACTTAAAATGCATTAAAATTGCTTTATATATAAGGGCCCCGCAGGGGCACCTTCACAAAAAAGTCTTATAATTCTATCCTCTATCTATTTATAAAAAAAAATTACAAAAAAAAAAGTTTTTTAAAAATTTTTTCAAAAAATGATGACGTGGCAACAGTTTTTAAAAAAATTTTAATTTTTTTTTTAAAATTTGTTTTTTTTGATGAATGGATAGAGGGTAGAATTGTAATACTTTTTTGTAAAGGGGCCCCGCCAGGGGCCTTATATAAAGGACAATTTTAATGCTTTTTAAGTGGTTCTCCACGATTCTCCACGTAAGATGGTTCTCCATAGAGTGAGACTCATATATATATATTAAGATAAAGAGCTTTTATATATTCATATGAATTATTGAATTCCATTAATTAAAAGATTACATTTGATTTTCGGAACAACAACAAGAAAATTGGATAATCGCTTTCGAGAAATCGGATGGATACAAAAAGCGAGTTTATGTTCAAAATTTGGGATAAGATAACACTCCCGGCCCCATATGATTCCATGTAGGGCTGTCAATGGATCGGATATCCGGTCCGATCCGATCCGAAGGTTAATGGAGCGGATATGGATAATGTAAAAAAAAATCCGATCCGGGAAAAATCCGAAGGCTAATGGGCGGATATGGATTTGATACGATCCGATCCGTTAACGATCTAATTCGACTTTATATATATATTAAATAATTTATTTAATAAATATATTTATATATTAAAATTTTTTAAAAAAAAGAAGGCAGTGGGCTTATTTTAAATATTCTTTCAAGTACTATTATTTTGCAATAATAATACAGTGATTATGATGTATATTAGTGCACCCATTGATCTGAAATGTTTGTTGATGAATTGATTTCCATCTTATCTATACCATACTATTATAAGCGAAACAGGTATAATTGGTTGGTCGGTCGGTTGGTTAACACCTTCCTAAATGATTTGTTAATACCTTCCTAAAAAATTTATAATAAAGTTATATACTAATTTATTTTAAAAAAAGAAAGTGCCAACAAATATGATATGCATATTAAGTCCCTTAATAAATAAATAGTAGATAGACATGAATCCGATTCAAACTCTTTCAATTACATTCTAACATTCTAATTAGAGTTCTTCCCACAGCACATGACACGTAATCAATCTATTGCTAAAAATAAACCACAAATTCATTGTCCATGACAGCCCATCACTTAGTAAAAAATATTAAGACTGAAAATTTTATTATAAGATCTTTTTTTGTGAGTAATGTGATGTAAAACTTATTATCTTGATACAATCTATCTATACTATTATATTAAAACCCGGTTTGGTTTTCGATTTGGTTATCCTAATTATTAAAATAAATAGTAACATAATATAATTAATGGTAATTAGCCGATTGTTTTTTTCACAATTACTTATAGTTGAAGATATTAACTTTTATAAACATCTAAAAACATCAATTGAAAGTTTGTCAGTTCGGTTTTCGGCACGATCATCCTAATTATTAAAATAAATAATAAAATAATATAATTAATGATACTTAACCGATTGCCTTTTTAAATTAAAAGGCGTTTACTTTTAATTGATGATATTACCTTTTATAAACACCTAAAATATCGTATCTTCTAATGAATGATATTTCTGTTATAATTGAGACACGTTAACTTTTAATTTAAAACATAATCTTGCAGTAATTTGTATATACCCAAAAATATCACACCATTTCTTCTAATCACTAACAAAATATATACAACGAATAATGACCGTTAGATTTTAAGTAAAAAATCAGAATCGTTAGATCTATTATTTAGATATATTGTATGATCAAATTAATTACTAAAAAAATTTCAAGATTCGAATCTATCTATACTATACTATTATAAGCGAAACAGGGTATAATTGGTTGGTTGGTTAACACCTTCCTAAAAGATTTGTTAATACCTTCCTAAAAAATTTATCATTAAATAATTGATTAAAAATAAAAAACCACATGTTTTATAGAATTATAAACGTTTTCAGTTATATCTCGATTAGAATCATCGTCCGCAAACACTTCTTCCTACGACACTTTCTTCTACGATTTTAGGTTGTACTAAATAATTTTTTAAAAATATCTATTGAATTCTTAAGATATTCAACAATAAAGTTAAAAATAACGTTTTCTTCTACGATTTTAGGTTGTACTAAATAATTTTTTAAAAATATCTATTGAATTCTTAAGATATTTAACAATAAAATTAAAAATAACGTTAAATTATTGATATTTATTTATGTCATAAAATTAAGTATGAAACATATGTAAATTTAAAATTAAAAATAGATTTATTAAAATTTTATATTAAATCAAATAATTAATATATTAATTAATAATAATAATATATGATAGCCGTGCTTTGCACGGGTTATAGGCTAGTATAATATAAAAGCAAACCAGGGGAGAGACGCTGTATCATAAAAATGTGGGTCTTAAATCGAAAAATTATGTCATGTCGCACAAGAAATTATGGAAAGAGTTTTTGAAAAGAAATTATAGAAATGGATCGGAGCTCCGATCCGATAATCCGTGATTCTAACGGATCCAGATATGGATCTTGTTAAAAAAAAATCCGACTATGATCCGATCCGAATCCGATAAAATTAAATGGAAGAGAAATGGATCATACCAGATCCGATCCAGATCCGATCCATTAACAGCCCTAATTCCATGTCCAACCTTATTTGCAATTTGTGAGAAAAGAACAGAAATTGCACTAAAAATAACAGTAATTCCAAATACCCCAGCATAATTTAGTAGCGTTAATTGGCACAATCATAGCTTGCATTTGCATATACTCCCTCTCTGTCCCATCCATTTCTTTACAATTTCCTTTTTGGGCCGTCCCACCATTTCTTTACATTACCAAAAATAATAAATTTTAACACTATTACACCCACTACTTCACTTATTTTAACAATACTTTATACTATTTCACCCACTACTTAACTTATTTTAACAATAAAATCACTATTACACCCACTACTTCACTTATTTTAACAATAAAATCACTATTACACCCACTACCTCATTTATTTTAACAATATTACACCCACTTTACACCCACTATCCTTGACCTCCGTGCCCAGGCGCCATGTAAAGAACTGGCTGGGACGGAGGGAGTATTAAATTAGAAGTATATAGTGACGTACATTGTAACTGGCACTAGGCGGCTTAAGGCGGCATAAACTTATAAAATACTGGCACTTGGGCAAAAAATTACGTATGGGACCCGATTTTAAAATTAAAATTATTCAAGTTTGATTGCAAATTATATATTGTTAATTTATAATTTACAAATGGAAAAATTAAAAATGTCAGTTAATTATATTTTTTACTGATAATTCTTTCATAACTTTGATATTTAACATTAACTTTTGTTTATCGATAAAAATGTTAGTTTGACTTTAAATTTCGTAAAATACCTGTTTAATTCTTATTTTATTCATGACATATTTAGCATTCTCCGACTGATCCAAAATATTTACTGATAACTCTGTATTCCGATCCTGTGGCTTCTCCGCCGTCTCAAGCCTGGATTGCGGTATAGCTGGTGGTCGGGACTCTGCAAAACAATGCCGGGAGGTGGGTTTGGACCCGCGGCACCTCCGCCGTGAGAATAAGCAACGGCCTTGGAGAAAGAAAGATAAGAACAAGAGTATCCAATTATGGAGGGTGTGTGTGTTTGAGTGTGTGTAAAAGAAAATGTAACCCCTAAACCTTTGTCTCCTGGTCTACTTATAGGCCAAGAATTAGGGTTTAGGGGTAGGTACCTGCAATCATAAGCGTTGGATCCGAGGTAGACGGGACACTTATCCATTTCTCATAATTCCCACCTGTCCAGGTGATATTTGTGGTGGCGTGTATCCCTAGCATGCCAGCACGTGGTTTGATAAGGACATGATTGTGCCAATCCTGGGATTCCCTTATTTGTCATTGTCATATGGGACCACAGTCATGACTCGTGTCTGTCATATCTCCTTGTATACTGGGCTTGGGCCATGAGTCTGCTGCCTCCGGCCCAATCCGGACTGAAGTCTCCCGAGTGGTTCCGGGCCAGATCCGGTCCGAATTAGATGTGGACTATCATTTGCCCCCACTCCCTTATGCGGATTTTCCGGATAGGGGCACTACGCCATAGATGGCCTATAGCAACCTTTTGGCATGGGTGTTACCACTATGGGTGTTACCATAGCTATGAAAATTTTGACCTATCGCAACTTTTTGATTGTGGTGTTACCATAGGTACAAAAGTATGTTACTTTAGTTCTAAAAGGTGCTACAGTGGGCTAACACATGAGGTGTGTTACCATAGAGTATTCATTAACAAATTTTTTATTTAATTTAAATTAATGATTTAATAATTATTTGACTTTAAAAATATTTAATTTTATCAAAACCGTTAAGTAATCATTTTAAAACATGATAGTCCATCAAATAAATCGATTATTATTTTTTTAAAATTAAAATATTTTCAATAAATTCAAAATTAATAGGTTTTAAAATAAAGTAACATAGAAAAACTAATAAATTTTGATTAAAATCATTTAAAATTTTATTATAGGAAATAACGACTTGCAATAATTATAAATTATTATAATTTAACTAAAATAACTAATATTTTGTTATAACTTAACAACAACAAATTAAAAAGAATTGTACTATCAAGGTTTAAAAGGAATTAAAAAGCACATTTTACAAGGTAAAAATATTAGGAGCGGGACAATTTCCCCCCAAACCAAAAATTAACTCAGCATTTTTTCCCTCTTCTCAGAAACTCTCTCCGCCTTATTTCCCCCATTTCACAAACATACTGATACACTCGTCTATACAAATCCCTAATTTTCCGATTAGAATCCACACCCACACCCACACCCACACCCCTCTTCCCACGAATCCCTCTTCACGACCCACCGCATCTCATCTCTCACCTCTCTCGCGAGTTCAATTAGGGTTCTAGGATTCAATTAGAATTAGAGCTAGGTTAATCGAAGCTTGTTTCAAGGATTAATTTCTTCACTTGCTTCAATTAGAAAACCGGTCGCCGGAATAAGAAACCCTTCGGTGTACTTCAGTTCTTCGAAGACTCTTCTTGACGATAGTGATTACGATAGCCTTGATGACCTCTTCAATGACGACGAAGATTGTGCTAAATACTGTGTATCTATCTATCTAGCTATCTATCTGTGTGTATAGTTTTTGTTGTTTTGTGATTGCATAAGGCTGTTGTTTGTTTGTTTTGTTTAATTAGTGATTTTCGTTTCGATTGGTAATTAGTTATCTATCTCTTGATTTGGTTGACCCTTATAGACTATATTCTTACAGTAATTTTGCAGGTAGGCACCTTAAACATGCTCCCGGTTATGCTCGTCTAAGACAGTCTGCTAAGGTGGCCCCTGTTGCCTCTTACCCTGTAATTTGCTTGATTCTAACGTATTACCTGCTATAATATCAGTATTAGTGAGGTATTCATGTTTAAGTTATATTCAGATTTTGCAACTAACTTCTATGAATGTCGATCTATCTCATATGATTTTACCTTCGGATTTTAAATTCAGATTTTGCAACTGATTTCTACGTATATTGTACTATTTCGTATGCCCTTACATTTTTTAATGTAGTGTTTTACGAGATAAGTGGTTGAACCATGCCTTCAGCGACTTTGCTGTTTATTGCACTTGCGTCTTTGTCTAGAGACTTTTTATAATTGTGGTTCATTTGGCCTTACACTTCAACTGCACTAAACTGATTTGCACACACCTCTACTAGAGCTACCCTCTTTACTATAATTTTGATTACGTTTTACAATTGCATGTTTTCTATCTCTTTCTGATTGTAGTTAATTACTTCTACAAACATGCGTAGAATTTTTTAACATGCCATAGTCAAGTGAGCAAGAATCAAAATGAGTGTATACTTCTACTTGATTTCTTGGACGAACCCCAAGACAGTCCACGGTGGGTTGTACTCATCATTGTAATCCAATTATACATCTCTTGCATATAATCTTTATAGATAATTGGTGTCGTTCTGGTACCTTATAAACTGTTTGCTAGTAACAAAGATTGTTTATCATTCTTTGGGTTAAATTAACTTTTTTAACCAAGATGTAAAAAATTGGAAGATGATTATTTACAAGAGTTCATAGAACAGTCATGTTTTGCTTCTTTGCTTGGAACTCCAAGTATGTCTATATCTTTATAGAAGTGCTAGTACTGATGTACTGAATATTTTTTGTTTTGTAGCCGCAAGCAAGATGGTGTTTACACATCATATACATTTGGCCCTTTGGGTAAAAGAATAAAGGTAGCAATTTAATATGTTTGGAACTTAGCAGTTGCCCATTATCTTTGAATGTGAGCTATCATGATTCTATGTTCCATATTTATTTACCAAAACATTTACCTTTATAATAAAAGGTGGAGAATCTTTCTGCTTGTTTCTAATCGAGAGATCAACTACTTCAGGTTATACTTCTAGATACCAGATACCATAGAGATCCATTGCGTAGTGATGGTAGTATTCTGGGAACTTCACAGTGGACATGGTTGGAGAAGGAGTTAAATGGGCCTGCATATGCTATAACTATTATTGGACCGTCTGTTCAGGTCTAAAAAAAATTAAATTTGTAGAATCATAGATTTAGATTAATTAATGATATCTATTGCTTTTGTTCATGGAAGACTAATGATAGTGCTGCAGAATGTGGCCCTGCTCCTTTACAAAGAAGTGATCAGGCTGAGTTTGTTTAAAAAGTCTGTCTATCATGTTCAATTCTATGTATGATAGTAAGGCATTTTGTTAAGGGTACCAAGCCAAGAGTTAATTAGTTATAACGGGCCTTTAGTGTTTAGCCAATGTGATTCTTATTCATATTACGGGGTTTATGTACAGATGAATATTTAAAACTGCTTAGGTATAAGATTCCGATGATCGGCCCTCTACAATAAGCTAACTCAAATTATTCAAGTACGTAAATTTTTTGAGTCTAAAAACTTCTGGTATTAATCTATACACATAAAAGATGTATAGAATATCTATTTTGTTGTTTTGTACTAAATTAGACAACAAAGACTATATTTTATGGACCAATCTAGATGTGATACAAGTAAGAACAGGATTCTACTCCACAGGTATGTATATCTACATATGGTTCACTACATAATTAAGCTGAACTTATTTAAGCTGTGTTAACGAGGAATGAAAGTTGCCAGAGTTTCGAGCTTTACAGTCTCCTGCATGTAAATAATTACTTGATGTACTGTTGCTCACATTAATTGAATCACTTAGTCCATTTTCTCCTTTCATTTTGATATATAATTCTTTTTTCTGTTTTGCTTTGCTTTTTTTTTTATAAGAGCTTCAAAAGCAACTTCAGCTACTCAGGAGAGAGTCCAAGTCAGATGAAATGGATTCCTCACCTCTTGATAATGACTACGATGTTCAGCAAGGATCAGTCATAGATTATGAAAGCAGAAGTACTCATTTTATGTGCTCTGTTCTATCTTCAAGTCATTGCAGGGATATCTTTAACAAGTAATGTTAGTGTTTTCTTGAGAAGCATATTCCCTTTGTTTTTTTTTACCCTAAAAGTACTACCAGTCTCAGGATATTCCCATTGTTAAATCCATGTGCTGATTTGCATTCTGTAGTTCACGGGGAACCGTTGCTTGGAGTGATCAGGGTCTGCTATACTATTGCACTTAACAGGTACTTCAGATTTCTTTATTTCTGCATAATTTACATGTCTTAGTTTCAGGTAAGATTTTGTTTGCAGCAAGAGTCCTGTGAATCAAATGACTTCAAAGGCAATGCTGATTTTATTTAATGCTGTGGTTCCAGAATCTTTTCTTGCTCTGATAGTATTTTTTTCTTATCAATTGTACACATATGTGTTTGTGTTTTTATCACACTATGTTAATACTTAACACCTTACTTTTATTTTTTGACAATATGTAGGAGAAAACTCCATATGTTGATAATCAGAGATGATGATGAAGAAGGATTACGAAAGAGAAGTCTAGTCACAAGGAGTCCCTTTCTTCTGTCAAACAATTCTTGTAGCTGAATAAATTGATCTTTGAGTCTTTGATGGACACCCGTTGTCTTTTGAAATTTACCATGTTATTAGCTCTAGTACTTGTACGTTTTAAGTTTTGTTCATTAGCTAGTGTTGGTAGATTTTTTTGGATGATTTGGTTGGTTTTGTTCTAGATATGTTATTGAAATGATGTTGGGTGATGTTATTGAAATATAATTAATTTGCTTCTTGAATATTTAAATGTCATAATTTTTTTTGTTAGTAAAATTAGTTATAAATGATTTTAACTATGTAACACTCAATGTGTTACAATTGGTAAAAGAGGGTGTTACAATAGATTGTGGACCCTACCTAGATGTGGGCCCCACAGTTGTCCATGTGCAAAATTATATCCTCTATTGTAACACACAAACTATGTTGCTATAGAGTGTTTAAGATGTTGCTATAGAGGTCTTTAGTAACCACATTTGTTATGTTACCTTAGGCTGTGTTTTGATGTTACCTTAGATACCTGTAGTTACTGCTGAGAACCTAACACAGCTGAAGTGTTATCATAGCCCTATTTTGGCCTATGGTAACTTCAAAATAGGGTCTATGGTAACACAGTTTGGGGGTTGATATAGGCCATCTATGGCGTAGTGGGGAGTCGAAATTTGAGATCAGTCCTGAAGAGCTTTCTTGGTTCCATTTTGTAGGGGTTTGGAAATAAATTTTGGCTGAATGTTGCCTCCTAATCCAGATTGCTGACAGGTGGGAATAATTCGGATTGGAGTAGTCCAGAAATTTTTTTGGCTGAATGTTGCCTCCTAATCCGAATTGTTGACAGGTGGGAATAATTCGGATTGAAGTAGTCCAGAAAAAGAAATTTTGGCTGAATGTTGCCTCCTAATCCGAATTGCTGACAGGTGGGAGTCTAATCGATTTTGAGATTTTCCCTCATTTTATTTTGAAAGTATGTTACTCCATCTCTCCTAAAAAGGCGTGCGACAGCTGTCTTGCTTTATTGCAGTTGTCTTTTTATTACTCTCCAACCAATAGCGTTTCGCCACGTGGCTGGGTAGAACCATTTCGGAGTCTAAGTATATAACCCCCAACTCTATTTAATTGTACTTTCACTTTGTACTTCCTCCAAAAAGCGAGAAAAACCCCTTTTGCTTCATCTTACTTTCCACCGATTCTTTGTTCCTGGGCGCCGGAGTTTGCGAGTTTGCCGACTGGATCTCCGACTATCATCCCTTGGAAAGCTTTTACCCGTAAGTCTCTTCTTTATCTTTAATCCTGTTTTGCTCTTTTGTCTTGACGAGATGAATCATGTAACTGTCCATATTCTCCGATTTCTTCCCCACTTTTTGTTGCGATTTTGTGATTTCTGGGTTTGGTTTGCTGCTTACTTTTGTGTATTTGTTTAATCCTCGAGTTGCATGCTTAAGAAATTGGGTTTTGTGGTGTTTTTGAGTTTTTTAGGGTAGGTTTGGGCTATTCATATTCATGTTGTTTTGGGATTTTCTAGGACTAAATGTCTGTATGTATGTGTTGTTTATATCTCACTTTGGTCTTTATGATCTGTTTGCAATGTGTTTCTGGATTCCGTCTGGACCGATTGTCCTGTCCTTTTACAGGATTGACATTGTGTCCGGACTGGGGGCTAGCGGTTAGGTTCTAGGACAAAACATGCTAACCCAAGAATAGCTAGGATTAGTGCTTTGCCCGGTCTAGGTTGAATAACATTTTAGTCCGGATTTGGTAGAGGGTGAGGAAAATTATTCGAACTATATAAAAAGGAAATTTATAAATGTAATGCAGATTAAGCCTAAGCAAGAATACTTAACCTTGACTGTTTCCTCAGGTTTTATGATTCGTAAGAAAAGCCGGGCAAAGAAACCAAAACCTCCTTCAGAAGTTGTTGAGATTAGCTCCGGTAGTAGTTAGGGTAGCTCTAACTCTGTCAATCAGTCTCCCCTACACCTCGATCTAGATTGGTGCTTGATGGCGAGGAAGAAGAAGAGAAATGCCAAGAGGGTAATTAGTCAGCTTTTTATCAAAGATCGGGGTCCCGGGTAGTCCTGCCTGAGTCCGGAAGGTTATTGGGTTGATGGCACATTTTGGTTTATTCGGAAGTATGAGGTCGAAGAGAAACTCTTCTATAGCGATCTTAGCTTCCAATATAAGCATAGACAACCGGATGGGGTCCCTGGTCCCTATGACCAAGCTGTTCTAGATGCCACTTTTGCTGATACGATTCTAAGTGAACCTCCATTCCCCCTCTCTCCAGCTCTACCCGAATACTCCGAATCCGATATAGATGATGCAATCCGGTCTGTTTCCCACCTTGGTTCAAAGATCTAGTGGAGGTGGCCCAAACATGGTGAGAGAATCTACCATCGACCTGCGGATGGGTACGTGGGGGTTTGGATGGAGCATCTTCGGTCTTGCTGGAGTCCGGAATGCCATGTTTTTATAAAACACCTTTGCAAATATGAATATAATATACCGTTGATGCAGTTAACACCGAATGTTGTGAAATGGACCTCCTAGTTCATGGCTGCTTGCAACAAGTTCGAGATTTTTCCTAACTTTAAGCTGTTTCACAATCTTTTTACCCTGGTTCACTCCAGTAAGGATCCTTTCTATGAACTTAGGTTTCGGGGTGATGAATGCGGTTATTCATCCGGGTCCGCCAAACCTGTCGTTCATCAATCCTCCCTTAAGGGATGGAACCGAGAATGGATCTTTCTCAAAGGTTTAGATCTTGAGTATATGCCTCTTTTTGCTGAGCGTGTAGAAGAGATTCCTGAGAAAGAAACCTTTGGATTTGAGGGCGCCGCCTTTGAATTGATGCATAAATTTTGCGAATGTCTTGGTTTCCAAATGACTCGGGACACTTTTATGAGTCACGAAAAAATGTATAAGCTAGGATGTAAGTTTCTCGCTTTTCTTTTCTTTCGCCAGTATTTACCTCTTGGTTTTCTAATTCTGTTATCAATATTACTTTTGCAGGCTTACCTCATTACGATTCCCAAATTGTTGAAAGGATGAATAAGAACTCTACTATCCAAGCTCTTGCTGATAGGATGAAGAAATTGGCGGGACTCCACCAGACCAGGGTTCCTAGCAACCGGGGTCCTACCGATTCTGAACTCGAGACCGGAACTGGTGCCGGTTCGAACACTGGGAAGGAGGGAGGTGGCGAATCCCAAGCCCAGGGTGGTGCTACTTCTCAAGCTCGGGGTGTGACCACTACTCCAGTCCAAATTCTTGATGTGCGGTCATCCCCGGATGGTAGCCCTCCTCAAAAGAGGACGAGATTGCTTGGGCCAGAAACCGAGTTTGATCCAGAATCCTTAAGAGGAGTTGGTGTTTGTCTGCAATCCGGAGGAGAGGGTGATGGGCTACCCGAAGGGACAGGGGCTGGATCTGGGAAGAAGAAAGTGACCAAGGTTGGTAATTTTACCCTTAAAGAGATTGTCGATTTGGCTGCCTCCATCCCTGAGGAAAAAGATTGGAAAACCATGGAACGGCTTTCCAAGTCTGAGATCCTTAAACGGAACTTCATTACTTGGGCTCAGGTCGGTAACCTCTCTTCTCCCTTGGCTTTTTACCTTTAGGGCTTTTCGCGATCTATAACTTGTTTGTTAGGTCTAGAATAACGTAGAAGGGGGGTTGAATACGTTATTTTGAAACATTTGGATTTTTGAGATGTGAAAAATAAGGTCAACAACTGAATCGAAATAACACAATCAATTCGGGAAAATATCTTTGAATTGATAAAAACCGAGGGGTGTTACAACTTCTAATCCAGTGGATTAGCTTCAAAAACCAGAACACTCCTAAGGATAGTTTAGGCACGAGGACCTTCTACCCGACACTTCCTGAAAGCGGGCTAAGCCGGCTTTCCTACTAGATGGACTGTCTAGCAGCTTACACAGAGAAGATATAAGAGAGAGAAGAGAGAGTTGTGTGTTGAGGTGTGTTTTGAAATGAAATACAACATGCCTATTTATAGGTTATAGAAAGTCACTATGCAGTTAATATATGTAACTGATTACGCATGAGCTGTTGACTGCGCCGCTGTTTTCAATTTCTACTCTGCCGAACTTTGATTTTCAAAAGCTGCTGTCAAACTTTCAAAATATTAAACACAACAAAATCATTTGAAGGTAGGACCCGGATGAATAGTAATTTTCGTTACTATTCATGAATAGTAATTTCAGTTACTATTCATATGAATAGTACTATTCATATGAATATTGATTTCGGTTACTATTCATGTGAATAGTGATTTCGGTTACTATTCATATGAATAGTGATTTCAGATACTATTTATTTTCCCTCTTCTGTTTATTCTGCTGTTTTAATTCACCTCAGAAAATAATTCAAGTACTAGATTAATTCAATTATTTTGTTATAAATAATTAATTAATCTGTTACTTATTTAATTTTCAGAGTAAATTAACTTTTGACGATACCTTGAGATATTATGTCTGTCCTTGATCGTCAACAGGCTTTGGCAAATCTTTCTATGAATTAATGTGTTGATCCTTCCCGTATGTGTTGACACTTGGTGCACTGGCCTGGTTCACAAGTGACTAGCACTGATCTTGATCTTCACACCTTCGTTATATTCCAATTTATTAGCCTGCAACAATATCTTCAAATACATGAAATCTTTTGGCCCTTCAACTGAATCATCTGTACATCTTATTCTGTCACTGAGGCTTGATCATGTTAATGAACTTCTTTCAGCGACTTGATCCTTGTTGGTGCATGTTCTTCAAATTTCACGATCCCTGTATAGAGTTAATATTATTTATCTTTTATCCTAGTTGAGTTATATATGTCCTCTATTACATATTACATTACATTATGCCTTACAATCTCCCCCTATTTGATTGTTAGGGTTTGACAAGCAAATTCCTAGAGGATAACTCAACTGATACAAGAAAAATGAAATACAAAGATAAGTAATATTAAAGTGCATTCTGGATCATATATATACATTTTCCAGATTTCTAAAAATTAACCAAGTGCAAGACAATTGTTCCTGTAGACTGAACATATCTTCAAGTTTGCCTTTGATTTCTTTCCACATAGCACTAATACTCCCATTAGCTTTTTCTTTCCCGAAATAAAGTTAATTCCGTGTCAACAACCTTTTCTTTGCCCTTACGCCTAGTAGATTTTTCTTGGTCATCCACCTTCTCCCCCTCAGTTGGGTTATCCTCCAGAGTAGTAGGATGTGGAGTTGGTAAATTAGACGAAGCTGTCTTCCCCAAGGAATGAATTGCATTACTAAACTAGGATGCCATGGAACTTAATTGAACCTGGAATGCATCATGTTGAATAAGGTGCAAATTTTTGATTTCTGCAATGGACTTACAGATATTTTGCAACTCTTTCTCCATTGTTTGGACCCGTGTAAGGAGTCTGCTGTATTCATTTCTGGTTACAGGTGCATATGGTTTAGTAGGTTGCTTACTTGTACGTTCTGCAGGTGTTTCACTCAACACTCTATATTCACTCGGTTTAGTGGTTTGGGTTACACTTACATGTTCTGTTTGTGTTTCCCTCAACTCTCCTCTAGAGCTTCCACCAATATGTGTACCTGCAAATGAAATCATCCTAGCCCCTTTTTCAGAGGTCACGGATGGTGCAATGAAAGTTCGTGAGCTTTCGTCCTCACGTGAAGTGAGTTGCCGACCACTGGTAAAGAGTGGTAAATCTCGAAAGAGATCCAGAGATTTTTCCTCTGGGAGGTTAAACTTGAATCGATTAAATGGCACAAAACCCAAGTTTCCCTCGTATGTCTGTGAAGACACTTGGTTCATAAAAGAACCTCTTACTAATCGATCTTTCCGTAAAATGGAAGATTCACCAGTTGCTCCCGTCAATTCAACCTTATTTACATTTTCACTCATTGGATAAGAAAGAATTGTTTCACTAACAGTTGCCGTTACCTCAGGTTTATTGGGTTTACTCCGTTTAGAAAGAGGTAGAGCGGCTGATGTAACTAACTCCTTATGTGGTGCTGCTGAGGCACTATCTCCCTCAATAATGTGAATGACTGGCCGTTTAAGTGACAAATGAGGTGTATGAGTTTGTTGTGTTTGTGTTTGCATTTGTAGAATGGGCTCTTCAACCTGTGTTAGAGTCGGTGGGATTTCCTGCTCTTGGTCGGGTAAGATGGCCACTGGGGGCTGTAGAAACTGTATTTCCTGTGACACAATAGGGAATACAGAGGTTGGAATAGCAGGGATTGAAATATTACCTTGTCGTATACCTGCTCTCACTGGTCGTGGTAACAACGGAAGTGGGACAGTCTTTAGATATTCAGTTAGGACTGTAGGCACATTCGTATATTTCTTTTTGCTTATGTAATTAATTACATTCGTCTTCATGGAAGAGCATTCCACCTTCTGACCATTTTCCAAGCGTACCCTGTCTTCATCATTCAAAAAATTATTTAATATTAGCTGTAGAAACCTTGGATATAGACATTTGACATTTTGAGTCTGAACATCTCTTGTTCCCAAGTGTTTCATCTTTAAAATGATTTGACCAAGCACTATTTTTCCAAAATTAATCCTCAAATTATTGGCGACCGCATTCCCTATTTTTTGAATAAATTCAGGTATTCGATCTTGATTTGTTCTATCTGAGGAAAAAACATGGTTAATAGTGTGAAAGAAGAAATTCCAATATTGTGTTAGAAACATTCTAGAAAGAGTACCAGTATTGAAATTGCCATCTTGGTACCTTATAAAATGAAAGAACATTTCAATCTGTTCAGGTGTAGGATCAGAAACGAGATTTTCCATAGGAAAATGAAGAATTCGATTAACATCTCTTTCAGTGACCCTAATCGACCTACCAAATAGTCGATATGTGATTGCACACCCGTCCTGTCCAGAAGTGTTAACCGCACTGCAATATAGTTCACACAATGCATCATGGTTAAGCTGCACCTGTGTAACTAAAGCATAACGAATTAATGAATGTTCATTCAGAAATTGTGTCCAAGCCCGAAATTGCTCATCCTGAATGGTTTCGATTTGCTGAATGGAAATAGGATTAACTTTAGCAATTAAAAAGCTTCCCTGCAATGCCATTTTCAAAACTTTGAGGAAATTCAAAAACAAGGGTTAGTACGTATAACAAGAATATGAAATCCGCTCTAAAAACCACCAGCTAGATTGTGAGATCTTTTCGGTCAAAGCTTGAAATATTCAGCAAATTGTGTGCATATGCTCTGTATATCTGAAAAATGATGATGTTAAACACAAACAAAAACTCATCATTTATAAGGTTTCAAGTATTAGTGGGTTAGGTGTAATAGTGACAGGTTATGTTTGAAAAATAACACCGCTCAATAATTTCTCACCTAACTACCTAATTAGCCAAAAAAACATCTTATCGCCGAAACCTGTCGGCCGAAAAAACATCTTATCACCGAAACCTATCAGCCTATACACATACACATATTTAATACTTCTAATTATTATGGATTTAAAAATAATCACACAGTAAATCAAGAATTAATCCACAATAATCAGATAAACTCACAATTAAATAAACATAAAATTAACAAAATATTATTAATTGATATATGTCAATAAAATATTTATTTAATTATGCTACAATTTATTTTAATAATCAAATATCAGAACAGGTGAGATCCAATCTTGAATTGCTTCAGTCATGATATCAATTATTAAAATAAATATCGAGTACACGAGTATTACACAAAGATATAACATGCAAACCTGTTAATACTCAAGTATCGCTTCAGTAGTACCAACTAATTACCACAAATTTCTAACACTTAAACACATGGCAACTAATTAGTAGATAAAATCATGAAAATGTACAACAACTTGCATTTGTTGACTTCCTGTTAAGAGGACAAGTTTAACATGCCAAGTTCACTAACCAACCTGTTGAATGTAGATTCATCAAGTGGTTTCGTGAAAATGTCTGCAAGTTGTTGCTCAGTGGGAATGAAGTGAAGTTCCACAGTACCATGCATAACATGTTCACGAATGAAATGATATCTTATGTCGATGTGCTTGGTCCGAGAATGCTGTACTGGATTATTCGAGATTGCTATGGCACTTGTGTTGTCACAGAATATAGGTATTTTGTTCAGCAACAGACCATAATCCATGAGTTGATTCCTCATCCACAAGATTTGTGAGCAACAGCTACCAGCTGCAATGTATTCTGCCTCTGCTGTAGATGTGGCTACTGAATGCTGCTTCTTGCTGAACCAGGAAACCAATCTCCTTCCAAGGAATTGACAGATTCCAGAAGTACTCTTGTGATCAATCTTGCAACCAGCATAATCAGAGTCTGTATAGCCAACTAGGTCGAAACCCGTATCCTTAGGATACCAAATACCAAGATTCGGAGTACCATTAAGATATCTGAAGATACGCTTCACGGCTATCAGATGTGATTCTTTAGGATCAGCTTGGAACCTCGCACATAAGCACGTTGCGAACATTATATCTGGTCTGCTTGCAGTGAGGTAGAGTAAAGAACCTATCATGCCCCTATAGCTTGTTATGTCAATTCGTTTTCCAGATTTATCTTGATCAAGCTTAGTGGCAGTGGTCATGGGAGTCTTTGCAGGTGCTGAATCTTCAAGATGATATTTTTTAAGAAGATCCTTGATATACTTGGATTGACAGATAAAGATACCATCTGTTCTTTGGCTTACTTACAATCCAAGAAAGTAGTTCAGCTCTCCCATCATGCTCATCTCGTACCTACTCTGCATCAACTTAGCAAACCTTGCACAAAGTGCATCATTCATAGAGCCAAATATAATGTCATCAACATAAACTTGCACAAGTAGAATATCATTTTTATGCTTTTTATAGAACAGAGTTTTATCTATGACACCTCTAGTAAAACCACTTTCAAGTAAGAATTCAGCAAGAGTGTCATACCATGTTCTAGGCGACTGCTTAAGACCATAGAGAGCTTTGAATAGAAGGTAGACGAAGTCCTCACATTCAGGATCAATAAAACCAGGAGGCTGTTCAACATAGACCTCTTCTTCAAGCTCACCATTCAAGAAAGCACTTTTCACATCCATCTGATATACTCTGAAGTTTGAATGTGCAGCAAATGCCAAAAACATCTTGATGGCTTCTAGTCTAGCAACTGGTACGAAGGTCTCATCATAATCAATACCTTCTTCTTGAGTGTAGCCTTTGGCAACCAGTCTCGCCTTGTTCCTTGTAACTATTCCATTCTCGTCAAGTTAATTTCTGAATACCCATCTTACATCAATTATAGATTTGTCCTTTGGTCTGGGTACCAGCTTCCAAACTTTCTGTCTTTCAAACTGATTGAGTTCCTCTTGCATTGCAATCACCCAATCTGGATCTTCCAGAGCTTCTCCAACCTTCTTAGGTTCAATTTCTGATAGAAAACCAGAATACAAGCATTCGTTCTGAGTAGCTCTTCTAGTCTGAACTCTTGAGTCAAGATCACCAATGATCAGATCAAAAGTATGATCTCGATTCCAAACAGTTTGCCTTGGTAGATAAGATCTGGATGATTCCCCATTATTAGCATTTTGACTAGTGGATCCTTCTCCTGCTCCCCCTGAGTTGTTGCTTGTCTGATCTGTAGATTCTTCAACTTGAGGACTAGAACCAGAAATAGTCTGACTTTGAGATCCTGTGTTCCCACTGCCATTACCAGAATCTGGATCATCATTATCATCATTACCATTATTATTTACATTATCAACAGCAACCTCAGGTTCAGTTTCATCATCCTCATCATCAGAAAGATTCTCAAAAGCTAGAGATTCATCATCATCTTCTTTCTGAATACTAGGAGATCTTGCATCGTCAAATCTCACATTAAGGCTTTTCACAACCTTCTGACCATCGATCACATACACCCTGTACGCCTTAGACTCCAATGAATACCCTAGGAAAATGCCTTCATCTGCTTTAGCATCAAACTTACCAAGATGCTCATAACCATCTTTAAGAGCATAGCATTTTCCTCCGAACACATGAAAGTACTTCACGGATGGTTTAGTGAGGGCCATAAGCTCATATGGTGTCTTCTCATACATTTTGTTGATCAGGGTTCTATTCTGAGTATAGCAAGCTGCATTGACTGCCTCAGCCCAGAAATAGGTAGGAAGTTTAGCTTCATTTAGCATTGTTCTGGCAGCTTCAATCAGTGTTCGATTCTTCCTCTCAACCACTCCATTCTGCTACGGAGTCCTGGGTGCTAAAAGCTGTCTTGAGATACCCTTCTCAGTACACCAGCTATTGAGAACTGAGTTTCTAAATTCTGTCCCATTATCTGATCTGATTTTATGCACGGGCACTCCAGCTTCTAGCTCAATCTTCTTGATATGATCGATAATCATCTGCGCTGCTTCATCCTTAGAATGCAAGAATAACACCCATGTGTATTTGGAGTAGTCATCCATAATTACTAAACAGTATCGCTTCTTGGACATAGAAATGACATTAATTGGACTTAACAAATCCATATGCAGAAGTTGCAGTGGTTCAGTGATGTCTGATATTGTCTTCCTTTTGTGTGATGCTCTCTTGGACTTTCCCTTTTCACATGCTGCACCTAGTCCGTCAGGACTGAACTCCATCTCGGGTAATCCTCTCACAAGTTCCCTCTTCACTAGAGAATTCATAGTCTTGAAGTTAAGATGTGAAAGCTTCTTATGCCATAACCAACTGTCTTCTGAAGATGCTTTACCATAGAAGCACTTGACTCATCATTGCCAGAGTTCCAGTCAGCTATGAACAAATCACCCTTTCTCACTCCTTGCAAAGCGAGCTTCTCATCCCTCGTGTTACTGATCAGACACTTCTCCTTCTTGAACAAGACTTCATATCCTTTATCATAAAATTGACTTATGCTCAGAAGATTATGCTTTAGACCATCAATAAGAGAGACTTCTTCAATGATGACATTCCCAAATTCCAAACAGCCATATCCCGTAGTGAATCCTTTGCTGTCATCTCCAAAGGTAACCACTGGGCCAGCTTTCTCAACCACCTTTGATAGCAAGGCTCTATCACCGGTCATATGTCTCGAACATCCACTGTCCAGAATCCACATGACTCGCTTTTTCTTCATGCCCTGTATTCAAAGGAGATTAAGTTTTCTTTGGTACCCAAACTTGTTTGGGTCCAGAGAGCTTAGACATATTTGCATATTTAACAGATTTTTGTGCAGATTTAGCAAATTTAGCATTTGCCTTGACTGTCTCCTTTTCTCTTACAGAGGCCTCAGCAGAATTGCTTCTAGGCTTGGGAGAAAAGGATTCTTTCCTAGATTTAGGTGGAATAGCAGTCTTAGGTCTGTTATTTCTATCATGTTTTGTTTTCTTACTTTTATCATCATGTGAACAATTATTAACAGCAGGAGATGCATGTGTCACATTTAGAAAAGCAGTCATAAGATTAACAGTGCATGATATGCAAGCAGTTGAAGCACACTTAGAATGAACAGGCATGGCAGACATGTTATGAACATGAGCATTAGTATTATGATTATTCTCTACTTTAACATTCTTACATGCATGAGTAAGATGAGCAGCAGAGTTGCAGTTGTTACATAACTTCCTAGGACCATTTTTGCCCATCCTTCCATTTCTGTTCTTCTTAGCCTTAGACTCATTTTGATCACCTAGTTCAGTTTTAGGTTTTACAAATTTGACAAACTTACTAGGTGACATTGCCTTTTTGTTGTGCTAAAAATAAAAAGATTTAAATTTGGAATTGCAAGCGCACAATTCGTTTCATTGTAAAATTTGAGATTCGTTCCGCAGGGACTAATATTTTCGCAAATCTTAACTTTTTAATTTAATCGAATTAGGACAATTGAATTTATGAGAATTGGATTTTACACTAATTAATTCCAAAAAGAAAATTTAATCTAAATTTTTAAAAGAAAACTAAATTTTATTCTAATTCTAAACTAATTAATTAAAAGTGAAAATTGAACAAAAATTACTCTAAAAATTTTAAAGTCAAACCTAAACTAGATTTATTTTATTTACCGAAAAATCTAACTAAATTTTGACATGTAGTATTTGCTTAAGGAGCTAGCCAAAAATCAAACCAAATTAACAAAGGAGCCAGCAATCGCTACATAAATTTAACTCGAGTCAACTAGCAAATGCAGTAAAAGATTAACACGAGTCAAAGAACCATTCGATTCAGCTTAGAAACGCAGTTCACTTGGCAAAAACCGTAGCAAACACAGAAACAAAAACCGTAGCTAGAAATTCACAAAAGACTGAAACAAATAATCATAAGGAAATCAAACTCGACAAACTCTCAATAGCCATCAATTCAACGAACACCCAGCAATAAATCGGTAAAATCAAAAACAAAAAATGAGAATTCAACACTTGCACTGGAAAACAGAGATGCCATTTCTACACTACTTAACGAAAATAATTACAATAGAAGTAACAAATCACAATACAAACAATACTTCAGACTCGACAGTAACTCATACATTCTAAACCAGGAATTCGAAATAAGACTCGACGAAAACTGACCAAACATACCAGAACTCACTGCTCAGTTAACAAATCTAAGAAAAATGTAGAACAAACTAGAAAACGAAAAACTAGAACCAGCACCATTTGAAACAACTCGAAAACAATCAATCAACTTAGAACTGGACAAGAACACCACAGCTGGACTCAGAATTGAATAAACAATAATCACGAACATCAAGAACTCGACGCATTACAATAACTCGGTTAAAATCTCAAGGAAAGCTAACAGCCGCGAAACAAACCGATGAGCAAAAACCAGAAAATAAGAACTCAAAGCTGCAGCATTCAACAATCTCTAAAACTCAATATTCCAATACGTCGAAAACTCAACAATAATCGAATCAAATTCTAACTTAGCAACAGAACTCAGAATCGAAACTCAAAAAGTTTGACAGATCAGGAAACGAAATCAGCGTAACTCTAATTCGGACTAAAAACAAGAAACGAAATCAGGAAAGGATCGTAATTCACAAATCACGCGAGTCAGTTCACTGAACTCAAGAATTTAAAAACAAACGAAACCGGGGAAGGGGGTTTAATGATTCGAATTAAAAGGAAGAAGAAGAAAGGGTATTTCGTGGTCGCGTTTTATCGAAGAGGAAAGGAATAGATAGAGCTGGGTTTGTTGAATTAAAGAGAACAGGGGAGAAAAACAGGGGAGCTCAATGCTTCGAATTATAACAGTTAAAAACGAGTAAAAATATACTGAAATTAAAACTAATATTTTTGGGTTTTTTTTAATACGAAAATAAAGATTAACTACGAAAAATAAAATTGTACTAAAATGATGTTTGGAAATAAACGGCCCACAATAAAATTGATTTTTAAAGGGGCAACTACGAATTAAAAACTAAGACGGTAATTTAAAATTTCGAACCCACAATAAAATGGAAATTTAAAGGGGTTCAAATTGAGAATTATAACTAGGAGCAAGAAATTAAAGTTTCATTATTTTCAACTCCAAGTGGTTAGCAACGGGATTTACGAAAATAAAGAAACAAGGCAACAACAAAAGAGAGTGCAAGACAAGAAATTAAAGAAAATGAAACTTGCATTAAATTAAAAGAGAGTGTTTACAAAATTTGAAACTGAAGAAAATACAAGAATTTAAAGCTACCCTAAAACTACCCTACACTACTCCTAAGGTCTACTCTACACTACACTACTTGTTTTTTACAAGGGAAATGAGGGGGTATTTATAGGATGGGAATTAGGGTTTAGGGGGGGGGTGTGGGTTAATCTTGGCCCTACATTTGGTTTGTGTGGTGGTGTAATCCTAGCCATTAAAAGATTCCTTCCCCATTAAGCTTTGGTAGACTTGATCTTGGCCATACACTTTTTAAGTGTGTTGGGATGATCTCCACCTTCCATGTGTCCTCCAAGATTCCCTTTCCACCAAACTCCTAATTCTTTTTCCTCTTTTTCTTTTTGGTCAGTTTTCTTCCTCTTTTTCCCTTCCTTGCACTTTATTTCTTTATTTTGTCATTTCTTTATTTATTCACGAATTTCCTGAAATGCAACAAAATAAATTATTAAAATACGAGTTCAAGCAATAAATAGGTAATAAAAATATGCAAAAATATGCACTTATCAAATGCCCCCATACCTATCTTTTGCTCGTTCTCGAGTAAAACAAAATTAAAAAGAAAATCTAGATAAAAGTCCTATACTCCTTTTCGTAGGTGTGACAGTTGCATTTTGCATATGCAACAAGCCCTTTAAACCCCTAGGCAGCCCTAGTGGACGAGTAAGGTCTCGTGAGGGCCTATAGTGAATGTACCCACAAAATTCTATCTAGTTTGTTTAAAAGATCACATGGCAATGCACACCACACATACATGTCCTCTCATGACACATCAACTTAAGGATCAAAATGAATTTGCAAAGTCTTGGTGTGGAAAGTGCAAGGATTCACATAGCCTACTCAAAGAACCATGCAAGAGTGACTCTAAGTTCATGTCAAATGCAAAAATTATTGGTAATCATGCTAAGTCTACAAGAGCACACCTCAGAGTCAAAACTTGAGATCTCTTATGCAAAAAAAAAATAGATAAGCAATACCTCACCTTTCACTCAGAAGAGAATATTCACTCAAGAACAAGGGTAAGTGTATCACTCAATTCCAACAAAATCAAATACATGCTTGACACTTGGTATCATCCCAACTTAAATCACAACATACATTAATAATGACAATCAAAAGGTCTTTATTAGGGTTGTAATGGGGCTAGGGACAAGGTATGTCAAGAAAGGCCAAAATAAGGTGAAGTGTCAAAAGCTAGTAGTCACCATGAATATCAGGCACAACACCAAACTTCTTTCCCAACCCATAATTTATTTTCAATTTTCAACAAAAGCCTTGAATAGTCGTAATGAAGGAGGATTACAAAAAACATAAGTATGCTCTCATTTGTATTTTTTTTTTAAAGGGCTAAAATAAATGTAACAATAATCCTCCTTTAGATTTGATTTGAAAATCGACTAGCAAGGTAACAACAAATATTTCCTCAAAAGTTATGAATAATAGTAAACCCATTTCACACCTTATTGCTCCCTTAAGTACCCACTAGCCTTTGACAAAATGGGATCAAGAATACGTAAGGCTAAACAAGAAAAAGGTCTTAGGCGAGTAATGTGGTGTGTCACCGAAAGAATATGATTAAGCTCAAAGGGTTAACTAATGGATCACATAAGCATGGTGTGGATATTTCTGGAAATATAGGTTATTCCTAAGTGCCTTTATCATTTTATCATTAATTAATGTCATGCATTTCAAGAGGAACTCAAACAAGGGCTAGCAATGCAAATGACAAGTGGACACTCAAGCAAAAGAATATAGATGCAAAAGATATGCATATAGGCTCAAAATCTCACTTGGTGTAGTAAAACATAATTAATCTCAAGAAATGGTATCCTCAATGCACCTACTTGTACTCAAAGGATGAAGACCAAATCATCTTACACCTAATCATGCCCTTCTAATATCATGCATAATTCAAATAAGTCTACTAGCTTCACCTTGCTAGTGTAAGTGTATGAACAAGAACTTTAGCAAATCACTTCTCAAACAAAAGCTAATGGATCATAAGATTATCATAGCATGCAAGGGTGCATCAAGCACTAGCAATCAACTAACAAAACTAGAAAAAAAACTCTTTTTGATTTTTTTTCATTTTTTCATTTTTTTGGATTTTTCAAATTTATATATTTACACTAAAAACCCCCCCATACCTAGATCATGCATTGTCCTCAATGTATGCAAATACGAAAGAAATGAGAGATGAGAAAGGATAAAGTTGAGGAAATACCTGATAAGGGATGACGGAGACTGAAAATTTCTAAAAAACTACGAAAGAAAATAACACACACACGCACACAACTCCTCCCCCATACCTATCTTACACGAGGGGAGGCACAAAACAAATATTTACTAACCAATACCTGCTCTTGGAAAAACTATTGTTGTTATACAACCAACATATTTCAGAAACTCACCCACAAAAATAGCATAGACCACTCGAATGATTCGATTAGGCGCAAGAATAAAACTCATATTCATAGACCACGAAGATGCTTCTTTTTGTTGTTTAAGCAAATTAATTACGATAAGATGTTGGTCATGAATATCATGAGTTTCGATGAGAGATGGAGCACGAGTGGAAAATGAAGAAATAGAAACGGGTGGGGGTGGCTCTTCAAAAAATGTTTTACCAACAGAAATAGGATCACAAGAACTATCCTTATGTTGGGTTTCCAATTTGGAACGAATATTATTCATCTCTCCAAACACCTCTTCCGAGGTCAAATCTTTAAAAGATTCGTGAAGCTCTCGATTGGTCTCGTTATGCAATTGAAAATCTTGTTTATGAAGAGACTCAATCTCATGATCGTCAAAATTTGACCTTGAAACAACCTCCTTAACTAGATTAGCTCCTATTGGTTGAGTATGAAGTTCTTTTGGTTTTTCGGGAAGAGGTTTGGAAGATGAAAGGAAAAGTTCACTAGAAGAAGATGATGGTTGTCTAGGTGAAGCCACAAACTCAGAATCATCGGGATTCTTCGTTTGACCTAGAGAAAGAATGATGTCAGCAGTAGAATCTTCTTCGTGTGAATCACCACCGAAAGGAGTGTCAACTTGAACATTAGACCTAGGAGAAATGATATCATCGAAAGTATCGATAGGTCTTTGAGTGATAAGAAATTCAGGGTTGACCTCGGGTGGATTCGGTGTGGTTATTGTCTCACGCTCGCACATGGTGGCTAATTGATTCACTTGACATTCTAACTTAGATAAGGCTTGAGCATTAGAGTTTAAAATTTGCCTATCAGAAGTTCTGGTTCGCATGAAGTTTTCTTGAGAAATCAATAAAGCCTCGATACTCTTTTCTAAGGTGTCAAGTTGCCTACTCGAATCATGAAATCCGGGTGGGTGGGCGGGTGTTTGAATTGAACTTGAATAAGGAACTTGACTTGGAATTGGATAAGAGTTCGATTCTTGAAAATGTGGAGGCGGAGTTTGATAGCTATGACCTTGGTTCCATGAGAGATCGGGATAATCTCTCCAACCGGAATTAGAAGACGATGTAAAATGGTCATTTCGAAAGGTTGGTTGAAACATGGCGTTGACTTGTTGAGAGTCGGGGCCATGTTGAAAATCGAGACTCGGAGAGTTAAAATTTGGGTGCCAAGACGTGTGTGAAGGGCTACTAAGGGTTTCTAAAGCTTCGAGTCGTCTAGTAAGAGCATCTAGTTCAGAGTCGATTGCAATATCGTTTTCACTATAATGCAAATCACTAAAAGTACTAGACGACTCGTTATATACACTAGGTTCCCTAGTTGACTCACACCACATCGTATTATATGCTATCTCCTTGTCAAAATCCCAACCTTGGTAATAATGCTCCCTAAATGCTACGGACATGGTAAAGATTGATCAAGGATAAAACCACGTAGCAAGTAAGTGCGAAAAAAAAAAATTTAAACAAACAAAAAGAAAGGGTGTAAAATTAAAAAGAAAAATTCTAAACCTAGGTTCCCTAATAAAATAACTAGACCTTGCTCCTAACCGTAAGGACCACCAAAAACTCGGTAAATCAGAATTTATTCGGACCGATTCGGCCAGATTAGAGCAGGCATTGCCAAGAGGCCAAACTCGTCACTTAGACACCGAACCTAAATTGGCCAGGTAAGCTCTCGCTTGCCTAGACACCAAAAAGTCGGAATAAATAATGATTACTTCGTCTCTTAGGTACCTTCCTAATTGAGCGCGAATTCCTAGGGGCAAATGTCTAATTAATTTTATTAATGGCTAGGGAATGCAAAATGAGGATTTATTGTTTTTGGGCTAAGGAAAGAGTGATGAAATCCCTTCCCTTATCTTGTAGTAGGTTTTGCCCTTAATGTTTATTTACAAAATGATGCAACAAACAATTATATATACAAAAATTATAAACAAATATGGATGCTTACTCTACGTGATTTAATCTAAAGGAAGAAAGAAATTAAACGTACCTTTGGGTCCTCCATCGATCACCACAATTAATAGGTACGAAAAATTAAAAACAAGAAAATAAAAATCTAGTTGATGTGCCCTAGGTGATTAAATGCATGATGCAACAATTATGTATTTACAACTAAGTTTTTGGATTTTTTTCAATTTTTCATTTTTTTTTGTGATTTTTGATTTTTTGATTTTTTTGTGATTTTCTAAAAATAGAAAGGCCGAAAAGAGTGAGATACGGTTACCGAAGCAAGCTTTCCAAAATATTCCAATTTTTCCACGCTCCGTGAGAGATTCCGAAATCTCACAATTTCCTAAAAAGAACGAAATAAAAATAAGACAAGAAATAAAACTAACCCGAAAAATTAAAAATTAAGGCGCGAAAAATAATAGTCCCCGGCAGCGGCGCCAAAAACTTGTTGTGCTAAAAATAAAAAGATTTAAATTTGGAATTGTAAGCACACAATTCGTTTCGTTGTAAAATTTGAGATTCGTTCCGCAGGGACTAATATTTTCGCAAATCTTAACTTTTTAATTTAATCGAATTAAGACAATTGAATTTATGAGAATTGGATTTTATACTAATTAATTTCGAAAAGAAAATTTAATCTAATTTTAAAAGAAAACTAAATTTTATTCTAATTCTGAACTAATTAATTAAAAGTGAAAATTGAAGAAAAATTACTCTAAAAATTTTAAAGTCGAACCTAAACTAGATTTATTTTATTTACCGAAAAATCTAACTAAATTTTGACATGTAGTATTTGCTTAAGGAGCTAGCCAAAAATCAAACCAAATTAACAAAGGAGCCAGCAATCGCTACATAAATTTAACTCGAGTCAACTAGCAAATGCAGTAAAAGATTAACACGAGTCAAAGAACCATTCGATTCAGCTTAGAAACGCAGTTCACTTGGCAAAAACCGTAGCAAACACAGAAACAAAAACCGTAGCTAGAAATTCACAAAAGACTGAAACAAATAATCATAAGGAAATCAAACTCGACAAACTCTCAATAGCCATCAATTCAACGAACACCCAGCAATAAATCGGTAAAATCAAAAACAGAAAATGAGAATTCAATACTTAAACTGGAAAACAGAGATGCCATTTCTACACTACTTAACGAAAATAATTACAATAGAAGTAACAAATCACAATATAAACAATACTTCAGACTCGACAGTAACTCAGACATTCTAAACCAGGAATTCGAAATAAGACTCGACGAAAACTGACCAAACGTACCAGAACTCACTGCTCAGTTAAAAAATCTAAGAAAAATGTAGAACAAACTAGAAAACGAAAAACTAGAACCAGCACCATTTGAAACAACTCGAAAACAATCAATCAACTTAGAACTGGACAAGAACACCATAGCTGGACTCAGAATTGAATAAACAATAATCACGAACATCAAGAACTCGACGCATTACAATAACTCGGTTAAAATCTCAAGGAAAGCTAACAGCCGCGAAACAAACCGATGAGCAAAAACCAGAAAATAAGAACTCAAAGCTGCAGCATTCAACAATCTCTAAAACTCAATATTCCAATACGTCGAAAACTCAACAATAATCGAATCAAATTCTAACTTAGCAACAGAACTCAGAATCGAAACTCAAAAAGTTTGACAGATCAGGAAACGAAATCAGCGTAACTCTAATTCGGACTAAAAACAAGTAACGAAATCAGGAAAGGATCGTAATTCACAAATCACGCGAGTCAGTTCACTGAACTCAAGAATTTAAAAATAAACGAAACCGGGGAAGGGAGTTTAATGATTCGAATTAAAAGGAAGAAGAAGAAAGGGTATTTCGTGGTCGCGTTTTATCGAAGAGGAAAGGAATAAATAGAGCTGGGTTTGTTGAATTAAAGAGAACAGGGGAGAAAAACAGGGGAGCTCAATGCTTCGAATTATAACAGTTAAAAACGAGTAAAAATATACTGAAATTAAAACTAATATTTTTGGGTTTTTTTGATACGAAAATAAAGATTAACTACGAAAAATAAAATTGTACTAAAATGATGTTTGGAAATAAAAGGCCCACAATAAAATTGATTTTTAAAGGGGCAACTACGAATTAAAAACTAAGACGGTAATTTAAAATTTCGAACCCACAATAAAATGGAAATTTAAAGGGGTTCAAATTGAGAATTATAACTAGGAGCAAGAAATTAAAGTTTCATTATTTTCAACTCCAAGTGGTTAGCAACGGGATTTACGAAAATAAAGAAACAAGGCAACAATAAAAGAGAGTGCAAGACAAGAAATTAAAGAAAATGAAACTTGCATTAAATTAAAAGAGAGTGTTTACAAAATTTGAAACTAAAGAAAATACAAGAATTTAAAGCTACCCTAAAACTACCCTACACTACTCCTAAGGTTTACTCTACACTACACTACTTGTTTTTTACAAGGGAAATGAGGGGGTATTTATAGGATGGGAATTAGGGTTTAGGGGGGGTGTGGGTTAATCTTGGCCCTACATTTGGTTTGTGTGGTGGTGTAATCCTAGCCATTAAAAGATTCCTTCCCCATTAAGCTTTGGTAGACTTGATCTTGGCCATACACTTTTTAAGTGTGTTGGGATGATCTCCACCTTCCATGTGTCCTCCAAGATTCCCTTTCCACCAAACTCCTAATTCTTTTTCCTCTTTTTCTTTTTGGTCCTTTTTCTTCCTCTTTTTCCCTTCCTTGCACTTTATTTCTTTATTTTGTCATTTCTTTATTTATTCACGAATTTCCTGAAATGCAACAAAATAAATTATTAAAATACGAGTTCAAGCAATAAATAGGTAATAAAAATATGCAAAAATATTCACTTATCACTTTTCATTTTTTTGCTTTTTAATGTCCTCAACAAGTATTTCATTTCTAATTAATAAAGCATCAACATCAAAGGGCTCAGAGGTAACTTCCTTATATAGGGGACTATCTGCATTCTTAAGAACAGGTGGTGCATTACTGGATGTAGCCTTAGCTGATTCAGGATCCACCACTTGTTTCTTACATTTCTTAACATTATAGTCAAATCCAATAGCAACTCTTGGACCAGATATTTGACTATCAAACAATTCCCTAGCAAGGTTAGCTGAATTCTGAAAAACATATAGCTTACCATCTATGTCAGCTATTTTCTCTTTAAGTTCATTCTCTGTCTCGACACTAACCTGGAATTTGTTTTCTAGATACTCATTTCTTTCCTTTAGATTTTCTATCTGCATATTAATGAGTTCTAGTTCGTCATTCCTGGCTTGTATCTTACTAAGTTCAGCCCATTTTCAGTCTCAGATTTAGCAGTTGTTATATCTTTTAAAGCATATTCTAAATCCCATCTAAGATCACTTATAGATTTGCTAGAGTCTATCACATGCTTGACACAATCACGATTACGACATTTAAATCTATCAGCCATAGAAGCAGGCATGTTTTTTACCTCATATCCGTAAGTAGGATCATAGTCTGCCATCAGCGCAAGATTGCCATACTCCTCTTCATCGTCAGTGTCATCCCAGCTTTTTCCCTCGGTAATGTATGACTTGACAGGATACTTTCTCTGAGAGCTAGAGTCCCTTTTCTGAAAAATGTTCTTCCTTTCATTTGCTTGCCTGGGTTCTCTGCATTCGCTGGCAAAGTGCCCCATCTTATCATAGTTGTAGCACCAAAACTTGCTACGGTCTACCATCCCTGTCTTGTAACTCTTTCATGATTCAGACCCAGAAGATGAACCAATTCTCTGCGATCTGCTGCTACTTCCAGAAGATCTGTACTTGGCATTTTTCCTGAATCTGATTCGGCTAAAGTTAGCTGCTAATGTAGCCATAGTAGGATCCTCCAGTTGCTGCAACTCCTCAAGAGTATAATACTCACTTTTGTCACCAGGCAGATCATCATTGTCCATTTCAGCTTCAAAGAACAAATCTTTCTTGTTCTGCGGTTTCACAACCTTTGTTTCAGGTTCTTTGTGGCTGGATGCAGTAAGAGCAGTTGTCTTCAATAATTCAGCATTCTTGCTGTCCACTGTTCCAGCACCATATATAATTTTCCTTTGCTTTTGCTCCATCTCATGAGTTCTTAACTTTCCATACAACTTCTCAAGAGTCATTGTAGCAAAGTCATCTCTCTCTCTGATGGATGATGCTTTATGTTCTACATGGTGTGGTAGAGTCAGCATGAATTTCCCGTTTGTCTCTCTTAGAGGATACTTCTTCCCGTGAATGCTCAACTCATTCAGTAGCTTATTGTATCTCTCGAAAACTTGAGTGATACTTTCACCAGGAAGAGATTTAAAAGCTTCGTAGTGAGACGTCAGAATATCCAGTCGATTTTCACGAACTTCATCAGTTCCCTCCATTATCATTCCAATCGTATCCCACATGTGTTTCGCACTAGTACAGTTCATAATTTGATGATTCATTTCATCATCCATGGAGTCAACTATGATTAGTCTAAGATTGTTATCCAATCCATCTTTTTCAGTTTCAGCAGCGGTATACTCCGATGGACGTTTTGGAATCATTCCTCCAATAGCTGCACTACTTTCACCATCCTCAGTAGTTTCAGGAGCAGCTTTCATTGGTTTAGACCAACCCTCAGTCAACGTCTCCATGTATCTAGGATTTGACGCTTGCATGAACAGTAACATCTTCATTTTCCACATGCTGTAATTATCATGCTTAAATGAAGGAACCTTAATACTGCTACCTTTTTTAGTACTCATGATTCTGGATGACGAACACGGATCTGATCTGTATGTCGATCAACAAGCTCTGATACCAATTGTTAGGTCCAGAATAACGTAGAAGGGGGGTTGAATACGTTATTTCGAAATATTTGGATTTTTGAGATGTGAAAAATAAGGTCAACAACTGAATCGAAATAACACAATCAATTCGGGAAAATATCTTTGAATTGATAAAAACCGAGGGGTGTTACAACTTCTAATCCAGTGGATTAGCTTCAAAAACCAGAACACTCCTAAGGATAGTTTAGGCACGAGGACCTTCTACCCGACACTTCCTGAAAGCGGGCTAAGCCGGCTTTCCTACTAGATGGACTGTCTAGCAGCTTACACAGAGAAGATATAAGAGAGAGAAGAGAGAGTTGTGTGTTGAGGTGTGTTTTGAAATGAAATACAACATGCCTATTTATAGGTTATAGAAAGTCACTATGTAGTTAATCTATGTAACTGATTACGCATGAGCTGTTGACTGCGCCGCTGTTTTCAATTTCTACTCTGCCGAACTTTGATTTTCAAAAGCTGCTGTCAAACTTTCAAAATATTCAACACAACAAAATCATTTGAAGGTAGGACCCGGATGAATAGTAATTTTCGTTACTATTCATATGAATAGTACTATTCATATGAATATTGATTTCGGTTACTATTCATATGAATAGTGATTTCGGTTACTATTCATATGAATAGTGATTTCAGATACTATTCATTTTCTCTCTTCTGTTTATTCTGCTGTTTTAATTCACCTCAGAAAATAATTCAAGTACCAGATTAATTTAATTATTATGTTGTAAATAATTAATTAATCTGTTACTTATTTAATTTTCAGAGTAAATTAACTTTTGACGATACCTTGAGATATTATGTTTGTCCTTGATCGTCAACAGACTTTGGCAATTCTTTCTATGAATTAATGTGTTGATCCTTCCCGTATGTGTTGACACTTGGTGCACTGGTCTGGTTCACAAGTGACTAGCACTGATCTTGATCTTCACACCTTCGTTACATTCCAATTTATTAGCCTGCAGCAATATCTTCAAATACATGAAATCTTTTGGCCCTTCAACTGAATCATCTGTACATCTTATTCTGTCACTGAGGCCTTATCATGTTAATGAACTTCTTTCAGCGACTTGATCCTTGTTGGTGCCTGTTCTTCAAATTTCACGATCCCTGTATAGAGTTAATATTATTTATCTTTTATCCTAGTTGAGTTATATATGTCCTCTATTACATGTTACATTACATTATGCCTTACATTGTTTAACGTTTATTGTAGTCTGGATTGATGCTTGCTGGATGTGCGGCTAGCGCCCATCGTGAGGAGGAGCAAATCAAAGAACTATCCATGCAATTGGGTGCTGCAAAGAAGGCCCATTCTGAGAAGGATTTGAGGATTTCTGAATTGGAGACTGCTTCTTCTGCATCCGCGAAAAAGGTTTCTGAGCTAGGGGTTCAGGTGAAAAATGCACAAGACCGTGTTGCTGCTGCCGGTTAGAGTCCGGGAATTTGAGAGTCCGAGTTGATGAACTAGAAGCGCAACTCAAGGCTGTTAGGCCCGAAGCAGAGATCATCGCTGAATATAAGAGCTCGGCCGAGTATGTTGGAGGCCTTGCTGATTCTGCCACAGACAAATTGTTCCGGTGCTGGGTGGTTGCCGAGAAACATGTGAAGACAGATCCGGAGTCCTCCTTCGAGAAATTCACTGATCTCTACATTGCTGCTGAGGAGGCTCATAACCTGGATGGTTCCGAACCTGAACCTTACAATGGTCCTAACCCGATCTTTCCTACTATCCCTCCTGCCGTCGAGAATTAGAATGATAACGCTACTTAAAACTTCAGTCTTTTAAACACCTGTTAGTAGTCTTTTGGGACTTCTGTTTATGATCTTTTGAATTTGCGCCTTATATGCGCCGGTGTTGAACTCTGTAATATTTTTTGTTTCAAACTATTTCTGCCTTTATTCGCATATATTGTGTATAATCGTTGCCCCCCCAATCCGGATGTATTTGAGGGAATTAAATCCGGATTGTGGTAACAGGTTGAATCTTTTCTCTTAAGTCCAACGTTTAAAAACCTTGGGTGACTTAGAGAAAATTTGTAGCATTTGCCCCCCAATCCGGATGTATTTGAGGGAATTAAATCCGGATTGTGGTAACAGGTTGAATCTTTTCTCTTAAGTCCAACGTTTAAAAACCTTGGGTAACTTAGAGAAAATTTGTAGCATTTGCCCCCCAATCCGGATTGTATTTGAGGGAATTAAATCCGGATTGTGGTAACAGGTTGAATCTTTTCTCTTAAGTCCAATGTTTAAAAACCTTGGGTAACTTTGAGAAAATTTGTTGCATTTCCTGATTTTCTCTGAAAGCTGGGATCCGGATGATTGCGAAAGCAGATATTTTCTTTTGGTTTTATGTGTTTTCCCTCGTTTTTTGTCAACTTTTTCATAAATCTTCGAAAACTGTGATTTCTCCAATCAAACCTTTTGGTCTTCGTGTTGTCAATCAACATCAATATCAATCAACATCAATGTTCCGACCATTCCCAATGTCCTCAAAAATTGGAAATGTTTGGCCTCTTCACTATTCCCCGTCTATAAATACTCCTCCTTCACTTTCATTTTCTGAACATTACCTTTTCTTTCCAAAGCCTCCCCAGAACTCTTCTTCTTTTTTCCTTTGTGTTTGCTTGTCAATGGATCCCAAAAACATGGTGTACGACTATGATAATAACAAAATCATCATGGACGAAATGGTGTTTGATGGCCCCACAAACATGTCCGAGATCGATGCCGTCCTTAAGAGGATCGTTGATGCTCTTGCTCAGCGTAGGATGGTCCTAGATGAAGCTAGGAAGAGGCGCGATGGGCCTGGCAACGGCGGGGAGGGTGCTGGTGGCTCAGGCACTGCAGCCGTTTAAATACAATCACTTTATGTTTTTTTTTATTTTTATGAAAGTTGTATTCCCCCCTGCTTAATAAAAATGGCTTGAAAAACAGTCATAAACCTTTGTTTCTGTTTATTTGGTATTTTGAGTAGGTATCTTTGTGTTTGATTTGACTTCGAATGATTTTGATGGTATAACAGTAGTTTTTTCTGAATTTTCATGTCGTTTGCCTCCAGTTCGGGCTCTATAGTAGTAAACTGTCCGAACTAGATTGGGTTTTAGCTAAGCCCAAAGCTGGACAACTTTGGTTACCTAGAAAATTTTTCAATTTTTGCCCCCTAGTCCGGATCTTTTTCGTAGGAATAGATCCGGACTAGAGTAGTTGATTTTAACTAAGTCCAAAGCTTGACAGCTTTGGGTTTCTTAGAAAATTTTTCGTTTTCGCCCCCAGTCCGGGTCGTTTTCGCAGGAATAGATCCGGACTAGAGTAGTTGTTTTTAGCTAAGTCCAAATCTTGACAGCTTTGGGTTACTTAGAAAATTTTTCGTTTTCGCCCCCAGTCCGGGTCGTTTTCGTAGGAATAGATCCGGACTAGAGTAGTTGTTTTTAGCTAAGTCCAAAGCTTGACAGCTTTGGGTTACTTAGAAAAATTTTCCATTTTTTGCCTCCAGTCCGGGTCGTTGTCGTAGGAATGGATCCGGACTAGAGTAGTTGCTTTTAGCTAAGTCCAAAGCTTGACAGCTTTGGGTTACTTAGAAATTTTTTCATTTTTCGCCTTCAGTCCGGGTCGTTGTCGCAGGAATAGCTCCGGACTAGAGTAGTTGTTTTTAGCTAAGTCCAAAGCTTGACAGCTTTGGGTTACTTAGAAAAATTTTCCGTTTTTTGCCTCCAGTCCGAGTCGTTGTCGTAGGAATGGATCCGGACTAGAGTAGTTGCTTTTAGCTAAGTCCAAAGCTTGACAGCTTTGGGTTACTTAGAAAATTTTTCGTTTTTTCGCCTTCAGTCCGGGTCGTTGTCGCAGGAATAGCTCCGGACTAGAGTAGTTGTTTTTAGCTAAGTCCAAAGCTTGACAGCTTTGGGTTACTTAGAAAATTTTTCCGTTTTTTGCCTCCAGTCCGAGTCGTTGTCGTAGGAATGGATCCGGACTAGAGTAGTTGCTTTTAGCTAAGTCCAAAGCTTGACAGCTTTGGGTTACTTAGAAAATTTTTCATTTTTTCGCCTTCAGTCCGGGTCGTTGTCGCAGGAATAGCTCCGGACTAGAGTAGTTGTTTTTAGCTAAGTCCAAAGCTTGACAGCTTTGGGTTACTTAGAAAATTTTTCCATTTTTTGCCTCCAGTCCGAGTCGTTGTCGTAGGAATGGATCCAGACTAGAGTAATTGCTTTTAGCTAAGTCCAAAGCTTGACAGCTTTGGGTTACTTAGAAAATTTTTCGTTTTTTCGCCTTTAGTCCGGGTCGTTGTCGCAGGAATAGCTCCGGACTAGAGTAGTTGTTTTTAGCTAAGTCCAAAGCTTGACAGCTTTGGGTTACTTAGAAAATTTTTCGTTTTCGCCCCTAGTCTGGGTCGTTTTCGTAGGAATAGATCCGGACTAGAGTAGTTGTTTTTAGCTAAGTCCAAAGCTTGACAACTTTGGGTTACTTAGAAAATTTTTCATTTTCGCCCCCAGTCCGGGTCATTTTCGTAGGAATAGATCCGGACTAGAGTAGTTGTTTTTAGCTAAGTCCAAAGCTTGACAGCTTTGGGTTACTTAGAAATTTTTTTCGTTTTTCGCCTCCAGTCCGGGTCGTTGTCGTAGGAACGGATCCGGACTAGAGTAGTTGCTTTTAGCTAAGTCCAAAGCTTGACAGCTTTGGGTTACTTAGAAATTTTTTCATTTTTTCGCCTCCAGTCCGGGTCGTTGTCGCAGGAATAGCTCCGGACTAGAGTAGTTGTTTTTAGCTAAGTCCAAAGCTTGATAGCATTGGGTTACTTAGAAAATTTTTCCGTTTTTCGCCTCCAGTCCGGGTCGTTGTCGTAGGAACGGATCCGGACTAGAGTGGTTGTTGCATATTGCTTTTGTCCTGGTTCCAATTTTGCCTATGGCTCCGGACCGGGGACTTGTGTGTGTGAGCGATACAATAAACTTACAACGAAATATAAACAGTACAAGGCAAAGTCCACTTTCATTAACCATAATTTTCAACTACAAATAGGTTATTCTTGCTTCAGTACAGAGACTAATCTATCTGTTGAAGACTTATCCTTGATTGATACTTCAGACCTTGACCTTCTCTTCACTGGTAGAACTTCCGGAGTCGGAGGCCGTGCCAAGTGTTGGCCTCAGACTCCTCTATATTGACCAATTTGTATGTTCCCGGGTGAAGCACTTCTTTGATCTTATACGGACCCTCCCATTTAGGCATGAGCTTCCCTGTGTTGGTTAGGTCCGAAGCCTCCATGTCGCAAAGGACTAGGTCTCCAACCTGAAAGTTTTTGACCCTAGCCTTCTTTCTAAAGTATTCCCTTGTCTTCTCCTTATACTTTTCCATTCTTGCAACTGCTTCGTCTCTTACTTCATCGACCAAATCCAGATTGATTCGGAGCGCTTCCTCGTTCGCAACTTCTTCAAAGTTAATAGATCTGTGGGAAGGTGAACCCACTTCTATCGGGAGCATTGCTTCGGTTCTATAAGCCAGCTTGAAGGGTGTTTCTCCAGTACTTGTTCGGGGGCTAGTCCTGTATGCCCAGAGCACGTTTGGAAGCTCTTCGGGCCACTTGTTTTTGCATTCCTGAAGCCTTTTTTCTATGCCCCTTAGAAAATTCGGTTTGTTACTTCCACTTGTCCATTACCTTGGGGGTATGCCACCGATGATTTCTTATGTTTGATGCCCCTCTCCTTCAAGTAGTTCTCAAAATCTGAACCGACAAATTGAGGCTCATTGTCCGAGACCAGGATTTGCGGAAGCCCGAACCTCATCAATAAGTTATCTATGAACCGGATACAATCTTGTTGATTTATAGTTCTCATGGCCTTGGCTTCTGCCAATTTAGTCATGTAATCGATGGCCACCAATAAGTACCTGAGATCACCCTTGGCCCGAGGAAATGGACCAACGATGTCAATTCCCCAAACAGCAAAGGGTACTGGAGACAGAACTGAAGAGGGAATAACCGGACTCTGTCTTTGCACATTGCTGAACAGCTGACAATTCTTGCATTTCTTGACAAACTCCACCGCGTCATTGTGAATTGTGGGCCAGTAATAGCCTTGCCTTATTATTTTGTAAGCTAGAGCTTTTGCAGATAAATGATCTCCACAAATCCCTTCATGAACCTCTTGCAGGCAGTATTCGGCTTCGGCTGGTCCGATCGAAAACTGTGATTTTTCCAGTCAAACCTTTTGGTCTTCGTGTTGTCAATCAGCATCAATATCAATCAACATCAATGTTCCGACCATTCCCAATGTCCTCGAAAATTGGAAATGTTTGACCTCTTCACTATTCCCCGTCTATAAATACTCCTCCTTCACTTTCATTTACTACTACTCCCTCTGTCTCTTAAAACATTTCCTGTTTACTATTTCGGGACATTCAAAATACTTTTCCCCTTTCTATTTTAAGCCATATAAAATAATATTCAATACCCACTACTCCATCCACTACTCCTTAAAAATAATATTCAATACCCACTACTTCATCCACTACTCCTTAAAAACAATATTTAATAACCACTATTTCATCCACTACTCTTTAAAAATAATATTCAATACCCATTACTCCCCCATTATTCTTTAAAAACTATATTCAATATCCACTACTCCTTAAAAACAATATTCAATATTCAATACCCACTACTCTATTAAAAAACAATATTCATTAACCACTGTCTTAAAACCCGTGTTTTTAGTCAAACGAGCAACGTTTAAAGAGACGGAGGGAGTAATATGTTTCTAGGGTTGTCATCCATGCAATTGGAGCTCAGTTGCTCTAGCTGCTGCTACCATAAAACAAAATTTATCCTTTAGCTTCTCCATGTATTGTAGTCTGCTGAGACTTAAAATCAGCTTCAAAAGGATGATCAGAAATAGATATAAATCCTTGGTAGAAAATAAAATTCAAATGATGAATAAGTCCATGATCCATCACAGCCCTAGCCGGAAATGAGTTGTCGATAACCAGATGAAAGAAACTGCTGTCATTCCCAAACAGAATCAAAATCAGAATCAGAATCAGCGATCAAATAAAAACTTGAAGAAACTGCTATCATTCCACAAGCAACGTAAGATCGGTCATATTCCTACTTTGTTCGATCTATTTGATGGTTAGACGTCATTTGTGTTTGGATATGTGTCTTTTTTTTTTTGCTAAATTGGATATGTGTCTTTTTTATAATCGATGAGTAGAGTTAAACTTTTATAGGGAAAGTTAGCTAGAGAAATGTATATTGAGAACGGATAATTAGAAAAGTTTTTGGAAAAAGCGGTGAAAAGAACATGCTCTTAGATGGGCGCTAAGATTTTCAGTACAATTTAGCTTGAATGTTTCAGCATCTAGCGTCGACACCAAACTTCCGAATATTAAAATAGTTGTGAATTTAAATATTTACAACCAAGGTCATAGATACTACCAGTTAAATTTTGGGAAATTACCCCATATACGTGTTTTTTGGTTTTATTTCTAAAAATACGGTGGTTACTTTTTCTTTCCAGAAATACTATTTCTCATCTTTTCATTTCCAAAATTACGGGATCTTTCTGACTCCTGCTTTCTTTTTCTCCCACAATCCCAACCTTATTCTCCGACACCTGACCATTCCGTCTCCGACCACGTCCCCCCTTCTTCTCCGACGGCCCCCCACACCCTTCTTCTCCGATGGTTGACGACAGCTCCGACTCCGATTACGACTCCGATATACCACCTCACATCCACTTCCTCACAACTACAACCACCACCACCACCACCTTAACCTCCGACTCCGACTCCGATATACCACCACCACCTACGACTCCAATTACACCCATCACAACCACCACCACCACCACCTCAACCTCCGATCTACTCCCCAGCACCATCTACCAATCGGGGCCGCATGCCTGATTCATCCGATCTAATTATTTCCTCCGATTCATCGGAGATGGGGGAGGTGGGGGAGATGATGATGACGGAGATGAGGGAGGTGGGGGCGGGGACAGGCGGAGAGACGGCGGGATCGAGGTGATGGGGTGGTGGAGCTGGGGTGATGGGGGAGCTGGTGGTTGTGTGCGATGGAGATAGAGGTCGGACGTGGAGGAGAGATGTAGGTCGGAGGTCGGAAGTAGAGGTTGGAGGTCGGAGATTGGAGGTGTAGGTGGGTGGTTGAATGAGAGAGATGTTGGGGTTGGTGAGAGAAATGAGAGATAGTATTGATTTTGATGAGATGATGGATCGTATTTTTAGAAAAAGTAAAAGTAATGAACCGTAATTTTCAAAAAAGTAAAGTTAATCATGGTAGTTTTGATAAAACCCCTTAAATTTTGAAAGAATGCCCTAAATACCCATTTTTTGGGTACCCACTTACCAAAATACCCACATCTCAAAACACTGCCCAGATTACCCACGGGATACGCGCTTGGGAACGACGTATCCCAACGAACTGTAGCTGCAAGAAACTTGCGAACTCTCAGATCGTGTGGAGAGGTGAAGTCGCCATCGACTTCCTCTATTTCGGGCATCTCGTCGATACGAGGCTCTTCCAGCCCCCAAATGAACACAAACTGACCACAAGCTCCTGTCTGTACTCCTTTCAATCTCCGTTTAACTCCTCCGGCCCCGCAGGGGCGTGTATAAGGTCGTCGGAAAGTTCAACGTCGACGAAATCGCCATATTGGGCGTTTCAAACCAAGCAATAGAACGGTTATGAAACTGGTATGGTATTATAGAGCATCGAATTGCGGTTCTAACGGTATATTATAGGTGGTGAAAAATGTCGGGATATGGACGAACGGAGAATGACCAAAAAACTAGCCGGAATCGACTGTAAATCGGGATTTTGGGGAAGACGCTGACGACGTATGATACGCCTATGTCAGACGCGTATCATCATATACGCTTGTCCCATTGGCGTGTGTCGTGCAAGATACGTTGATAACATACGCCCATGTCAGTGGCGTATGTGGTGGGTCTTGACAGATCCGATCGGGTGTTCGTAATCTGGAGTAAAAGGATTCGAACCTTTGCATGCCGGTACCAAAAACCGATGCCTTACCACTTGGCTATACTCCATACGGCCTATTTTGGACGGCAGGACGGGGAGAGGGGGAAGGGAGAAGCAGGGCTCGAAGAAGAAGACGAGCCGTGCAAAAGGGCGCGAGGATATAGCAAGTAAGCAGCAAGGTTCTCCCTTTAGGACCGACTACAACAAGCTCGCGACTCTAATAGAAACAAAGGGTAAGCTCTCTGCTCTATTTACTTGCAATGCTACGCCGGCAGTGCTTCCCGAATCTGGACATTTTGGTAATGAAACATAAAAATCTGGGCATTTAGGTCGTTAACCCTTAAATTTTTGTTCAAACTATTGAGAGTAGTTGTGTTCAGATGCTTAATTAGATCGATGTTAGTGGCACTAAATTTTTGTCAATGTCAAAAATATATTTTATAAGATAAAAAATTACTAAATTATTTCTCTTTTTCTAATTCTACATATAAGTGCTTTTTGGTGAAAATGTTTTTTTTTTGAATTTTTAGACATTTGTTTGGGTTATTAACAAATAGCAATTAATTATATTAAATGATATCCCGTGGCAAGCACGGATCTTAAATAGAGAATCAATTTAAAAATCGGAGACGGATTGAATATCTTGGCAAAACTAATCTTAAAAATTTTACGTTATTAATTATGTAATTCAATTGATTATAAAAATATTGTACTTCAACAATATTCGAAGATTTAAATCTCGGGGTGAAACTATGGTAGAGATCAAATAAAAGATTTCACTTATTAATAAAAATTATTTAATTTATTATTTATTTAACTCTTTTAAAAAAATTAAGAAACCAAAACACATCAATACATTATTTTTATAATTTAGATTATAAAATTTTAATTATTATAGGATTCCAATACTTTATTTTATGTATTTAAAAAAATATATAAAATTTTAGAAAAGTTAAAAAGATAGGGAAAAAATAAATTAAGATGAAACCAAGATGAAACCAAATTAAGTATTCAAGATGCATCCTTTAGTCTCTTTCTCGTGGATTTCAACAGCAATCCTATAAAACTACCCAAATATTATCTTTCATATGACAATAAAACTTTCGTCAAATAAACATTTCAGTAAACAAATTTGGTACATCAGCGAGGTTATTGTTTTATAAAAGAAATAAATAATTTAAAAATATTACAAATGATTAAGTGACACTTTCTTACCAGAATGAATTGAATAAATTAATTAATGATAGATAAATACAGTATGATGATAGTACTTCTGTTTCTAAGCTCATATACGAATCTTAGGCACCAAGAGCAAGTGTTCGATTCTTGGAATTGTAAGCCCAAATTGTTCAGTCATATCCAAGTCATCAGCTGATTTCCCCACAGGTAACTCCCAATCAAAACAATGTAGCAACTGAGCCAACACAAGTTGAACACTGAGCAGCCCTAGTTGCATACCCGGACAACCTCTTCTACCAGAACCAAATGGTAAGAGCTCAAAATCACGTCCTCGAAGGTCTATTTTACTCTCAGCAAACCTCTCCGGAATGAATTCCAGAACTTTGTCACCCCACACCTTAGAATCTCGTCCTATAGCCCATGCATTCACGATTATTCGTGACTTCTGAGGGATATGATATCCATTTATCACAATATCCTCTTTAGCTTCGTGGGGACCAAGTAATGGTACAATCGGGTGCAGTCTCATACCTTCTTTCACAACCATGTAAAGATATTCTAGTTTGGGCAGATCCGTCTCCTCCACCATTCTATCAAGTCCAACAACGGAAGCTAGCTCCTCTTGACACTTTTTCATTGCGCTTGGGTTTCTCATTAGTTCTGTTAGTATCCATTCAATTGATGTAAACGAGGTGTCAATTGATGCTGTAATGATATCGATCATGATAGACTTGATACTAGGTCTGTCAATCAGTTTGGCCAGCTCTTGATAGTTTCCAGAAGAGTTGTTTCTAGACAGTGAAATCATTTCATCGACAATGTCTCGATTATTCTTATGAGTTCCAGCATTTAAATTTTGCTCATGCTCATCAATAATTAGCTCCAACATTGCATCAAGTTTCTTGCTCGATTCCTTGTACTTTCGAGTCAATCCCTGTATAAGAGGTAATGTTTAGATTATGTTGATACTAGCTAGAGAGGATGAACTTAATTGGACGAACAAGTTAGAGTACACAAGCAAAAGGAAATTGACTAGCAGCGATATATATTGTGGAGATATGGATGGTCGAAACAAAAAAGACCTAACTTATTAAGTAATATAGAATTCCTTGACAATATATGTACCTGTAGGTCAAATGGCTTGAGGAAGGGCACAAAGTCTGCAATGTTAAACTGTCCGGCCAAAGTGAAGGCTTCGGTCATGATACCTTTAAGATCAAATCGATCATCTTTGCTTCGTCCCAAAAGGAACCTAAAAGTCATGTTCTCAATCAAACACCCCACCTTATCACTGACATTCACCACCTCACCAGCGATCGCAGCTTTCCTAATCTCCTCCACAACTAAGCCAACCTCCTCTTTTCTCATCCCTTGAAAAGAATTAACTTTTGCAGGAGCTAAAAGCTCTTGCACAACAAATTTCCTGACGTGCCTCCAGTAGGTACCATTGGTGAAGCTAATGCCATTGTTACCATAGGACATATGTGCAACAGCCTCCATTTGTGGTCGTACAGCAAAAACACTGTCATGAGTTTTTAGGAAAAGTTGAGCAGCCTCAGGAGAGGAGACAACTATAGCTGGAACCGAACCCATGCGTAAAGACATAATAGGACCATACTTGTTCGATAACTCATGGAAAGTGCGGTGGGGAAGGCTGCCCAAACTAAACAGGCTACCAACAATTGGTAATCCTCTGGGGCCTGGTGGGAGTAGCTTACGCTGCCTGGTATCTAGTATCCACCAAAACGCAGCACCGAGAACGAGGAAGAGGAATGAAAAGGCCACAGAAAGTATCATCTTTAAATTAAAAAAATAAAATAAAGTGTTTAAAGCTAGAGTACTACTGAAGGTCTTGATTGGTATGTAATGTAACTCAAATGTAGTTGCTGCTTGTTAACTATGTGGTGTTGAGTAAGGCTAAGAGTTGGTTTATATAGGCCAGAGCAGAGCAGCCAAAATGAACCAGGTAAATTACATGCAGTGTTTCCGTTGAATTTGGGGTTGGATTGTACGACAAGCTATATAAAGATTCCAAGTCCAGGAAAGCTATTCAAAGTCGGTCCTGAGTTTTACTTGGTTTGTTTTTTCCTTTAAAAATTTGACACCAACGACTTAATTAATTAAACGCCCACACACATGTCTACAAAATTATTTGAATGTTTAGAAGAGGTCAAGAGTGGAGGTTAGAATTCTTTTATCTAATATAAATATCGGAAATAAACAAATAATTAGGTCCCAATGTGATTTTCAGTGATATATTTTTTTTTTCAGAATACCTGTCCAAACTCGTTTGTAAGGGAGGGGGTGTGAGTGATAAATTTTGTGAGAAACGGCCAAAATATAAAGCACTAAATTAAAAACTAATTCCAAATTAAATACCACAGCGCGCATAAATAAGCACTAAAATTAACACTAATTCCAAAATAGCAGTAGTAAAAGGTGGCACAAATCATACATAGCTTGCAATATTAAATTAAAAAGTATATATATATATATTGACATTGTAATTGGCACAAGGCGGCATAAACTTGAATAGTGGGACGGGATTTCTAGTAGCTGCATCCTGCATGTGTTTCTCTCTTTCGTTCAAAAGTCAGATCAGACATTCTCGCAGGCAAGTGAGAGTTAACTACGTACAGTCTAGAGGAGTGTACTCAAAGCATTTTGCTGCCACCGCATGTACTAATGCGTTGTGACGTTGTGTTATTATAAATAAAGTCAAAAATATTTACTATTTATTTTTAATAAATCAAAAAAAAATAAATTATGAAATTAAAAATAAATAGCAAATGTTTTTTTAACATCTAAATATATAATTTGAAATACTAGAATTCAACACCTTTTCATTTGGTTACGATAGCATTCAAGAAAAATGTATGAAACTCAACAAAAAATTATTTTTACTTCTCGTACTGATATGGGCAAAAAGTAAGCCCTAAAGACACATTTAATGTGGCATTAATTAGACTCGGAATGGTCCAAACGTGGGGCCCACCAGATGGGCCCAAACCCTATTTTACAATATTAATTTCGTAATTAATATTAGGGGTAACAACCAGCTCAGCAAGAAGAGTCAAATAAGGATATTACTCCTACTTGACTTAGCCTTCAAGATACATATCTCAACATGGAAACTGATTCCTAAAAGGAATAGATCCAGAACCTTCCTTGAGGCGGTGGCTTGCCCACCAAGTCTCCTATTCCTACCATAATTCTTAGGCTTCTCAGCCTATATAAAGGGTCTGACCCCTCATTCTCAGAACTACGTTTTGGCTTGATTCTCAATACGAGATACGTAGGCACTCTGTGAGGACCGATCAGTCCCGAACACGGAAACAACCATTAAAGCACGAAACTCTCGAACCCTAGCATTAAATACAATTCGTAACCTAGTTTTTATTCCACAACATTTGGCGCCGTCTGTGGGAAGAAGACATCAACCATGGTTCAAACACGAAGAACAACACCAAGCACTACAGAGCCAATCACAACCGAGGCTCTACCTCTTAGCTCTGCTCCGCCTGTCACCGAACAGGTACCCCCAACAACCGGGACGATCGTTCAACATCAAGTTTCTCAACCCCTAGGGACGACTTCCCATGTTGAGAGTACGTTACCTCCGATCGTCCACACAAATCCAGGGACTAATCCCCTTCAGATGGTGGTCTCTCCCTTGATTGTAGATCCCAACAACCCTCCACAAGGGGTCCAGATCCACACTACGGATCTCCCCGTGAACACCAACCCTATGTATGGGCTGCCTAACTACCTACCTACTCAAAGAGCTGGATCAAGTGGCCATGCGTTGCAGATTCGAGATCGAGAGTATCTTGACTACTCTGGTCCCTATACCGATGAATCGTCTTCCGATGATGAAAATCGTGATGAAGCCCCGAGAAGGCGACGTGTTAGTAGAGAGCCTCTGAGTAGGCGTCAAACTATCCATGATGGACCCCCATCAACAACTGCAGAAAGGATCAAGGCTCATGAAGCCGAGATCTTAAGATTAAAGGAAGATATGGCAAGGGAGCAAGCGAGGTTACATCATAATAGACCACCTCCAAACTCAGGAGGGATTCCTTTTATTGATTTAGAAAGGCCTTCGAGGAGGCAGAGAAGGGCTGATGCCACAACTGATAGAACAGCAAGGGTTGAAACCCCCAAGAGTAACCCCAAGGATCTGATGCCACTTGGGGATCCTGATGATCCCACACCCCCGTTTACTGAGGAGGTAATGAATGCTCGTATCTCAAAGAAGTTCAAGATGCCGACGATCAAGGCTTATGACGGAACGGGCGATCCCGCAAATCACGTTAGGACATTCTCAAACGCACTGCTGTTGCAGCCTGCAAGTGACGCCTTGAAGTGTAGGGCGTTCCCTCAAACCTTGTCGGGCATGGCTCAAAGATGGGATAGCCGGCTGCCTGCGAATTCAATTGGCTCCTTTAAGGAGTTAAGTGCTGCCTTTGTTAGTCAGTTCATCATCGGGAAGGTGCATGAGAAAAGCTCTGCATCCCTTATGTATGTGGTACAGGGGAAGATTGAAAATCTGAGAGATTATTTGAAGAGGTTCACTAAGGAAACGTTGAACATCACTGATTTGGAGAATAAGGTGGCCATGGTAGCCCTGGAACACGGAACCACTGACGAGTTCTTTAAGAGGTCGTTGGCAAAGCATCCCCCTGAAAACATGGCTGAGCTCCAGCGAAGGGCTGACAAGTATATCAGGGCTGAAGATATCATGAAGAAAGAAGCTGCAGGAGGTAATGGCAAGGGTAACAGCGACTCCAAGAAAAGAAAGCAAGACCAAGAGTATGATGCTAGGGACAAGTATCCCCGTACTAGCAAAGGCTCTGAGTCAACATCGAAGAAGAGTATGGTACCAAGATTTTCTGACTATGCAAGGTTGAATGCTCCTAGGAGTCAAATCTTGTTAGAGATCGAGAAGGATAAGGACTTCCGATGGCCGAAGCCGCTCAGGGGTGATCCCGCAAAGAGAAACAAGGATCAATACTGTAGGTTCCACCGAGACGTGGGACATGACACAGATGATTGCAGACAACTGAAGGACGAGATTGAATTCTTGATCCGAAAAGGAAAACTGAATAATTTCACAAAAAGTGGAGATCGTGGAACCCAAAGAGGGGATTACAACAGATCGGACAATGATAGAAGGGATAATGATCGTGATTGTAACACACAGCCCCGAGGGCCAGTTATCAACATGATATGGGGAGGCCCGATAGCAGCCGGTACAACTCGAAACTCCCGAAAGGCGTATGCCAGGGAGGTGATGCATATCGTGGGAGAAGCCCCGAAGCGTGCTAGAACTGAAATTGCGATTGGTTTTGATGATTCTGACCTTGAAGGGGTGAAGTTCCCTCATGACGACCAGTTGGTCATAACCCTTGTGATCGGAAATTCAGAAGTGAAACGAGTCTTGATAGACAACGGAGCTTCTGTTAATGTTTTGTTCCATGATGCATTTGTAAAGATGGGATACACCGACTCTCAACTTACCCCAACCAATATGCCAATCTACGGATTTAATGGAGTGGAGTCCAAAGTTGAAGGGACTATTCAGTTACCCATGACAATTGGGCAAGAACCTAAGGAGGCTACTCAGATGTTGAATTTTCTGGTGATCAAAGCATCTTCGACTTATAATGCAATCCTGGGAAGGACTGGACTTCATGCGTTCAAGGCTGTTGCCTCTACTTATCATATGAAGATTAAGTTTCCAACCCGAAACGGAGTTGGAGAATAGAAAGGCGACCAGAAGATGGCAAGGAGTTGTTATGTATCTGCTCTAAGAGTTGATGGAGTCGGGGGGCAAGTACTCCCGATTGAAGACATGGATGTCCGTAATGATGATGAACACCGAGGGAAGCCAGCAGAGGATTTAATCCCCATTCCTTTAGAGCAGGGCGACCCTGAGAAGGTTACATATATAGGAGCATCTCTGAAGGAACCCCTGAAGGGCGAGTTGACAACGTTCTTGCAAAAGAATAGCGATGTGTTCGCTTGGACAGCAGCAGACATGCCAGGGATTGACCCCCAACTTATAACTCATAGGTTGAATGTCGATCCTGAACGGAAGACGATACAGCAGAAGAAGAGGAATTTTGCTCCTGAGAGGCAAGAGGCCATTAAGCAAGAAGTTAATAAGCTTTTAGAGGCTGGGTTCATTGAAGATATTCAGTTCCTAGAATGGTTAGCTAACCCGGTGATGGTCAAGAAGGCGAATGGAAAGTGGAGGATGTGTATAGATTTCACCGATTTGAATGATGCATGTCCGAAGGATTGTTTTCCTGTCCCAAGGATAGACATGTTGATAGATGCCACTGCTGAACATGAGATGTTGAGCTTCATGGACGGGTTCAGCGGCTACAATCAGATTAAGATGCACCAGGATGACATCCCTAAGGTATCTTTCATAACTGACTTTGGTGTTTTCTGCTATCTTGTTATGACTTTTGGTCTAAAGAATGCAGGTGTTAGTAGTATTTTTGTGTGTTCGTTCTCAGGGAAGGACTAAATTTAATACAAAGTTCAGGTTTCTTATCTCTTTTCGTCTAGAAGTGTGTGAGAAAAATTTTGGGTTTGTGTATTAACTAAATTAATTAAAAACTAATTATAAGCACTAAGAATTGATTTTAAACTGAGATTCAAATATATGGGAAAACAATCTAAGAACTGGGGTTCTTCACTTGGTCTCAATACATGCTCAATATTAATGTGATATCTGTGTTCCTACCTTGCTGAAAACAATTCTTCTAAAGTTATACTGTACCCTCCCAGGTTACAATATAGTGCCTACAGCTACACCATAATTGTCACTCCCGTGATACAATCAAAGTATATCTATAAACTGTTAAGTGCCAAGAATTATATGTCTCACAATTCTCCTATTAATCTCCCGATCTAATATTCAAATTATGTCTGTTAAATCATGTACTAAGATTGCAACTTCTCTCCCAAGCTTATTACAATCCCTAGAATACAATCAAAGGTTCATGACTCCCCTAATTGTGTTAAGATCTCATTAACAGATCAGCAAAGCAGAAAATCACATAATCAAGCATGCATGAATACCAAGGAATACTACCCAATCCTCAGATTAGAGAATTATTTATGCATATTTAATAAAGAAAACATAATAATAATATTGAATGAAAACGTAATATTAAAAATATGGAGTTTAGATATTACACGTTTTGAAAATTGAATACAGCTTGGATAGAACACCTTCAATCCTTGCTCCTTCTCTTCTCTCCAATAGGTTATGAAAATCTCCTAAAATAATACCCTAGATGTGTTTATATAGGCTCTACAAGTCTTGCCCAGCAAGAAAATACCAAAACAGAATTATAATAGAATTTCTGCAAAATACGTTTCCTAAACTGATTCTGTTTTTAAGGAAAATTCGTAGCTGACTTTTCTTCAGATATGCTGGAACGTTCCAATCGTAATTGGACCTCTGGACCACTTTAGAATGATAGAGAATCTTGTTATCTTCGCGTGGACTGCTTACGGGTCTCAAACGGAGTTGTAGAACTCAAGATATGGCCAAAATAGTAAAAATTGTAATTTTTCAGCACCGCGCGCGTGCAACCTGCGCCCAACAGTCTGTTCTTCGCGCAGATTGCTCCTACCCGGCGCAATTTGCTCATGGGAATCCTATCCCAAGTTGTAGAAAATCTCCCAGGCTTCGCGTGGGCGGTAAGATCGCTAAAAACGGACTTCTAGAACTCCAGATATGGCCAAAACAGTATAAGCTGCGCAGCCTTCCCGGAAAATCCGAATTTTAATCAATTAATTCTCCAAAAACGATAGAAGCATCAACTTTAATCAACATTCTTGTAAATCTGCACAACTACACAAAACACATCAAAACTACACAAACTTGAGTCCAAAACAATCAATTTAAGCCGAACGGAGGCATTCCAAGTGGATATAAAATCCACTTATCAAACCCCCAAACTTAAACTGATGTTTGTCCTCAAGCATAAACAATTACAACTACCTAATTAGTACCACTTCCGTAGGTGATCACGGTTGCATTTGGCATATGCAACAAGCCCTTTAAACCCCTAGGCAGCCCTAGTGGACGAGTAAGGTCTCGTGAGGGCCTATAGCGAATGTACCCACAAAATCCATTTAACCTAATGCAATGCAATGCATGAATGCAACTAATATGAAAAATGCAATTAATCTAGCCTACCATACCTTCAAATCCTCTCATGCCATATCAACTTAAGAATCAAAGTAAATACATAATGTCTTGGTATCGAAAGTGCAAGTATTCACATAGTCTACTCAATGAACATGCATAAGTTCTCACAAGCCCATGTCAAGTGTAAGAATAAGTTAGTAAACATGCTAAGCCTACAAGATTACATCTTTGAGACAAAACTCGGGATCTCATACGCAAAAACAAGCAAACACTCACAATCCACTCACAAAAGAATATTCACTCAAGATCAAGGGTAAGTGTATCACTCAATTCCAACAAAATCATAAGCATGCTTGACATTTGGTATCAATCTAACTCTTAACACAACATACATCAATGCCGATAATCAAAAGGTCTTCATTCGGTTGTAACGTGGGCTAGGGACAAGGTATGTCAAATAAGCTAAAAACAGGTGAAGTGTCAAAAGCTAGTAAGTACCATAATGAACCATTCACAACACCCTATTTCCCCCCACATAAATTTTACTAGGAACACTCGACTAGTCGACTAAAGTAGGATCACAACAAACACAAACATGCTCTCATAATATATTTTTTTTTCTTTTCTTTTTTCTTTTTTTTTTCGAGAGCTAAATAAAACAGTAATATAAACAATAACAATGATCCCACAATTTATTACATATGCCGACTATCAAGTAAACAAACCCAATTTCAATATTCCCCCCAAAAGTACGACCAACAATAAACCCCTCCTTGCACACCTTATTACTCCCTTAAGCACTTTACTAGCCTTTGACAATGTGGGTTCAAATTAATGTAAGGCCAATACAAGAAAAAGGTCTAGGCAAGTAATGTGGTATGTCACCGAAAAATAGGATTAAGCTCAACGGGTTAACTAATTGATCATGTAAACATGGTGTAGTAATATGGGAAAATATGTGGTTATTCCTAATTGCCTTTATCATTTTAATCGTCAAATAATGTCATGCGTTTCAAGAAAGACCTCAAACAACTGCTAGCAATGCAAACAATCAGTGGACACTCAAGCAAACGAATAAATTGCAAAAAAATATGCAATATGGCTCAAAAACTCACTTGGTGGAAAAACATACTCAATCCCAAGCAAAAATCTCTCTAACGCACCAACTTGTATTCAAAGCATGCAAACTAAATCATCTTGCACATATTCATGTCCTTCTAATTACTTACAACATTCAATAAGTCTACTAGCTTCAACTTACTAGTGTATGTGTGTGCACAAGAACAAAGCATATCACTTCTCAATCAAAAGCGTCAACAACACAAAATTCCTATCAAGCATGGGTGCAAATGCAAACTATTATGAACTCATATGATATACTGTACTAAAAAAAACAGAATGTCCTATATGAAACAAACGTAGATAACACAACATATATGCATGATTTACTACTAATAATATGCAAAGCATGAAATCCTACATGAACAAATAATACAACAACAACTTACTAATCCCTCAAACCACCCCCAAACTTAAAATATTCAATGTCCGCATTGAATGGAAGTAAATACAAGGGATAATAGAAAACATACCTAAATAAAATTGCCGAAAAGCGTGGGTTGCCTCCCACGAAGCGCTTCTTTAACGTCAATAGCTTGACGTTACTTCTACCTGGAAACTTCAATGAGGAGAAAAAACAAACAGATGCACATATCTACGAATTTCTAATATAAGTTTATTGTTCAAATAAACCTTAGATTCATTGAAAGGTACGAAAACTTTCAAGAACCTATCATGCTCAAGAGACTTGGAAACATCAAAATAGCTAGAAAAGTCGTCAGAATAATCATTATAAGTACGACTCATATACTCCTCCCAAATCGGATCCTTATACTCTAAAGCAAGATTTTCAATTTTATCAATATTAACTTCCTTCTCTTCTATAATTGGACACTCATCAATTTTAATCTCGTCTACCAATGTATTAAGCTCAAAAATTTCTAGATTTGGTAGAATTTCAATTGCATCCAAATTATCATTAATGCGCATGGGACAATTATCAACTACACAAGTAGACTCATCAGACACAACATTATCATCAATTGCTAAACAAGAATCATGGCATAGAGGAAAATTGACACAAGGGGGAGTTCTATAACAACCTTCATGCCACACTGCTCGAACTTCCCAAATAAAATTATTTAGTTTAGCATTCTCCTCGTACCAAGCTATTGAATCACATGGAATATCATTGTCACTAGCAATCTCTAAAGTTGGTTCATCAAAAACTTCCAAAGAAAGTAAGGGAGGATTAGACTGAGTTCCTTGAATCATTTTATTGAGCGCAATCTCCCAATCAGCAAGTAAAGAAGGATTAGACTGAGTTAAACTCGTATCAACATCATTACACATATATGGATTAAGATCATCATGATATTGATTTTCAAACGAATATGAATAATCATTGCTAGGGGCATATGGAGCATAAAATGAGTTCTCAGAATAGAACGAATTCACCTGATATGCATTACAATCCTCATAAGCATTGAATTGTGGGTAAGGATTGAAGTCTTGACATTGTTCCTAACTGTTGTAGAAATTCTGAGCATTGTTCTAACCAAAGTTGTACTCCATCTAGTCTCTCTCCTCAAAACCTGTTTAAGTTGTCTACCTCAAAGAACCTGTAGACACACCAAAGAAAGAAATACAAAAAGAAAGAAAAGAAAAATATATACAAATATAAAATCCAAACTACAAGAAACAATTAACATAAACTCAACTATACTGCCTTCCCCGGCAGCGGCGCCAATTTGTTAGTAGTATTTTTGTGTGTTCGTTCTCAGGGAAGGACTAAATTTAATACAAAGTTCAGGTTTCTTATCTCTTTTCGTCTAGAAGTGTGTGAGAAGAATTTTGGGTTTGTGTGTTAACTAAATTAATTAAAAACTAATTATAAGCACTAAGAATTGATTTTAAACTGAGATTCAAATATATGGGAAAACAATCTAAGAACTGGGGTTCTTCACTTGGTCTCAATACATGCTCAATATTAATGTGATATCTGTGTTCCTACCTTGCTGAAAACAATTCTTCTAAAGTTATACTGTACCCTCCCAGGTTACAATATAGTGCCTACAGCTACACCATAATTGTCACTCCCGTGATACAATCAAAGTATATCTATAAACTGTTAAGTGCCAAGAATTATATGTCTCACAATTCTCCTATTAATCTCCCGATCTAATATTCAAATTATGTCTGTTAAATTATGTACTAAGATTGCAACTTCTTTCCCAAGCTTATTACAATCCCTAGAATACAATCAAAGGTTCATGACTCCCCTAATTGTGCTAAGATCTCATTAACAGATCAGCAAAGCAGAAAATCACATAATCAAGCATGCATGAATACCAAGGAATACTACCCAATCCTCAGATTAGAGAATTAGTTATGCATATTTAATAAAGAAAACATAATAATAATATTGAATGAAAACGTGATATTAAAAATATGGAGTTTAGATATTACACGTTTTGAAAATTGAATACAGCTTGGATAGAACACCTTCAATCCTTGCTCCTTCTCTTCTCTCCAATAGGTTATGAAAATCTCCTAAAATAATACCCTAGATGTGTTTATATAGGCTCTACAAGTCTTGCCCAGCAAGAAAATACCAAAACAGAATTATAATAGAATTTCTGCAAAATACGTTTCCTAAACTGATTCTGTTTTTAAGGAAAATTCGTAGCTGACTTTTCTTCAGATATGCTGGAACGTTCCAATCGTAATTGGACCTCTGGACCACTTTAGAATGATAGAGAATCTTGTTATCTTCGCGTGGACTGCTTACGGGCCTCAAACGGAGTTGTAGAACTCAAGATATGGCCAAAATAGTAAAAATTGTAATTTTTCAGCACCGCGCGCGTGCAACCTGCGCCCAACAGTCTGTTCTTCGCGCAGATTGCTCCTACCCGGCGCAATTTGGTCATGGGAATCCTATCCCAAGTTGTAGAAAATCTCCCAGGCTTCGCGTGGGCGGTAAGATCGCTAAAAACGGACTTCTAGAACTCCAGATATGGCCAAAACAGTATAAGCTGCGCAGCCTTCCCGGAAAATCCGAATTTTAATCAATTAATTCTCCAAAAACGATAGAAGCATCAACTTTAATCAACATTCTTGTAAATCTGCACAACTACACAAAACACATCAAAACTACACAAACTTGAGTCCAAAACAATCAATTTAAGCCGAACGGAGGCATTACAAGTGGATATAAAATCCACTTATGAGCTACTTACCAACGACTGGTGAATAAGATATTCGCCCATTTGATTGGAAAAACTATAGAGGTCTATGTTGATGACATGTTAGTCAAGAGCCTTTTCAAGGCAGATCACATTAAGCACCTCAGAGAGGCATTCGAAGTGCTGAGGCACCACAAGATGATGTTGAATCCAGCCAAGTGTGCTTTTGGTGTTGGATCAGGAAAATTCTTGGGATTGATGGTTTCAAAGAGAGGCATAGAGGCCAATCCTGACAAGATCAAAGCGATACTGGACATGGAACCCCCCCGTTCTATAAGAGATGTGCAAAGGTTAACTGGCCGAGTTGCATCCCTGGGGAGATTTATCTCCAAATCTGGTGACAAATGCTTGCCTTTCTTTCAGGCATTGAAGAAGGTGAAAAATTTTGAGTGGACTAAAGAGAGCCAAGAGGCCTTTGAGCAGCTGAAGAAATACATGGCTGAAGCCCCGTTATTGGCCAAACCAAGTCCTGGGGAGACTCTCTACTTGTACCCGGCGGTATCCGAACAAGCATTGAGTGCTGTCCTTGTTCGAGAAGAGAAAAAGGTTCAGAAACCTATCTATTATGTGAGCAAGGTTTTGCATGGGGCTGAGTTGAATTACTCGACCATAGAGAAGTTCACATTGGCATTAATAACAGCCTCGAGGAAGCTATGACCATACTTCCAGTCGCACAAAATTGAAGTCCTGACGGACCAGCAGTTAAGGAACATATTGCATAGCCCGAAGGCCAGTGGACGGCTAATCAAATGGGCTGTAGAGATTGGAGAGTTTGATATCACATACAAGCCTCGAACAGCCATTAAGGCTCAGGCATTGGCTGACTTCGTGGTTGAATGCACCATTAAAAACCAAGAAGTCGGGGGGCAAGAGATAGTGATCACCCCTGAGAAGGGGGGAAAAGAAGAGGAGCTCGTACCTGATCTGAAGGAGTATTGGGTGCTCTATTTTGATGGAGCATCAAAAACAAAATCTAGTGGTGCAGGTTTGGTTTTGCAAAGCCTCGATGGGTTCACAGTTGAGTACGCTTTGAAGTTGGACTTTCCTACCACCAACAATGAAGCGGAGTATGAGGCCTTAATAGCCGGTTTAGGCTTGGCCAGAATCATGAGGGTCAAGAACCTCAAAGTTTGTGGAGATTCAAGACTAGTAGTCTCGCAAGTGAATGGCGAATTTGAGGCCAAGGATGAAATTATGGCAAAGTATTTGAGTGTCGTAAAGGCTGTTATGACTCAGTTTGATGAATGCTATGTGGAGCATATTCCGAGAGAAGAGAACACTAAGGCCGATGCCCTGTCCAAGTTCGCTTCTTCTGAGATAGAGAATTATGTAGGAAGCGTTTACTTCCAGGTCTTGAAGGCCCCGACCGTTAACTCGAAATTGGTGGCACCAATCGATATAGGAAGCTGCTGGATGGATCCCATCAAAGCTCACCTCGAAACCGGCTGGCTCCCTGATAATGCCTTGGAGGCACGAAATGTTATTCCCAGATTACACACTTGTATAATTGTAGAGGGGGGGGGGGTTGAATACAATTCTTGATAATTATAAATTTCTGATAAAAACCACAGAAATCTATAAGGAAATAATTGCTGAATAAGAAATGGTTCACAAACACATAAAAAATCAGGTGGTTAAATGTACCACCTGAGACTTTTATTCGAAGAAAACCCTGTGATACAAATGTACACAGCTTCTGTGTTTACAACTCTCAGCTTCTAAAGATATTCAAGAAACCCTAAGCAAATGTGTATGTTTTCTTACTATCTAAAGAGTTGCTACACTTGGTTATATATTCCAAGTTTACAAGTGCTACAGGAATAAGATAATATTAATCTAATTCAAGTTGACTTGCTACTCCACTCCAAATCCACATGTAGCCGAAAGGTTGTCCTTGTGAACAGATATGTCCCCTGCACCTTTCTTGTATGTACTGTGTAAATGGAATGCTTCTTTCTTCTGTGTTTCCAAAGTATGGCTGCCATATTGCTTTTTATACCTACTATCAACCCATGTGATCTGTCAATCAAACCTGTCCTTATCAACTGCTAATTCCTAGCATAGGATAAAGTGACAATGATTATCCGTTGATGTTGTGTCTACTTATCCGTTGATGGTAGTTTGAGCTGTATCCGTTGATCGAGTAGATTTGAGTTGTATCCGTTGATAGAGCCCTGTTCTCATCCGTTGATACATTTTCACTTAGACAGAATTACATAGCATAGCTTATTTACAATTGGCTACCCTATTCTGCCTATCCATTGATGGTCAACATGACTCTGAATAAAGACACTATCAACTGATAAATAGAGATATTGCAGTATGCTACAAAACCTCATCCGTTGATGAGCTACCTGTCAACGGATAGAGTTATAAGGTCTTATCCGTTGACAGTTACAAAACTTGACTTATACAATTTTGCTTGAATGTTAAGTTATCATCAACTACAACACATTCCTAACAATCTCCCCCAATTTATACTTGATGGCTATAAAGCATAAATTCAGAACCTTGATGATAACAAAACATTCCTAACGATATATACACACTTCAGTATGCAAACATTGTATTAAGCTACAAAAATTAAAAACAGAAAGCTTTAAGAAACTTATCAGAGATGTGCTCCTTTAGATTGAGCAGATTAATGAGGTTTCCTCTCTCTGGTTGGCTGCACCCTTGACTTTCCTTCCTTGGCTGAGTTGGACTCAATTTGCACTTGAAGTTGCCTATAGAAGGTATCTTCTTCAACAACCTTTGGATTTAGCTTTAGTTGTAACCATCTCAGGTAGTCAGAACTAGCCTTTGACAGTTGGTCTTCTAACCTGAAGAATCTCCTAGTGCCCTCATCATCCCTGAACTCCATCATCCAAAAGGGTTGAATGTGGATTTTCTGTCCATTATAAGGGATCTTCATTTTCTTTGGTAGACTTGAGGGTGAGTTCCATTCTCTCCTTATTTCTTCTATTCTGCTAATTATCTCCCTTCTGGCTATCTCAGAGAACCCTGTGTGTCTCTTGAAAGCTGAGAACACTCTGGTCAATGTATGATAATTTTCTCCAAGAACCTTCTTTAGTGGCCATGTCCTCTGACTTCCTCCCTTGTAGACAAACACTAATCTCTCAGGCCGATTCTTGTACTTGTCAATTCCTCTTACTTCTGACAATTCATCCAAATATAGATTCATGTCAGAGTATTCTTCAATTTCTGCCTGATAGATAAAGTCTTCTTTGTTTTCCAAGATTGGTTGTTTGACAATGGCAGGTACCCTAGCAACTTGAACTGGTCCCTTTGAAAGTTGCTTCTTTGGAGCCCTTTTCTTCTGTTTTGGATTTAGCAAGAATGAAGGAACTTCAATTGAATCAAAATTCACTGGTTCCTCTTTAGGCCTTATGGGGTCACCATGAAAGTTTACAGTTGGGTCGATTACTATTGCAGACATAGGTACTGGTGAACCAATTGTTTCTTTTTCTGGAGAGGGTTCTGGAGAAAGAACCCTCTTGGTTTTAGCTTTCCTTCTTCTAGGTTTGATTTTGGGAACTTCCTCAGGTTCCTTCATTTCAACCTCTACCTCATCCATTAACTCTTGAGCTAGCCTGGCTTGCTTCTCTTCTGAGTTTTCATGTTGATTTTCTGTACTTGGATGGGCTTCCCTTTGGATTCTGGAGACTTCTTCTCTTTTAGCTTCCACAAATCTAGGATGACTGTTGGATATATTTAATACTTTTCCATTCCTCATGATTACAGCCATCCAATCTCTTACACTCTTATTTGTCTGAACTTTGAACTCCATAATTGTTTTTCCCATTAGCTTTACTTCATCATTCTTGGGAAATGGGTAGTCCAATTGAAGCTTGTTCTTCCCATTTTCCTTTGGTGGTGAGTAGGCTCTGGTTTTGATAGCTGGTTCAAATTCTTTGACAAATGATGGCTCAGCATCATAGAATGTAGGAGCCACAACCCTTGGAGTGAGCACCTTCATGATTGTGGTTGATATTGTTGGAGCAGAAGATTGAGCATTAAGGAACAGAGTTGATGCAATTGATTCATTGATCATCCTCTCTGTCCTTAGAATTCTGTCATTAGCCTCCTTGTTTATCTTTTCCAAAGCTTCTATCCTGGCTTGCCTTTCACCATCTGAGATGTCTTCTAATCTTTGAATCTCAGGCAAAGCCACTTGTTTCTTCACAGGGGAAGCCTTTATCTCAAACTCTGTTGGATTGACCACTACAATTGGCTGTTGCTCCCCCTCAATATGTGCTATCTCACTACTGGTAGCTTGAAATTGGCCAGTAGATGTTGCAGCCTCTTCTGTGCTTGTTCCCATTTTCTCCCCCTTTTTGTTAGCATCAAGGGTTGGGGTTGAAGCTGCAAGTAGCATTTCCAGTAGTTGAGTTTGTTTTGTTTGATTGGCAATGATGGTGTGCAATTGAGATTCCATACTATCCACCCTTGAGGAAAGAAGCTGAACAGACTTAGCCAGGCTATCTTCTTTGAGAAGTTTGCTAGAAAGCACCTTCTGAGTGGTAGTAGGAGCTAGTGCCTCAATCCTGGCATCTAGTGCTATTTTCATATCTCTAATTGCAGACTGGACCTCCTCTTGCTGTGTTCTTTGAATAACAGATTGCATCTTTTGTAATTTCAGGGAGGCCATTACTTGCTCAAGAACAGTCTTTCTCTGTGGTTCTGCAGTTTGGTGCTCAGCCTTAGCAGATTGGTATTGCTTCATGATTTCCACATTGAGATGCCCAAGTTCAGTGGCATTGGAAAACATCCATCCTGGAGTTTCATCTTCATTTATGTCTTCACCATCTGAACTTTGACTGTCATAACTGCCAAACTCTTCACTTCCAGCATTTGGAGACAGGGTTTGTAAAGCTTCTTTTGCTCTTTGAAGAGATTCTGAGGTGTGCACTAGGTGCATTGCCTCCTCTGCCTCCACATTGCCCTGCTGTGCCATGACTTGATAGGCAGAAACAGGATGAGTAAAGGTTTCAGGATCCAAAGAGATGGAGTCAATAACTGACTGATATTCTTGTCTAAATTCCATCTCTTTGGAAGCTTCATTAACCTCCATTAACTCACTTGCAATGACTGATTCTTCCTGCCTTATTTCTCCTGTAGTCCCTTCTCTTCTCTCCTCTCTCTTTTCTTGCATCAGGGGCTCCCCCTGGCTCACACCTCTCACACCCTCACCTTCACCTACTAAGGTGGAACTCTCTAGCTCTCCTTTTGCCTGACCGGAAGAAATGGTCAGCCTCTCATTGATTTTCTCTCCTTTTGCCTGCTCACAAGGCAGCCTCTCACTCCCTTCCCTCATTCCTAAAAGTGTTTCAATTACTACAAACTCCTCCACAGTTGACATAGGAATGTCACATTTTGTAGTGGTAGAGAGAGTTGTCAACGGATAAGGAGTATCCGTTGATGTAGTAGTTATTGCTGTCAACGGATAGTTAGTTGAAGACATATCCGTTGATGAAGAAACACTTGTCAACGGATGAAGGATATCCGTTGATGAAGGTAAACGAGTATCCGTTGAAGTGAAAACCAACACGGAATCTGTGGTGATTGATTTTAAGGAAGAGGCCACAGATAGTGTTGTGAATTCAGGAATGGAAGATTGATGGCCCAACAAATCATCTAAAAGAGGATGACCACCAATTGTTGAGTGGGGCTTCTCCATGAATTTTAAAGATGGAGAATCAGGAATTGATGTAGATATCATATCCACATCCAGAGATGGAGTTGGTGATGGTGGATCAAAATGTGTATCGATTTGAAGGTTAAGATCAAGGGGCTGTGACTCCACATTTATTGAAGTCACATCAAACTGAATTTGAGAAGGTACAGTTTGCTGTACAGTGTGTGCACCCTGTGATTCCCCAATGGTTTTGGATTTTACCCTTCTACCATAGGTTTTTGAGGGAGAGCTATCTGTGTCCCTTGCCCTTTTGTGCTGTGTTCCTGAAATGGAACTCAAATTAGTAGTCACACCCTGTTGAGAGGATGTAACTAGAAATTGGCTTGTAGGTTCATTAACAGTCTTTTGAGAGACTGAAATGTTGGGTGCACTTGCCTTACCTTCCTTATCCTTAGGGCTTCTTTGATGTTCACCCTGTCCCTCACCACTCACTACCACCTTCACACTCCCCTCAAGAGCTTTGGTAGTTTTTGCAACAGATGCCTTTTGAGAGACACCTGAGGTTTGTCTTTTAGATTGTGGTTTAGGAACTTTGGATTTGGTCACTTTGGTAGGAGCCTGTTTGGTCACAGTCACAGACTCCATTGTGACACTAGAAGGCAAAGAAATTTGGGGGTTGGAGATAGGAAGTTCAGGGTTGGAAACAGTTACCTGAATAATTGGTAGATATACCAATTGTACTTCTGCATTTAGGTTCATTCGAATCAAATCACTTAAGACTCTCTTCTCCTGAACAAAACAATTGAACTTGCTATCCGGGTTAGCAATGGATAGCTCATTCTCAGATACATGCAGTGCTAGGAGCATTAAAAATCTAGCAAAATAAACATTCTTGCCCCTAGTTTCCTTTTTACCTAATTTAGCTGCTATCTCATACATGACTAGTGTGCCAAAATTATAAAATTTATCAGTTAAAAGCATACAAAGCATAATTAGCATGGAGTTGGTAACAGCATCAAAGTTACTAATCTTGCCAGAAAAAGTTTTAATGAAGGCATCACAAAGATAACTCCATTCCTTAACCATACCTTTCCTAACAATTTTCCCTAAGTTCTCAGTACTAAGGGTATAATTTATGGAATTAAGCATGGTAACAATTTCAGCATTACTGGGTTCCTTCAGACAGTTATTCTCAGGCAATTTTAAACAAGCAGTTAACACATCAGAATTAACTACATAATTTTTACCCTTTAAAGAAAAAGCAAGTGTACCGTCTGTGCCATTGTACTCAGCAGATGCCCACATCTCTTCGATAACCTCATGGATTAGAGGAGTGGTGGCAGTCATAGCATGTGACAGTTTGCATTTCTTCACGAAATTCATCATGGTGTGATATGCTTCTGGAGCGTTCACAGTATCAACAAAGGCCGCGAAATTGTTCTTCTCATAGGTAAACCCGGTGGAAGACATCATCTTAACAATAGGCGCCATTGGAGTGTTTGAGCTTTTGTTGCAGAGAGAGATTTAGTGAAGAAGATGCAGTTAACTAATGAGACTCTTGAAAATGAATAAAGGTGAAATGTGAGAATACAAAACAGCCTTTTATATATTCCAAGAATTAAAAATGAAATAATTAAGAGTAATTACCCCATTGGTCAAAAGTAATTGTCAGACAATAAATAAAAAGAAAAGAAGTACAGCCGTGACTAATTATACACGTTTATCAACGGCTATATAAAAAGTATATGTATATCAACGGATAAAGATTGGACGGTTGAGAAAACAGTTTATCCATCGATGACGTGGACAACCTGTTATCCGTTGACATACGAAAATCTAGTAATGTGTTTACACTACCAACGGATAAAAGGATATCCGTTGATAAGCAAATTTTGCCTTAGACAAAATTTCTGCTAAGAGTTATTCTGAGAGTTTTTAATTCTCAAGTAAATCAAAACACATTTCTAGCTGCAATACAGTATTATTAGATACCACTAGGAATTATGAAAAATTAAGCATACCTAGTTCACCTACCAATCTTGTGAATGAGGATTCATCAAGAGGCTTGGTGAAGATATCTGCAAGCTGCATTTCACTTGGCACAAAGTGCATTTCTACTGTACCATTCATCACATGCTCTCTGATGAAATGGTATTTGATGTCAATATGCTTGGTTCTCGAATGTTGCACTGGATTTTCTGTGATGGCAATAGCACTAGTGTTGTCACAGAAAATTGGAATCTTCTCAACTTTTAGACCATAGTCAATAAGTTGATTCCTCATCCAAAGAATCTGTGCACAACAACTTCCAGCTGCAATGTACTCAGCTTCGGCTGTAGAAGTGGAGACTGAGTTCTGTTTCTTACTGAACCATGACACAAGCCTATTCCCTAGAAACTGACAGGAGCCTGTAGTACTTTTCCTATCAATTCTGCAACTTGCATAGTCTGCATCTGAATAGCCAATTAGATCAAAGCCAGAATCTCTTGGGTACCAAATGCCAAGGTTTGGTGTTCCCTTGAGATACCTGAAAATTCTCTTAATAGCAATCAAGTGAGACTCTCTAGGGTCAGCTTGAAATCTAGCACAAAGACATGTGGAGAACATTATATCAGGTCTACTAGCTGTTAGATATAGAAGTGAGCCTACCATGCCTCTATAGCTTGAGATGTCCACAGATTTTTCCTTAGTATTCAACTCAAGCTTAGTTGCAGTGGCCATAGGTGTTTTTGCAGAGGCACAATCCATTAAGTCAAATTTCTTTAAGAGATCATAAATATATTTTGTTTGACTTATGAAAATTCCCTCATTAACTTGCTTTACTTGTAAGCCAAGAAAGTAAGTTAATTCACCCATCATGCTCATTTCATACCTACTTTGCATAAGTTTGGCAAACCTTTTACAAAGCTTCTCATCTGTAGACCCAAAAATAATATCATCTACATAGATTTGAACAAGTATTGAAGAACCATTGACATTTCTATGAAATAAAGTTTTATCTACTGTACCTCTAGTGAAGTGATTCTCCAGAAGAAATTGAGATAAAGTGTCATACCAGGCTCTTGGTGCTTGCTTCAAACCATAAAGTGCTTTCAAGAGAAGATATACATAATCTGGAAATTCTGGATCTTCAAAGCCAGGAGGTTGATGGACATATACCTCTTCTTCCAGTTCCCCATTTAGAAAGGCACTTTTAACATCCATCTGATAGACTTTGAAGTTGGCATGTGCTGCATAGGCTAGGAAAATTCTGATGGCCTCAAGTCTTGCCACTGGTGCAAAAGTTTCATCAAAATCTATTCCTTCTTCTTGAGAATAGCCCTTTGCCACTAATCTAGCTTTATTCCTCACAATTATGCCATTTTCATCAGTCTTATTCTTGAGAACCCATTTGGTACCTATGATACCTCTATCATCAGGTTTGGGCACAAGCTTCCATACTTTATTTCTCTCAAATTGGTTTAGCTCTTCTTGCATTGCTAAGACCCAATCTGGATCTAGAAGAGCATCCTCCACTTTCTTAGGTTCCTCTTGAGACAGGAAACTATTGTATAGGCATTCTTCTTGTGTGGCTCTCCTAGTTTGGACTCTTGAGTTTGAGTCACCAATGATTAACTCAAAAGGATGATCTCTGGTCCATTTTCTTGAAGGTGGAAGGTTTGATCTAGATGAGGTTGCTTCATCTACGTGAGTATGATATTGTTGATTGGATATTGAGTTTTGACTTTGAGAAACTCCCCCTGAGTTTGTTGTCCTTGAGGAATTATGAAGTTGACTGTCAACAGAAGCATCATTTTGTCTATCAACGGATGCTCCATTTTGCCTGTCGACGGATACATGAGAATGTCTGTCAACGGATGCATCTGATGATCTAGTATGACTGTCAACGGATGCTTCATTTCCAGTGTTAGCATCACTTCTAGTTGGACCAACAGCTCTAGGTGAATTTCCAAGGTCATGATCTTCATTTTCCTCATCATCATCAATGTACATTCTTCCTTCTACCTCATTTTCAAATCTCAACTTTTCATGGAAGCCTTCATCATTCAGACCTAGAATCTTCTGATCATCAAACACAACATGTACAGATTCCATGACAATGTTGGTTCTTAAATTGTAGACTCTATAGGCTTTCCCTGCTGCATACCCAACAAAGATAGCTTCATCTGCCTTTGCTTCAAATTTGCCCAAGTTATCTCCATGATTCCTTAGCACAAAACACTTACATCCAAAGACATGGAGAAAAGCTAACGTTGGTTTCTTGTTGGTGAATAAGTGGTAAGGAGTCATTCCTCTAGCTTGATTGATCAAGGAAATATTCTGAGTGAAGCAGGCAGTGCTGACAGCTTCAGCCCAGAAATATGTTGGCAATCTTGATTCACTTAACATTGTTCTAGCTGCTTCAATGAGAGTTCTGTTTTTCCTTTCAACAACCCCATTTTGTTGAGGTGTTCTAGCAGCAGAAAACTCATGGACAATTCCATTCTCTTCACAGAAAATATTCATTGTGGAATTTTTGAATTCAGTGCCATTGTCACTCCTGATTCTTTGTACTTTTACTTCAGAACCATTGTTTACTTGTCTGAGATGATTGATGATGATTTCACTTGCACAATCTTTGGAGTGCAGGAAGAAAGTCCATGTAAACTTAGAGAAATCATCCACAATCACCAGACAGTATTTCTTCTTTGAGATGGACATGACATTTACTGGACCAAATAAGTCCATATGCAGCAATTGAAGGGGCTTAACAATAGATGACTCTGTCTTGCTCTTGAAGGATGATTTCTTTTGCTTTCCTAATTGGCAGGCATCACACAGTCCATCTTTGATGAACTCCAATTGAGGGATTCCTCTAGCAAGATCCTTTCTTACCAAATCATTCATTACTTTAAAATTCAAATGAGACAGCTTTTTATGCCATAGCCAACTCTCATCCTTGCTTGCTTTGCTGAAGAGACAAGTAATGGATTCTGAGCATACTGAGTTGAAGTCAGCTATGTAAACATTTCCTTTTCTAAAGCCTGTCAGAACCACATTGTTGTTTTTCTTGGTAGAAACAACACAGGCTTCTTTAGTGAACTTTACTTCATAGTCTTTGTCACAAATCTGACTGACACTCAGCAAATTGTGCTTCAAACCTTCAACTAAAGCCACTTCTTCAATGATGACATTGTCCTTTGTAATCAAGCCATATCCCTTAGTATAACCTTTGCTGTCATCTCCAAAGGTAATCCTAGGGCCAGCTTCCTCCTTGAACTCTGTGAGCAGGGTTGAATCTCCTGTCATATGCCTAGAACATCCACTGTCTAGGTACCATAGATTCCTCTTATTTCCCTGCACACAATCCAAAATACAAATCAAGTTGATTTTGGTACCCAAGTTTCCTTGGGTCCTTTCTTGTTAGCCTTTGGTTTTACACTCTTGGCAATCTTCACTTTGGGTGTAGATGCTTGAGTGATAGGTTTAGACAGATGCTCATTTGCATAAATATTTGATGCATGCATTTGTGAAAAATTGGCATACATATTATCCATGCTGGGGATGCTCCATGACATTTGTGGCATATTCACAGATTGAAAATAAGGATTAGGCACATATGGCATGTTCACATATGGATTTGAAAAACTAGCATTCTGATACAAACCAGGCATAACAGGCATTGCAGGCATACTTGGCATAGATTGAGGTACATGAACAGGAGTCCTTTTAACAGACTTGCAATTAGAAGATAGATGATTGACACTATTGCAATTACCACAAGTTTTCCTAGGAGCAAACTTGTCAGGAGAATAATTGTTTTTCTTGTTAATGCCTATCTTACCATTTCTGTTCTTTTTCTTTTTACCCTCAGTCTCTACCTTTTCATTAACTGACTTACCAACAGCCTTTTTGCTGGGTAAATCACCTGCCTTAGCCTTCTCACTAGATTTGGCTTGGCTGCTTTCACCAGAAACAAAGTTCTTGGCTACTGGACCATACTGATTGTTCAGTCTCTTGAGTTCCTTCTTACTAACAGACTTTTTGTTAGTCGACGGATACCTCTCATCCGTTGATGGTTCATCTGTCAACGGATGATCACTATCCGTTGATTCACAAATAGTCTCTAGATCCTCAAGGCAAGGTTCTAGCTCCTTTTTCTTCTGAGTCCAGGTATCCCTTACAAATGATTCTATTCCCTGGACTTCTATTATGTTTTGAGAAATATTCCTACAACTTTGAAATTTAGCAATTATTCCTTGTTCTTTTTCAAGCTAGTTTCTTAAGATCAATTCTCTTTTTAACACAGCTTCAAGTTCATTTTTAGCATCATTGCAATCAACTCTCATTTTCTCAAATTCTAGAAATTGAACTTCCAGAACTGCATTTCTATCACTTAAGAACTGATTAGTTTCTTTAATCCTATTGTTCTCTTTAGTAAGTGATTTAAGAGTAACACTCAAGTGATATAGTTCAGTAGACATATCATCTATAACACTATTGCATTCCTCTTTGGTGAGCTCAGAGAGATTAGTAGAAAATACCTGATTGCTAGCTGAACTTGCTTCCTGCTCAGAATCAGCCATTAATGCAAGGTTGACAAACTCAGCATCATCATCAGAATGATTTCCATCAGCAGCCCAGTCATACTCTTGGGTCATGAATGCCTTTCCTTTCTGTCTGAGAAGATCAAAGTATTTCTTCTTGTAGTCAATAGTTTCAGTTGACTTTCCCTTGTTCTCAGATCTAGGCTTCCTGCATTCACTTATCATGTGACCAGCAATACCACAATTATAGCATTTAATTTTGGATTTATCCACATAATTGCTTGTAGAAAAATCCTTGTTAAATGGCTTGGCCACCCCAGAGTTTCTTCTGAATTTTAGCTTAGAGAATCTCCTAGATAGAAAGGCTAAATGCTCATCTATCTCATCCAATTCATCCTGCTGTAGGACACTCATTTCTTCAGACACCTTTTCCTTGCTTTTGCTTGATTCTGTTCTACCTTCACAAACCTCCCTGTTTGGTGTAGATTTAGCAGCTTCAGTCCTCTTTTCCTCCTTCTGCTCCAAGTTGGCAACAAGTGCAACTGACCCACTTTTCTTTTGGACCTTCTCAATTTCTTCATCCTGCTCCATTTCTAGTTCATATGTCTTTAAAGTTCCATAGAGTCTTTCAAGAGTAAATGACTTGTACTCTTGAGTGTTTCTTAGAGAAACAGTCATAGGCTTCCACTCTTTGGGCAGTGATCTCAGAAATTTGAGATTAGAATCTTTCACTTGGTAGATTCTTCCATACAGTTTCAAGCCATTCAGTAGCTTTTGAAATCTACTAAATGTATCATTCAATGTCTCTCCATTCTTGAAATGGAAGTGCTCATACTGTTGGATCAGTAGTTGCATCTTGTTTTCCCTTACCTGTTCTGTACCTTCACAAAGGGTTTGAACAATGTCCCATACTTCCTTGGCGGTAGTACAGTTGATAACATTGTCAACCATGTCTGTTTCTAAGCCATTAAACAGAATATTCATGGTCTTTTTGTCCTTGTGGACTTCTGCAATATCCTCAGCGCTCCATTCAGAAACAGGTTTTGGGATGTACGTGTCTGGTGCATCTGCAGCAAGACCAACTCTTGAAGCAGCCTTCATTGGAACATGAGGACCCTTCTCAATGCAATCTACAAAACCTACATCAATAGACATGATATGTAGACGCATTTTTACTTTCCAGTGAAAGTAATTTTCCCTATCAAGAACCGGTATCTTCACTCCATAATCCTTCTTAGACATGTTGAAAGTGTGTTGATCTTTAAACTTCAAATATATTAGAAGCTTGCTCTGATACCAATTGTTATTCCCAGATTACACACTTGTATAATTGTAGAGGGGGGGGGTTGAATACAATTCTTGATAATTATAAATTTCTGATAAAAACCACAGAAATCTATAAGGAAATAATTGCTGAATAAGAAATGGTTCACAAACACATAAAAAATCAGGTGGTTAAATGTACCACCTGAGACTTTTATTCGAAGAAAACCCTGTGATACAAATGTACACAGCTTCTGTGTTTACAACTCTTAGCTTCTAAAGATATTCAAGAAACCCTAAGCAAATGTGTATGTTTTCTTACTATCTAAAGAGTTGCTACACTTGGTTATATATTCCAAGTTTACAAGTGCTACAGGAATAAGATAATATTAATCTAATTCAAGTTGACTTGCTACTCCACTCCAAATCCACATGTAGCCGAAAGGTTGTCCTTGTGAACAGATATGTCCCCTGCACATTTCTTGTATGTACTGTGTAAATGGAATGCTTCTTTCTTCTGTGTTTCCAAAGTATGGCTGCCATATTGCTTTTTATACCTACTATCAACCCATGTGATCTGTCAGTCAAACCTGTCCTTATCAACTGCTAATTCCTAGCATAGGATAAAGTGACAATGATTATCCGTTGATGTTGTGTCTACTTATCCGTTGATGGTAGTTTGAGCTGTATCCGTTGATCGAGTAGATTTGAGTTGTATCCGTTGATAGAGCCCTGTTCTCATCCGTTGATACATTTTTACTTAGACAGAATTACATAGCATAGCTTATTTACAATTGGCTACCCTATTCTACCTATCCATTGATGGTCAACATGACTCTGAATAAAGACACTATCAACTGATAAATAGAGATATTGCAGTATGCTACAAAACCTCATCCGTTGATGAGCTACCTGTCAACGGATAGAGTTATAAGGTCTTATCCGTTGACAGTTACAAAACTTGACTTATACAATTTTGCTTGAATGTTAAGTTATCATCAACTACAACACATTCCTAACACGAAAGCTGTCAGTAAGAGCATTGAGATACGCCTTGATCGAGGGCATCCTTTACAAGAGGTCGTTTGTTATCCCCTATTTGAAGTGTTTAAGGCCCCAAGAGGCTAAGGAAGCTTTGGAAGAAGTTCACGAAGGTATTTGTGGGCAACACTTGGGGGGCAGAGCCATAGCACACAAGATCACTCATCTGGGATTCTATTGGCCTGAGATGTTGGCAGATGCGCAGAATTATGTCAAGAAGTGTGATAGATGTCAAAAGCACGCCCCCATTGTAAGGTAGCCACCTGAGATGTTAACCTCAGTTAACTCTCCCATTCCATTTGCAATGTGGGGGATGGACATACTTGGTCCTTTCCCTATGGCGTCAACACAAAGGAAGTTTTTGATAGTGGCCATCGACTACTTCACCAAGTGGATTGAGGCTAAACCTCTAGCCAAGATAACCACCAAGCAAGTTGCCCAGTTCTTTTGGGAGAACATCATCTGCAGATATGGGATTCCCCGAATTCTTGTGACAGATAATGGGACGCAGTTCAATAATGAAGAATTTAAGAAGTACTGCAAGGAAAATGCTATTGAGCTTCGTTTTACTTCAGTAGCACATCCGCAAGCCAATGGACAGGCAGAGGTAGCTAATCGAATTATCCTTGATGGACTAAAGAAAAGAGTTGAACGCTCAAGGAACACTTGGGTGGATGAGTTATTGCCTATACTCTGGGCATATCGCACCACTTGTAAGGTGACAACCGGAGCAACCCCGTTTTTGCTGGCTTACGGAGCCGAGGCAGTTGTACCTTTGGAAATTATGCATGCATCACCTCGAGTTGAGGCATATGAACCAGAGACTAATGAAGAGGGCATGAGGCTTGCCCTTGATTTGATTGATGAAGTCAGGGATGAAGCAAATGCCAGGAACGCTGAGCATCAAAAGAAGGCATCTTTCCACTACAACCAAAGGGTTAAGGAGAGGTTCTTTCGACAAAGTGACTTGGTTCTAAGGAAGATAGAAGCCTCAGGAGTTGGCCAGAAAGGCAAGATAGCCCCAAATTGGGAAGGACCGTATCGAGTCAAGAAGGTGATGGGACGAGGATCATACAAGTTGGAGACGTTAGATGGGGTTGAGGTACCCCGAACTTGGCATGCAGTCAACCTCAAGATTTATTATGTGTAAGCCTTCCTAGTAAGGACTTGGCTTTTATCTATCTGTTAGGAGAAGTAGAAATAAGGTTCCGTGAAACCATTACAGAGCATGTTGCTCCCAGTAGGAGATAGAGTATTTTTGTAAGGGTTGAACCCGTTTCAAGTTATTAATGCAAGTTGTTTTTCATTTCACGATTGTGTGATTTTATTTGTGCCAAGCACCTGATGAGTGCAAGTCAAAGATGACCAAGTAACGAAAATAAAAATACACAAGTGGAAATAAAACAAGTGCATAAATAAACACCCCCAAGGGGCTAAAGTCAAAGTTAAGTTACATCACCAAATAAAAGTTAAGTCCCGAAGGACCTTGGTTGAAAACAGAAAGGATAAAGCCACAAGCGGCTAACAAGGTCGTGCAAGGCCACTTACTCCTCGGCAGATTCCTCCACCACCTCCTCGTCCTCAGCATCGTCTTCTTCCCCTTCTTCCTCGGAGCTTTCTTCCCCGGAGCTCTCATCATCATCATCTTCTTCGGCTTCCGTCTCCATCGGCTGCGCCGTTCCTTTCTTTGCCGCATCCCCTTCCTCCTCTGAAGTCTCGGTCGAGGAGTCGGCTCTGGCACGAAGTTGCTTCCCGGGAAAAGCTCACCTCGCAGCTGCTTCCCTCTCTGACATGGCCTTCTTCCCAGCAGAACGGGAAGAGGTAGAACCAGAGCTAACGACATTGGCCGCCTTCCTCATACCAGAAGGACGGCGACTACCCCCAGAGCCTGATGCTTGATCCACATCTTGAATTCCGCTATCAATAGCCCAGGTAGGGCAAGGGAAGTCCGCTGGATTCACCACTGAAGGGTACTTGTTGCTCACAATGCCAATAGCTTTGTCCCACCCAACTGACATGTTAAAGGGCCGCACCTCATCATCGTGCTTGTCCATAAACTTCATAAAATCCTCCGATTGGTGATATGAATCAATTATCTTGTTAGCATCAGAAAGTTTCTTCCTGGCAAGCGAGCGAAGTTTCTTTTGATAAGATAAGCTGTTGGCCTCAGATCGGACAACTCTGGAGTTTAGATCTTGGAGTTGCTCCTTGAACTTTGCTTGCTCGTTCTTCAGTTCCTCATTGCTGTCCCTATAGGCTCGGCCTTGACGAGTGGTAGATTGAAGATAAGCATTGGCCTGTAACAAAGAAATTAGTAAGACATCTTCTTAAAAAAAAAGGTGCAGATAAGGAGATCGAATGTAAAAGTTGGTACCTGGTAAAGAACTTGAGCACCAAGGCGCTCAGCTTCATCAACCTTGTCCCCTGCAGTTACCGTTATGAGATCAGGGGCAGTGATAGAGAGCCTGGACCAGGACACGGCTAAATCAGTACTCTCTAAGATGGAGTCTTGCTCGCAAATACCCCAATCTGGGGTAAAAGGGACTCTCATACCCTCAGCAGCGTTCCGGGACCTTTTTCCCCCTTGGGAACATCCCTCCAAGAATGAAGGAACCCTTCAGTCGGGAGGGTTCAGTTGCTCTACCGCCTTCTTCATCATTCTTCTTGTAACTTGAGGTTGATTCTCGGGTCGGCTATCCAGCTCCTCAGCAGCTGAAAGATGAAGGAAAAACATTGGAATAAGAACTAACATAGCTCATAATGGTAGAATGAAAGAAAAATTACCCTCTAAAGAAAGGAAGCTTAAGCCAGCTTCAATGAGTTTCTTTTCTGTCAGAATAGTTCTGTAGTGGGTGCGACCATCATCAGCAAGTAGCCTATCTCGGTCTCCACAATTCCGAATCTCTTAACAAAGAAGTGACCCCAGTCGCCACCTTCCCACTCCAAAACAACAAAGTCCCTCTCCCAGGAATGGTGGGAGTCAGGGAAGGAGAAAGAATTTACTATATGTGGAAGCTTATTTCTAAGCTGAAAGCTGATCCACCCTGGCTTAGACTCAGGGGAGTTCTTTATTGCGAAGATGCTTCTGAACATGGTTGTACTCCAAGGGATTTCCAACTCGTGACATCTTAACAAGAAGATGATTAGGAACCTCCAGGAATTAGGATATAGCTAACAAGGATGGACTTGAAGCTCTGCTAAGAACCTGATGATAAATGTGTGAACAGGGAACCTAAGTCCCGCCTCCAATGCTCCTTTCATAACGCAAATCCTTTCGGGGTGCCAGTTGCAAGTTCTGTCTCCTGGATTTGGAAGGCATACTTTAATTGCACTTGGAAAGCCGTAAGTGCTCCTGATCTTCTCAACTTCCTTCTTTTTCAATTTAGAAGGACTATTAAAAGCAACTAAGCTTGAACTGTTGGGGAATGATTCTCCCATAGTGCTTAGCAAATCTAGCGTAGACTCAAACCGACGTTCAATATATCTAGGAGGCATGAGTTTTAGCTTACCTTTCATTGTTCGTGCCATGCTCCTTTTTCTGAAAGTCTCCTCCATGGAGAGTTGGGGGGCAGCAGCGTGCTTGTCAGCCATCTTGAATCTTAAAGCTTGAACTTGGAAGCTTGAAAGCTAGAGAACTCAAGAGCTTTAGAACTTAAGAAAGTTTGAAAAGTAGAGAAGTGAAGAGAAATGAAGGATGCTCTCCTCCTTTTATAAGGAAAAGGTAACCTGTTATCTCAGGTTGAAACACAGCTCGGTTCGCATTTACAGGTCAAGTATCGTTAATATACGAAAAAAAGGGCAAAAGTATCGATATAATTCGTGGAATCCAGGAAAAGAAGCGAAGAAGTTAAGTGAATATCCGGCGAAATATTCTACTAGAGCAGTCAGATGAACTTAGGAAGTTAAGCACGCTTAAAAAAGTTGATTGTGAGATTAGTCTTAAACACTGGATTAGTGATGTGAATCAAGGTACTAAGTAAAACCTTAAACGAAGCCATGGATGGCCAAGTGTTGATTTTCAAGAAACGAAAATCAATATTGATAATAAGACTCCATATTGATGATCGATGTCGGTATGCAAAAATCAAAATCCCTGATGGTAACCAAGCCAATTCCATGTTGATGGACGATAAACGAAAATTTTCTGGCCGACTGGCTTCCCGTGGGAGCGTCGGCCGACCAATATCGACCGTCGGTACGGGTTTTAACCCAGCCGATCACCTTCCCAGCCGACTGGCCACTTTTGAGAAGCCCTGGCCGACTGACGTTGATCATCGGTGTGGATTCGGAAAAAAAAAAAAGGGGGGGCGAAAAATTTTTTAGCCGACCGGGACTCCAGCCGACTGGCCTCCCCTGACAAGCTTCAGCCGATCGGCATCAATCGCCGATACGAGTCGCACCAGCCGACTGGCCCTCCGGGAGCACTCCGACCGATGGTCCTTTGTTTTGTTTCGTAAAAAAAAAAAATTGCCGAAATCCTTCAGCCGACTGACATACAAGCCGACCAGCCCTCCGAGGAACCCTCCAGCCGACTGACTTCGACCGCTAGTACGGATATTGAACTGGCCGATCGACGTCCCAGCCGACTGGCCTTCCGTGTGCACGTCGGCCTACCGACGTCGACGGTTGGTACGGGTTTTTCGTTCGGCAGACCGCAACCGATCCTCGAGTCGGATTTGCAAAATTTCGTTTTTATTTTTCCGATTCGGTAAATAAGAAAAGTGGAAACTAAGCACAAATTAGTGCCTATTAGCACAGATTAGTGCCGATTAGCACTGTTTAGCACCGGTTAGTGCCATTAGTGCCGTTTTATGCCATTTAACATCGTTTAACACTGTTTAAACGTTGTTTAAGGCTGATTAGCGCTATGTAGTGCCGTTTAACACTGATTAGTGTCGTTTAACATCGTCGTAAATGCGTCGGTCGCTCCACGCTTTACGTTAAGATGATGTTGTTGAAAATACTCACGTAAGAGCAATAGACCCTGACCCAAGTCTCGAGTAAGGCCGTTATAACTTCGAGGAAAACCTGATCAGTTTTCCTAGAAGTTGGGGGGCAAATGATATGGGCTAAAAGTAAGCCCTAAAGACACATTTAATGTGGCATTAATTAGACTCGGAATGGTCCAAACGTGGGGCCCACCAGATGGGCCCAAACCCTATTTTACAATATTAATTTCGTAATTAATATTAGGGGTAACAACCAGCTCAGCAAGAAGAGTCAAATAAGGATATTACTCCTACTTGACTTAGCCTTCAAGATACATATCTCAACATGGAAACTGATTCCTAAAAGGAATAGATCCAGAACCTTCCTTGAGGCGGTGGCTTGCCCACCAAGTCTCCTATTCCTACCATAATTCTTAGGCTTCTCAGCCTATATAAAGGGCCTGACCCCTCATTCTCAGAACTACGTTTTGGCTTGATTCTCAATACGAGATACGTAGGCACTCTGTGAGGACCGATCAGTCCCGAATACGGAAACAGCCATTAAAGCACGAAACTCTCGAACCCTAGCATTAAATACAATTCGTAACCTAGTTTTTATTCCACAACACGTACACATATTTAGAAGTATATATTTCATATTTATTATGATTTTAGTGATTCACATGATATACCATTGAGATTGGTGAGTAAATTAAGTGATATATGCTCTCCACTTGAATGATCAACTATATTAATATATGTGTCATATTAGTAATTTTTAGTCAACCAATTATTTAGACTTTGATCTAAAATCATAAACATTTAAAAATATTCGAAAACTAATTGAATTTATGTTAAAAAAGATAGAACTCTAAATACAGGATCTATGTTATATATAAAAAATAGTGTAATTAGTTTTCAAAATTAAATAAAAAAAATATTATTGTTTGAATCATAAATATCACAAAATTGTAATAATTATTAACAATAACCGGTAAGATTATAACTCAACTACAAATTATGGTAATATGAATTTTTATATAATATAATAAATTGATCAATATTATATATAATGGTTGAGTTATACCATGTAGTTAGATCAATATGTGATGAAACCAAACAATTTGATCTTAGATTTCATATAAATGCACGTCATGATGGTCGTTGAATCGTATTTTACATTAATTGAAATATTTATAAATATATAAAAAATGTTTCAATTTACCTGTTAGTTGCATATGTATGGTTGTACATCAATTATAACAAACCTATTTATTTGTAATGTTTTGCATTACTTACAAGACCCCTTAACTAGGAACCCTTTAGTTAAGTTTTCTATCTTGTAAATTATACTTGTAGTAAGCATCAACTTTATCTGTGTGTTGTACAAAAGTCATAAAATAATACTTGAAAGAAGATCCATGGATCATTCCTCAAGTTTGAAGAACATAATTGAAGAAATAGACACAATTGGAGTTTGACGAATGAAAATTTGTCTAAATACAAATTCGAGAAGTAATTTGCTCTATTCGAGAAGTCAAGGATTCGAGAAATCAAGGATTCGATATATCAAAGACATTGTTTGATATCTTAAGAAGTCAACAGGTCAAAGCTCAATTCAACTTCTCAAGATTTCGACATTTCAAAGAACTCTATTCGAGAACTTAAGAAGTCAGCAAGTCAAATTTTCATTCAAGTTCTCAAGAAGTCAATCAAGTCAAAGCCATATTCGATATCGCAAGGATTTAGAAGCTATTCGATCTTAAATATTCCATAAGTCAAGAAGCTATTCGATATTTCAAGTATTCCAGAAGTAATTTGATATCTCTAAAAAGGCTTGTTCAACAATTTGTTACTTTCCATTGTGATAACCAACCAACTTTACATATAGTAAAAAAATCCAATTTTTCATGCGAGGATAAAGTAAATTAAAGTTGATTGTCATTTCATACGGGATAAAGTACTTAAAAGGTTTAATCCAAATAACTTATTTGCCTAAAAGGCTTCAACTAACACTAAGACAGTTCCATCTCCTGATTAATTGCATTACATTAGAGATTGTCCAAGTTAGGTATATATGATCCTTTATTTCATACTCCCTCTCTCCCAACCAATTGTTTACACTTTCCTTTTTGGGACGTCCCAACCAATTCTTTACGTTTCCTAAAATAGTAAGTTTTAACACTATTACACTCACTACTTCACTTATTTTAACAATACTTTACACTATTACACCCACTACTTCACTTATTTTAACAATAAAATCACTATTACACCCACTACTTCACTTATTTTAACAATAAATTACTATTACACCCCCTACTTCATTTATTTTAATCATAATCATTGGTCTCCGTGCAAAAAGCAAACGTAAACAATCTGTCGGGACGGAGGGAGTATATCCTCCAACTTGAGGAAGGATATTGGACAATTAAACCAAACAAAAAAGTCAACACTATTTGCTAGTTCAGTCAGTTCAGTGTGTTTGTACAATCATCGACCACCTCAATATTTTCATAATTAATTTCCCCGCTAACAGTTAGTTAGCAGTAGAGATAGAACTCAGCTTGTGTATAGTTTATTTCTTGATCATATTCATCGCATTTTTGGGGCTTTAATTTACCTTCGTGTCCGAAATAAATTGTGAGAATATTGGGGGTCGCAGAGAGTCGAATCTGCGTGTCTGAGCTCTGATACATGTTTAGAAACCGGTTACTTAACATGGTAGCAGAACTCAGGCACGTAGAGGTCTCAGGTTTGATTCTCTCCGACCTCCAATATTCATTGAGATTTTAGAATGACTGGTTTCGGTATCAAAGTTCATGCACACAGAGGTCCTATATTCATCTCTCCATCTCCAATATTCTCAATATTTATTATGGACATGAAAGACAATTTATGTCCCAAAATTACTACAAAAATTACTACATTGAATAAAAATTACTACATTGAATGTAAACATTTTTTTGACACTAATATACATATGTAGTAGTTGGTTTAAACTGCTACATATCTCAGCATTATGTAACTTGGTGAATTCTATCATCGTTAACCCTTGTTTTTTAGCATTTTTTTGACATTCATTTTTTGAATGAGGGGAATTCTGTCACCGTTAACCCTTGTTTTTCACTATTCTTTTAACAAAATTGCTAAATATTTTAAAAAAATTTATTTAATGAGCAATGTTATTTGTTAGATGTAATATTATAAATTTTCAAATATAGATTGTACAATAATTAACAAGAAGATTAAAATTATATCCTTATATTTAATAAATATAAAAGATATATTATACATAATTTTGGTCTCAAGCTACAATTATAAGAACCTTTAGATCTTAGAATCATTGGATCCAATATTAAAAAAATATTTGATTGTTACTAGAATTATTTTCCAATACTAAAAAGTGTATTTTAATAATTTAAATCAAATATAAGTAGATTTCCCAAATTGAACAGAATTCTAAATATGAAATTTCTACATTTCTTTTCTTTTCAGTTTCAGGATAATTCCAATTGGTAATAATTATTAAATCATCATTGAAATTAAAGATTATTTTGTAAGTTTCGCGAGAACAATTAATCATTCAAATTTGATTTTTAGAATTCAAGCCTAAAAATTAAATTGAGCATCTAAAACCTATTTAATATCAATTTTTATTCCAATTTGATTGTTTTTTTTATTAAAAAGCAACGTTTTATTTTTTTAATAGGCAAATTAAATTTTGAAAGTCTAAACTCTTATGCCCAACATTTAAAAATAAAATTTATATTGTTAGATAAAAACAATATATTGAGAACTAGAATTATTATAACATTAAAAATAAAATTTATAATATTAAAAATTAATGGAAATTTATATTATTAAAAATAAATGAAAATTTTAATATAAAACAATTGTGAATTCGATTTATTGTAAATATTAAGAAGTATCTGCACGGGCCTGTGACTAAAAAAAGAAGAAAGTGACGACTTTTTGAATTGAGGATTCTATTCAATTTAAGAAATATAATTATATTTGATTTAAATAATTAAAATACGTATTTAATATTTAATAGAGTTCTACTAACAACCAAATACAATTTTTAATATTGGATTCCATATTTTCATCTATCTACTTTAAAATTTAACGATTTTTATTATTTTGATATATCACAGAAATTGAAAGTAATTTATATTTTAATAAAGCTGATCTCCTTGTTAAATTGTAACTACAGTGAACATAAAAATCTAATAAATATTTATTAAAAAATAAAAATTTAAATTTAGAAAAATCGTGCATCACACTAGAAGCTAGTATTAAAAAATAACTGGATGACAAGATTGTAAACCAGTACATCTGAATCGTGGTTGATGATCGAGTTGGGTCGTCTACTTTCTCCAATCAACCATTGATCATTTTTCTATTAACGTCACCTTATATAAAAATAAATTTGATCTTAGTTAGGGTAACTAATTAATTATCAATAATGAATACACTGTTGAACAATCTGCGCAAAAACAAGCAAATAAATAAAATCGTGTTTGTGTGTGAATAACAGAGGGCAAAATAAGAGAAGGATACAGGAGAATAATCCTTGAGTCCAGTGCAAAAACTGTCTCCTTAAAGCTTATTTCGCCTTTACCGTAATTGTAAGAACAAAGGCTTCCCAGGATAAAACAAGGCGCAGTGAAGCAGCGAAGCAACACTCTCGGCGAACTAGAACAAAGCAAGAAATTATCACCAGGAGGAAGAGGAAGAGAAAAAATGGAAGAAGCTGTGTGTTTTCGATGTGAAAAAACCTACGCTCTATACCGATGAATATATAGGGATAGACTAACCCTAACCCTTGTGCACTACTGTATAATTAATTAGACGCGTTAATTGATTTACACAATTAATAAGACGCGTTAATTAATCATGGCAAAGATCAATTAATTCAAATCAAATCAGAATTATAAATTCATAATCAAATCAGAATTCATTTCACAAAACAGAAAATCAATTTGAACAGCCCGGTGGAAATTATTATTTTAGCAAAACTAGTCCGGAATTATTCGGCCCAAATTTTGCTGCATTCGTGTCCGCAGGTCGCACACGCGGAAAAGCCCGAGGCTTGCGAAGCCACATTTTTCCCCTCGAAATCCCACAATTTGCACCCCCCCCTGCGCGCACGTAGATGGTGGAGCAATACATTATTAACACTTTTAGACACTACATGAGTGTCTTGCTATATAAAGCCTTGAAAGGCTCTTTTCCTTATCAATGTGGGATATAAGGTTCACTCTTCTATTTTCCACTTCTAAGGGAGCAACTTTGGACAATCATAACTCATCCATCCCTTAGTCGTTTTGAGTACTTTAATATGCGTTGAAAAGTTCTCACGAAGTAGAACATATTTCAAGCATAACTTGTTGCGATTACGCACCCAAGACCTACTCAAACCTTAGCTCAAAATGACTTGTCAAAATGGGGCTAACACCCACATTTTCCAACAATCCCCCACATGGATGAGATTGATGTTTCAGTAGCACACACCAGACAGACAGACACGGAGTTTGACTTGGTGATAATTTCTTCGATCAGATATAGCATACGATAGGTAGAGGTTTGCTCCTTGAACCTTCGCTTGAGTAAGCGTATCGACCTTACTAGTAGACAGTTGAGGTTTGCTCTTTGAACTGTTCGACCGTTTGTGTAAGCGATGATATACTTATCACTATATCCTTTCTGACTTGTTCAGCTCTCATGAGTATGTCCATTTTGGCCATGGAACATCGTCCTGGTTCTGCAGGAGTTTCTAAAGAATTGTGCCTCGCAATTCTCCTTCGAAGCGGCCCCACTTCTCTCCCACATAGGTGATCTTCATCTTAAAGAGTAACCCGCGTTTATTCAACCGAATTCCATGCATTCAATACTATTGAACTCCATGTATTCGCCAAAGATCATTAAAAGCGTAAAGCTTACCCTCGTACCATACGGGTCTCACTGTTTCTTATCATAGGAACAGGCCAGGGGTTACCCCCACAGTGATTTGGTCATCATGATTTAGTTTGCCCATTTGAACCAAGTTCTTGGGACCTCCAGTCAGCAAGGTTGGGTGTCCACCATGATGTCGTTAAACAATAGGCTTAAGGCCCATCCCTTTCGATGATTTATCAACCAGCTCTCTTGATAACCCTTTGGTTAGCGGATCCGCGATATTATCCTTTGACGGTATATAGTCAATTGTGATAATTCCGGTTGATATTAATTGTCTAATGGAACTATGTCGTCGTCTTATGTGACGAGACTGTCCATTATACATCGTGCTCTGTGCTCTGCCAATGGCTGACTGACTATCACAATGCAGTCCTATTGCAGTTACAGGCTTTGTCCATCTTGGAACATCCTCCAGAAATTGGCGTAAGTATTCCGCCTCTCGTGCGCATTTATCTAATGCCACAAACTCAGCTTCCATCGTGGAATGAGTTATCACCGTTTGTTTCGAGGATTTCCATGACACTGCCGCTCCGGCTAATGTAAATACATAGCCACTCGTAGACTTTAGTGCCTTCTTGCTAGATATCCAGTTCGTGTCAGTATATCCTTCCAATACTGCTGGGTATCTGCCATAATGCAGTCCATAGTCTCGAGTTCCCCTTAAGTACCTCAGTACTCTTATGATCGCTTTCCAGTGATCAGCTCCCGGATTACTTGTAAATCTACTCAACTTGCTAATTGAGTATGCAATGTCTGGTCTTGTACAACTCATTAAGTACATCAGACTTCCAATTATCCGTGAGTATTCCAGTTGCGAGACTCCTACACCTTTATTCTTGGATAGATGCAAAGTCACATCCACAGGTGTTCTCGCTGTCTCAACATCATCCTTGAGAAATTTCTCAAGAATTTTGTCAACATAATGCGGTTGACTTAATGCAAGACCCTCAGATGTTCTAGAAATCTGAATTCCTAGAATTACATTTGCTAGACCCATGTCTTTCATGTCAAACCTTGCCTTTAACATGTCCTTTGTAGATTTGATCACTTTATCATTGCTACCGGCAATAAGCAGATCATCTACATATAGTGTCATCATGACATAGCCATTCTCGTTATCCTTGTAATAGACACAACTATCACATTCATTGGTCTTGAAGCCATTTGGTAACACGACTTGATAAAACTTCTCATGCCACTTCATAGGTGCTTGTTTTAGTCCATATATTGATTTTACCAATTTACAGACCTTTCTCTCTTGACCAGGAACAACGAACCCTTCAGGTTGTTTCATATAGATCTCCTCATCTATATCGCCATTTAGAAAGGCAGTTTTCACATCCATTTGATGTACTTCTAATTTTCGCATCGCAGCTATAGCAAACATCATTCTTATAGATGTTATTCTCGATACTGGAGAATATGTATCAAAGTAATCAAGACCATGATGTTGCTTGTATCCTTTGATTACAAGTCTGGCCTTGTACTTATCTATAGTGCCATCAGGTTTCAATTTCTTTTTGAAAATCCACCTGCTATCTAGTGTCTTACTTCCAATTGGTAAGTCCACTAACTCCCACGTATGATTCTGTAAAATAGAATCAACTTCACTTTTGATGGCCTCTTTCCACATAGGTCCATCAGGTGATGTCACCGCTTCCTTGTAGGTTTTCGGATCACCTTCTTCGAGCAAATAAGTCAGAAACTCTGACCCATAGGATTTCTCATTCCTTTGTCTTTTGCTCCTTCTTACTACCCCCACATTTTCGTCTTCACCTTCATCACTCTCATTTTCATCTTCTAAAGACTCATGAGGTCGTTTAGACGTCGTAGGGCGCTCGATTCCAGGATTACAAGGAAATACATTCTCAAAGAATGACGCATTCCTTGACTCCATGATCGTATTCTTTTGGATCTCAGGAATCTTAGATTCATATACAAGAAATCGATATGCAGTGCTATGTGGTGGATACCCGATGAAGATACAGTCCACCGTCTTTGGACCGATCTTCACCTTCTTAGGCATAGGGATTAGTACCTTAGCGAGGCACCCCCACACTTTCAAGTGTTTGTAACTTGTCTTCTCTTTCTTCCATATTTCATGAAGAATTTCATTCTTATTCTTGCGAATCATCCTATTTAAAAGATAATTTGCACTTAAGATGGCTTCCCCCCACATAGACTGCGGAAGTCCAGAGCTTAATAACATCGCATTCATCATTTCCTTGAGAGTGCGGTTTTTCCTCTCAGCCACACCGTTAGATTGTGGTGAGTATGGTGCAGTGACCTCATGGATTATACCATGTTGTGAACAGAATTCCCCGAAGGGCTCGACATATTCACCTCCACGATCACTACGTATCGTTTTGATTTTCTCTTTTTGTTGTGTCTCAACTTCTTCCTTATAGATTTTAAATTTATCTATAGCTTCGTCTTTGCTCTTAAGCAAATATACATAGCAGTATTTTGTACAATCATCCACGAATGTTATAAAATACTTGTTTCCTCCTCTAGTTGGAGCGAATTTCAAATCACATATATCACTATGTATTAAATCTAGCACTTTGGTATTTCTTTCCACACGTTTAAAAGATGATCTAGTTAATTTCGCCTCAACACAAGTTTCACACTTATGTTTTGAATCAATGTTTAATTTTGGTATGTAGTATTTTGCACTTAATCGTCGTAAAGTGTCATAATTCATGTGTCCTAATCTAGCATGCCATAAATTAGGAGACTCAATCAAGTAAGCAGAAGAATTCTTCATTGCATTATTGTCGTTAACCGACATTACATTGAGCTTAAAGAGCCCATCAGTTACATAGCCCTTGCCTACAAACATACCACTCTTAGACAAAATTACTTTATCCGACTCAATTACAATGCGAAATCCATGCTTATTCAACAGAGAACCAGAAACAAGATTCTTGCGAATATCAGGAACATAAAGTACATTCTTCAAAGTCAGATTCTTTCCAGAGGTCATCTTTAGAATCACCGTGCCTTCCCCTTCAATAGTAGAAGTTGCTGAATTCCCCATGTAAAGCTTCTCACCAGCATCGGAAGCTTGGAGGCTAGAGAAAATCGCCTTATCAGAACAAACATGCCTTGTTGCTCCAGTATCAATCCACCATTCCCTTGGATTAGAGCCAACCAGGTTCACCTCAGAGACAGTGGCACATAGGTCTATGTCAGACATATCCTTGGAAATGTCGTTCACCATGTTTGCTTCCTTCTTCTTGTTGGTCTTCTTGGGCTTCCTGCACTCAGCAGACCTGTGACCCACCTTGTCACAATTGTAGCATTTTCCTTGGAATTTCGAAGGCTTCGAAACTCCTCCCTTGGGTGCCAGCTTTCCCCCTTTTCCAGAATTGGCCTTCTTGGAGCTTTGAGTGTGCTCCACCATGTTTGCCTTTTCAGTGGCAACATTGACCTTCTTCTCAGATCCCCTGTTGTCTTCTTCAATGCGAAGTCTCAGAATTAAATCCTCCATAGTCATCTCCTTTCGCTTGTGCTTCAGGTAATTCTTGAAATCTTTCCAACCAGGGGGCAGCTTTTCAATCACAGCAGCAACTTGGAAAGATTCGCTTATGACCATTCCCTCAGCATGAATGTCATGAATAATCACTTGCAATTCTTGCACCTGACTGACCACAGTCTTGGAATCCATCATCTTGTATTCAGGAAAACGGCCAACAATCCACTTCTTGGCTCCAGCATCTTCGGTTTTATACTTATGTTCGAGAGACTCCCATAAGTCCTTAGCTGTTGGCTTTGAGCAGTACACGTTATACAACGAGTCTGCCAGGCCATTGAGCACATAGTTCCGACATATATAGTCGGCGTGCTTCCACGCATCAGCAGCATACACAGTCTGCATATCACTATCAGTAGAGACCTTAGGTGCCTCCTCTTTTAGATATCGAGACATATTCAGAGTGGTCAGATAAAACAGCATTTTCTGCTGCCATCGCTTGAAGTTTGTCCCATTAAACTTCTCCGGCTTCTCCGCATGTGCGGGAGGCACAACAGGTGCCACAGGTGCAGTAGGCATCACAGGCACAACAGGTGCCACAGGTGTAGCATGTACAAACGGCGGAGTCTGTACAACAGAAGCCTGCAACGTCGGAGGAACGAATCCACCCGAGATCAGTCCGAAGGAGCATGGTATCTGTCCAACGGTCATTTGGAAAGGCACATACCCCGAAGGCGCATGTCCAATCCCCGACATACTCCCATCGGACATAACCAGTGCATTAGGGTTCGATAAACCCTCATCTGGTATGACCGATGCGTTGGAGGTAGTCACAGCAGTTGTCACAACATCGGTTTTGTTAATGTTCTCCATAATCTGTTACTCAAAACAAACAAACAAACAGAAGATTGTTAGTCGCAGATATATAAATAAGCTTTAAGATTGTTGAACAATCTGCGCAAAAACAAGCAAATAAATAAAATCGTGTTTGTGTGTGAATAACAGAGGGCAAAATAAGAGAAGGATACAGGAGAATAATCCTTGAGTCCAGTGCAAAAACTGTCTCCTTAAAGCTTATTTCGCCCTTACCGTAATTGTAAGAACAAAGGCTTCCCAGGATAAAACAAGGCGCAGTGAAGCAGCGAAGCAACACTCTCGGCGAACTAGAACAAAGCAAGAAATTATCACCAGGAGGAAGAGGAAGAGAAAAAATGGAAGAAGCTGTGTGTTTTCGATGTGAAAAAACCTACGCTCTATACCGATGAATATATAGGGATAGACTAACCCTAACCCTTGTGCACTACTGTATAATTAATTAGACGCGTTAATTGATTTACACAATTAATAAGACGCGTTAATTAATCATGGCAAAGATCAATTAATTCAAATCAAATCAGAATTATAAATTCATAATCAAATCAGAATTCATTTCACAAAACAGAAAATCAATTTGAACAGCCCGGTGGAAATTATTATTTTAGCAAAACTAGTCCGGAATTATTCGGCCCAAATTTTGCTACATTCGTGTCCGCAGGTCGCATACGCGTAAAAGCCCGAGGCTTGCGAAGCCACGTTTTTCCCCTCGAAATCCCACAATTTGCACCCCCCCCTGCGCGCACGTAGATGGTGGAGCAATACATTATTAACACTTTTAGACACTACATGAGTGTCTTGCTATATAAAGCCTTGAAAGGCTCTTTTCTTATCAATGTGGGATATAAGGTTCACTCTTCTATTTTCCACTTCTAAGGGAGCAACTTTGGACAATCATAACTCATCCATCCCTTAGTCGTTTTGAGTACTTTAATATGCGTTGAAAAGTTCTCACGAAGTAGAACATATTTCAAGCATAACTTGTTGCGATTACGCACCCAAGACCTACTCAAACCTTAGCTCAAAATGACTTGTCAAAATGGGGCTAACACCCACATTTTCCAACATACACTAGGTCTTCAAATTTCAAAAGAGTGTTTGAAAAAAAGATAGGATCATTAAAAAATCCTTGTATCTTATAATTTTTATAGTAAAATTTTAAATTTCGCACATACGTATTTCCCTAATATACATATTCAAGAATATATATATATGAACTTCGCCAAATAGCATTAGTTTCACTACCTTCTCCAACTTCAATTTATTTTTCTATCCAAAAAAAGAAAAATCAACAAAATTAAGTGTTAAAATAATAGTAGGTAATACAATTTTTTTTTGGTAAGCTAGTAGGTAATACAATTAATCCCTACTCACAAACCTTGAGCCCAAGTTAGTAATTAACTTAAACAAGGATGGCCTTATATGGAAAAAGTAAATATAGGACTTCTTATTTTCATTTTATTTTGTAAGTACATGTTCATATTTTAAAATTCTAGTAACCCTTCTTTATCATAATTTGGGGTTTACAGTACATAATTTACTTTATTTAATTAAATTCTAATTCCGAAACAGAAATTATGTGTTTGAGTATAGATGTACATATGTGTACTCTTGCAGTGGATGAGTAGAGTTTAAACGAGAAGTTAGAGATATGCATTGTTACTAATGATAAGTACTCAAAAACTCAAAAATTAATGGACCAAAATTTAATTTTTTTAGAAATTCAGCTTGTTAATTCTCTCCTTTTCTATGTGAGAGTGTGAGTTTTTCTCTCCTTTTCTTTTATAAGAAAGTGTGAGAGTGTCTGTGCATACAACCATGGACAATCTTGATGTTCATGGACAATCTTGATGTTTTGATGACTGATTTAGATATATCAAATGCGAAAAATGAAGAACTGAGGAGGAATTTGAAGAGGAAGGCAACATGTTCGAATTGTGTGTGGTGGGAAAATTTTTAACGGAGAAAAATCTGAACGTGCGAGTCATGAAATCAAAATTAGTGGATCTTTGGAGGCCAACAATGGGGATTACTATCAAAGCATTGAAACCGGGGATCTTTTTATTCCAATTCTATCACAAAGACGATTTGAAATGGATGCTAGCTTTCCAATGGCCCATGGTCGTTCGATGGGGCAATGTTCACTACAAGAAAACAAGACTAATTTCGATCGAATATTTTCGATAGCGGCTAATTTCGACCGAATATGGTCGAATTTAACCGGCCGGCTAATTTCGACCATATCTGGTTGAATTTAGGAGCGGTCGAAAATAATCGATCGAATTTAGCAATTGTTCGACTAAATACGGTCAAATTTAGCAATTTAGATTCCACCAAAAGTAGGAGGAAAGTTCCCGCCAATGAAAAAATTAAATTCGACCATTTTTGGTCGAATTTAGCAATTTGGATGAACGGGGAAATTTAATTCAAAATTTTTGAAAAGCGATAAACTTGCCGCCCAAAAAATATCAAAATGTTCAAATTTAATTTCGACCATTAAATTTTTATTTAATTTTTAAATTTATTTTCCAAACTAGTTGACCGTTAAATTATCAAACCAAATTAATTTATTTTTTTCTGAAATTTTGGCATTAACATTAAAAAGGATGGATCTTGACCACCGTATGGTTGGGTAAATATTATTAAAAAATCAAAATACTGAACCCTGACGAAACCCCGTTTAGGTGTTATAGTCAAAGTACTAGTTGACCGTTAAATTACCAAACCAAATTAATTTATTTTTTTCTGAAATTTTGGCAATAACATTAAAAAGGATGGATCTTGACCACCGTATAGTTGGGTCGTCGAGAAATATTATTAAAAAAATCGAAACACTGAACCCTGACGAAACCCCGTTTAGGTGTTATAGTCAAAGTACTCGTTGACCGTTAAATTACCAAACCAAATTAATTTATTTTTTTCTGAAATTTTGGCAATAACATTAAAAAGGATGGATCTTGACCACCGTATGGTTGGGTCGTCGAGAAATATTATTAAAAAAATCGAAACACTGAACCCTGACGAAACCCCGTTTAGGTGTTATAGTCAAAGTACTAGTTGACCGTTAAATTACCAAACGAAATTAAATTATTTTTCTCTGAAATTTTGGCAATAACATTAAAAAGGATGGATCTTGACCACCGTTTGGTTGGGTCATCGAGAAATATTTTTTAAAAAATCGAAAGACTAAATCCCGTTTAGGGGTTATAGTCTAAGTACTAGTTGACCGTTAAATTACCAAACCAAATTAATTTATTTTTCTCTGAAATTTTGGCAATAACATTAAAAAGGATGGATCTTGACCACCGTTTGGTTGGGTCATCGAGAAATATTTTTTAAAAAATCGAAAGATTAAACCCTGACGAAACCCCGTTTAGGGGTTAGTCAAAGTACTAGTTGACCGTTAAATTACCAAACCAAATTAATTTTTTTTTTTTTTGAAATTTTGGCAATAACATTAAAAAGGATGGATCTTGACCACCGTTTGGTTGGGTCATCGAGAAATATTTTTTAAAAAATCGAAAGACTAAACCCTGACGAAACCCCATTTAGGGGTTATAGTCAAAGTACTAGTTGACCGTTAAATTACCAAACCAATTTAATTTATTTTTTTCTGAAATTTTGGAAATAACATTAAAAAGGATGGATCTTGACCACCGTATGGTTGGGTCGTCGAGAAATATTATTAAAAAAATCGAAATACTGAACCCTGACGAAACCCCGTTTAGGTATTATCGTCAAAGTACTAGTTGACCGTTAAATTACCAAACCAAATTAATTTATTTTTTTCTGAAATTTGGTAATAACATTAAAAAGCATGGATCTTGACCGCCGTATGATTGAGTCGTCGAGAAATATTTTTTCCAAAATATTAAAAAATTTGGCAATAACATTAAAAAACATGGATCTTGGCAATTCATAGTGAGTATGACTACTTGGGTGTGTATAATGTTTTTCCAAATTTTGTATATTTTTGTCCTATTTCTATTTAATTTTTTAAATTTATTTTAATTATAAACTACTTAAAAATGGATGGAAAATCAAATTATTAGGCAAATTAGTGGAAGTAAGGTAAAATTCATCACAAAATTAGTTATTATGACTACTTGGTTGTTGTTGTGCCCAAAATCTTCATGGGCTAGATTTAGGCCCATTAGGCTTAAGGATCCAATCCGTATGAGTAATATGGGTTATGATTGAGGTCCCTTAAGTTAAATGGGGCTAAATAGCATGTGAAATGGATCTGGACAGGTTCAGGTTCCCGAGAGATAGCTTCCCGAGAGACAGCTTCCTGCAGACAGCTTCCCGAGAAACAGGTTCCTGCAGACAGGTTCCTGAGAGACAGCTTCCTGTACGAAAACAGATTTATGCCAGCAGAATTCTAGTATGATTAAGCCTCCTATTCTTTAGGAGCAAGTTATGAACATCAACTCCTTGTTGGAATATATTTCTTGGGCGCAGATGATCCTTGAATACTTCTAATAGAACTACAACTAGTAAATATACTCCTAGTCGGACTAGAACTCGAGTTCTATTCGACTTAGGTCGCCTATTCGTGGCTGAAATCTGGAGAAAAGGAGGTCCCCACGAATTAGGAACCTAGAATATTGCTGCCTAACCAGACTTCTAGTCTAAAAAGAACTACGTGAACTTGATCCCTATATAAGCAAGGGTACGTAGGCACCTTGAGAACACGGTTACAAGCCTTGCGAGACACCTACGAGATTCTTGCTAACACGGCTACAAGCCTCGCAATACACCTACGAGATTCTTGAGAACACACGACACAAGCCTCAAGGGAATTCGCGAGATTCTTGTAAACGCTCTCGAGCTCAGTTCAACCCCTACAAAAAACCTCCATTCTCCATAGATTAGTTGATCGTTAGCCTTTACAACTCACCATAAACCTCTCAAAAGTTGTTACGAAATCCACTCATCAACATTGGCGCTAGAAGGAGGGGAGAGTTATCATCTTAAGAGTGGAAAGATGGCAGGCAGATCTGATAGCGAAGCAACACAATCTGTAGAGAAAGATCAAACCTCGAAAGCAAAGAAGATTACTCCTGCTAACGTCCTAGAACATCTAAAGTCGATTGAAAAGAGGCTCACAACCCTCGAACATACAACACAAAAGAAGAAGAAGAAGAAGTCGAAGTTGACATCAAGTAAGAAGGGTAAAGAAGCTAAGATTAATCCCAAGCAGTTCGACGTTGATGAAGAAGAACGTGAAGAAAAGGCTGAGAAAGAAATCGAAGACCCTTCCATCGAGATAATTAAAGATGATACAAGTTCAGACGAGACCGCGAACGATTCGAGCATAGCAGATTCACAGGAAGTCGATGATAAAGATAAGGAAGCGAAGGACGGTGGAGTTAGTATTTTGAATGATGAAGACCTAAAGAAGATCCTAGTAAAACTCAAGGAAGAAAATCAATCAATAACATATGCGATGACCTCATCTCCATTCACTAAGAAGGTTAGAAAATCCCCGTTACCTAAATCCTATCGTATGTCAAACGAGTTTAAATTTGATGGCACTTCGGATCCTGTGGAGTATCTGGGTCATTACAATACCGAGATGGACGTTTATCAAGTTAACGAGCCAACAAGGTGTAGATTACTGGCTACAACCCTTCATGGTGGAGCTCATCAGTGGTTCAAGAGGTTACCATCAGATTCTATAGATTCCTGGGAGAATATGGGGAAACTCTTCGTTACTCAGTTTAGAGCTTCCGTCGCTTTTGCACCCCCAACCCATACCTTCGCCAACATCAAGCAGAGAGAAGATGAGACCTTGACAGAGTACCTCAAACGTTTCAATGCAGAGGTTCCCAGAGTTAAGAAAGCTCCTGACGAGATCATTACGAGTTTCCTAATTGCTGGAATTAGAGCTGGTTCAGACTTCTGGAAAGAATTACAAGTACGTGAACCTGGTACACTAGCTGAGTTCTACCAACAAGCTGAACTGTATAAATGTGTGGAGGAATCCTTGTTGAAGCTGAGAGAAACAGAAGATCTTGGAATTGAAGCAAGTCACAAAGGAAGCAAGCGAGAGAGGTCTCCAAGCCCGCAAGCATATGTTATTGGGGATCGAGCTCCCTCCAAAAGAAGTAAAGCAAATTTGAAGACCTCGTGCGACAACTATACCTCTTTGGTCGCTCCAGTGGACCACATCTTCACGGTTTATGGGAAAGAAGGAATATTTGTGAAGCCTGCACCTTTACCCGTAGGAGCAAGGAAAGATACGAAGAAATATTGTGACTTCCACCAGGATAATTGCCATGATACTTCTGAATGTAGAGCACTGAAAGACCAAATTGAGGATTTGATTAAAGCTGGGAAGCTCGCGGAATGGATAGCTCGAGGTGACCAGTAGTTGAAAGTTTGAGAGCTTCCGTAAAGTATAGTTGAGAGACCTTTATTTATATATGTATTTCCTTCTTAGAACTGGGGGGTAGTGCATGTACACCTCCCTAGCAAGTAAACCTATTTCTTTCGAGTAGTTTGCAACGAAATTATGAGTAGTTCTTTTCCTTGTATTACGTCATACATGAGCTTATATTTAGCTTGTAAAACAAGGAACATAATTCAGTGAGCTGCTAGAAATACCTCATAAGTAATCTCTTTAAGTATCTCTTGTTTCTTACAATGAGTTAGCTCGCGTAAGCTTAGAGGTGCTGTATTGGGATCAGATATAGAGGTTCATTCTCAATGTGTTTCGACAGAGGTTTAAGAAGAAAATAGAAGATATGTTAAAGCTACAAGGAGGAATGATGTGAAGAAATTATAGTATCTATTCGAGTGTTAAGGAAAATTCGACGTAGTTGAAGATTTTGATGAAAAGTAGCTACAAGAATTTGATATGAGCATCTTGAAGAAAACACACAATGGTCAACTTCTCGGATGAATATTCAATGACTTGTTAGAGATTATCGAAGAATTGTGAAGCTTCCCAGAGTTAGTTCTTCATCAAAGACAAGCTTTCCTGAAGAACTGGGGGTAATATAATTACTATAAGACATGGTAGTTTGAGAATTGAGGATTTCAAAATTTTGAGAATTCAGATCAGGATCCTCACCATCAGGTCCAGGAAGCTCACGATTAGGTTCAGGAACCTCATGGTTAGGATGCAGTTTGGGAACCTCGTAGCTCATATATGGTTCAGAAACCTTGAGGATTGATTTGGTATAGTATCTTGAAGAGCAGCATGCTTGCATCATGAACACGTCAATAAGTTTTCAAATCTTAACGGAGGCTTCCACTTCACTTCTGATCAGTCTACAGAAAGATCCAGGTGATACCTCTCCTTTTATTCTCACATATTCGTAGAAAACCTCCCAGGTACGCGCAACAAACTCTTACTATAAATAAAGCATGCTTAAACATCTATGCTAGTATGGTCTTATATGCGATAAAGCTATGATTATGTCTTGATTATGTTTCTTGATGTTAGAATGCACATGTACCTAACAGATTGTAGGTTTCCTTGTTATTTACCTGCACCTCGCAGGTTCCTTGATATTTACCTGCACTTCGCAGGTTCCTTGATATTTACCTGTAGCTTACAGGTTCCATGTATTTACCTTTAGTTAACAGGTTTTATGTTACTCACCTGAAGCTCATAGGTAACAGCTTCCAGGTCTAGTTGCATTTATATGTGTCTAGTGGATTACTAGTTATTTTCTTGTAACTGACATCTTGCAGGTTCATTATTATATACCTGAAGCTTGTATGTAACAGCTTCCAGGTTTATTGACATTTGTTAGAAGCCAATTGTTAGTTTCTGATTAGCAGCTTCCTGCTTGAAATTCCTAGTCAGCCGAGACCTGAATAGAAGAAAGTGTACTTATAGCAAGAACTCCATGCCTTTAGAGAATTAATCTAGTGCCCTTTTGGATTCTCTTTGTGCTCCATTCAAGGATTCACTTAGAGCCCAGAAGGATTCACTAGGTTCCCCAAGAATTTTCATGTATTCACCCAGTGCCCTTATGGATTCTCTATGTGCCCGTATAGGTTCACTTAGAGCCCAAAAGGATTCACTTGGTGCTTCATGCATCCACGCGCATTTGTTTGGTATCTTAATGGATTCTCTTTGTACCCTTTTAGGGATTCATTTGGTGCCCAATTGGTTATGGTTTTTGTCCTAAGCAGAGGTTCACATAAACAACCAGTTGGATTCACCTTATGCCCTTACAAGGATTTGCATAGAGCCCAGAAAGATTCACCTTGAAAAGCCCTGTTAGCTACAGACACTCGATAGCTAGAAAAGACTTGTAAGCATGAAAGATTCATCTCGAAAAGCCCTATGAATCGTAGGCACACATTCAAAAGTCCCATAAGCATGTGGGCTCCTAGTTAAGGGTTTTGGGAACCTGAGCATGGTTAACCTAACCTAGAGTTCGCTTATATTTGAAAAGCCTTCAAAGGGATTCACCTTGTGCCCTTACGGATTCACTTGGTGCCCCTAGCATTTGAAGGGATTCACCTAGTGCCCTTACGGATTCACTTGGTGCCCCTAGAATTTGAAATGATTCATCATGTGCCCTATAGATTCTCTCTGTGCCCTCTTGAGGATTCACTTAGAGCCTATAAGGATTCACTTGATGCCACAAAGGAATTCACTTAGTGCCCAACCGGATTCTCTTCGTGCTCATGCCATGATTCACCTAGAGCCCGGATGGATTCACTTTGTGCTTCCTAAAGCCAAAAGGATTCATTTGACGCCCAGTCGAATTCTTTAAGTGCCCTTCTCAGGATTCACTTAAAGCTCAACTGGATTCGTCTTATGCCCTACTAAGGATTCACTTAGCGCCCAATTGAATTCTCTAAGTGCCCTTTTTAGGATTCACCTAGAGCTCAATTGGATTCGCTTTGTACCCTCATCAAAGTGATATATAGATGAATACTCTCACTTATAAAGCTTGTATATGATCGAAACAGGTACCGTACTACTAATAGGTTCTTGACAAAACAGTTTACAGCATCCTTGATGATCATCAGAAGCTTCCAGTTTATAGCTTTCGGCTTCCGGATTCCGACCTACAATTTATAGCTACAGCATCCAAGTTTAGTGATATTCAGCCGAAACAAGCAGTTTTCAGTCAATCGCTTCAACAAGCTATAGGAGGTTCACGCGTCATGACGGCTCGGGGGGTAGCTCAATTACCCTATATCTTATTATTGTGAGCATGCACAAAGAAGAGCTTCCATTCCAGGTTTAGTAACGGAACCTCAATTCAAACTGGCATAATGAAGCACAGATAAGTTCTAGTTTCATGCCTTTATACTCTTACTATCATGCATATTTTCTATCAACGAGAGCTTATATTTTGTCATGCTTAGATACATATAGCTTTTTATGCGCATATTGTATGATCCTTAGAAATGAAATTTATGTGAACTTGTACTTAGGATGTCGTCATGCCCTATAGGTTTACAGTTTACGCAATATATATGCTTAGGTTATGATCTCGAACTTGTTAGTTGAATTAGTCAAGTAGTTAATCGATGTGCCACTTGAGAACGTAACAACATATATAATGTAGATAATCATTCATACTTGCATACATGCATCACTTATATGTGAGCTCTTCAGCTCGTATTACTAATCCATTTTTTCTAGTTTTCTTAGTATTGTGCCCAAAATCACCATGGGCTAGATTTAGACCTATTAAGTCATAGGTTCCGATCAACAAGTATTGCATGAGCGAGGAGACAGATCTAGTACGAGATATGAAGACCTAACGTGGAGAAATGAGCACTAGCTGAGAAGACAGTCAAGAGATTATGAGTATCGAGACGTTCTTGATGAACCAGTAGTTGAGCAGATTACGAATGAACCAGTTTCCTCTCCGCAGAAGAGCCCGAATCAGCCTAGCAGCAGAAATGAGGACAGTAAGAAGTACATGGGAACTATAGAAAGACTCCCTAAACTAACACATTTGTTATTTGTGCAGGTACAGTTTCCTGTACAGAGGTTCCTGAGAACCAAGTTTCGAGACATAGGTTCTTGAGCACCAGGTTCCAAGACGTAGGTTCCTGAGCACCAGGTTCTTGAGCATAGACAACAGAGAGAGCAAAAAGCAGCTTAGAAGATGAAGCAACATCTCGAGCAATCAAGTTATGATTTTCAAGGTTAACTTCGTTCCCTTCTAAGGATTCATCTAGTGCCCTATTGGATTCGTTTGGTGCCCTCAGCATAGGTTCACATAACGCCCAACAAGGTTCACTTTATGCCCTTATTTGGATTCACGCGGTTCCCTTGACAATCTTAAGATTCACCTTGTCCCTTTTAAGAATTCATCTAGTGCCCTATTGGATTCGTTTTGTGCCCTCAACATAGGTTCACATAACGCCCAATTAGGTTCACTTTATGCCCTTATTTGGATTCACTTAGTTTCCTTGACATTCTTAAGGTTCACTTAGTGCCCAATTAGATTTGCTTTATGCCCTTGTCAAAGGATTCACTCAGCGCCTGATTGGATTCACTTTGTGCCCTTGTCACGATTCAAGCAAGAAGATAAAGACCCGCATGGTTCACTCAGAAGAAACATGGGAGCACTGAAGGGATTGGACCTTAAAATATCAAGCTATTTAGGTTCCTCTCGCATCCTATGACTTTGAGGAACCGGGGGGTACTTGTTGTGCCCAAAATCTCCATGGGCTAGATTTAGGCCCATTAGGCTTAAGGATCCAATCCGTATGAGTAATATGGGTTATGATTGAGGTCCCTTAAGTTAAATGGGGCTAAATAGCATGTGAAATGGATCTGGACAGGTTCAGGTTCCCGAGAGACAGCTTCCCGAGAGACAGCTTCCTGCAGACAGCTTCCCGAGAAACAGGTTCCTGCAGACAGGTTCCTGAGAGACAGCTTCCTGTACGAAAACAGATTTATGCCAGCAGAATTCTAGTATGATTAAGCCTCATATTCTTTAGGAGCAAGTTATGAACATCAACTCCTTGTTGGAATATATTTCTTGGGCGCAGATGATCCTTGAATACTTCTAATAGAACTACAACTAGTAAATATACTCCTAGTCGGACTAGAACTCGAGTTCTATTCGACTTAGGTCGCCTATTCGTGGCTGAAATCTGGAGAAAAGGAGGTCCCCACGAATTAGGAACCTAGAATATTGCTGCCTAACCAGACTTCTAGTCTAAAAAGAACTACGTGAACTTGATCCCTATATAAGCAAGGGTACGTAGGCACCTTGAGAACACGGTTACAAGCCTTGCGAGACACCTATGAGATTCTTGCTAACACGGCTACAAGCCTCGCAATACACCTACGAGATTCTTGAGAACACACGACACAAGCCTCAAGGGAATTCGCGAGATTCTTGTAAACGCTCTCGAGCTCAGTTCAACCCCTACAAAAAACCTCCATTCTCCATAGATTAGTTGATCGTTAGCCTTTACAACTCACCATAAACCTCTCAAAAGTTGTTACGAAATCCACTCATCAACAGTTGTGTATGAATTTTAAATCAAATTTTGACATTTTTTCCTAATTTTATTAAATGTATCAAGTAATTCTACAAACTAATTAAAAAAGAGTGGAAAATCAAATTATTTAGCTAATTTTGACCGAATTTGGTCGAATTTAGCTAATTTCGACCATATTCGGTTGAATTTAGCCGTGTTGTTATTTTCGACCAAATAAGGTTGAAAAAGGTAAATTTCAGATGCAAAAAAGTTATTTGTTGCCACGTGTCATGTTTCTATTGGCTAAGGGGGAAGCACATGGATTGCCACATGTATTGCTCTATAAAATTAATCTGGACCACCCATTTCTTTTTTAAATATTTCATCCTAGCCCTTAATTCAATTACATTCATTTCTTTCTCTTTTATATTCTTCATCCATTTATATTCTCTCATAAACATTCTTTTATACTTCTACTCCATTCTTCTTCTCTTACAAACATACACATCAATTTCTTTTTATATTATTTCTTTTTATGTTCTTGAGTTTTCACGAATCAAACCAACATTTGGAGGCGCTATCTATGTCCGATTTGAACGCTCTTATAGTCGAATCGAAGCTCTCATCATCCTCTATCCAAAAACATCATCAGATTTTGTAGGGGTAAAATTTATGAATTTCTCCTTTTTTTTATTAAATTCAAATTTACTTATTAAAATTATGAATTTTTGTAAACGTAATTGGTTGCTGATTTTGATGTTTCCATCATGTAGAGTACGTTTTTCTAGTCAATTTCATATATTATATGTTGAATTTCGAGTTCAGTATCGTATAGAAATCAAAGTTTGTTCTTCATGTTCTTCGTGTTCTTGAGGATCGAAGCTGTTTTGGAGATGTTATTGACCTCCAAATCATGAGTTTGAGTAACCAAACTGAATCCTACATGCTAAGATACACAAAATCAATGTTAGATTCAAAGAGCAGCAGATTCTGCTGCCATTTTTTTTTAAAATCGGGGTTCCTTAAATTCGACCATATTTGGTCAAATTTAGCATATTAAATTCAACCATATTTGGTCGAATTTAGTACAGTTTAGGCTCCAAAATTCAAAATTTACAAAATTCAAATTTTTTGCCAAATTTATAATTTCGACCAAATTCGATCGAATTTAGTTGGTCGAATTTATTCGGTCGAATTTAGTCGGTCAAAATTAGCTATTTTCGACCGTTTATGTTATTTTCGACCAAGCTAAAAATGACCAACTTCTCGACGGTCGAAATTAGCTAATTTCGACCATATCCGGTCGAAATTAGCTAATTTCGACCGTTTTGTTCCGGTCGAATTTAGCCGAATTTGTTGTAGTGGTTAGTTGTTAATTCGATTAAGGCGGGTGAGGATCCTATTATGGTGTCATTGAATGAAATGGAGATATGGATTCAAATCTATAATCTTCCGGTGGGTTTTATGACTGAGCCGGTTGGTAAATAGTTGGGCAACTTCTTTGGTAGATTTGTATCGTATGATCACTACAAGAATTTTTGAATCAGACAACACTTTGACGAAAAAGCGTTGGCTGAAATTTTCACACAACAGTTATTTTTTCAAGCTTTTCGGTGTATTGTCTGATCATGAACTTAACGACAGTTTTAAAAAGTGTTGTCTAGAAGATCAAATTAGACATCCATTTTACAACGGTTTTTGAAAGTAGTGTTGTTTAACAGTTTGTCTTACAATGGTCCTAAAAAGCGTTGTAAAACTTAGACAACTGTTTTTATCAGATATTGATTTAAAAGTAGTCACACAATGGTGACTAAATACTATTGTCTAATTTTAACAACGTTTTTGAAAAGCATTGTCTGAAGTAACTTCAGACAATGCTTTGCAAAAACGTTGTTAAAATCAGACAAGTGTTTTGATAAGACGTTGCATAAAATGTAATCTGATAATGGTTTGTGAATACTGTTGTCTGAATTGCATGCAACACACAATGGTTTTGTACATTAAATCGTTGTCTTCAACACTTTCAGACAAACATTTAAAAATTTAAACTATTGTCATAAACTTATATATACAAGTGTTTTACAAATAAACCGTTGTCTGATGTGAAAGCACGTAATTGGTGGAAAATCTTTCACCTGGATTGCTGAGGTGGCGAAATAAGAGCCCTTGATTGAAATGAGATTAAATATTAGCCCTTAGATTAAGAAAATATTAGCTATTATCAAACAACGGTTTATTATGTTAATTTATATTTATGTTCAAAAAAAACATGACTAGTGTCAGACAACAATATCTTTATAACATATCGTTGTCTGAAGCTTCACATTACAACTGTATTTGTTAAAATACCGTTGTCTGTTATCAGACAACGATTTATTTGTCCAAAATCGTTGTCTGGTATCACTCGAGACAACGGTATTTGACAAATAACCATTTCGTTCAACAAGACCACTTCGTTTATTAAATATTAAAATTTACAAACCAAATTAAATTTTTATTTTTTGAAAATTTGTGAATATCATTATATTAGATATATCTTGACATCCTTAAGGTTGTATTGTCGAGAAATATTTTAAAAAAAATAGAAACAACAATCCGTGACAAAGCACTAGTTACGGGTACTAGTAATATACTAATGATCTACTACGATCTCCAACCAAATAAATTTTTTATTTTTTGATAATCTGGAAATATCAATATATTAGATATATCTTGACATCCGTACGTTTGGATCGTCGAGAAAAATGACTGAATATATAATTAAAAAATTTCAAATTTATTTTGTTAATTTATATTTATGTTCAAAAAAACATGACTAGTGTTAGACAACGGTATCTTTATAACCTATCGTTGTCTGAAGCTTCACATTACAACTGTATTTGTTAAAATACCGTTGTCTGTTATCAGACAACGGTTTATTTGTCCAAAATCGTTGTCTGGTATCACTCGAGACAACAGTATTTGACAAATAACCACTTCTTTTAGCAAGACCACTTCGTTTATTAAATTTTACAAACCAAATTAAATTTTTATTTTTTGAAAATTTGTGAATATCATTATATTAGATATATCTTGACATCCTTAAGGTTGGATTGTCGAGAAATATTTTTAGAAATATAGAAACAACAATCCGTGACAAAGCACTAGTTACGGGTACTAGTCAATATAATAGTGATCTACTAAAATCTCCAACCAAATCAATTTTTTATTTTTTATAATATGGAAATATCAATATATTAGATATATCTTGACATCCGTACGTTTGGATCGTCGAGAAATGTGACTGAATATATAACTAAAAAATTTCAAATTTATTTTGTTAATTTAAATTTATGTTCAAAAAAACATAACTAGTGTCAGACAACAGTATCTTTATAACATATCGTTGTCGATCTGAAACTTCACAATACAACTTTATTTATTAAAACACCGTTGTCTATCATCAAATAACGATTTTTTAGTCCACACTGTTGTCTGATATCATTTTCAACAACAATATTTTACAAATAACACTAGTACAAAAATGTCGGTTCTGGCCAAAGGCGACGTATAAAGTAGTTATATACGTCGGTTCCGCCTAAAGGCGACGTATAAGGTCAATTTTACACATTTTTTACGTCGGTTGTAGAAAAGGCGACGTATATAATGCTACTTTATACGTCGGTTGAAGAAAAGGTGACGTATGTAATGCTACTTTATACGTCGGTTGAAGAAAAGGCGACGTATATAATGATACTTTATACGTCGGTTGATAAAAAGGCGACGTATATAATTCTACTTTATACGTCGGTTGAGAAAAGGCGACGTATATGATGATATTACACGTCGCTCTAAATATAACCGACGTATAAAACCTTTAAAAAAAAGTGCTGTGTCACCACGTGTCACATTTCTATTGGGTGTTGAGGAAGCACACGGATTGTGCTTCTTTAAATTACTGTCAGCCATTGGATTAAGCACACGGATTCAATATTATTGGATATCATCCGTTCATATTTTTCCCCATTTTAACTCTCTTTTAACAATCTCACAATTATTATTATTATTCAATATTATTCAATTTCACAATCTCTCTCTCTCGACCGAATTATCTCGCATCTCTCTCTCCCTTCGCTTCTCTCTCTCTCTCCCGTCTCAATCTCTTTCTCTCCACTCTCCACTCTCTTCCCCCCCTCTCACTCTCAACCTCTGTCTCTCCCAATCTCTCTCAATCTCTCGACCTGAAAGCTGGGCCGAGATGGTGTGGGTGGCGATTGATGGATGAAAGAGGGCGGAGGCGAGAAGGATGGGTGGGGCTGTGGTGAAGGAGATGGGGTGAATTTGGAATTGGGGGTTTTGTTTACAATGGGTTTTTGTTGGCGGAAAGAGAATTAAAGGGGGGGCTGTGGGATTGAAGAAGAAAAGAGGAGGATGGAGGCTGGAGAGGTTGAATGGAGGATATGTTTGTGATGTTTTTGAAGTCGTTGACTGTGATTCTTGTCTGCAGGAGGATATCTGGTAAATTCATAATTCTTTCAATCTCTTGAATATACATTTTTCCATGTGTGTAGGACACATATGAGCTTTTCCCTTACATAATTTGAGGTGCGAGCTGATAAATTTTATGTTATGCAGGATGCTGTTTGAATTGTTACTCACTTGTCACTGTAGGCAAGTCAATTATTTGGAAATGGCAAAAGAAGGATTTGTAATTAGCAGGCCTTTCACTTTGATATTTGACTCCTCTGCTTTCTGATATGCTGCTTCCAAAGCTTCTCTGGTGATCATGAAATTATTCGAGCTTTCGCAGACAACCGAAAGAAGTTTTACTCTAGTTCGCCACCTTAAATCACGATCAAATCTGCAAACAATCGAAGTAAAGATGTTAATTAATTCCTTTGTTTTTGGGTAATTGTCGAGTAATTATCAGTCATTGTCATTTACAATTTATAGTGGTTATGAAATGTCTATGTAATGGGGTCTCCCTACAGTTTTCGTTGCTAGAGAAACAAATGTTCTATAGCCCCACTACAATAATGTTAAAAAAGAACTGGCCCAGGCCAATGCAATAGGTACTAGTAAAGCATTATTGCACCAAAACTAATTATTTTAAATTAACAGGAATTAACTAACAGAACTAGTTGTTCAGATTATAATACACTAAAAGAGATTGCTCTTGTTGTAGTCATGTACAACTGCAGCAACGCTCGGAGCAACTCTAGCAAGGCATCGATCAAAATCTCATATGTACATTGGATGCATGAAATCTGGTCCTGTCCTTGCTCAAAAGTAAGCAACCATTCCCTCCACACTTTACTAATTACTATACTGAGATATGTGACCAATTTTCCTTACCGAAATGTTAACAATACTGTCAGGGGAGTGAGGTATCATGAACCTTATTGTTATAATATCAAGTAGCTATAATGCTCATTATTGTAGTTAAGTGTAAAACCTTGATTGATATATTACACTTTAAGAATTACAATAGTGTGTAAGCAACTGTCAAGTTGTCTGTGAATATGTCTGTGACATATTCTATAGATGTGTTTGTGAATTGTGCTCTGTTTTTGTAGCTTTAACTTTTATATCCATCTTCCTATATCCTGGAAACCGTATTCTATTTGCCTTTTTCGACTGCACTTACTTATGTTAGGTCACTAAAAGCATGGAATTGCACCTCAGGAAAATATATTTTCCTGAGTACTGTAACTGTCAAATGATCATGCAGTGGTCAATGGGAAATCGGTTCGTTTACTCTGTTTCAATGTAACTTATTGTTGATATTGTCTTATAGAATTCATTGTAAGCTTATGCATGGGCTTGGTTGGTTCTTGTTAAGAACTGAACAGTACTGTAATGTAGTTGCATTGCTCTAGTAGATGACTATATAAGAAAGCAGAAATCTGCTTGGTTTGTAAATTTACATAAAGTTTAATAGGAATATCGTGTTCAGGTAATAGTTTGTGACTCTACGTGTGAATTGTTCAGATCCCTCCCTAATCATTTGTGGATACTGATCTAGTTAATGGTTCACATATACACCTGCCTTTTTATTATGTTAAATTGACCAAGGTAGGGACCTTGATTTTTTACTTGCGGTCTACACAGTTTCCACTACTCCTTTTATATCAAGTCCCAAGTTAGTTGAACCATTATTAGTAGCTTTTTTTATTAAGAGTAGTGATAATACTAATTAGTGCAAATTTGTATGTTTATAGGAGTACATTTTTTAGTACTTAACTTTTGGTAATTGTTTCTTGATTTTCAGCATCACTGCCGTAGATATGGGGGAATTTTTTGCAGTAGTTGTACTCAGCTTAGAATGGTCTTACGCAGACAAGGTGATTCGCCGGTGCGTATCTGTGAACCCTGTAAGAAGCTAGAAGAGGCAGCTCGTTTTGAAATGCGACATGGACACAAGAATAGAGCAGGAAGAGGTATGATACCAATATTCACTTTTTCAAACCAAATAAAGGAGTAAAAATCACACTTTAACATATGTTGTGGTTTATTCAATTTACCATAGCAGAAAAAGAACCAGCCACTCCTGGATACTATTTGTTCACAATTATATATATATTTGTGCGATCAGGAAGCTGAGATATACTTGTCTGTTGTTTATGTGTGCAAATGAAGAGGTGTATCTCGAAGTGTATGACAGCGGAGATGAAGATAGTAATACTAGTCTGGAAAGGCATTTTCACATCGATGAGAGCAAGAAAAAGATGCATTCTCATAGATATTCATAATGTCGGAGAATCCTTGTGGCCATTTTTTTGGATGAAGCAGTCTTCGTTGAACTTGTGTGGAAGCAGAGTTTTAAATTTTGTTATTTCATTATTTCAGTGTTACTTGTACAATATTTCGCGTTAGATTGAGAATTTGAACATTTTGTATGTATTTTTTCAAGTGTATAACAATAATTATGTTATTTAATCTATGATTATGTTCAGTTGAATTGAGAAATTTTAATTATTGTAGGTTATTTTGATTGTTTAACAAGTTTTTGTTTTGGGCACAGAGAAACAAAAGATTTTTTTTTTAATATTATGGACCTTATACGTCGGTTGTTTTGAAGAACCGACGTAAAAGGATAACAATATACGTCGGTTGTTTAGAAGAACCGACGTAAAAGGATAACAATATACGTCGGTTGTTTAGAAGAACCGACGTAAAAGGATACAATATACGTCGGTTGTTTAGAAGAACCGACGTAAAAGGATACAATATACGTCACCTTTTTAACCGACGTAAAAGACTCTGACCTTATACGTCGCCAGCCCATACGTCACCATTTAACCGACGTATAAGACCTATTTAACCGACGTAAAAGGCCAGTTTTCTACTAGTAAACCGTTGTAACGTGGATATTATTTCTAATCATTAAAATCTAAATTGTTTCACTTCAATATCTAAAGCTCGATTTTAAAAAAGTAGCCCGCCATTCCCCAATTTCTTTCCCCCCTCTAGCCAAAATTTCCCCCCTTCAAATTTTTTACAAGTCCCGGTTCAGTTTACAAGTCCCGCTTCTTCATCAGCTGTCAAAACATCACATTAAATAAAACTAAAACATATAACATAAAACGTAAAATCTCTCTGCTCTTACTCTCTCCCCTTTTTTTCTTAAGAACCCTAACCCACCAAAAGCTGTGATTCACTCTGATTAGCTTCAATTAAATACTCAAAATTGGTTGATTTTTTTCAATATGTCCAATCTTAGAGCTCAATCTGTTTGAATAGCTTCATTTTGGTTTATTCAAGTGGGTCAACTAAGAGCTCAATCGGTTCAATTCAGGTCTTAGCTTCGAAGACTTGGCTTGGAGATGGGAGTTTGGTATCGATTCTTGGAGGTTTTGACTGGATCGGAGATTTGTTCGATTCTTACTTAGCTTAGATATTGGAGCTTGTTTTCGAGGTATTTGCTCTTTGCTGCTGTCTTTGCTATTTGTTTTCAAGGTATTTGTTCTATGCTGGAGTTTGATTTTTTTCTTTGTTTTATTTTGCTTGCTTTTGTTATAAAGATTGGATTTTTTTGCTATTTATATTTTGAATTTTGTGTGAATCTTGATAGTCTTGTTGGTTTTTATGTACGTATTATGTGTTGTTTTGATTAAAGATCTGTTGTTTAGTTGGAACTTGCAAGAAACTGCAGTTTTGTCTACTTTTTTTTAGAGTTTTTGTGTGATGGTGGGTCTAAAGTCAACCTGTTATTACATTCTGGAGATACCTTAGGCATTCTGGAGACAATTAGGAGCGTCTTAAAGGTTACTATATTACATTCTTATATATATTTTTCTAAAAATATCAGATTTCTTAGCTTTAGACCAGAACAATCAGTACTCAATGTTAATCACTAGCATCTTTGAGGCTGTTTTACTGCATAACACCTCATCTGTTAAAGACCGATTTATACTATTCCATTATTACTTTCTCTTGTGTCAAAAAGTTTGAGATTTAATGCTTTGCTCCGGGACAATACAGATGGTAGTGTGTGTAAGTGTAGATATAGAGAGCTGATGGTGATGACTGTATACATGCGCCTGTGAATGTTGTTGATCTTTGCTGCTCCTTGTCAAACTTCTCAAGTATTGAAAATATTTGATTTAGATTTAGTTTGATTTATTTATTTATTTTTCTTGGATTTTATGTAAACAGTAAATTTAATAAATATTTACATGTCATGTTATTCATTTGATCATTACAGTCACAGCCTCCCAGGAGCAATAACAAATCTGTGGCCTTCAGTTTCTGGAAAGATCTGGAAGCTAGCAAACACAAGAAACAGATGTTCTGTTGAGCATATAGGTCATTGTAATGCCTCTAAGGTGTCTGTATATAGCATAAAAGAAAGGATAACAAACCTCCAAGATTCTTCACACAAAAAAACATTACATGAGGGGGGAAAAACCTTCTTACTAGAAATTTCACTTGCCTATATTTCTGTAGTCTGTATATATCTATCTACAAGTAGCCTACCACACAATTCACAATCCTGCACTACGACATTACTACATTAGGACTACTGTTTTGGTTTCAGATGCTTAGCAACAATACACACTTCACACGACAAACTTAACAAACTCCACAAAGAGAGAAAAAATAAATCTCTGTATCACCTAATATCATGATCCTGAAAGATACTTGTTCAACGTCATAATCTTTAGAATGATATTGACGAATGACGGACCTTTCCAGCTGTTATGTAGTAGAAATATATCTGGTCCATACTGTGACAGGAATCTGACCTACTATAGTTTTCTCCGAGTAGAGCTATTATGATTGACACCACAAATAGTCCAGCAACAACTGTATGTTACTTTCTGAAATTTTGTAATCAATTATTTAATTGTGCTGTTTACTAATCAACTTTGATTATTTACTCTACTCATTATGTACTTTATATTTTCATAGAGAGTCAACACAGAGTTGGCCAAAAATTTGACTATAAAAACACGGAAATTGTCTGATAGTTGTTTTCCTGTTTGGAATCCAACAGGTGAGTATATGGAATAAAAGAATCCAACAGGTGAGATGTACTGGAACCAGTCTGCCAACCCAAGCGATCAGATTATGGATTTCCAGAGGACAAATTTATATTCGCCTTCTTTAATTAGCTCTAGAAGATTGATCCTGAGATATTCATTACTTGGTAAATTATAGATGGTTTGTAAGGGTAGAATCTAGCATTGATGTTTAATTGAGGTATAATGTTATACTTTGACAATTATTTCAGGTGCAACAATCTCAAACGAGTTCCTAACAGTGCACTTTGGCTTCTGATATCCAACTACGTGCATGTATGTTTTTGAATTTTAGTTTAGTGAAATTATTTTAATGGGTATAAAAATGGTTTAAGCGTGTATGAATGACAAGTTACTGCATTTGTGTTATCTTTTGCTTTCTTTTAGTGTACAAGTGTTCTTTATACTTCTGTTCCTGGTGCATGGATTACATTTGCATCTAACTTGGTTGCTCTGTGTTGTCCAGATGCTGCTGTACAGGGAGTGTGCAACCAGACCAAATTATTTTTACAGATGTTTCAATGAAAAGTGAACATATCAAGCGTAGTGCTTTAGCTGATTTGTTCCTTGACTCGTACGTTAAATCTTCACTTGTAATATATGTTTTAGACTGAGGGATACTTCTTAAAATTGGTTATTATTAGCAAGTTTAATCGAACTAATTTTTTTTTCATCTTGCACAGGCCTCTTTGTAATGCACACACTACAGGCATAAATGTACTTTGGGTTGGTCTGCCAATGGTGGTGACACTTCCTCTGGAGAAAATAGCGACTAGAATTATTGGTTCATTATGCCTAGCACCTGGACTTACACACAGACTCTAGGCATCCTACTTGACTTGCCCATTATTTGATACAGCAAGATGGGTAAGTGTCCTGTTGGAAATGTTCTTTTTAAGTTTTTGTTTCCACTTTCCAGCAGTAGGTAATGCAGAATTTGACATCATCTTGTGGTACAGGTTCAAGATTATAGTATTACGGATCTAAAAGAATTCTTCACCTCTCTAGCGAGTTTACGAGAGCCAACTTTGAGTTGGATGAAGAAATGAGACTAATACGTCACCGCCTTGCAAGATGATCGGCAATTATAAGTTGTTTCAACAACCCGATCCTCTGATAACTGAATATATAAGTAGCTTTGTAGGGATGAATATTGATAGGTAGTTTTTGTTATGAATATTGGTTAGTTGCTAGTATTGTATAAACTCTAATTTTTGTTGTAAATAAAAGTGTTGTTTCATTTATCATTAGCCAATGTTATCATCTTTTAGAAACACTTGTGAAAAATATCATCAGATAACTATATTTCATAATGCTTTTGCAAAAATAAAAACGTAGTGTCTTATACATTCAGACGACATGTAATAAACAAAGAAAGTGTGGTGTAGTTATAACACATACAACATACGAATGAAATTAAAACATCGTCGAACTATATTTCACACAACACTTCTGTTACAAAAAGACCATTGTCTATACCATGAAGAAACAATAGATTATATTTTATAAACCATGGACTTCTGTGAAATTAGACAATAGTTTCATTCCAAGAAACACTTGAGCTACGTGAAATTAGACAATAGTTTCATTCCAAGAAACACTTGAGCTACGTGAAATTAGACAATAGTTTCATTCCAAGAAACACTTGAGCGACGTGAAATGACAATAGTTTCTTGTGAAACTATTGTCTATACCAGCTTTCATACAACAGTTTGGAAACCACGTCTGTTATCTATCTGCAACAAAGACAACGGTTATGCTGTTGTTGTCTGATATGCATAACAGACGGCATTGAGATAGACATCGATTTTGAAGGGCTTCAGACGACGGTGAAACACCATTGTGTCATTGAAAATTTCTTGTAGTGGATCCAAGTAATAACTCGAGTATTTGGCGTGAGTATATGCGTGTTCGCATTGCTTTGGATGTTAGGTGTCCATTAAAGAGAAGGAAGAAGATTATCAGGAAAAATAAAAATAAGGTGGTGGTTAATTGCAAATATGAAAAGCTGGCAGACTTTTGTTTTCTATGTGGTTTTCTCAATCACACAGAGAGATTCTGCAAGAAGAAACTCGACGGAGATATAGAGCAAATGAGTAGGGAGTGTGGGAATTGGCTAAGAGCTCCGGCGAGAAGGGGTGGGGGTCAGGAACGCAGTAAGTGGCTGAGGGATGAGAGAGAGGATGGATGGAGCGGAAAATCAGGGACTGATAGAAATCAGGGAGCTCAAAACTCGGATAGTGGGTATGTACAACGTGAAAATAGGGTAGTTATTGGAGGGAAGACATCTATTACGGAGATTTCAAAAAAAGATAAGTTGGTTGGGGAAAATTTATTCTTAAATGCAGTAATTGGGCCTGGAGAATCAGAATTGGATGGGCTTGAAATAGAAGAAAGGAAACGTAAAAAAATTGGCCCAACGACAACTGAAGAGGAGGTCCAAGACGTAACAATGTTTCACCAAGGTCCCGGACTTTCTACAACTGATTGTACAGGAACTTTTAATACTCTATTGGCTCAGCATGCTCCGCAAGCGAGCCATTCATTATGAATATCCTAATTTGGAACTGTCGAGGCCTCGGGAAACCTCGTACAGTTCGAGCTTTAAACGATCTCATTCAAGACCGTAGACCCGGGGTGTTATTTTTAATAGAGACGATCTCAGAAAGAAGTAGAATAGAGGAGCTTCGAATAAAGTTGGGTTTTTTCAAATTGTTTCTCAGTCGATCGTAGAGGTAGGAGCGGAGGGTTGGCTGTATTCTGGCATAGTAGGGCGGAGGCTAGAGTTTTTGGTTATTCTCAGAATCATGTAGATTTAATGTTTGAGGAGTCTGGTGTCGAAACTTGGAGACTATAATGTTTCTATGGTTTTCCTGAGCGAAATCGTAGAAAGGAATCTTGGAATTTTTTGCGTGCGCTTTCAAAAATATCTGTTGTTCCGTGGTGCGTAGTGGGCGATTTCAACGATATGATGTAAAGTTCGGATAAAAAGGGTGTCCATCCTCACCCTAATTCTTTATTGGAAGCATTCAGGGGGACTGTAAATGACTGTCAGCTAATGGAGATAGAGTTGTGTGGAGGTCGTTTTACCTGGGAAAAAAGCAAAGGAAGTAAGGATTGGGTCCAAGAAAAGCTGGACATAGCTTATGCTACTAGCAATTGGTGGACCAAATTCCTGTTATGTAAGTTAAATCTAGTTTATGTATCTGTATCGGATCACAATGCTATCCATCTGGTTCTAGTTGATATTACTATTTCCAAGAAAATGTTACGTTTTAGATTTGAAAATATGTGGCTAAAAGAACCAGCCTTTGTGAAGAAAATAAGTGAGTACTGGAAGCTGATTCCAGTGTTGCATCTTATACCGAAGTTGAAAGAAGTTTCAAGATTTATGGGTAAATGGGGTCGTACTTTTTTCGACAAATTCAAGGAGAAATTACGAGTGCAGAAAAAGCTACTAGAGAAGTTGAAGGATAGAACTGATGAACTGGGAGTGAAGGAGTATATAACTGAGAGAGAAAAGCTGAATAATTTGTTGTTGCAAGAAGAAAGTTACTGGAAACAAAGAGCTAAACTTTTCTGGCTTAGAGAAGGAGATGAGAATACTCGGTTTTTCCATGCGAGTGCTTCTGCACGTAAAAAAACTAATCACATATCTCATTTAATTGACGACACAGGTGCAAGGGTGGACGATAATGAAGGTATGGGTGAGATTGTGGGAGATTATTTTAGGAAGATTTTTGCTAAGGCTGATCCGAGGCCGGTTGGTGAAAGTGCAGGTAGTTCAAGGTTGGTGACCGAGACTCAGAATGACTAACCTTTGAGGAGTTTACATTAGCAGTTAACCAAATGCACCCAGATAAAGCATCTGGGCCTGACGGGTTAAACCCGGCTTTCTTTCAAAATTTCTGGGGAATTATGGGGAAGGAGGTGTTTGATTGCTGTAAGAAATGGCTTCAAGGAGACCCGTTCCCTGCATATTTGAACAGTACGAACGTAGTGTTGATTCCCAAAGTTGAAAATGCAGCTACTATGAAAGAATTCAAACCCATAACATTATGTAATGTCCTATACAAAATCATGGCTAAAGTTCTTGCCAACCGCCTTAAAGTCGTTCTTCCGAGAGTTATAGAAGAAAACCAGTCTGCATTTGTGGCTGGTAGAAACATTACGAACAATTTTTCGGTGGCATTTGAAGTGATACATCATATGAGGAATAGAAAGAGAATTCAGGATGGTGAGATTGGTTTGAAACTAGACATTAGTAAAGTATATGATAGAGTTGATTGGACATATCTGCATCGAAGGATGGTTTCTATGGGTTTCTGTGAGGGCTGGATTAAGTGGATGATGAGATGTGTAACTACTGTGAGTTACGAATTCTGTTTCAATGGAATGACAGTTGGTCCAATTATTCCGGGGAGAGGGCTTCGTCAAGGAGATCCGCTCTCTCCTTACCTGTTTTTGTTTTGCGTTGAAGGTCTTTCGAACAGTCTTGATAAGGCTACAGAGAAAGGAGAGATTACGGGGTGTATAAGTCTACAAAGAAAGGAGAGATTATGGGGTGTCGTGTAAGTGCTTCGGCTCCAGAAATCATCTATTTATTGTTCGTAGATGACAGTTTCTTCTTCTTCAAAGCTCAGATTAACGAGGTGCTGAAAATCAAATCAATTTTGGAAGAATATGCTACTCAGTCGGGACAGTCTATTAATTTCCAGAAATTAGGTATTTTTTATAGTTCTAATGTTAGACGAGATAAACAAGTTGAGTTCTCGGAGATTCTTGGAGTGACTGGTGATATATGTAACAGTAAATACTTAGGTCTACCTGCTTTGATAGGTCGATCTAAGAAAAGAACGCTTGGCTTCCTTAAAGAAAGGGTTATTCGAAGACTGCAGGCATGGAAAGCAAAACCAATATCGAGAGCGGGTAAAACAATCTTGTTGAAAAATGCAGCACAGTCTATTCCGAGCCATTGTACGATATGTTTCTTATTACCCAAGACACTATGCTTGGAAATTGAAAGACTACTCAACGAATATTGGTGGGAGTCGGGTAATGGACAAAGAAAAGGTATCCACTGGCAATCGTGGGAGTCTATGAGCATGTCCAAGGGGAGGGGAGGGCTAGGTTTTCAAAGTCTCTATGGGTTCAATGTGGCTCTGCTGGGAAAACAAGTGTGGAGGTGTGTGAATAATCCGGAACTTCTGGTTTCTAGAGTTTTAAAAGCTAGATATTTCTCTGATTCAAGTATGTTAAGTGCAGTTAAGGGGAGTAATTCAAGTTCAGTTTGGGTGGAAATTTGGCAAGTCAAGGAAATGTTGAAGGATGGCTACAGATGGGTAGTAGGAAATGGTAAAAACATTGTCACTACAAAGGATCAGTGGCTTAGGGAGAAAGTTGATTTTCGTGTAGAGAATTATCATGGCTATGCTGGCAGATCTGAGAATGTCAATTCGTTTTTCTCCCTAGGAACAAAAAACTGGGATGAGGGGAAAGTAAGGCAGATGTTCACGACGGTCGATGCTAATGCTATTCTGGCAACAAGGGTGCCTCAACATGATGTTGAAGATAGAATAGTATGGTCTAGCTCTAAAGATGGGATTTATAATGCGAAAGCTGGATACAGATACTGGTATGACAGGAACATCGATAGCTCTGCAATCCCTCACTCGAACGGATGGAAGAAAGTGTGGCAGCTAGATTTACCGCATAAGTTTAAAATCTTTGTTTGGAGATTTTGTCGAAACAACTTGCCTGTTAGAGTGAGATTAAGAGGTAAAGGAGTCTCAGTTCCAATCATATGTCATATGTGTAACGTTGAGGTGGATCATCTCCGTCATGTATTCTTTGAATGTTCTTTTGCGTTGAGTTGTTGGCAAAACGTCAATTTAGTATATGATACGGGGGAGATGTATGAAGTAGATTTATGGCTCCTGGAGAAATTAGATTTGGCACCACAGGATGAGCTTTCGCTGGTATGCACGGTTCTATATGGTATATGGTATTGGCGCAATAAACAGGTCTGGGAAGGCAAAACGGTTTCAGGTAAAGTAGTTATAGAGTGTAGTATAAAAATGGTGCAGGACTAGAAGGAAGCCAACGTTAAAAGCAAGAAGACGGGGATAAGCAACAACATTTCTACGACCTGCATCTCGAGGAAATGGAAGGCTCCAAAGGCTGGGGAATATAAGATTAATGTCGACGCTTCATGGGTTCAAGGGGCAGAGTCTTTTTTCTGTAGGAATGGTAATGCGGGATCATATGGATCGTTTATTGAAGGCAGAACTGTTTCCCTTCCCCAAGCTGCAGATGTCTTGGAAGCTGAAGTTTTAGGTATTCAGGAAGCACTCTCGTGGGTTAAGAACTTGGACGATATGAAAGTAACGGTGGAGTCGGACTCATTAGTGGCAGTCAATGCAATAAATGGTCAGAATAAGTTCATGTTCGAAGTTGGTCATATTATTGATCATTGTAGAATAATGCTCCAATCGTTGCTAGGTGTTAAGGTAGAATATATTCGAAAGCAAGCTAATGAGGTAGCTCATGGTCTAGTTAAAATGCCTTTTGTAGTAAATTGCTTTGTCATCTTCACGTCTCCTCCTACTCATTTGGTCGAGACTTGTAATTTTGATATTTCGTGAATGAAATGCTATTTTTGTTTCAAAAAAAAGAAATTCAGCTTGTTTAATGTGAAATTTAAAGCGAGTTAAATACTCAAATTTTAATAACACAATCGAGTAAAAATAATTGTAGAGTATATAACCATGGAGATATGTATAGAAAACAAGTAATTTATCTAAAAATGTAGGTGTCAAGGTTTTTTAAGTAGCTACCTCGACTGCTTCAACAACAACAGCGTTGCCTCTACACTTCCGAATTAAAAATAGTTGGTCCAAGTTAAAGTTTAATCAGTGTTCTAAAAATCGGTCTAAGCGGTCAATTAATCGATGCCTAGGCATTAGACGGCCATTAAACGCCTAAAATCTGCAAAAATTGGTCATTAGACATTTTTTGATTAGGCGGCGCCTAGGCGGGATTAGGCGATTTAATGAGTTAGGCGGGAATAAATGATTAGGCAGCGATTAATCGAATTTAATCGGGATTAATCGGTCATATTTTAAAAAACGGTCAAATTAAGAATAAAACTTTAAAAATATTATTTTTTTAATAAAATATATTATTTACATATGAAAGGGTAAATTCACTTATCATATTTAATAATAAAATGAAGATGTTTATATTTTTACTTATATAAAATATAATTTAAATATTAAAATTAAATTAAATAAAAAAAATTTTAATACATTCGATTAATGTTCCGATTAATCATTCCGATTAATCGCCACCATTAATCAATAAAAGGTAGGTTTATCGCTATATAAGCGTTAGCGATTTTTACAAAATTAAGTTTAATATGAGTAACTTGCACAATCTACGAAGGTCAAGTCTATATACAGGTTATTTAACTTTTGTTCAAACTATTGATATTGCTTGTTAGACTTTTAGTCAATGTTGATAAAATTAGTAATATATTTTAGAAAAAAATATTTCAAGTCCCATCCTCTAAAACTGTGTTTGAGTTAGAAGGGAGTGTAGAACTTTTAGTCGGCCAGTTGCAGAAAACTCAATCTTTGAAAAGTCAATCTTTGGTCTTTTTCTACAAAAGGCCAACATGTACATGGTTTAGAGCATCTCCAACGGGAATAGCTAAAATTGGTTGGCTAAATTGGACCTGTAGGACATTATGTAAATTTGTTGAATCTGTAAGAGCATCTCCAAGGGGAGTAGCTAAAATCGTTAGCTAAAATAATGATTATGTAAAATTTACTGAACCTGTAAGGAATTATTCTCCAATGGGATTAGCTATAATGGTTAGCTATAAATGATGTGTAATGATATAAGTGGATAAAATAGATTTTAGTTATTATGTGTAAAATAAAAATATATGAAATTAATGATGTGTCATGATATAAGTGGATAAAATAGATTTTAGCTATTATGTATAAAATCATAGACATTAGCCAAATATAGAAGACCAATATCCCATTATCTAAAAATTTAGCTAATAGAAAATATGGTTGGGGCAGATTTTTTGTATCCCAATAGCCAAATAAACCTGCCATGTAGGATATAGCTAACAATTATGTTAAGGTTGGAGATGCTCTAAGACATTTTACTTCAGTGGTATTAGCTATATTGGTTGGCTATATTTTAAAAATAGTATGTTATTAATAATTTAGGTTGTTATAAATAGAATATATCACTTCAATATAGTAATGAATGATGTGGAATCTTCTTACAGATTTCTTACACCTATATAGAGGTTCGACAAATATAGCCAACCTGTAGAAATTATCTAAAATTATAGCTAACAGTTTTGACCCATTGGAGTTCAAGTTTTTTTTAAATAATCTCTATAATTTTTATTTATAGTATCTTTTATCTAATTTAGCTAAGGATTTCTTATGGTCAGATGCCTAGACTGCTTCTACATCAAAACCATCCACCAATTGAACTTCTAAGATTGAACACAGTACTGATGACTAGACACGGTGAAATGGTTTTGGATTTGAAAAATCGAATTAAATTTAAAAATTGATTCCCATTTTGTATTAGAACTGAAAATTTTGACAACTATATTTTTGATCATATTCGAAAAATATCTAATTCAAAATTTAACAAAAAATAATTCAAAATACTAGAGCTGATTGTGTCTTGGAACCAATCAAAATCGATTAATAAATTATCAGATCGAATTTAACTCGAAATACCGGATTCGATTTATATCCTAATTAGAAAAATGATGAATTATTTAATTGTTTAGTATAATTTTAACTGGTTATATTTATATACAATGAATAGCCTATATTTACCCATTCATGTTTGGAAAAAAATTCTATTCAAAAGCAAAATGCATATTTTAAATTTTTTTTTGTAAAATATGTCATAACTATTTAATTATTTTTTCGAATAAGTACATAATTTTATTCTAGAAATATAATATTCAATAATAAGGTACTTTTAAAATCTCAAAAATTAAAATAATAAATGAATAGTAATATGAAGAATCTGAACCGAATTTCATTCGATCATAATCCGAATTTCATCCGGTCTTAATCAAAATTAGATCTGGACCATATCAGATCGATCTAATCTGAACCTTATTCAAATATATCTTAATCGAAAATTAATCCAATGCAAAATTAATTCAATCCAAAATCGATCCAGTTATAAAAATTGCTAGCTAGGTCTACTGATGACCAGCTAAAATAATTAACTTTTTTTTTCTAATAATGGAACCATTTAAAATTTATACTAATACTATTACTGAATTTTATTAGAATTCTAAAAACAAAAGCGTATTATTCATAGTACAGGTAGACAATGTTAATTAAACAAATAAATATCACCCCTTTAAATTGTTCAATTGCATAAATTGAAAAATGATTACCGAACTTTACACAATTTAACATTTTGGTGACCGGAATTTTTAATTTGTAATTAATATTATGATTTGCTACTTTTATTGTTCGAAAATGTGGTTAAGAAAATCACATTTTTGAGGAAAAGAATGATTTTTTTCTCAAAAAAAGCTTGACAATACTTTTATTTTTCCAAAAATAACTATAAGGATCGTTTTTTTAAGAAAATGAATGTTTTTTTTTCGAAAAACTACCTCTTCAAAATATAAAAGCATTAACATTTTACAAATTTGAAACTTCGGACACCAAAACGCTAAATGGGATTGATGTTGGCTAAAACTTTGCACTTTAATCTACAATCTTTATAAAACATTTAAATTTTACTCCTTTGTTGTCTTACTTTTCTTTTAATTTTGTTTTCCATTATTTTCACTAGAATTCTTAAAAATTTTAACATAACAAATTTGATACTACATTATTTAGTAAAATATAAAATTTTAATTCACTGAACTATTTTAACTAGACTAATTATTTTTAATCAATAAACATAAAAATATTTTGATTTAAAAATATCTCTGAAACTAACTTATTCAAAAACGGGTGAAAAACCAAAATACCCACATTTTAATTTCAGCTGCCCAAAATACCCACGAACGGGAACATCCGCCCTTTTTACCCACGAGCCACGCATTTTGAACATGCGTATAGGGTATACGCATTTCAAAAATGCGTGGAGCTTGACCACGCATGTTTACAACGCGTGAAGTTTGTAATTTCAGTTTTCAAATATGGTGAACAGTACCCTGGTTGTGCATGTTGAACATGCGTGTCAGGGAATACGCATGTCCAACATGCGTATGCCTGCCACTGTTCATCTTCTTCGTAGTCGTCGTCGGAGCAATTTTTTGACAAAAACTTCGCCGGATCCGTCCACTCTTTCTAGGCTTTGTTCACTAGCATAATATACACCAACATGTTCGTCTTTTCACCCTCTACAATCCTATGTCACTCGTTTTCAATTTGTTTTGCCGGATTAAAAAACCTCAAATCGAAGCTTTTTTCCGATTTGATTTTTCGATCTACTTGGACACGCCCCTGTGGGGCCAAACAACAACAAACGAACGGGGGAAAAGGGAGCGAAAGGTCTGGACATTATTTTGATGTCCTTAAAAGGACTGGAGGTTGCCGGAGATGGGAGAACGGAGAGAGGCGATTGCAATGGCGATTTTTGGTTAGCCTGAGACGCCTGACGCCTGAGACGAAACGTAAAAAATGACGTCAGCTGACGTCATTGCGCATCTGGGAGATGCGTTACCCCAGATGCGCATTTCCAGAATGCGTATTCTAGGCTGCGCCAGCTGAACATGCGTATTCCGTGGTCAAAAAGGGCGGACGCTCGCGCCTACGAGTATTTTGGTCAGTTGAACTCCAAAAACGGTGTATTTTGATCATTTTCTCTTCAAAAGGCGATCTAACTCCAAAAATGGTGTATTTTGATCATTTTCTCTTCAAAAGACGATCTAAGTATATTGAAAATTATTACAAGTTGACAAATAAAAAACAAAAAACAAATATCAAGAGCATTCAGCTGGGGATATAAGATGATAAGTACTAATTAGACCTAATAAAAAAGTTGGAATAGGCGGCCCTTACTTGAATTATGTGCTATTATATTAATTTAATTGTGCGTCACTTCCCTCGTTAAAGTCAAATTAATCTACTTAAACTAATCCGGAAGAGGGTCACCAGAAGCAAAGTCTAAGTAATAGTTAAAGGAAAATGTTAGAGTTTTCATAAAAACATTCACAAAATGGTAGGTGTGTCATGGTTATAATTAAATGGTCCCTGCATTCATATTAATATCAACCAATAAAAATATAATTAATGGAATCCAACTTATTATATAAATTTTTTTATGTATTTTTTCTGTGCACCTAGCACCACTCATAATTAAAACCGTAAATAAACATTTATCACTACTCATAGTTAAAACCGTAAATAGACATTTATCAATTAACTAGATGGATTGGTTAGAATCTTTGCACTCTTACAACATTTAAAATATGGGTTCTGAGTACGACTATCGCAATTATTGATAGTAAATGATCTGTGGCGTTAGGCCTGTCAACGGGTCGGATCGGATTATCCTAAATCCATATCCGAATCCATTAATATGTTTCGGGTTCGGATCGGATCGGATCAGGGGTGGATATTTTTTAGTTCGATCCATACCCGATCCGTTCGGGTTTCGAATTTTCGGATCGGAGGTCCAATCCGTTAAATTTAAAAAAAAGAAAAATATGCAAAATTATAAAATTGACATATCCAGATTTAAAATTCCATAAATTCATTTGATTTGGTAATTTAACGGTCAACTAGTACTTTGATTAGTACTTTAACTTGTATTCAAATTTTTAGATGTTATTCGAAAAGTCAATATATTTTTTTATAAATGCTATATTATATATAATAAATAAAATATATATAATATATACTAAATAATAAATATAGTATATTGTATATTATATAATACATATAAATAATAAATATAACATATTATATATATATATATATATATAATATACTATAGATGTGTAGATATATTTTTTATATTATATATTATATATAATAAATATATTATATATAATATATAAAAATATAAAAATATATTTAATATATAAATATATTCGGATCGGATCCATATCGAATCGGATATTTTTTTGAAGGATCCATATCCGCTAATTTCGGATTGGATCGGATCGTATCGAATCGGATTCTTGATCGATTGACAGGCCTATGTGACGTACATGTTTTTTATAGCAAATGATCTGTACGTACATGTTTCTGAATGTTTGAAGTCGTTGTTGGCGACAAAAAATAACAGGAAAATCTAGCAAGAGGACATTTAAAAAATGTAAATGAGACTAGCAGAAACTTTCCTAGACTTGGAATGTAATTTAGCATGTGGAACAAATCAACCCCAAGACTGCATGTAATTTACGTAGTTCATTTTAGCTGCTCCGCTCTCACCCTCTCTGCTCGATCTGGCCTATATAAACCAACTCTTAGCCTTACTCAACACCACACAATTAACAACATTTGAGTTACACACATACCAAATTACCAATCAAGAGCTTCAGTCTAGCTTTAAACACTTTATTTATTTTTCTTTAATTTAAAGATGATACTTTCTTTGGCCTTTTCGTTCCTATTCCTCGTTCTCGGTGCTGCGTTTTGGTGGATACTAGATACCAGGCAGCGTAAGCTACTCCCACCAGGCCCCAGAGGATTACCCATTGTTGGTAGCCTGTTTAGTTTGGGCAGCCTTCCCCACCGCACTTTCCATGAGTTATCTAACAAGTATGGTCCTATTATGTCTTTACGCATGGGTTCGGTTCCAGCTATAGTTGTCTCCTCTCCTGAGGCTGCTCAACTTTTCCTAAAAACTCATGACAGTGTTTTTGCCGTACGACCACAAATGGAGGCTGTTGCACATATGTCCTATGGTAACAATGGCATTAGCTTCACCAATGGTACGTACTGGAGGCACGTCAGGAAATTTGTTGTGCAAGAGCTTTTAGCTCCTGCAAAAGTTAATTCTTTTCAAGGGATGAGAAAAGAGGAGGTTGGCTTAGTTGTGGAGGAGATTAGGAAAGCTGCGATCGCTGGTGAGGTGGTGAATGTCAGTGATAAGGTGGGGTGTTTGATTGAGAACATGACTTTTAGGTTCCTTTTGGGACGAAGCAAAGATGATCGATTTGATCTTAAAGGTATCATGACCGAAGCCTTCACTTTGGCCGGACAGTTTAACATTGCAGACTTTGTGCCCTTCCTCAAGCCATTTGACCTACAGGTACATATATTGTCAAGGAATTCTATATTACTTAATAAGTTAGGTCTTTTTTGTTTCGACCATCCATATCTCCACAATATATATCGCTGCTAGTCAATTTCCTTTTGCTTGTGTACTCTAACTTGTTCGTCCAATTAAGTTCATCCTCTCTAGCTAGTATCAACATAATCTAAACATTACCTCTTATACAGGGATTGACTCGAAAGTACAAGGAATCGAGCAAGAAACTTGATGCAATGTTGGAGCTAATTATTGATGAGCATGAGCAAAATTTAAATGCTGGAACTCATAAGAATAATCGAGACATTGTCGATGAAATGATTTCACTGTCTAGAAACAACTCTTCTGGAAACTATCAAGAGCTGGCCAAACTGATTGACAGACCTAGTATCAAGTCTATCATGATCGATATCATTACAGCATCAATTGACACCTCGTTTACATCAATTGAATGGATACTAACAGAACTAATGAGAAACCCAAGCGCAATGAAAAAGTGTCAGGAGGAGCTAGCTTCCGTTGTTGGACTTGATAGAATGGTGGAGGAGACGGATCTGCCCAAACTAGAATATCTTTACATGGTTGTGAAAGAAGGTATGAGACTGCACCCGATTGTACCATTACTTGGTCCCCACGAAGCTAAAGAGGATATTGTGATAAATGGATATCATATCCCTCAGAAGTCACGAATAATCGTGAATGCATGGGCTATAGGACGAGATTCTAAGGTGTGGGGTGACAAAGTTCTGGAATTCATTCCGGAGAGGTTTGCTGAGAGTAAAATAGACCTTCGAGGACGTGATTTTGAGCTCTTACCATTTGGTTCTGGTAGAAGAGGTTGTCCGGGTATGCAACTAGGGCTGCTCAGTGTTCAACTTGTGTTGGCTCAGTTGCTACATTGTTTTGATTGGGAGTTACCTGTGGGGAAATCAGCTGATGACTTGGATATGACTGAGCAGTTTGGCCTAACAATTCCTCGTCTCGAGCACTTGGTTTTGGTGCCAAAGATTCGTGTTTAAGCAGCGTAACTTTTGAAACCAAAGGATCATCATGAAACAATTAAATGTTTATCTATTTGTTTATTTAGCTCCATTTAAGATTTTTTTATTAATTTATAATCAAGCATGATTGATCCACCATTTGTCCATTTAATTTATACTAGCCGATAACCCGTGCGAAGCACGGATTGTGATAAATTATATTAAATTTTTAATTTTTAATTTTTTGAATAAATACAATTTTGAAGCACCAAGTTGTATGTAATACTATATTCTCGACTTTTATTTCGATTGCTAGTTAATAGACTCCTAATATATAACTTCACTATTAAATTAAATTAATATTTAATATTATTATTTTAATTAATTAAATTTACATAACTTCATTCTGGTAATATAAGAGTAGTTATATTATTAATTGAAATTATTATATAATATATTACAATTTTAATTAATTAAAATAATTAATATTTAGTGGCATACCGTGCGACCGCGGTATACATGGCATACTAATTTAATTTAATTTAATAATGAAATTATATACTATGAGTCTATTAACTAAAAATTGAAATAAAAGTCAGGAATATAGTATTACATAAAACTTAGAACTCCTTTAATTAATATTTAAAAAGTAGATTAATAATAAATACCCCATTTAAAGGGGGTTTCTGCTATTAATAAAGAGTATAGATATATATAGGGATTGATTCAAATGAGAACCATTATCTAAAAGAGAACCGGAGAACCATTGGATGCTATTGTAGAACCTATTTTGTTTCGTAATAGAAATATAGTGTCCTGCTATTGAATTTCAAAGTTATGCACATGAAATTAAAATTTCTACAATCGAACTTGTTTCTTTTTCAAAATTTTGCACATGACACTAAAAGTTTTACAACCGAACTTGTTTTTTCTACAAAGTTCTACGATTGAACTTACTTTTTTTCAACAAATGTTCTGTCGGTGAACTTAAAGTTCGACTACTGAACTTGTTAGAGTTCTCATGTTCTCAGTTTAGTGCGGTTCTACATGAACGTGACCCTATATATATATATATATATGCCTTTGCTCCATAAAGAACACTCTTATATAACAAACAATAAAAAACACTATAAAATCATTTATTCCAATAGATCTATTGGCTCCGCCAGGGGCACCCAATACAAAAAGTTCTTATTTTTTTTTTTTTTTGCTGGATGGATAGCCTAAAAAAATAAGAACTTTTTGTATTAGGTGGCCCCGCCAGGGGCAATGAATTTATTAGATATGAGGTGTTCTTTGTTGTTTGTTATATAAGGTGTTTGCTATGGAGTCCAACCCTATATATATATATATAATCATCAACCCGATCAATTCAAAATTACCGCACACAATTCGTTGATTTTGGCTTAATAAATCCACTTGAATTGGTGTTTTACTGCTCCAAGTGGTCAAGCAGCCAAGTTTATATCCTTGTTCTGAACCGTGCAGCTTGCATCAGCAGTGTCAGGGGCGGAACTAGGGGGCTAGCCCCGGTCGAACCAAAAAAATCAAGTGATTTTTTTTTTAGCCCGGGTTAATTTTGAAAATGACTATATATATTTTTTAATAGCCCGGGGTTAAAGGGCAACAAATTCTTTGCTTTCTTTCGATAAGTCACAAGCTCAACAATCTCATCTCACTCTCACTCTCTGCTTTATTTCTATTGTTTCTTGACATCAAAATTATAGTTCAAGTAGTAAAAATAAGTCATTTATAGTGGCAACATTGTCGGATCCAAAAAAAAAAATTCGCCGGTGACACTAAGCTATTTGAGCCCCGACTAGATTCAAATTCTGGTTCCGCCACTGAGCAGTGTACAAAAAGTTTAGAGAGCAGTTTGTTTAATTCTAAAGCACATTGTACACGTGATTACTAGTTGGTTTTTTAACCCCAAGTACCAACACTCCACAGGAGTCAAGAAAGTACATTATAACTACTGTATATTGTAGCGCACCTGCAAGCTTGGGAGTTTGCCTAATGGCTTAAGTTTGCACTTATGACTTATGATCGATACTGGACATTTATCAGTTACAGTAACTTTTATTATGCTTATGGGACTTTTCTCTGGTTTTTAATTCAAATATTTTATTTCTGTCTTATAATCCGGAAAGCAGTGGAAGTCACATAGTAGTGCTGGAGATCAAGTTATTGGGGGGTTTTGAGATTCTTGTCAAATATATAACATATAGAGAGTTTACAGAAGAAGCAAAGATTGTATATATTTGTGTATATTCTTGTGTAATATTACAATGAGAAGAGATACTATATATAGGAACTGAGATGCCCCAAAGTCTAAAAAGAGGTGCCTAACATTGGTAACAAAGTCATAGACGGTGCAGCCTCTAGCCTGATGTTGCTGATTATGTTGCTGAGTTTTGACACTCCCCCTCAAGTTGATGCATATATATCACTCATGCCCAACTTGCCAATAAGTGGATGAAGCATCTTCTGATTTAAACCTTTGGTAAATATGTCAGCTATCTGGTCCTCTGATCTTACAAAGTGAATACCAATGGTATCATTATTGATCTTCTCTTTTATGAAGTGTCGATCAATTTCGATATGTTTGGTCCGATCATGTTGAACCGGATTATGTGCAATGGCAATAGCGGCTTTGTTATCACAATGTAGCTTCATTGGAGTTGCAGATGCAAGTCCCAATTCTTCTAGAAACAATCTTATCCACAATAATTCACGTACACCTTTAGCCATAGCTCTATATTCTGCCTCAGCACTAGATAAGGCAACCACAGGTTGTTTCTTGCTTCGCCAAGTAACCAAATTGCCACCAACAAATGTACAATACCCTGAAGTAGATCGTCTATCGTCTTGACATCCGGCCCAATCTGCATCTGTATAGCTTTCAACCCCGAGATGATTGTTTTTAGTGAACATTACTCCTTTTCCAGGAGCAGCCTTAAGATACCTTAATATCATATAAACTGCATCCAAATGTGGTTGACGAGGATCATGCATATACCTACTAACAATTCCCACCGCATATGATATGTCTGGCCTTGTATGTGCAAGGTAGATTAGTCGACCAACTAACCTTTGATATTGAGATTTCTCGACACTTTCACCAGCATCTCCACAAAGTTTATGATTTGCTTCTATTGGAGATTCTGCAGGTCTACATCCCAACATCCCTGTTTCATTCAGAAGATCAAGTGTATACTTCCGTTGTGAGAGGAAGATACCACCTGGACTTCTAGAGACCTCAATACCAAGGAAATACCGTAGTTTTCCTAAGTCCTTCATCTCGAATTCAGAGGCAAGCTTGCGTTTAACATTAGCAATCTCACAGGTGTCGTTGCAGGTGATCACAATATCATCGACATAAACAATCACCACTGTGATTTTTTCATCTCGTCTTTTCACGAACATGGTGTTATCTGAGTTGCTCTGTTTGTAGTCAAATTTAATCATTGCTCCCTGAAATTTGCCAAACCAGTCCCTTGGAGACTGTTTTAACCCATAAATAGTCTTCTTTAGCTTGCATATTTTCCCAATGGTCGCAGCTGTAGAAAAACCTGGTGGAATATCCATGTAAACTTCTTCTTTCAGGTCTCCATGTAAGAATGCATTTTTTACATCCAATTGCTGAAGTTCCCATCCAAGATTTGCTGCACATGATATCAAGACTCGAATAGAGGCCATCTTTGCTACTGGGGCAAAAGTTTCCTGATAATCAATCCCGTAAGTTTGAGTATACCCTTTTGCTACAAGCCTTGCTTTGTACCTATCAATCAGCCCATTAGGTTTCTGTTTCACAGTGAATACCCATCTGCATCCTACTACCTTCCTTCCAGCGGGAAGATGAGTCAACTCCCAAGTGCCATTATGTTTCAAGGCATTCATTTCCTCTATCATAGCATCTTTCCATTTAGGATCACATAAAGCATCCTGCCAAGTATGCGGAACAGAAACACTAGACAAGGATGTCACAAAAGCAAGTGAAGATGGAGATAGTGCATTATATGATATAAAGTTTGAGATAGGATGGTTAGTGCAAGCACGTACACCCTTTCTTATAGCAATAGGAAGATCTAAAGTAGGATCAAGAGTGTTACCGTTATCAGGCTCAATTATAGGAGCTGTAGGATCTGCCTCGAGGTCAGAGGTCTCTGGATGTGGTAAAGTGGTGATATCTTCATTGTTCCGCCTAGAATATGTAATCAAATCTGGCCTGTCAAACCTATTTAGATTATCTAACTCACTACCCAAACGTGGAGGGATGGATGATGTGTTTGGACTAGTGTTTGGCACATTGATGAATGGAAGGAACTGAGACTCCTCTATCGCTTTACTATCAAGACTGTGTCGGTTAATCTCCCCCTGAAGCAAGGAGGAGGATCCGGGAGAAAAGTAAGAAATAGACTCCCAGAAAGTAACATCGTGACTGACATATGTGCGATGTGAGGGAGGATGATAGCACTTATACCCCTTTTGAGTTGGTGTATAACCAATGAAAACACAGCGGAGAGCACGAGAATCGAGTTTATCCCGAGAGGGGGAATGATTATGAACAAAGCATACACTCCCAAATAACCGAAGAGGCAATAGATGGGACGAAGGTGCAGGAATAAAGGACAACGGTGTTCTGAATTGTAGTACTTTTGAAGGGAGACGGTTGATCAGATATGCAGCAGTCATGACTGCCTCACCCCAAAGATATTTAGGGACATGCATAGTTAATATGAGGGACCGTGCTACCTGTTGTAAGTGACCAATTTTCCTTTCAGCAATTCCATTTTGCTGAGAGGTTTTAACACATGTAGTTTGATGAATAATACCCCATGTGTCCAAATAAGATGTAAACATTCCGGCATACTCGGTACCATTATCACTTCGCAGAATTTTAACAGAGGCATTGAATTGTGTTTGAATCATGTGGTGAAAGGATTTAAAACATCCGAATACTTCACTTTTGTGTTTAAGAAGGTATACAAAAGTAAGTCGAGAATGACAATCAACAAAGACAACAAACCACCTATATCCATCATGTGTAGGATGACTAAATGGACCCCAAACATCAGTATGAATAGTAGAAAAAAGAGTAGGACTTCTATTATTTCTAGATGGATACGGTGACCTTTTATGTTTGGCTAATTCACATGGTTCACAAAAAAATTCTTCCTTTTTACATTTTGATTCTAAATTCGGAAAGAGATGCGACAGAACACCAAATGAAGGATGACCTAACCGTCTATGCCATTGATACAAGGACTCTAAACTGGGATTAGATTTAGATGAAACCTGATAACTTGCCGATGACGAAAATGAATTCCCTTCCATAATATAGAGGCCATCTACCACTTTACCACTGCCAAGGACCTTGCCTGTCGCCAGATCCTGAAACACACAGTGAGAAGGGAAAAAAGTTACTGAACAATTAAGATTTTCAGTAATTTGATGAACCGATAATAAATTCACTGATAAGGAAGGAACATGTAAGACAGATGATAGTGGTAGTGAAGGGAGACAGTTGGAAGTGCCCCATCCGTGAACGGGCACATGAGTTCCATTGGCAACACGAACACTCTCTGTTTTATTGATGTAGTGATATGACTGCAGTAAACTGGAATTGCCAGTCATATGTTCTGACGCTCCCGAGTCAATAATCCATGAATTAGGTGAACTGTGAGAGACAGAATGACAAGAAATACTCGAATGAAAAGTATTTGTTGGTACAAATGAGGCTGCAGTCTTCAACTTTATATCAGAAACCAACTGTCGAAAAAACTTGAGCTCCGAAATAGTTAGGCCGGAGTGAGTTCCAGAAAAATCCTCTTTCATCATGCTAAATAAATCCGGAATAAAATACCCGAAAGATAATTATCCAACAATTATAGTCAAGTCTTAACTTGAACTAAATCAATATCAATTTAGCAAATTTATGCTAAATTTGAAAGTACTAGTATAAATGAACAGTACCGTATGTATGAACAGTACCGTATGAACAGTACCGTATGTATATGTGAACAGTGCCGTATGAACAGTGCCGTATGAACAGTACCGTATGAACAGTACCGTATGTATATGTGAACAGTACCGTATGAACAGTACCGTATCGGTGAACAGTACTATTTATCGTCTTCAACCTTGAGATTCTTTCGGCAGTCCGTACGGCTTCGTCTGACGTCGGTTTTGTATTCCGAATATACCTCCGAACTCGTCTCGACGTGAGGAATCTAATGATATCCTCAAAACTGAGTTTCGACCACCTTTGTAAAACTCGAAATTTTCACTGGGTTTGTAGTTTTCTTGAAAACTTAGAGCCCCAATAATAATTCTGATGAGCACTTTCTTGCTTTGTTATAACCCGCTCTGATACCATGTCAAATATATAACATATAGAGAGTTTACAGAAGAAGCAAAGATTGTATATATTTGTGTATATTCTTGTGTAATATTACAATGAGAAGAGATACTATATATAGGAACTGAGATGCCCCAAAGTCTAAAAAGAGGTGCCTAACATTGGTAACAAAGTCATAGACGGTGCAGCCTCTAGCATGATGTTGCTGACTATGTTGCTGAGTTTTGACAATTCTCTATGCAGTACGGTCTCAGTGATTGGAAGCTTCTCAGTGAGAAGCCATGTACAGATGGTTTTTTAGATCATACTGCATCCTCAATTCATCCCACAATAAAACAAGAGATACCGTTAAGAATCACAACATCAAAGCCTGAAGTTTTGGAATTATCAAGAAAAATGGCTTTAAGGTATAAATTAGAAACATTCCTTAAAGGCCAGGTTACTCGAAGCAAAGTTGGAGAGTCAGCATTCTTTAATGAAAAATCCCAAAGTTCAATTGAATGTATATGTGGAGTGTTTGCCTCCATATTATGACTGGTTGCCTCCATATTATGACTCTGACAAAGTGTATTTGGTTTGTATTAAGACTCTACTTCCTAATCTCTCATCTTGCTGTATTATTCACTTGATGGTAACAAGTAACTGAAAAATTCTTTATCACTATCTTTGTGGAATGTGAAACTGAATGAGAATATGTACCTACCAAGGTCAGCAATGAGCAATCAACTAGAAGTATGATGCCTTATATTCATTTCATATCTTTCAATAAATGAATCTATTTGGTATAATACAGAAAATAATCATGTTCATCCATTCATATCAGTATACCTTACATAACCAGTTCTTAGGACATTGGTTAAGTATGCTGACTGTCTGGACATAAAGTCAAGTTTTTTGTTCTCTGAAACTGAGGTTATTGTATCTCTATGCATATTGGAGCCCTAATGACAATGTCTCAATGTCATTAAGTCGAAAGATCTCCAAATAAAGTTTTTGAGTTTCTCACACATACAAGGCATAATTAATGTGTTCAAATTGAAACTTTTTTGTCGCGGGGCTTGCATGAAGGAAGTTTTCACAACATGCCTTCACGTAGGAAGACATTCCAGCCTGCAGCTAGTATTCGATTACTCCCTGAATCTTATAGCATTTGGTAGTATTAGAAGACAGGCAAAAAGAGCATTTCCTGAATTTTTATCTAGAAAACCAAAACAGATGAAAGACAGAAATTCCGTAATAGCTAGATTCAATTATTATAGCTAGGTACCAACAAAATATCAACTGCTAAACTACCCTTCAAGTTTAAAAATTCCCTTCCCTCGAACTAATCTCTAATTCTTTAATTATGCAATAATACAATATCGGCTTATCTAGATTTCTACTTGGAGTCGGATTCTTGTCTAGTGTAGCAAGTGTTAAAAATATTCGTAATTTTTTTATCCAAAAAACCAAAACAGATCAAAGAGAGAAATTCTGCAATAAATACAAGTTGAAGTACCAACAATTTATCAATCCATCAGCTCAATCACCTTTGTAAATCTTCATTCGGAATCCGAGGTCACCCTCCAGTACGTAGGTGTGTCACCCCATGCTATCCCGAGCTCACTGCCGGCTATCATAAAACATTTTTTTCCTGTCCGCTTGTCCAAGGAAGAGCTCAGAGCACAGCTGTCAATGATAAAGGATAATCACGTCCACAGAAATAGATACAAATCTTGCTTAAAAGAAAAGGCCAAAAGATCATAAATGGAAATGAGTTGATGATAATCAGAATCAGAAATCAATTAACGAAAACTAGAATTAAGCTACTGCATGCTGTCAAGCCGACAAGCATCGACAGGTGTTGTATAGGATATCGAATCTGCTATAAATTCGTCAGGTAATATATGTCCAAGTATTTTATCATATCCGACTTTCTACATTGTTGCTCAGCCAATTTGACTTTGGATACAGAAGTATTTAAGCAAGTTTTTGTATTGGATGGGTAGAATTAATTTGGATGAAGTTAGAGACGTTTAGAGAAAGAACAATTAGAAATTAATGGAGTCTCTCATCTTAGTCAGCTTTTAGTCCTCTAATATTTCAGTGAACATTTTACTTTTCAGTAGTCATAATTACTTTTTAGGACCATCTTTCTGTTAGACATTTTGTCCTTGCCATGAGGATATAGGGTGGCAACCTTGTCATGTATTGACAGCTTTCAGATCTGTTTTTCTGGGATTTATGAATTGATAAGTGGATTTATATCCACTTGGAGCATTCTAAATCGGCTTAAATTGATTGTCTTGGACTCAAGTTTCTGGTAGTTTTGATGTGTTTTGCTTAGTTGTGCAGATTTACGAGAAGGTTGACTAAGGTGGATGCTTTTATTATTTTTTGGGAATTAATTGATTAAAATTCGGATTTTTAAGATGGGTTGCGCAGTCTACACTGTTTGGGCCATATCTTGAGTTCTATAAGTCTGTTTTCAGCCCGTAAGCAGTCCACGCGAAGATAACGAGATTCTCTATCATTCTAAGGTAGTCCAGAAGCCCAATTACGTCTGGAACAACTCTGGAAAACAGAAGAAAAGTCAGCTACGAATTTCCCTAGAAAACAGAATCAGTTTAGGAAACGTCTTTTGCAGAAATTCTGTTTTAACTCTATTTTGGGTATTTTCTTGTTGGGCAAGACTTTTAGAGCCTATTTAAACACATCCTACCATTGTAATAGATATACAGATTATCATAGTTTTATTATTGTAACCAGCTTAGATCTGCAAGGGAGAAAAGGAGAGAAGGGTTCAACGCTCGTGACAAGCAACGGATCTAGATCTACTTCATCCTTTGTTCTAGATTTGTTTTCTCAAACTTTAGTTTTATTAATATTATTGCTTCTTTTATTCATATCTTGTTATTTATCATGTTTTCATCAAATCCCACGATGATGAACGGTTCAATTATGGGCTAATCGTTGTCGTGGGATCCTAGTGGATTTATCTATGTAGCTTAGTAGTTTGCATGCCTTAAAGATTTATGTGTGGTGAATTCTTGATATCCTCGTATGGTTAATCTTAATGCTTTTGGATGCGTAGCTAACATCTAAATTGAATTGTTAATCTCTTGTGAAGTGAAAGTGGATCTTGAGATTTAGAACTTGCCATGCTAGCATAGGTTCATAATTGTTTATCAATATGGTTGTGGTGTGAGATGAAAATACTTATACCGCCCTATGTGATCTTTATGGATAACTTGTTCTTCAACCGTTATGTTTTCAAATTCTATAGACATATAGGGTCTAAGCATAATTGGTGTCTATTCATCTTCTATCTCTTTTGTGGATGTATGTTTAGTTTGGTATGCGTATGCTGACAGGTAGCGTATACTTGTTTCGTGTTATCCGATCAGATATCAAACCCATTGCACATAGTGATTAAAGGCTGCAACTCTAAATGAAGTAGATGATGAAACTAGGGTTCCATGTTTTAATTCTCATAAGTAACTCGATTTCTATTCTTATTAGTTAATTTAATTCTTAGTTTTATAATTTTGCATCTTAGTTTAATTTAGTAGATATTCAAAACCAAATTGTTACTTTTCTTAGCAGTGAGTTAAAACCATACATTGTTGCATAGGCATATTTACTGGATTGAACACCATTCTAGATCTCTGTGGGAACGAACTTGATTTTAATCATATATTACTTGTGACAACGTGCGCTTGCGTGATTTTGCATAACATGAATCTTGCTTTAATTTCTTCAACAGTTCTGTGCTCTTGTTCTTCATTTTGCTGTTTAATTTGATAAAAGTCACAGAAATCTTAGGTGCTAAGGTTTTAGATACAATTAGCTTTTGACTGCTTCAACAACAACAGCATCACCAAGAAACTTCCCAACGAACATAGTTGTTATGTTGATGTTATGATTAGTAACTTGCACTATCAGTTCCAAGGGTATATATATTGGATGTAACATCGTCTTTCTCATTACAATATACATTGCAATGATTCTGCCGATTAAAATTCTGTTCCAACTATTAGGACTAGTGTTCATACAGTACTCAGATATTATGGAATATTAATTTTTTTGCAAATGTTGGACAACGTGTCTTTTTTAATATGTAGATATACCAATTACTAGATTATTTTTTTTTCGCATCTACAAAATTGTGGCTGGTTGTTCGAAATTTGAAAGGGCTGAAGATTTTTCAATACAGATGCCAAAAAGTCACGCTTTGTGGCTGGTTGAGACGGCTAGACAGGGCTTCTAATGTATACAACATCACCATCATACAACTTGATTATAAACACTGTAGAAATGAGATATGCTAAATTGCTAATGTGTGGTATTATAAATTTATGATTGCACTGTGGCAGAAATAAATTATTCATACAGCCAAAAACTCAGTGATATAAATGTAATTCTAGGAGGGGGACATTGCTTGTAGTGACTTCAATGCTATTTCACTTACATTCTGATTGCCTACGTACAAATATCCTAACTATCCTGTATACAAGTAAATTAATTGAATAACTTCCTCAACTATTTCGTCGTTCAGGTGGTTGCAATAGTTCTTTTATGTGCAGACCATGCTTAAAACCATTAAATTTTTTAAATCAAAATCAAAATAAATTGATTTTAGCAACAGACTGACAACGGAGACCTGCCTATCAACAATAGCAGCTACAAGTACCATGCAAACAATATTTGCATGCTGAAATGGTTTTGATCACGACTGGTTGTGCTAGCATCAGCACATTGTCAATTTAGTAAACAATATCATGTCAAAGTCACATACTGAAGACTTCTCATGCATGGAAAGATCCTTAATTACCCTGGTAGGACTAAGAAACACAGACCTTGTTGCTTCTACACATTAATAGCATTGCTTATATATAATACAACACTCGACTATGCCTGGTTTCTTGTGGGTAATTAATCCATAAGTTGAAGTTGTATGGAGATTTTCAGTGATTGCAAAATGTTCCGTCTTTCATCTGTATTGCAGATAAGTGACGAGAAATCTACAGTTGCAATAAACTACTTGTGCATAAATATGAAACCATTGAAATATGGACAAGTATAATATTAGATAACTTTGTTAGTTTGGATTCTAGTAAAAATTGACTAATCATTTAGCAAAAAAATAAAAAATAATAATTGACTAATTGAGGTGGTCAAGTCATAATTCAAGATGTTAATTAGTTTGTTAGAATGTATTTTGCAGCTTAACTGAATACAACTGTTGAACAACTGATGTGTGTATGCTTACTAAGTATCAACCTTGATGAGAGTTTCAACATCCACATACCCTCTGCTCTGCTGCATGATTGCACTGACAGAAGCATGTCGGAAAATATGGGGCCATATCAGATCTGACCCTCCAAGCAGCATGGTGGACATTGCATGTTCATAAGAGTTGGCCTCTAAGAGAGCCTCCTCACAAGCCAGTTGAGATGCCCCAAATTAAGTCAAATCTTTAGGTGACCCTCCCTTATTGCTGCTGATGTCAAAACCCCCAGAAAAGTTTCTAATTAACATCGGCTCCAGAACCCTGTCAGTGGCAAAAAATTTGAAACCTGATCATGCAATGATTGATAACATCTAGATTATATTTCCTGGTTTTCTGTTTAGTCTATTCTCAGTTAGTAAATTGGGAAATTCATATAATTGTTCGAACATGCAATCTCGCTTAGTAAATTGTTCGAAATTCACATAATTTGAAATTCAGTCACTTTTGCTCTGATTCTTGTGTTCTTGTGGATCTTAAGAGAAGAAGGTAACTTATGAAGGCCATATTTCTGGAGGTTAATATGTAAAATATGAGACTATTCCTGAGACTTTCCCAATCTCTGGAGTTGTTTCACCCTTTCAGGTTCATTGTAATGCCTTCTTTCCATCATTTAGAGTCTAGATTGTGAGTCATGTCTGTTTGGAAAGCATCATTGTGTAACATCAATCCGATCAATTCAAAAATCACAGTGCACCATTCAATGATTTTGGCATGATCATGAGTATGTTGTTCAGATAGTAGTCATGTCCCCGTATGGGTAATTAAAAGGGCAAAAGGGGCCTTTATTTTCTGTTAGGTTTCTTTGGGTTTGGGATGACTACTTATGAAAATGTTTTGCTTGTTTATTAATCCAAAAGCAATACCTTGAATTTTTTTATGGGAAAAAAACAACACAGCTAAAAGAGAGAGAGATATATTAATGAATGCATTGAGTATACATGATTAATGTGCCAACCTAATGTCAACTGTTACATTGTTACTTACCACCGTAGGTCGGATCTCAAGCCCTTGAATAATGAGACCACTTTGCCGCTTGCCATATGTTGCTCCTTTCAAACTGATTCCTAGTTCTCTATCCTCCCCCTCCTTGTTATAATATTCGGCCAATTCAATTTCTAACCATCCATCTTTTCTAGTCCTTGGTGGTACGGTGACATTTCTGCGATGCACCATACTTTTGGGGTCCAAACTGTTAAGAATTTGCCCGATTCCCTGCGAATGCGAAAGCGATTTGGTAAATATGTGTGCTTAGATCCCACAAATATACGTGATAGTAATGAAGCAACAAACCAACAATACAGTAAAAGAGACAAGAGATTTAACGTGGTTCGGCCCAGCCTACATCCACAAGAGCAACAACTTCACACTAGATAAAAGAGATTACAATATCCGGGTATCCGGCCCCTTGAATTTCATACAAAAATTCAGCCCTACAATACATATTATGTATATCCCCAACTCACTGAAGTGTTTATCTCAAAACCTCCCCCTATCACTGTTTCCCGACAACCTTTCCTTCTCTCTCTCCCAACCCGGACAGTGTCACACAACCTGATAGAAAGACCCCTGCAGCGGGACCACCTCCGATGGCTGCAGTCAGACCCAAATACCCTAAGGAATAGTTTAGGCACGAGGACCTTCTATCCCGACACTTCCTGAAAGCGGGCTAAACCGGCTTTCCTACTAGACGGACTATCTAGCAGCTATATAGAGAGAGAATAGAGAATTTTGGTGTGTTTTTAGAATGAAGGGGAAAGGGGTATTTATAAGAAGAAATATGTAGTAGGTGGGGAGGGGTTGGTGAAAGTTTGGTGGTGATGTTTGGTAAGAAGTTGGCTGCCTAACACTCTTAATTACGGCTGCCTAACAATATCCCCCTCTTTCCAAACTCACAGCCCTTCACTTGCACTCCATACCTGCGCCCCGTTGGCACAACTCCAACTTTTCCTTGATCCGTATCATTCCCTACGACAAAACTCCCCCCGAGTCCAAGACTCCAAACTATACCCTAGTTTGCACATTCATTCTCGAATGCCCACTTGCTATACGCACAAGTGTACCATTGACCTCTATTTGTCCAACTACATACATGTGAAGCAATCTGTTGTATACACACATACTCACTTGATTCACGTCGGTCAATCCCATATGTAGTCCATCACACACGCAAGTGTGACCATCACACACACAAGTGTGACCATCGATCTTTCATTTACTCCCCAACTGCATATCAAACAAATCAATCTGTTACATGGTTCACTGCTCACTTGATTCGTGTTGATCGATGCCCATATGCAGCTGCAACACACCAACTACTCGTTGATGTCGTGGAAGCCCTTCAACCAAGCATCCATCCCAGCAGTCTTTGCACCATCGTCTAGACTGGAAGGCAATACAACCGCAGCAGTATCCTTCAAGTCACTCTTCCCTCGTGCACGAGATAACCAGATTTTCGAAGTTCCAGTACGTTCTGGCCACGTACTAATCAGACGATATATTCCCCCACGTAGCTCTCCCTTCAACCGAACCACACGGCCTCTTTTGATATTCATAGCTCCCCCTACTACAGAGCATCTGTAGCCTTCTGAAGCTAACCGACCGATAGATATTAGATTCTTCCTCAGCTTAGGCACATATCTTACCCCGTTCAAGCTGCGAACTATTCCATCGAACATTTTGATTTTCACAATTCCAATCCCCTTGATCTCACAAGTATATCCATCAGCCAAAGAAACTGTTTCATTCTTTGTATCTTGGAATTTGTCAAAATGCCCCCTCTCGGAACATACATGGTAAGATGACCCTGAGTCTAATATCCATTCTCCTGGAGAACTAGTGCCTCGATTGAAGACGGTGCAAACATCTTCACAATCGAGAGTAACCACTGCCAATGATGCATCTAGATCCTTCTTATTAAGCGGACAATTCGACCTAATATGACCCCACTCCTTGCAACCAAAGCACTGCATGCCCTTTTCACTGTATCTGGATTTACCCCTGCTATTGGTAGATCCTCTCACAGCACCCCTTCCTCTATTATTTTGACTACGCAAAGCCAAAACTGTCATTCCGTCCTTATCACCATCCTGGTTCTTCCTTCCAGCATTTGACAAAAGTGCTGACTGAACCTCCTCCATTTTTATCGTGTCCTTTCTGTACAAAATGGTTGTGACCATATGATCGAATGACTCCGGAAGCGAAGTAAGAAGAATAAGAGCCTTATCTTCTTCCTCCAATTTTACATCAACCTTTTCAAGTTGATCAACAATACCATTAAACGCATTCATGTGCTCAATAACATTGCCTTGAGCTGCCATCTTCAGCTTGTATAACTCGCGCTTCAGATTTAACTTTGTAGTCAAGTTCTTCCCGAGATACAATGTCTCCAACTTTGACCATAATTCCTTCGGCGTGCTTTCGTCAACAACATTATTGATAATGTTATCAGCAATGCATAGCCTGATGGTACTCATGCATTGCGACTCAGCATCCTCCCAATCTTCATCGCTCATCTTTGTTGGTTTTCCCTCCTTCCCCTTCAAAGCCCTTGCTAGCTTTTGTTGGGTTAGGATATCCTTTACCCTTCTCTGCCAAAGAGTAAAACTTCCTTTACCATCATATGGAGTCACCTTGAATCCTCCAATACTTGCCATGATCTCCGTTTGCACACACAAACCAGTCCAAACAACTAAATCAATTGGTCAGGTAAGTGTAAGAAACAATGGGAGCACTTCCGTCAAAACGGCGCCAAATTAGACAACCACTTTTCTTAACGACTTTCCTTCGGCACCAATAATTTAGACACAACTAGCTCTGATGCCAACTGTCAGGAATCTGCCCGATTCCCTGCGAATGCGGAAGCGATTTGGTAAATATGTGTGCTTAGATCCCACAAATATACGTGATAGTAATGAAGCAACAAACCAACAATACAGTAAAAGAGACAAGATATTTAACGTGGTTCGGCCCAGCCTACATCCACAAGAGCAACAACTTCACACTAGATAAAAGAGATTAAAATATCCGGGTATCCGGCCCCTTGAATTTCATACAAAAATTCAGCCCTACTATACATATTATGTATATCCCCAACTCACTGAAGTGTTTATCTCAAAACCTCCCCCTATCACTGTTTCCCGACAACCTTTCCTTCTCTCTCTCCCAACCCGGACAGTGTCACACAACCTGATAGAAAGACCCCTGCAGCGGGACCACCTCCGATAGCTGCAGTCAGACCCAAATACTCTAAGGAATAGTTTAGGCATGAGGACCTTCTATCCCGACACTTCCTGAAAGCGGGCTAAACCGGCTTTCCTACTAGACGGACTATCTAGCAGCTATATAGAGAGAGAATAGAGAATTTTGGTGTGTTTTTAGAATGAAGGGGAAATGGGTATTTATAAGAAGAAATATGTAGTAGGTGGGGAGGGGTTGGTGAAAGTTTGGTGGTGATGTTTGGTAAGAAGTTGGCTGCCTAACACTCTTAATTACGTCTGCCTAACACAAACAAACAGAGCGATTTATACATTCTTCCCCAGTGATCCCAACAGAAATTCGTACAGACTGTTTGGAAATGGGTATTTATAAGAAGAAATATGTAGTAGGTTTTTCATGTGTTTATTTCAGAAGTTAGGACATCAACATCTTCTGCAGCATCACCAGGCAACTTCAAAGAATTATGATAGGAAAACATTAGTGCTAAGAACTATCCTATGTTATTATTTGTTTTGATAAATAGGCTATAATGATAGTGACTTACTGACTTAGCCGAATTATGATAGTGCGTCGTGTATTGCCAGCCCCTGTCGATATTTTATAGAAAGGTATCGATAATGCAACAGCAATCAAGTAACTGATGCGTTTGAATACAATACTAAACAGAAAATCCATACAAAGAATTTTGTCCAGTTATTAAAAAGTTGTAGCATGGAGAGCACGTCCATGTTGATGAGATAATGATTCAGACTAATCAACAGGCATGCATCTCTTCCTTGTTCAACAACATCTTCCAACTCTGAAGCAAAACCTACTGACGCGGACAACAATAGTGTTTTCTGACAACTTTGGGATAGTGTTACTAAAGCCACAGTTCATTAGTAACCTGTTTTCAAATATCAACATTCAGCAGTAAAAACAGAGGAGCTTGGAATTGTTTTATTTTATTAATTTATAATAATGACATAATAGCGGTAAAAACTTTTTTGTAGAAAAACATTAGTCTGATTTTTTTCATAAATAAAACATACATTTATCGAAACAGGATTCGGACAAGAACATGTAAAAGTCAGCAGTAACTTGCGGTTTTAAATGCTGTCATTGTTGTTGGTTACAAAGGAGTGTACATGTCTATGACCGTTGATTTTGAGCCATCCGAAGATATTTTCCATTCAATGAAACTTTAAAGATTTTAACTGTTAAAAGTTAACCACAGAAGAACCAATACTAGTGCTTAAGAAATGAGAGCATTTAAAACAATAAAAATGGTACTTGAGATGAAGTACTCTGTGAACATTAGCATTTTTATATAAATTCTAGCAAGCTGCTTCAAATTAATTCCTTACATATCTAAATTTACTAATGGCTAGATAAACCTTCCCTAGTAACAAGCTTGATTCCCCTCACCCACAGCTCAGCCATCTCAAGTCCACCTTCACACAGAAAATGTATTTCCTTGTTCTTCATTGTTACAACCTTGAACAATCCAGGTCTATCAGCATCACCCTTGCTCTGCCTTAGCCTCTGAAATTTATTGCTTGATCCCACTTCCGCATCTTGGCATCGGACATTTCTGCTCCTGGAATTACCCCACCTTAATAATCCCTCAGGTCCTACCATTTTAATGACTTTCTTATGTGGAGCTCCTCTTCCTTCTTTAGTGTGCTTCCACACATTGGCACCGGTCAGGACCATCTTGCGAGAAATCTGGTCAAGTATCACCCGTTCCACGTCATGTCGTGTACAACCAGCCTTTCTCGCAAGTGAAAGTGCTGTCTCGCCTTTGGCATTCTTAGAATTACAATTTGCTCCGAGGTAGATCAGGAGTTCACACATATCTGTATGGCCTTCTCTTGCTGCCCACATTAGAGGTGTGTATCCATCCCCATCAAAAACATCTACATCGTAACCTCTACCCACCAACAAGTTAACTGCATTTAAGTCTCCCTGCCGAGCTGCATAATGCAGCGCGTAAAAATATCCACCACCGCGGTTGCCTCTCTCGAGGGTAAATTCAAGCATTACCTTCTCAAATAGATCATAGTTGGGACTCAACTTTGAAAGTGTGATTGCTGTTTCACCAGATTTATTACTAAGCTTAACATCAGCCCCAGCATAAACAAGTAAACGAAAGGCTTCAACATGACCTTCCACTGCCGTAATCATGACTGCTGAAAAACCTTTTTCATCCTGCTCATCTAAATTAATCTCTCCAAGTTCGAAAATAGCTCTCAATGCTTGTACATCGCCAGAACGAGCTACAAACAAGAAAGGTGAAAAAACAGAAGCTTTGCTCGACTTGAGAACGCTTCCAGCCTTAACTGTATCTAGAAGAGCTTGTTGGAGACCACAGTGCCACTGATTTGATCCAGCTAATGAAGTTGCAGATATGCCAGCTAGATTAAGCAAGCCAAAATCAGCACCAGCTTTTGCCAAAACACGAAGACAGTCTTCCTGCTTATATCTAACACATATAATCAGGGCAGTGTCTCCATCATCTGTCGTTGCATTAAGATCACAGCCAGAGAAAATGATGAGCTGTAGAATAGTTGATGATCCAACACGGGCAGCTAAGTGCAATGGGCGGAAATCGGCCTTTTTAAATGTTTCAATAGGGGCTTCTATGTGAGCTCCAGCATCTAAAAGAAACTTGGCAGCTCCTGTGTTTCCACAGAGAATTGAATGGTGGAGGAGAGTTCTTCCAAGGTGACGGGTGTTGAGGGGTAGGTGTTGGAGCAGCATGCGCAAGATTGTCCCACTAGCTTCAAAATACTCCACTGCCAACCAGCTGATGGCATAGGGATCTGCAAGCCCTGCACCCACCCTGATTTCTTCACCTGTACACATATCCCATGACCATGCTCCTAATTGTACTTCAGTATCCGTGTTTGCACCAGCCTTGAATTTTTCATCACAACAAAATAGAGATCTTATTAAAGATCAAAAGGTACTTGGATTCTATTCTGGTCAATCTTGAAAAACTTAATAATTTCACTTCCTACTTGGATTTATAACACTTATTGTAATTAATATGCTAGCTTTGTTGCCCTGAATCGGCTGGAAGTGTCCAACTTGGATACGTGTTCAAGTGTCGGACTTGGAATTTTTTTTAAAAATAAGTATGTTTTGTTAAGTAACCAACTCATCTAGAACTGTTAGAGGAAAGCGCAACCGGATCTTTATATTATATTCTAACACTCTCCCTCACTCGAAACCCCATTTTTGGGTCGAGAGTGGATCACGGGCGCCCATCTTTGGGGCAATAAGAGGAAGGCGCAACCGGATCTTTATATTATATTCTAACATGTTTTTGGCCTAAATTAAGTGTCCAGTGTCCATGCCTATGTCCTAGGAGGGTCCGCCATGTACTTGAAATAAAATGAACAGCCGGTGGGTAATGTTAGGATTCTGGTGTAATCCATTGCACAATGCACACAATAATTATAAAAAAAAAAATTACTCAGATCGATTACAGCACATCTGTTGCACCACCACCAACCTTGAGGAGACGGACTGCAGTTCTTTTGATTGGTTGTTACTATTCACTTATGTGCTGATTGATTGTAAATATTCTAATGATCCTATACAGATACAGGTAATCTAATTGGGTAACTTCTGAACTTTTTTGTCATTCAGGTGGTTGCAGTAGTCCTTTTCATTCTAATTGTTTATAAATGTCCTTATTCTTCTATGTAAAAGTAAATTATTTTGGTAACTTTCTGAACTATTTTGTCCTTCAGGTGGTTGCAATAGTCTTTTTATGTGCAGAGAGTGTTTAATATTATAAAATCTTTTAAATGAATGTAACCAGGAAACATGACTATATTCACTGAGATGTTATTATGGCAATATGGCATCATCATAAAGGACATGACCTTATGAGATTTCAAGCAAATAAATTAAATGACATTGAATTTGGTCATACAAGTTAGGAAGTTTACCTGTACCAACAGATCTACAACAGAAACCTGCCTACTAATAATAGCAGCTACAAGACCCGTGCAATCAATGTTTGCATGCAGAAATGGTTTCGATGATCTGAGCAACACACGACTGGTTGTGTTAACATCCACTCCACACTGTCATTTCAGCAGAGAAAACCATGTCAAAATCGCATAATGAAGATTTTATATGAAAAGCTGGTTTTAATCAATAAATCTCGGATTGACACAATCCCTAATCCTCAACTACCCAATACCAGTAACAAAACAAACTTTACTGGTTGTGCGCATGAATACCATTGGTTATATCTTATATGTAAGAGTAATGCTACAGCCACCAAATTGGGTACCAAATTTTGACACCAAATGATGTGGCACTAATTAGTTGGCATTTTGTGATATTTTAATTGGATGGCCCTGGCGGGCCCATTATTATTATAACCAATCAAATTAATGTCATGTCATTTGGTATCAAAATTTGGGAACTAATTTGGTGGCTGTAGCATTTTTCTATATGTAATTCAACTATGCCTGATTCGATGCAGATATTCAGCCCCTAATTAATAGCTGCTTGAGATTTTTTATGGTTGCAAAATGTACTCTCTGTCTATACCACAGATTGAAGACGAGAAATTCACAGCTGATTTAAAACTACTTGTGGACAAATATGAAACAAATTTAAAAGACGGATTAATTAGATATTTAATAACTTTTTTAAGTTCGGACTGCAGTAATAATGATTGAAGTGGACAAGTCGTGATTCAACATATCAGTTTGTTGCAATGTATTTACAATTTCGCATGTAAAAGATTGATAATTGTTTAACAGCCGAAATGAGTGCATGCTTAAAAAGTATTTACCTTAATGAGAGTATCAACAACATTCACAAACCCTGTGCTGCATGCATTGACAAGAGCATGTAGGGCAATATGGGGCCGAATTAGATCAGACCCCATAAGCAGCGCTGCGGACATTGCATTTCCATAATAGCTAGCCTCTAACAGAGCCTCCTCGCAAGCCAGTTGGGATGCCCCAGATTTAAGTAGGATCTCCAAAATCTTGACGTGACCCTCCCTTATTGCTGTTGTTGTCGAAAAGCCCCTGAAAAGTTTCTGATTCACATCGGCCCCAGAACTCTGTCATTGTCAAAAAAAAAAATGAAACATGGTCATACCACAATGCTTGATGACAAAAGCACTCCAAATACAATTATATAATCATTTTGTTTGGAATTTTTTTCATAAATATTAGTTTTCTTTTTTAGTCTTCCAAGACTATAATTATTGTGCTACCATGTGTGAGTGATCTTGGATTCTTCATAATATACAGGCAACCGTAGCCATGATATGTAATTACAGGGAACATAACTGATGTGGCAGACATTGGAACATGGAAATCCCGTTTGGAAGGACATATAAGAAATGAATGCAAAAGTAAAGGGGGAATGTATCCTCTATACATGCATACTGCACTGTTCCATATAGACTCAGACAACTCAGATGAGCATGGCCTACAAAAATTTACATAATATGTTTTAACTAAATTATAAGTATGAATCAGGTTTGGCATGCTCAATGTATAGAGCATGGAAAGATAGTGATTTTTCACCATCTTAAGACGACTAAGATCAGATTAGCTGCTTCTTTTTCAGGATCAATAAAGTTTACAGAAATAACAATTCATGTAGCCTTTTTTATTTGAGTTGACGATTTAGAACTCTTTGTAATAAACTTCATAATAAGAGTTTTTTATAGCATAATCATTGAGGAGGTTTCTAGCGACAAATAAGATGAAATGAGGTTACAAAAAAGAATTAACTTAAGCAGATCGCAAATCAGAAATCAAAAGAATTGCATTAGAACATTGAACATAGCCACGAAAGAATTATCATTTCATTTCAAAAATAGTAAGGAATTGAAACCAATGAGCTAGTTATAAGTTCAGTACAGATTATAAACAGACGTATTTGTCAGCCAAGCAAAATAAAGAGTTCAAGTAACGAAAACAAGTAGACACATTGACCTAATCCCCTGTCTTCTCTTTTCTGCCTAAAGCAAAATTTTCACCAAATTAATTAGTGATCCAAAGATTTCACATTCGTCAAGTAGTTATGCATCAAAGATTCATAATGCATTTAGGATAAACATAATGCATTAGTATAAAGAAAAAACAAAATATTGACATTAACCTAAGCATACAAAGAATTAGCAATCATTAAAAATAATATGTTCAAATCTATGTAAACTTCAGAGAGAGGAGATTGGTACACCATATTAGAATAACTAAGTTTGAGATCAAGTCACTAAAAGGCCTCAGTTATTTTAACTTCATAAAAATTCTAACTAAAAAAATGAAATAATGTACAGAATCGTTAACAAATATCGCTAACAGGCACAACCTGCACTTGTCCTAATCATCAAATTGGGTATAAAACTACAATTTGAATTCAAAAATTATCAGAATCAAAATGATGTTTTTCGAACCATAAAAAATGTGAACCAAAACAGAACAGTTGATTACAAATGAATTAAAACGATTTATTACTAGAAAATACTCGAGAATAGAGCTCCTAAAATAGATACTCCTATCCAAACTTCATTATGCTTTCCGGTTAATAATCCTTTTAAATTAGCAGTCCCCTGAAATTTCATCTGAACATGAAACAAAAGTGCGCAAAGAAATTACTAGATTTAATCATATAAAACTACAATAAAATTTAACACTCCAAGCCAAACAAGTTAATATAATATGAACAGATCAATAATTAACTGTAAACTAATGAAAAGCCCATAAATGATAACCTAAAATCACAGGCACATGCAAATTTTTCATCGAAAGTAAAATATTCGAGAAAACGAAAAAAAAAAAAAAAAAAAACAAATTAGCTAAACAAACTCACCAGAAGTTTGTTGACAAGAGCTACATTTCCGTTATGAACGGCGAGGAACAACGGCGTGACATCCGTCTTAAACTTCTCCAACTCGAACCGAATTTCAATCGGAGATTCATCGCGACACACCAGCTCAGCTTTTCGAACATTGAGCCACACAGCACCGACGTAATTAACATCGACCAACGGATCAGCGATACAATCAAAGGCCGATACATTATCATTTGAGTGAGCTGATTCGAGAAGTCGTTGCGAAATCTCGGTTTCGTAGTCGAATGGAACTACTTGTTTACCTCCGACGCTTGAGTGTCCAAACACCGTCATTTCAGGGAGCGCAGGAGGTGGTGTCTCTTTCTCTCTAGCTATACGTATATGTGTTTGTATGTATAGATGGCAATGTAATTGGATGGCTTTACTTACTCTATATGATGTGTTTTTAAATTTTATAAATAGAAAGGAGGGAGGGCGGAGAGAAATGAAGTTGAAAGGAGTGAGCGCCAGAGACAAAACAGAAACTAGGAATGGAACTGTGTACTAATTTGTCTGTTTACTGCCTGGATTTCCATTTTTAACTTTTACGGTGGTAAGTTTAAGCATGTAAGCACCTTTTTTACTGGTTCGTTTAGATGTGGTTATGTAAGAGCAGGGGTTGGCTAAAATGGTTGCCTATATTTTGAAAAATGTATTTTTCATGTATTTCATGTACTTTTCTTAACATAAGAAATTAATTTTTAAATTATTTTATTATTATTTTGAATATTAATTTTGAACCATGATACATTTGCTACACATTAGAGTACACGGCAATCTGAATAACAATGCTACAGTCTACACATGACATTTAGCAGTAGGGAGATTGTTTCCGGTTTTTGACCCCCGGCAGGAATCGAACCCGTGACCTCACGGTTCACGGATTGGGCACTTACCACTGTGCCAACTCAACCCCTTTAACATATATAGCCAATGAATTAGGGTTGCCTAAAAATTTAACCTAAGGGTAGTGCCGCTTGGAGATGTGTAAATGTGAGAGCTTGTCTATAATTTCTACTGTTGAATTGCCACATCAGGTTTTTTGCTATGGATTACAATGCGTTGGAGATGCTTTAATGAGTCATTGATTTCCGAAATCTGCAACATTACTAATGACTAATGAGTGGTGGGGCCTGTATTACTTCTTATTTTTATTTTGTAATACACACTGTCATATTTAAAAATTAATTATATGTTCAGAGTAAGTTATTAAAGCTATCCATCAATCTTACCAAGATATTGGTTGGATTCTAGCCTATTTTGTATCGAATGCATATTAATAACTACTAGATGGTAACCCGTGCGAAGCACGGGCCGGACGGACACGTGTAAATTATCGATAATAAATATAATTAATGAATATTATTTTAAAATGTATTTGTAAAAAAATTGAATGATAAAAATATATAATAAATAAATACTATTAAATTATGTAATTATAGGGAATTGAATATGGGTGAAATTAAAAAAATTAAAAAAGATAAATAAAAAAAATAACTAATAAGTTTTATTTAAATATAAACTTGTAAAAAATTGAATGATAAAAGTATATAACAAATAAACGCTATTTAATAATGTGGTGATAGGGAATCGAACACGGGGTGAAATTAAAGAAATTAAATTAAATAGATAAATCTTGTATAATTATGTAGTTGGAAGGAATCGAACCCCGAGTTAAGTGATAACCAAATTTGGTACTTTGGTATTTTGGTACTATTGTGTACCATGTACCATTAAAACATGGTTTTGCACATTAATATAGAGTATAGATTGAAAATTTTAATAAAAAAATATTAATTATATAGGAATAGTGTTTTTTTTTTTTGAAAGGAAAAGGATTTCATTAAGAATAACGAGAGTCGCAGACAACCGACTCCAACATTAGAGGTGGAGCAGACATGAAAACTTGAGAGCAATTCACCATGCAGGGTACTCTAGCTAACACGTGAGTTATCTTGTTGGCCTGCCTTTTAACAAACCTAACTACTACATTTAGCTCATTATGAAGAATTTCACGACACGTTCAACACATTTCCTACTTCTAGATTGTACTCGATACCTTGCAGAAGAGCAGGTTGAGAGTCACACTCAACTACCACCTTCGTCATACACAGCTTCATTTCATGAACCCACAACAGAGCCTCTAAAACTCCTCTTGCTTCAGCTTCGATGACAGAAACCTCTCATTCTTTCCTAATAGTCCTTGCCTGGATGAAAGAGCCCATATGATCGCACCCACAACAGAGCCTCTAAAACTCTCCTTACTTCAGCTTCGATGACAGGAACCTCCCCATATGATTTGCGTTGCTCACACGTGTAATCGACAAAAACTGCCTAAAAAACTATATCTTCGGAACCCTGCTACCAGAAAAGTGAAGCACATACATAAGTACTCAATTAATATCAATCGCAAATCGAAAGCTTATCGTGTTTCTTTCGGGTTTGGTTTTGATCGTTCCAGCGGTGATAACATGGTTGTGAGGATTGTAACATATATGTACCCCATTGAGATCAAACACAGCACTGATACTTTTGTTGGAATTTAATATTAAACTTATTATTATTTAAGTATTTGTTGTCTATGTTTATTAGCAGTAATATATAGTAAGTTTGAATAAGTCATGTACGTGTATGAGAAGTTTTAGGAGAATTTAGAGTAGTTGCTTGGTTTTAGGATTTTAGTTGTTAGTTGCTATTTGTTAGTAACCACGTATCAGCTTTGTTTTATATATATACATGTAATCTGTTGAAGTTTTAATGTGATGAGAAGTTCCAGCATTCTACTCTCTACTCTCATATACATACACACAAAATATATATATACATATAGATTGTTAGTAGTATTTTTGTGTGTTCGTTCGCAGGGAAGGACTGAATGTAATATCAAAGTTCAGGTTTCTTATCTCTTTACGTCTAGAAGTGTATGAGAAGAATTTTGGGTTTTTGAATTAACTAAATTAAACTAAATTAAACTAATTATCAATAGAGAATAAAATATATGAGGAAAACAATCCAAGAACTGGGGTTCTTCACTTGGTTCCAATGCACATTCAATATCTATGTGATGTCTACGTTCTTACTCTGCTGAAAACAATTCTTCTAAGGTTATAATGTTCTCTTCCAAGATACAATATAATGTCTACAACTATACCCTAATTGTCACTTCCGTGATACAATCAAAGACAATCATAAACTATTAAGCTCCAAGAATTATAAGTCTCACAATTCGCATATTAATCTCCCAATCAAATACTTGAATTATGTCTGTTAAATCATGTACTAGAATTGCAACTCCTCTTCCAAGTTATTACAATCCCTAGAATACAATCAAAAGTTAGCTACTCTTCTAATTGTGTTAAGCCCTCAATAACAGATCAGCAAAGCAAGAAAATCACGTAATCAAGCATGCATGAATACCAAGGAATACTACCCAATCCTCAGATTAGAGAATTAGTTACACATAATTAAAGAAGAAAACAAAATAATAATAATAATTAATGAAAACATAATATTGAAAACGAATTGAAAATCAAAAGTACCTTGATACGATTACAAGCTATGAAGTGTTAGCTATCAATTGTTCTATATATTGTTCTAGCTATGAATTGTTATAATTTACAATGGTAGGATGTGTTTATATAGGCTCTACAAATCTTGCCCAGCAAGATATTGCCTTCTATTACAATTAGGATTTAAAGAAGGTACCCAAAACTGCCCAGAATACAATTAGAATTAGAAAAAGGGCAAAACAGTAAATTCCAAGCCTTCTTTAATGGGAAAACGTGCGCGAATTTATTCAGCTTATTTCTTGCACTTGTTTCCTATCCCAGGTTGTAGAAAATCTCTCAAGCTTCGCGTGGGCAGTAAGATCGCTGAAAACGGACTTCTAGAACTCCAGATATGGCCAAAACAGTATAAGCTGCGCAGCCTTCCCGGAAAATCCGAATTTTAATCAATTAAATCTCCAAAAACGACAAAAGCTTAGATATTCTTGGAAACCTGCACAACTACACAAAACACATCAAAACTACACAAACTTGAGTCCAAAACAATCAATTTAAGCTGATTTAGAATGTTCCAAGTGGATATAAAATCCACTTATCAAACACCCCCAAACTTAAACCGATGCTTGTCCTCAAGCATAAACAATTACAACTACCTAATTAGTACCACTTCCGTAGGTGATCACGGTTGCATTTGGCATATGCAACAAGCCCTTTAAACCCCTAGGCAGCCCTAGTGGACGAGTAAGGTCTCGTGAGGGCCTATAGCGAATGTACCCACAAAATCCATTTAACCTAATGCAATGCAATGCATGAATGCAACTAATATGAAAAATGCAATTAATCTAACCTACCATACCTTCAAATCCTCTCATGCCATATCAACTTAAGAATCAAAGTAAATACGCAATGTCTTGGTGTCGAAAGTGCAAGTATTCACATAGTCTACTCAATGAACATGCATAAGTTCTCACAAGCCCATGTCAAGTGTAAGAATAAGTTAGTAAACATGCTAAGCCTACAAGAGCACATCTTTGAGACAAAACTCGGGATCTCATACGCAAAAATAAGCAAACACTCACAATCCACTCACAAAAGAATATTCACTCAAGAACAAGGGTAAGTGTATCACTCAATTCCAACAAAATCATAAACATGCTTGACATTTGGTATCAATCTAACTCTTAACACAACATACATCAATGACGATAATCAAAAGGTCTTTAATTGGGTTGTAACGTGGGCTAGGGACAAGGTATGTCAAATAAGCCAAAACAGGTGAAGTGTCAAAAGCTAGTAAGTACCATAATGATCCATTCACAACACCCTATTTTCCCCCCACATAAATTTTACTAAGAACACTCGACTAGTCGACTAAAATAGGATCATAACAAACACAAACATGCTCTCATAATATATTTTTTTTTTCTTTTTTTTTTTCTCTTTTTTCTCTTTTTTCTTTTTTTTTTTTTTTTTTTTTTTCGAGAGCTAAATAAAACAATAATATAAACAATAACAAATGATCCCACAATGTATTACATATGCCGACTATCAAGTAAACAACCAAACCCAATCTCAATATTTTTCCCCAAAATTATGACCAACAATAAACCCCTCCATGCACACCTTATTACTCCCTTAAGCACTATACTAGCCTTTGACAATTGGGTTCAAGTTAATGTAAGGCCAATACAAGAAAAAGGATATATGGCAAGTAACGTGGTGTGTCACCGAAAAATAGGATTAAGCTCAACGGGTAACTAATTGATCATTTTAATATGGTGTGGTAATATGGGAAAATATGCGGTTATTCCTAAATGCCTTTATCATTTTAATCGTCAAATAATGTCATGCGTTTCAAGAAAGACCTCAAACAACTGCTAGCAATGCAAACAATCCGTGGACACTCAAGCAAACGAATAAATTGCAAAAAATATGCAATATGGCTCAAAAACTCACTTGGTGGAAAAACATACTCAATCCCAAGCAAAAATCTCTCTAACGCATCAACTTGTATTCAAAGCATGCAAACTAAATCATCTTGCACATATTCATGTCCTTCTAATTACTTACAACATTCAAAAAGTCTACTAGCTTCAACTTACTAGTGTATGTGTGTGCACAAGAACAAAGCATATCACTTCTCAATCAAAAGCGTCAACAACACAAAATTCCTATCAAGCATGGGTGCAAATGCAAACTACTATGAACTCACATGATAAACGAAAAAAATAAAAACAGAATGTCCTATATGAAACAAACGTAGATAACACGAACATAAATGCATAATTACTATTACTAATATGCAAAGCATGAAATCCTACATGAACAAATAATACAACAACAACTACATATCCCTCAAACCACCCCCAAACTTAAAATATTCAATGTCCGCATTGAATGGAAGTAAATACAAGGGATAGCAGAAAACATACCTGAATATCGAAGCAGTCACCCTCCTCGGATGAATCTGGTGGAGGATATTGCGTACGAGCTCCATAGACTGGCCACCTTTCATGAACACTACAAAATCCAATTGACAAGAACACAAATTCGTAATAAAAATAAGATTAGAGAAAAAAAATTTACCCAATACGAATCAAAGAGGTGAACTTGCAATTAATTCCTCTTTAGAATTGAATTTTTAGAAATTTAAATAAATAGAAGAGGAATTGGATTTGTATGTATAGGTGGATATATAAAAAAATAATAATAATAATAATAATAATAATAAGAATAGTAAATATAATAATAATAAGAATAATAAATAATAATAATAATAATAATAATAAAATAATAATAATAATAATAATAATAATAATAATAATAATAATAATAATAATAATTAGAATAGAAATAGGTTTAGAATTTTTGGAGGAAAGATGGAGGGTTTTGGAATTGAAATAGGAAAAGAATTAGATAAAATAGAGGTATAAATAGAATGGGAAGTAGAAAGAATTGGGGGAAGAAAATATTTTTTTTATAAATATGTACACAGGTGCACACACGAACATAACAAGTGCACAGCAAAATATTTCAGAATTCTCTCCTGCTGGAAGACGCGCACTCTGCGCGTGGAAGAAGCAAGTTGCTGGACAGGAAGATACGCTGGGGCAGGCCGCGCAACACTGAAGCAGACTGCTCTTAAGACAGTAACGCAGGCGCAGCCTGCGTTACACAGAGGCAGACTGCGGTACATCCAGTAACGCAGGTGCAGCCTGCGTTACTCACTCAAAAATCGATTTTTTTTTTTTTTTTTTTTTTTTTTTTTTTTTGAAAACACTCAAAAAATTTTTTTTTTTTTCTTCCTACACTAATGCGTGGGTTGCCTCCCACGAAGCGCTTCTTTAACGTCAATAGCTTATACTTTTGTGTACGTGCGCGCCAATTTGTTAGTAGTATTTTTGTGTGTTCGTTCGCAGGGAAGGACTGAATGTAATATCAAAGTTCAGGTTTCTTATCTCTTTACGTCTAGAAGTGTATGAGAAGAATTTTGGGTTTTTGAATTAACTAAATTAAACTAAATTAAACTAATTATCAATAGAGAATAAAATATATGAGGAAAACAATCCAAGAACTGGGGTTCTTCACTTGGTTCCAATGCACATTCAATATCTATGTGATGTCTACGTTCTTACTCTGCTGAAAACAATTCTTCTAAGGTTATAATGTTCTCTTCCAAGATACAATATAATGTCTACAACTATACCCTAATTGTCACTTCCGTGATACAATCAAAGACAATCATAAACTATTAAGCTCCAAGAATTATAAGTCTCACAATTCGCATATTAATCTCCCAATCAAATACTTGAATTATGTCTGTTAAATCATGTACTAGAATTGCAACTCCTCTTCCAAGTTATTACAATCCCTAGAATACAATCAAAAGTTAGCTACTCTTCTAATTGTGTTAAGCCCTCAATAACAGATCAGCAAAGCAAGAAAATCACGTAATCAAGCATGCATGAATACCAAGGAATACTACCCAATCCTCAGATTAGAGAATTAGTTACACATAATTAAAGAAGAAAACAAAATAATAATAATAATTAATGAAAACATAATATTGAAAACGAATTGAAAATCAAAAGTACCTTGATACGATTACAAGCTATGAAGTGTTAGCTATCAATTGTTCTATATATTGTTCTAGCTATGAATTGTTATAATTTACAATGGTAGGATGTGTTTATATAGGCTCTACAAATCTTGCCCAGCAAGATATTGCCTTCTATTACAATTAGGATTTAAAGAAGGTACCCAAAACTGCCCAGAATACAATTAGAATTAGAAAAAGGGCAAAACAGTAAATTCCAAGCCTTCTTTAATGGGAAAACGTGCGCGAATTTATTCAGCTTATTTCTTGCACTTGTTTCCTATCCCAGGTTGTAGAAAATCTCTCAAGCTTCGCGTGGGCAGTAAGATCGCTGAAAACGGACTTCTAGAACTCCAGATATGGCCAAAACAGTATAAGCTGCGCAGCCTTCCCGGAAAATCCGAATTTTAATCAATTAAATCTCCAAAAACGACAAAAGCTTAGATATTCTTGGAAACCTGCACAACTACACAAAACACATCAAAACTACACAAACTTGAGTCCAAAACAATCAATTTAAGCTGATTTAGAATGTTCCAAGTGGATATAAAATCCACTTATCATAGATCCTACACTTGGTATCAGAGCAGGTGAAGAAGGCTCCGGCGAAGGCCGGCAAGCTGCCGTCCAAACCTCTCCCTCATGTTCAGGCTGTGAGGGAGTGGCGGGGTGATGGTCAGAAGAGGTGGTGTCGTTAGTTGTGTGGAAAGAGTACATCCACTTCTAGTGGTTTGTGATTGGGAGAAATCGAGCCACAGGTGTGTTCTGGCACAACCAAGATTGTGGAGTATTGGGAAGCAATTCTTAAATGTCTCCACATATACAAGGCCAAGGCATGTCTTAAAGAAATTCATGCCAAGATGTTACTCAAGCATTTGGAACATCTTTAACAAACTTCAGGAAGCGAATAAAATGTGTATAGGTGATTATGTGCACCATGGAGAGAAGTGCTCCAAAACTTTTGATGTTGGTGATAATGTGCATCAATAATATATGTAGGTGACGAGAAGTGCGTCACAAATGGGAAATGAATGTATGATATAAAGTACATCAAAGAAATGCAAAATTGAAGTTGATGAGAAGTGCATCAACAAAGTAAATAGGAAGGTGATGAGAAGTGCATCACAAGATGAACATGGAGAGAAGTGCTCCAAAAACAAATATGGTAGTTGATGAGAAGTGCATCAACAAAGTAAATGGGAGGGTGATGAGAAGTGCATCATAAGATGAATATGAAGAAATAAACGGGTTCATGATAAGTTTAAAATTACGGGGTGATTGTTGGAATTTAATATTAAACTTATTATTATTTAAGTATTTGTTGTCTATGTTTATTAGCAGTAGTAGTAAGTTTGAATAAGTCATGTACGTGTATGAGAAGTTTTAGGAGAATTTAGAGTAGTTGCTTGGTTTTAGGATTTTAGTTGTTAGTTGTTATTTGTTAGTAACCACGTATCAGCTTTGTTTTATATATATACATGTAATCTGTTGAAGTTTTAATGTGATGAGAAGTTCCAGCATTCTATTCTCTACTCTCATATACATACACACATTATATATATATATATATATATATATATATATACATATAGATCCTACAACTTTTAGATATTATTTGAATGAAAATAAGTACTCTTTTAAACATCGAGTTGAGGTGTATTCTCTGAATCTAAATTCTTGGAAAGACATTGAAGTGGAGTTTAAGTTTATATTGGTCAGGTCCCCTTGTCCAGTGATTGTAAATGGATCGCTTCATTGGATAGTAGATCACGATCGTGATAACGCTTTAAAGCACGCTTTGCTTTCGTTTAATGTAGAAAGTGAGAATTTTTCCATAATTTCGTTTCATGATGATGTTTGGTGGCAAAGAGTTTTTGAGTATAAGGAATTTGTTGCCATTCCTTGCACGGGAAAATATCTAGGTCACATCAACATATAGACACTAGATGACGACAGTTGTTGGATTAAGAAGTTGATTATCAGAAGTTCACTGATCAGAAGTTCTTATGATTTAGATGGATGTCTGAAGATGGGTAAATTTGTTGGATGTATTTTTTCTAATGAAGTAGTCGTATATGACTCTGTGAATGATGTGGTAAAACACACTCAGCTTAGAATGGACAAGCTCAGAACTTACAATTATAGCGAGAGCCTTGTGAATTTGAACTAACGAAGCAAGGGTTTGCCGGAAAAAGGGTAAAAACAGGTATCATTATGACATTTTTGCCCAACCATTTAGATACTTTTTAAACTAATTGAAATCCCTAATTGTCAATGTACACAGTTTAGTTTCTTGGTAAAGATAGGGTACTGTTGTGGCTAACCTTGAAATGCTAATTTTTACAGAATTTATATATTGGCTTTAAATTGCTATATTATATAGCCCATTAGATTATCTAATAAACTGTTTCATTAGGCTTTTATATACCGTTAGACAGGGTATGTCATTACTTCCATACATGAAGTTCTAACGATTGAGTTTAAATGATTAGCTAAAATTCTGAATCAATTGTGTCTCTGTCGTCCTGCCGCAGAACAACTAAACATTATTTAAGAATTAGACGTAACACAAGGTAAATAAGGTCAACTTGCCCAAATTTAGTATAGGTTGCTGTATATTACATCTTGAAGCTTTTAAACTAACACTCTGTATCTTTATCCAGTTTTTAAAGTCTTATATCAAATCAAATTATGGTGGAATCTCGAGCTTCATGTTTTGATATGTCATTGTTTTTCAGTCAGACGTGAAGAATTTTTTCATTCGATTACTATGTGCTGGATGAACAGTTGGTGCATTAGGTAAATCCTTTTTTTACAGCTTGTATGGCATTAGTAGAACCAGAGTGTTAAACTACAAGTGACTGCTGACGTATGGCAATTGCCATCAAGTAACTTCAATGTTGGTTCTATCTTGTAGTTGAATCCAGAGTTGATATATTCTATTATTTTGATCTTGGTTTTAAGGTTTTCTGCAACTTAGAGCTAGTGTGTTTGGAGTTAAAAATGAGTAAATATATGTATTAAATTTTATTTTATTTTTCATTTTATGGCATCTATATTAGAATATTGTGCATGTGTTAAATGATCTTATCTTGAATTGTCATAGATTCTCTGGCTTGATTTCTTGTGTTATTGGGTGCCTTAATAGGCCCACAATCCACATGATTTTTGGTATGAAATTATGATAGAGACTTAGAGGTGTAAATCTCTATGCTCTGTTTTTGGAAAATTAACCCATGCTTTGGCAATTCAGCGAATATTTTACCCATTTAAATAACTTGGCTAGCTTTGAAATGTGCTATGGTAATATGATTAAATGTTGAACACTATGACATAAAATAAATAAATAGCTTCTGCTTATGAAAAAAGCAGAAGAATATACCTTTGGGATAATGCTACCAGACAGGTGAAGGTCATCTGGGGTCAGACTATTGAAATCAATGATAGTTTTATCGTAATATTTCTGTAGGGTTTTATTTATCATTCCATCCACGATTACAAGATTCTGAAGATTGTAAAAAGTTGCAATTATGTCAAAATATTTACAATTTTTGACCCATCCTTTGGTTCAGCGATTGTGAAGGAACTGTTTTATTGGTACATCAGAAGTGCCTATTTTTTTCGGGATCATATCATCTTTTTGCATCTTAGAAAGAGTCTTCAGTGCTGCATCGCTCCTTTGAAATTCCACGGTAATGACAAACATTTTGCTTCGGTTTCATTTGATCTGCAATGTGAGAATATTTGAACAATTTCATACATAGGACTTCTGTTCAACCATACATAGGACTTCTGAATCCCATAGGATTGTTCAACCATGTTTTAAAAAGGGCCTTCTGTGTTCCTATCATACATCAACAAGATTTATCCCTACAACTTGATGTCTATTTTTAATCCTGCTGGCATGATCTGCTCTGTTATTGGATTAAAATCAATATGTTTAACATCAATGCACTTATAGGTACTACATTACTTGCCCAAAAAATTAAGTGACCAAAGTACTTAGCCTACAGTACTCCGTAGTCTGTACAACCCATGTTTCCTAGGGATTTTTTACGTCGCTGTTAACAAGAGTTTGTCCCTCAAATGTATGGTTCAGAGGGTCCTACTGGAGGGATAATTTTAGTCAAGAATCAAATGAAATAAATCAAAGATTGGCACTTGACCTAGTGGAAGAAGCACGGGCTACCGCCCAGCTGAAACTTGCGGCTTACCAGCAAAGGACCCGCAAATACTATAACAACAAGGTACGCCCTCGACCTCTCAAGGTTGGCGACCTAGTGCTGAGAAGAATGATGCCCAATATGCGGGTTCCCGGACACGGAGCCTTTGGAGCAAATTGGGAAGGGTCTTACAAAATAAAGTCTATTTTTTGGGAAGGCACCTACCACCTCGAAGGCATGGATGGGAACAATATTCCCCGTGCTTGGAATGCTGAGCACCTTAAGAAGTACTATCAGTAAGACTCTTTTTAAAGCAAATGTAGGCCTCTTTCAGGCATAGGATGAATAAAGGCAACCTACTAGTTATGGTTGTGTCATTTCCCTTTCAGTTCTTAGGATTTCATGATTTTCAGTAGATGTCCGGGGGGTAGTGGATGCTGTGACAGCCCCAAATCCGGGGTCATGAATTTGGGGTCATCACAAACCAACTTCCATTCAAAATCAATATCTCTTGGGTTTTTTTTTTATAATTAATAGTTATGCAATTGACCCCACAGTAATACACACACACACCAGTCATATGCTCAGAGAACAACATTCACCATAATAAGAGTTTAGAATTAAAAAGTTATTACAACCCAGAATCATACTTCAGTACATTGTTGAGTGATGCTTCTACAAGAAGCATTTCAACAACCAAATTTATTACAATCTTTCAAACTTACACACTTAATATACATAAGCCCACTAAACCCCTTGCGATGGTCATCTACCTCGGGGATTGATGCTAACGAGCTCTCAGAAGGTCGCCTTTCCCTTACCCTCTTGCGGGGCGTTCTGCGTAGTATGGGCATACCTAGCTGTATATAGATAAGTAGCAAGAGTGAGCTATAATAGCTCAGCAAGATAATATTGAAAACTAGAATTTAAAATGTAACCAAGTATACATGTATATACATATGTAAGCAGTAACCAAATTATAAACTTTAAGGAAGAATAAAACTCTTATTTAATAATACATCATCCACTTACTATTATAAGAAAGAAATCTAAGATAATACAGTATCAGTTTCTCTTCTTAAATAATATAACAACCAATATACCCTTTTAGTGTAATATTTTAAAATAACATGAATACTTGAATAAATCTCTCACTATCATCTTCTCATTTCCTTCCTATACAGCAATTTTATAAATTAATATAAAATCAGTTTCTCTTCATCTATAACAATAATTTCATCGTTTCATATCACTTTTCTGTTTTCAGTTATAGAAATCTGAAAACCATTTTTCAATTCTTTCTTTCAAGTTTTGGGGATATATACTGGCGCCAGATACGTAGGACGATGATCAGTCGCCTGACCGTATCCGCTCTCTATTTACTACTAGTAGAAGGAATGAAGGCCACCTGCATAACATCATCCCTGGAGGAAGGCCACCTGCATAACATCCTCCTGGAGGAAGGCCACCTGCATAACATCCTCCCTTGGCATCTTCGTGCCAAATCATGAATACTAGACTATGTCGCACACAGCCCTGACATAGCCTCTTATGCAAATTTGTTGCTAATCCCCCTTGTTATAAGATCATTATTCAATTTATCAACACCATTTCACATTTCCATTCTCGCACATTATTTCTATAAAATATATGTATATATCATACACTAAAAGAATGTTTATAATATAGCATTATAAACCATATAACCCTAGATAACAACTGATACCATTCTCTTTCATATCTCTTTTACTCTAGAGCATATTCGCTCCATTCGTAATCATCTCTCTTTAACTTCCCACAATCAAGAGAATATATTCTTTGCAATATAGCAACAAAAGCATCACATATACATAAATATATGCCATGATATCATTATTATTCTGAAGATAAATAATTTTTAAAGTAGGGATAGAAGGATCTTGCCTCGGTTTCTGTATCCTGACAGTAGGGCTGGTTCCTCCTCCGGAATTTCTATAAACACAAAAGGTCCATCATTAGCATACCACATCTCTTACTCACTACCCTCTTATATAACAACACCCTTTACACTTCAATGTATGTTTAACGTATTATTATTACCCCAAAGGTTCAAGGACTTAACCATTTATAAGCTCAATTGAAGTTTCAGTGGTTTTTCACCATTTTCCCTAACGACCACACTTAACTGTAAAAATTCTCAGAAAATATGGATTTCGAATTTTAATGTAAGGTCAACTGTCAAGGGTCCTCTGACCACCCTACTACCTTATCCCAAAATTTCGTGGCTTATAAAAATGTCTAAGTATGGTAACTTTAGCCTCAAAGTTGATACAATTACATTTTCTCGGTTACCGAACGTCTTTCACTAAAACTGACTTTTCTCCTAAACCGTTCATCAGATTTTAACGCACCTTATATCAAAACGATCTATGAACTAAGCTCTATCATTTCATGGTCACTAAGTGTGCTGGACAGTAACCTACCGTACTGCATTGTTGTCCAAAAACAGGGCAGTTTGTCGTTCTAACGAAAATCGGACATTATAACGGCTATATTTTCATACTTTCCAAAATCAAACCCCTCCAAATCACTCATCCACCTTATACACCATCACATATACCATGTGGTCATCATACCAACCATGGATTTTCAAGTCCACAATACAATTTCCATACCATTCAAACACATATAAACAACTATAACAATAAGATTACATGATTTAGTACTACTTATCTTAGAAACCAACTAAAATCATCAAAACCCAAAGGATTCAAGCTAGGGTTTCAAGCCAATCATCAACTTTAAAGAGTATACTAACATGAATAACCTCATCAAGCTCTTATACTACCTTGGTATAGTCTAGATCATGCAAAGAAATCAAGAAAGATAAAGTTTGTTCTAAAAGTTACTATTCATCATCAACTTTGGAGATTTTATTACCTTGCCAAATGATGTTAGTTTGCTATGAAACTTTGTGCTAGTCTTGATCTATCCTCCAAGATGCTCCATGATTTTTCTCTTGGTTTAATCTTGAAGAGAATTAGGGTTTTGGATTTTATTTTCTTGTTTTTCTTTCTTATGGCCGAAAGTTGTAAAGGAAATGGGGGAGAGAGTTCTTTTGGTTTCTTTTATCTAATCTTGTGTTAATCTTGTAAGTTTTAGCTTATCTTAGAAGCTTGGAAGATATTTTGGTGATTAACCATGTTAAAAGACTAATTCACCCTTAAAACTAATTAGTGGAAAGTGATATCATCAAGATGATCTCATAATCCTTTTTCTTGATTTTCTTTTCTAATTATAATGCTAGTACTTTTGGTAATTATAATGGGGTATGTATCCTTGTTATATTATAAATCTTGGTTGCTTAATCTCCATATTCGTCTAATTGTGGTTCGTTTCGAATGTACCTCATTATCTCAGTGGTTTTGAAATCATTTAACAATCCAAATTCCATTGGTATTCTCTTAACTTAAAAATCCCCTGGCTCAAATCTAAATTCACTAATCCCTCAATATATAATTCTTATAATGTTTCCATGCTCCTTAGTGTCCAATAGAAGCTTGTTCGAAATCAAAATCCTCAAAATCCATGTTTCAGGAATTTCTGAAATCCAACGTCATTTCGAGTCACTTATTTTCATTGTACAACACTAATATGGTTTCTGTTTATTCATTTTCCATTTCCTTTATAGAGTACCTATATACCATTTCTCTAAATCCTCAAAATTCACTATTCATGTGATCACTGTAGCATTACTGAAGTTAGGGTTATTACATCCTTCCCTCCTTAAAAGGATTCCGTCCCGGAATCACGTCAGAAATGTCCATAGATACCTTTTTCATCTACACCTTATAACTCCTATATCACTTTCTCCATCCTTTTTCCTTCATAATATCTCTATCTTGTTTGCGCAGAATTACACCAACATAAACTTGCTTGTCATTCATCAACATTCCTCTTTTAATTATGGGTATTGGCCACCACATTGGCCTCTCCTGAATGATAGTGTATCTCACTTATGGTTTATCCCTATGTTGATCTCTATCATGACATAAAATATACATACTTCGCTCTTATTATATCTTGCCTCTGTAAAATCTTCCAGAAATCCAACTAGAATAAGATTCTTTGAAACAATTGTAAGAAAATATTACCTATAATATATATTTCCTGTTCGTATTTAAATAAGTCTATGGTTTACCCCCAAATACTATCATTCTCCTTTTTATAGAATTTCTAACCCCTAACAGATACTGATTTTCCTTATCTAGATTATCAACCTACCTATACCATTCATTGACCACATTGATTCCTAACCAAACGTTTACACTAAAAAATTTAAATACTAGAAAAATGTTCACCTGCATCTGTATCCGGCTTTCTTAATGCCTCCCCTAAAGTCATATTGTACACTCTAGCAGTAGGCCTGTTTGAAGCAGTCACACTCTGTTCTGGCACGGATGATCCCCCTGAACGGCAATCTCTGGCAATATGTCCTAGTTTCCCACACTGGTAACACTTGATGTCCCTCTTAGGATTGGTATTAGCCGATGGGCACTGACTAAGATAGTGTCCTTTTTGTCCACAGTTAAAGCAGTTTAGTTCTAACGCTCTACACACTCCTGAATGCTTCTTACCACACGTGTTACAGTCTGGAAATGGTGTTCGAGATTGACTAGATTGAAAAGTTCCTGTGGATCTACCACCCTGATTCACAGTCTCACTGGTAGTTTTATTATTCCCTGACTTTCCTCCAAACTGGGGTTTTTGTCCTTTACCAAATTTGTTAAAATAGCTTCCCTCACTTGAACCTCCCTTCTGACCCTCAAATTTCCTTTTCTTACTCTCTCGTCCTATTTGAGTCTGTTCACTCTCAGCTTCGATAATAGATGCCTTATGAACTACCGCAGCATACTCGGTCAACTCAAATGGTGCCACTCTAGTACGTAGCCATGGTTTCAATCCTTGTTGGAACCTCTTCGCTCGTTGCTCTTCAGTACGCACGAATTCTGGAACAAACCTCGACAGTTCAGTAAATTTCGTTTCATACTCAGCCACTGTTTGATTTTCCTGCTTTAACTCCAAAAATTTTATTTCCATCTGGTTCTCTAAGTACCTAGGGGAATATTTGTCTAGAAACACCCTAGTGAAACGCTCCCAAGTTATCACTCCCGCTCCCTCGAGATTTTTCTTAGCTTCCCACCAATAATTTGCCTCTCCCTTTAGGAGATAGGCTGCAAAGACTGTCTTCTGATCTTCCTCTACCCTCAGTATCTCAAAAGCCTTCTCCATTTCTTTCAGCCATGCCCTGGCTGCTACTGGGTTAGTGGTTCCCTCAAATTCTGGGGGTTTTAGTGACTTAAAAGCACGAAAAGAGTTAGCTGCCTGGTTGGGAAGAACAGGTGGTTGTGGCGGATTCTGTGGATTAGCTAAATTCTGCCTCAAAAGTTCCATAAATTGGTTAAAAGGGTTACCACCCTGACTTCCCTGTTGGCCAGTTGATTCATCTTCTTCTTCCTCATGATCTTGTTCATTATGAGCGTTTTCATCCTGCCTATTCTGACTTGCTTCCTCTCTATCATTTTCCCTTGCATTCATTCTATTATTACGCTTAGGCGGCATGATTCTGTATATAATAATATTCTTCATTAATCACCCAAATTTAGGGTACAATATACATCATTTCCATATATGCACAACTATATCATTAGTTAATCTTATTTATGCATCCCAGTATTTTAAATTCACACAAGTAATATTTAATCATAATACAACTTTGACAAATAAGCTTAGTACCTTTAGCACAATAACCTTTTCATTTAAGTCAATCACCTCATATATATCAATATTTCTGAATCTCAACATTTAATATCAAAATACGATAAAATTAGGCAAAGTACATAAACTTCATTAATTTACATAAATATTTTACAACTTGGGTACAACATCTTTTACTACTAATATCATACATCATAAAGGACAAGGTTCGAAACCCCAAAAGCATAACTGTACATACTAACTCGCTATAACAAAAGCACTACTAGTTGTCCTCTAATCAGACTGGGATTAAGACAGTAAACAACTAACCTAATCCCCAAAATGACATCCACAAGATGACTAGTCTGATTAGTATCCAAGACTACTCCTAATCATGGTAACGATGCCCTGATAACCTCTCTGATCTGCACTACCATGGTGGTGACTGTATTAACTATCTGAGCCCTCCATACTGGATCTCCTCTGTCTCCCAACATCGTCCTAATATCACCGAGTGCCCGCAGCTCGATACTAACTATGCTCAAAGTCAACCCATCTGGTATCACACCTCCTCCTCTCGCCCTGTCTAACCTCTGTATAAGCGTATCTATAGTCCGACGGGACTCATCCAGCTGTCCCTGTAGGGCAAAGTACTCTGACAAGAAAATAGCTGGCAACTGGCCAGCTGGAAACATAGGTGCCTCCTGAGGTGGCATAGCATCTGGGGGAGGTACATCTACAAGTGGGGGTGCATCCACTGGTGGAGGTGGTGGTGGTGCAAATGGTGGGGATGGAACTGCCTGTGGGGATGGAGGAATAGGCTCTGTGTCCGCATCCTCGGAAGGGTCATCCTCCAACTCATCCTCTGACAAAATAAAGTGTCCCGGTGGAGTGAACTGCTCAACTGGATCCTCAAAAGGGTCGGGGCTAGGTAGAGGAGATGGAACTGGTGATGGCACTGGGACAGGTGGGACAGGAGTAGGAGTCACATGAATGTCCCTCCACTCAATCGGCTCCTCAGGTATAACAGATAACCTAGGCCTCTTACGTAAGGGCATCTCCTCCTCAGGAATATCCGTCCGCACTCGGGAAGGTCCGGCCCCATCAGGTCCTACATATGGTCTACCAAAATATGGCACTATAGCCACAGCATCCCTCTGCCTGCGCTCCTCAGCCTCCTCCCTCAGTCTCTGCTCATATCTCTCTCTAGCACTCGCCCGTCGTCTCTCCCTGAGGTCATCAATAGCATACTCTGGAACCTCTACACCTACCAGCAACAAGTCTCTAAGCTCCTGCTCGGACAATCCTAGCCACTGGGGGTCTCGACTCGGCTCACCCATCTCTGCTCCCTATAATAAAACATAAAATTCTATTAGTAACGGTCTATAAATTTATAAACAATACTTAAAATAAATACTACCTGCGATATACCACCCCTGAACTTGATGAAAGTTCAAAATTTATATTATAAATGATACAATATTATTATCACTCTTGTTCCTGAGCATTATGACTCTTTGCTCTGATACCAACTGTGACAGCCCAAATCCGGGGTCATGAATTTGGGGCCATCACAAACCAACTTCCATTCAAAATCAATATCTCTTGGGTTTTTTTTTTTTATAATTAATAGTTATGCAATTGACCCCACAGTAATACACACACACACCAGTCATATGCTCAGAGAACAACATTCACCATAATAAGAGTTTAGAATTAAAAAGTTATTACAACCCAGAATCATACTTCAGTACATTGTTGAGTGATGCTTCTACAAGAAGCATTTCAACAACCAAATTTATTACAATCTTTCAAACTTACACACTTAATATACATAAGCCCACTAAACCCCTTGCGATGGTCATCTACCTCGGGGATTGATGCTAACGAGCTCTAAGAAGGTCTCCTTTCCCTTACCCTCTTGCGGGGCGTTCTGCGTAGTATGGGCATACCTAGCTGTATATAGATAAGTAGCAAGAGTGAGCTATAATAGCTCAGCAAGATAATATTGAAAACTAGAATTTAAAATGTAACCAAGTATACATGTATATACATATGTAAGCAGTAACCAAATTATAAACTTTAAGGAAGAATAAAACTCTTATTTAATAATACATCATCCACTTACTATTATAAGAAAGAAATCTAAGATAATACAGTATCAGTTTCTCTTCTTAAATAATATAACAACCAATATACCCTTTTAGTGTAATATTTTAAAATAACATGAATACTTGAATAAATCTCTCACTATCATCTTCTCATTTCCTTCCTATACAGCAATTTTATAAATTAATATAAAATCAGTTTCTCTTCATCTATAACAATAATTTCATCGTTTCATATCACTTTTCTGTTTTCAGTTATAGAAATCTGAAAACCATTTTTCAATTCTTTCTTTCAAGTTTTGGGGATATATACTGGCGCCAGATACGTAGGACGATGATCAGTCGCCTGACCGTATCCGCTCTCTATTTACTACTAGTAGAAGGAATGAAGGCCACCTGCATAACATCATCCCTGGAGGAAGGCCACCTGCATAACATCCTCCTGGAGGAAGGCCACCTGCATAACATCCTCCCTTGGCATCTTCGTGCCGAATCATGAATACTAGACTATGTCGCACACAGCCCTGACATAGCCTCTTATGCAAATTTGTTGCTAATCCCCCTTGTTATAAGATCATTATTCAATTTATCAACACCATTTCACATTTCCATTCTCGCACATTATTTCTATAAAATATATGTATATATCATACACTAAAAGAATGTTTATAATATAGCATTATAAACCATATAACCCTAGATAACAACTGATACCATTCTCTTTCATATCTCTTTTACTCTAGAGCATATTCGCTCCATTCGTAATCATCTCTCTTTAACTTCCCACAATCAAGAGAATATATTCTTTGCAATATAGCAACAAAAGCATCACATATACATAAATATATGCCATGATATCATTATTATTCTGAAGATAAATAATTTTTAAAGTAGGGATAGAAGGATCTTGCCTCGGTTTCTGTATCCTGACAGTAGGGCTGGTTCCTCCTCCGGAATTTCTATAAACACAAAAGGTCCATCATTAGCATACCACATCTCTTACTCACTACCCTCTTATATAACAACACCCTTTACACTTCAATGTATGTTTAACGTATTATTATTACCCCAAAGGTTCAAGGACTTAACCATTTATAAGCTCAATTGAAGTTTCAGTGGTTTTTCACCATTTTCCCTAACGACCACACTTAACTGTAAAAATTCTCAGAAAATATGGATTTCGAATTTTAATGTAAGGTCAACTGTCAAGGGTCCTCTGACCACCCTACTACCTTATCCCAAAATTTCGTGGCTTATAAAAATGTCTAAGTATGGTAACTTTAGCCTCAAAGTTGATACAATTACATTTTCTCGGTTACCGAACGTCTTTCACTAAAACTGACTTTTCTCCTAAACCGTTCATCAGATTTTAACGCACCTTATATCAAAACGATCTATGAACTAAGCTCTATCATTTCATGGTCACTAAGTGTGCTGGACAGTAACCTACCGTACTGCATTGTTGTCCAAAAATAGGGCAGTTTGTCGTTCTAACGAAAATCGGACATTATAACGGCTATATTTTCATACTTTCCAAAATCAAACCCCTCCAAATCACTCATCCACCTTATACACCATCACATATACCATGTGGTCATCATACCAACCATGGATTTTCAAGTCCACAACACAATTTCCATACCATTCAAACACATATAAACAACTATAACAATAAGATTACATGATTTAGTACTACTTATCTTAGAAACCAACTAAAATCATCAAAACCCAAAGGATTCAAGCTAGGGTTTCAAGCCAATCATCAACTTTAAAGAGTATACTAACATGAATAACCTCATCAAGCTCTTATACTACCTTGGTATAGTCTAGATCATGCAAAGAAATCAAGAAAGATAAAGTTTGTTCTAAAAGTTACTATTCATCATCAACTTTGGAGATTTTATTACCTTGCCAAATGATGTTAGTTTGCTATGAAACTTTGTGCTAGTCTTGATCTATCCTCCAAGATGCTCCATGATTTTTCTCTTGGTTTAATCTTGAAGAGAATTAGGGTTTTGGATTTTATTTTCTTGTTTTTCTTTCTTATGGCCGAAAGTTGTAAAGGAAATGGGGGAGAGAGTTCTTTTGGTTTCTTTTATCTAATCTTGTGTTAATCTTGTAAGTTTTAGCTTATCTTAGAAGCTTGGAAGATATTTTGGTGATTAACCATGTTAAAAGACTAATTCACCCTTAAAACTAATTAGTGGAAAGTGATATCATCAAGATGATCTCATAATCCTTTTTCTTGATTTTCTTTTCTAATTATAATGCTAGTACTTTTGGTAATTATAATGGGGTATGTATCCTTGTTATATTATAAATCTTGGTTGCTTAATCTCCATATTCGTCTAATTGTGGTTCGTTTCGAATGTACCTCATTATCTCAGTGGTTTTGAAATCATTTAACAATCCAAATTCCATTGGTATTCTCTTAACTTAAAAATCCCCTGGCTCAAATCTAAATTCACTAATCCCTCAATATATAATTCTTATAATGTTTCCATGCTCCTTAGTGTCCAATAGAAGCTTGTTCGAAATCAAAATCCTCAAAATCCATGTTTCAGGAATTTCTGAAATCCAACGTCATTTCGAGTCACTTATTTTCATTGTACAACACTAATATGGTTTCTGTTTATTCATTTTCCATTTCCTTTATAGAGTACCTATATACCATTTCTCTAAATCCTCAAAATTCACTATTCATGTGATCACTGTAGCATTACTGAAGTTAGGGTTATTACAGATGCACACCCCTGTCTGGATGAAATTTGATGTAATCGTACTCTTTGATTTTCAGTAAAAGTAGAAGTTGATTGTTTCCTTTTACATTTACCACTTATAAATATTTGAAAAAGGAAAATATGGAAGACCTACAAGCATAGTTCTACATGGCAGCCAGGCTACCATCCAGAACTAGGGGGCTAGTAAGGAATACACCTCTTAGCTTAATAGGTTGAAATTATCAGAATTTTAAACTTTTCATGGTTACTACCAGACATGTATAGAACCTTGACTTGCTCATATGGCTTACTTGGTCACTAGGACATGTATGGAACCCTGATCGGCATACATGACTCCATTCATTTTTTGGGCTTGTGTGGTACCCTGATTGGCACACTTGGATCATTTCAATACCAGACATGTGCATAGCCTTGACTGGCTCACATGGCTTACTTGGTCACTAGGGCATGTATGGAACCCTGTTCGGCATACATGATTCCCTTCATTTTTGGGCTTGTGTGGAACCCTGATTGGCACACATGGATCCCTCCATTACCAGACATGTATGGAACCTTGAATGGTTCGCATGGCTTACTTGGTCACTAGGGCATGTATGGAACCCTGTTCGGCATACATGACTCCCTTCATTTTTAGGGCTTGTGTGGAACCCTGATTGGCACACATGGATCCCTCCATTACCAGACATTATGGAACCTTGAATGGTTCACATGGCTTACTTAATTATTTGGGCATGTATGGAACCCTGATCGGCATACATGGATGCCTTCATTTTTCGGGCTTGTGTGGTACCCTGATCGGCACACCTGGATCCCTTCCTTCTTAGCCATGTATGAAACCGTGATTGGCATACATCGACCTTTTAATTATCTACCTACGTGGTTACAAGAATTATCTCGTATGAATTATCAAATACTTCACTAAGGCAACCTTGCAAGAATGGCCTACATGGCATTATCACAATTGATCTATTAAATGGTCAGGGCTCCCGGGACAAGGGCTCCCAAGCTGAGCCTCCGGCACCCAGGTTACCGGGCATGGCAACCGACATTAAGGCTCCCAGAATCAGGTTCCCATCTTTGGGGCTTCCGAATATTATAGGGTTACCGGACGGTACCCCCACATCCAAGGTGACAACCACGTGGATTAAGGTACAAGTAGTTTATCTTTTCTGTGGCTACCTATACAGGTACGTGCTGCCATAGCTACTTGAGTACACTTCCATATTACGTTACCATCCTATTGTTCATATTTTGATTCATGATTTATCATTTATTATCCACTTAATCAACGTAGATATGACATATATCCTCTAAGTATTTATGTGAGTATACTTTAGGTTCAGTCAGAAAAGCGATGTTACTTGTCACATTTTAGAAATCACGTCTCAATACTTCCCTAGGAATGAACATATTTGGTTAAGTTGTGGTTATCGTGAGTTAATTTACATTTGACTTAGTTTAAACGGATGTTAACTACAAGACTGGATTACATTTACAGTAGCCCCTACACGGCGGTTAAACATAAACCTTTAGAGCTGTGCTTAGAGGCATATGAATCATAAGTAGTAAAGCTTACCACCCCTGGTGAAAAGATCCAACGACTACACGTAATAAGACATAGAAATAACCGAAAGATAGTACGATTAAGCATAGTATAAATAAAACTAGTTTAAAAGTACCAAGGCCGTAAAGTGAGCAAAGTTAAGAAAATCAAACATTACATGTGTGGAACGTTATAGGAGCCCACCCCCTTAATAAACCATAAGTTCATAAACCAACGGAACCAAGTTTAAATACGTTAACAAAAGACTTAGCAGAGGTAAATGGGAAAAAGTGCGCTTAGGTAGAGGGAGTGTCCTTGGTGGCCTCCGAGCTATGGGAGTCAAAGTGATTCATTTTCAACATTTTTGGAAATACATAAACATGTATAAAAATACCACAAAAGTTTATAATGCTAATAGACATCATCAAACAATTTCATACAACATGATTAATATGTTGAACAAGGCACCTCCCCAGCACAATATATTACAAAATTTCACAACAATTCATATACTTTAAGTTAGTAATAAGTAATACTTACAGGATAATTCATTATATTTGTTGACTTCAATGAATGATAGAAGTATAAGTGTTTTTATTGGAGAAAGCATTGACAATAAATCTATTATTTACATTGTTAATTTAACTTTATTAAAATGCACAAAATTCTGAAAGTAGTACAAGTAACATGTACTAAAATTTACAAACTAAAAGTAAATTCTTATTTACGGCACAAATGTTGTGTACATGGCGAAAACGAAATAATGTACGTGTGATTATGATTGTGTTGTAGCTGCTCTAAACAATTCCTCCCACTTCTCCTTGTTGTTTCCTGGTCCTCCCCCCTAGTTAAAGATAAAAAAAATTAAACGATGTTTCCCCAAGAGATGAAATAAAATAGGATAAAATCCAATTGTAAAAAACATAATATTATGTGGTATCAGCTAAATGGTAACCTGAAGTTTTACAACTAACATTTTTTGCTCGGAAGTGCATGGAAAATTTTGGGATGGAGAAAAGAAATGTGAATTATACATTTCAATAACTACTGCACGTATTATTACAAATACATGTCCGAATTAAAGATGTTCATGCATTAACTGTCAATCTCATTTTTGGTTGTGGTAGAATATAGATAAAGATGGGAAGAAAATCTTTTCTCCCCCTTCCTTTTTGAATTCATAAAATTAACTCTTTATGGCTCTACTCTAAAGCAACAATGTAGATTGGAAATTCTCGCTCATACAAAAAAAATCAAGAATTTATGTTTTACTATTTAATTTGTAAAGTATCAATTTTCATCCACTAAAAACAAATATATGATAATTTCAAGAGTATTTGTTAACATATTATTACTGATTTAATACGAGAAGTTACTGTAATTATCATTATTAACGTATAGGGATAGTTTCCTTATTATATTAATTACCTTTATTATCAATTAGATATTGGCTATATAAGTGATCAATATATTGTCAACGAATTAAGGCTTTATGCCTTCACGATTTAATATAAAAAGAGTACTTGCGAAGACTTAATCAGTATCCGCAAAACTTAATGCAAGTGACCCACACACCACAAGCAGATTACTATCTTTTCAACTTTTACTGGTTAATATTATTTTTCAGAATCTTATCGTAATCTTTATAACAAACTTATCTTTGCATAATTGCACTTGCTTTTATCTGAATAGAAAACTTTGCAACAAGTGAAGAAAAATATTTAAATCTACTCAATCCTTTTTTTTGTTCAGTTTCCATTTTTTTTTAATTTCTTTTCTCTACTTAAAAAATTTTGGGAACACACAACAAAAGATTGAAGTTTCAATAGTTAAACAATTACCTTAATAGAGTTGATTTCATAAATTTGGCCTTCTGTACATTCAATGTCCAATGCTTGTAAACATGCTTCGGCAACCTTAAGCCTACTAACCTCCCCAACAAGTTTATCTCCTGCAATTAACAAGACAGAGTTTCATCACAAAAGAGTTTATAGCCCCAAACTAGCAGCCCAAAGAAAAATTAAAGTTGCTAGTTAAAAAATAAAGTACTCTATCAAGGTACATATACGATAAGCATTAAATATACATTTATAACTGTAAATTGTAAATAAAGTGACTTAGGTCTCGTAAGAGTTTGAGATTTTAATTTGAACAGGTAAGAGGGAGAGGGACTTACGATATAAGATAAATAGATAGTGTTTGTAAAATTTTCTTCGCCTACTATAAGGAGTACATTTTTTTTAGTGAAAAATCTCAGGCTTCTCCGCCTAGTTAAGGAGGATATTTTCTGATAGTAAAATCTATAGTTCGGTATAGAGTTCAGGGTTTGAAGTAGGGGTGAGCAGATTCATCAAAGATTACGTCATTGTGAACCAAAATAAAAAATATACTATCGTGCTCTCTTTCTTTCTCTTTATTCAATTTTTTCAAATTTTATTACTTATTATCTTTAAATAATAAATTTTAAAAGAGAAAGAAAAGTTAAAAACATAAATTTCAACTTTTAAAAAGATGAAAAGCTATTTCACCCACTTCTAGCTTATCTTGCCTTCATACCTTCGAATATCCATAAGACTCGGTGCAACTTTTCATGGGCAACTTTAGGGGCGGGGAGATAATTAACACAACAAAATTATTACACCCATGTCTGTTTTATTTAATTTAGTTCAATACTCTGTTGTAGACAACTAGCACAAGGGGTGGGAGGACTGGTAACACTGTAACAATCAAATGTAGGAACATTATTGGGTAGTGATGTTACTGATGTACGCCTGCTAGTATCTATCTACCCCATTACGAAAACCTAATATATAACAGAAAAATTATGTAAAGTAATCACCGGTATGATGAGAATACACTATATTCTTACTAATTAGTTAATGGACCTAGCTCCATCTTTGTTATTAATTGACTGCATGCTAGATGCAGCCTCAAAAATACATCAAGGCTTACATTATCATATGAGAAAATTATCTCACAAAGAAGTCAGAGCATCTGATACCTTGGCTAATAACAACTGCCCGTCGTTCCCCAGCTGTGGCCTTGAGAAGAGTATTCAGATCATATGATGTATATGGTCCATCAGTCAATCTACCAGGTCTGGTACAGAATGTACTAATGTTAAAGACTATGAAACACTGCAACTGTTTTAAAATAGTAAACACAAAGAAAAGTACTCCCATTAGGGCCTTTTTGACTTTCAAAGTTAATTTAACCTCCTCTTTCCTTAACGAAGTTGTATAATGTCATTTACTTAAGTGGATGCCTCTAAGAAAGTATCGTTAGTAGAGACTTTAAGTGTTTGTATTATTTCTATAAAATTAAAATTAAATATCCAAACGAGTCAAATAGACTTTCCAAAGTAAAGAGAAGTTTGTCTATTTCTCAAACAGAAAACAAGATTATCCAAAAGATACAAGCCAAAGTGTTACATACCTGATTATAGTATATGGAAGACCAGATTTGATAAGACAATCTTCACCCATCTTCTTATATTTGAGAACACCACAGAGATTCATAACGCTACAGGTAAGATAGAAAAACTTTGAAACCAAACACTGAAATAGTCAAATGATTGACCAGTTCCCTATATTTAAATCAATGCCATTAAATATTACATAGATGATAAATGTTTCATATACTTCAAAATAAAAACTAGTCATACCTCCAGGGTAGCTCATTAAACTTGGTGACTCCAACCGATGATACAAGGACAACTCTTTTAAGTGAAGGAGGCAGCGCCAATATAAGATTTCTTGCTCCATCACAATCTTTAAAGTACAAATATATAGTCAAATGAAGGCACATAAGTTAACCATTATCTTGCATGATAACTTAAACTACTGGACTCTGTCCAGCTAGACTAAACGTTGGCACGTACATTATAAATTAAATGTTATAGAAACAGAAGATTAATACGAACCTTAATACCAATCAAACAATAGCTTTCTAGTCTATGCTCTTTACTTGGGTCAATTCGACAAAAGGTTAACATTTTAGAGATAGTAGCCTGGTGTATTTTCCATGACAAGTTTAGCTAAAGGATAATTAAGAAGATTATTTTGCATTTATTTTATGTTTTTAATTAGGATTAAAATTAATTTTAATATATTATAAAGTTTAATTAATACTTGGAAATCAGGTGCTAACTGATTTGAGTTGTCACTATATTGTGATAAAATTGTTTTCTATATAGCCTAGGATCAAAATCGGATTTTGGCTTAAATTTGTCAATGGTCCAAAAATTCCAAATTAAGTACATTCACTTTAATGGTTCACTGCTAAATTTATCATCAAATATATACTTTTAATCTGTCTTGTAGTTGTAATGATAATTTACTAACAACATATACAAATAGAAGATGATTATACTTCATATCAGAAAAATGTTGATAGATTAGAACAACTAATACAATTAAACGATTAAAAGCAAGTATAATTTTCTTAAATCAATTATTAATAATATGCTATAATCTATCTGATTAGTTCTCAAAGTACTCTTTCCGAGAGTACCAAGTCCTAGTTCTCCAAGTACTCTTTCCGCGAGTACGAAGTCCAGGTACTTATTATGCACTCACTCAATCGATTAGGACCGACTTTCAAAGTTTACAACACTGATTAAAACTAAGATTGTTCTCTTCTTATGAGTTGTATTCCAGATAGATACTCTCTTCAGGGGTGGATAATTACTAGAGGTGGTGGTTCTTTTGTGATTGAATCACCTTAGAGAGCTAGCAGGTTTTTTCCAGCGGTTAATCCACCAAACTTATCTTTTTGTTGTCTATTCTAAAAATCCTTCTTTTCAATTTTCTAATTACATCTATTGCCCAGGTAAAAAACTGTTCCTATTTAGATCAAGTTATTATGATGAGCTGATAAGCATGTCATTTAGAAGCAATGCTTCAATTCAAGATAAATTCTGACTAAATGAAATAGTAAAGGCATTCCAGGTGAAGAGGGACTTGAAATCATAATTTATGCCAGAATTTAACAATGCAGACAAGCTAAACAGCTTTGCATGTGATGCACACTGATCAGTTCAACCTCTTTAAAGCCACACATAATCTGTGCATCGTATTAGAGAAAGTAAACTAGTAGCATTTTTTTAATTTGTCCAATGTAGTTGCGTGTGGCTCCACTTACTACCTTAACAGACAGCACATAAGAAGGGAGCTAAAGAAGGAAAAATCATATATAATTATATGCATTTCTGGTGATACTGATAAAAAATTGTGTATCGTAAGTGAGTATGAGTCGTACCTACTCTTTCGGGGGTGTTATCACCATCCCACCGCTTCGATGGAAAGGCTGTTGTTCCTGTACAGCAAATAACATGTGTGACACCCTAAAATTCAACATGTCTCATGTTAGTTATTTGCATAGCCATGAGACTTCGGAGAAACAATATATACCTTACAGATGTAGGTGAATTTCTTAGCTTAAGTAATTAACAGCACAAACCTCAAAAATTGAGGGATCAAGATCCTCTGGGTTTCGGATGTCGCCTTTAAACACCTATCAAGTTTGGTAAACTCTTTTAACTAAATAACTTACCATCCTGGAGGGAAAAGAACAATATCGAAAAAGTAAAACCTGTTTCCCATATACACTAAGATTCAAGAAGATAAGTTTTCTTCTATTACAAATGATACAAACAATAAAGTAGGCAGGAATAAAAGCATACCTGAAGTTTGTCCTCATCTTGTTCACCAAACAGAGTTGTTGCTTTCTCGGGATCACGAACTAGTAATCGTGATTTGATGTTTCGATTAAGTAGTGAGGCCACAAGTAGTTGTCCTGAAAACAGCAAATGGACACATACTGAGGTGAACTTACCAAAGGATGGAACCATGTTATACAGTGAAAACAAAAGAAAATGATAATTTTATTTTGCTTTTGAAAATATTAGAATGTTCTTGTAGTAGTTATATATCATGATTGCTACTAGCTATCACTAAAACTTGTGCAAACTATACATATTAATTATCCGTTTGGTTGGAAGGAATTTACGGAAAATTGTAAGCGTAAATAAACGCGGGGGGGACTGGAGAGTAAAAAATGAGGGAGATTTCTACGACGAGGTTTGTGAACAAATTGAGTAGAGAGGAGAACAGAGCATTCATTCTCTGTGTAATTTTGTAAACTGTTTGATGGTTTGCCGCTGTGGGTACATGATTTTAAGTTACTTTTGATGACAACGCTTAACTGTTCCAATATAGTAGCAGGCAATCACCGAGAAAATCTTGCCTAAATTACCAACTATCTCATTCAAAAAATTCACTAAAATACTGTGTTTCTTTATTCATTTATCAAACTATTTTAGCAAATAAATTGTAAAGCTAAGAGGAAACTTATATATGGGTATGTATGAGAGAGAGAGAGAGAGATTTTAGAACTAGTACCAACACCACCGGAGGCACCGATGACAAGAACAAGCTTGGAAGATGCAGCAGGAGTAGTTTTGTTTTGCAGAGACTCCTCTGCTTTAACTGCATTATAAACTGTTGAAAATCTTCTTCCTCTTCTTCTACTTGATCTTATTTGTAGATTGTTGAGAGAGTTAGGGTGATTGTAAGACAATTTGGGTAAAATGATTTGGGAGGATGGTGCCAAGTTTTGGTAATTAAGTGGAGTTGATGTTACGAGTTTACAAGCCATGTGTAATGTAGCAACTGCCATTTTAGACACAGACACTACCTATCCAAACTACCTATGATTTGTCTGAATTGTTCTTGTCCACTTGTATCTCTTTCTATCCTCTTTTTTTGATAAATTGTGTATAGAGATTCAGAGAACAAGTAATCACAGAAGGAGGAATTTATATTTGTGTGTTGTATATATTACATGAGCTCTAGGTGATATATATAGAGAACTACAAGGATACAAAGTCTTATGCTAGGTACATATTTCAACATACGGTGCCAACTATGCTGACTTATAGAAGCCCTGTGCCTGACTATAGAAGCCCTATGATGTTGACAATTTGACACTCCCCCTCAAGTTGATGCATATATGTCACTCATGCCCAACTTGCCAATAAGAGGATGAAGCATCTTCTGATTTAAACCTTTGGTAAATATGTCAGCTATCTGGTCTTCCGATCTTACAAAGTGAATACCAATGATATCATTATTGATCTTCTCTTTTATGAAGTGTCGATCAATTTCGATATGTTTGGTCCGATCATGTTGAACTGGATTATGTGCAATGGCAATAGCAGCTTTGTTATCACAATGTAGCTTCATTGGAGTTGCAGATGCGAGTCCCAAGTCTTCTAGGAACAATCTTATCCACAATAATTCACGTACACCTTTAGCCATAGCTCTATATTCTGCCTCAGCACTAGATAAGGCAACCACAGGTTGTTTCTTGCTTCGCCAAGTAACCAAATTGCCACCAACAAATGTGCAATATCCTGAAGTAGATCGTCTATCGTCTTGACATCCGGCCCAATCTGCATCTGTATAGCTTTCAACCCCGAGATGATTGTTTTTAGTAAACATTACTCCTTTTCCAGGAGCAGCCTTAAGATACCTTAATATCATATAAACTGCATCCAAATGTGGTTGACGAGAATCATGCATATACCTACTAACAATTCCCACTGCATATGATATGTCTGGCCTTGTATGTGCAAGGTAGATTAGTCGACCAACTAACCTTTGATATTGAGATTTCTCGACAATTTCACCAGCATCTCCACAAAGTTTATGATTTGCTTCTATTGGAGATTCTGCAGGTCTACATCCCAACATCCCTGTTTCATTTAGAAGGTCAAGTGTATACTTCCGTTGTGAGAGGAAGATGCCACCTGGACTTCTAAAGACCTCAATACCAAGGAAATACCGTAGTTTTCCTAAGTCCTTCATCTCGAATTCAGAGGCAAGCTTGCGTTTAACATTAGCAATCTCACAGGTGTCGTTGCCGGTGATCACAATATCATCGACATAGACAATCACCACTGTGATTTTTCCATCTCGTCTTTTTACGAACATGGTGTTATCTGAGTTGCTCTGTTTGTAGTCAAATTTAATCATTGCTCCCTGAAATTTGCCAAACCAGTCCCTTGGAGACTGTTTTAACCCATAAATAGTCTTCTTTAGCTTGCATATTTTCCCAGTGGTCGCAGCTGTAGAAAAACCCGGTGGAATATCCATGTAAACCTCTTCTTTCAGGTCTCCATGTAAGAATGCATTTTTTACATCCAATTGCTGAAGTTCCCATCCAAGATTTGCTGCACATGATATCAAGACTCGGATAGAGGCCATCTTTGCTACTGGAGCAAAAGTTTCCTGATAATCAATCCCGTAAGTTTGAGTATACCCTTTTGCTACAAGTCTCGCCTTGTACCTATCAATCATCCCATTAGGTTTCTGTTTCACAGTGAATACCCATCTGCATCCTACTACCTTCCTTCCAGCGGGAAGATGAGTTAACTCCCAAGTGCCATTATGTTTCAAGGCATTCATTTCCTCTATCATAGCATCTTTCCATTTACGATCACATAAAGCATCCTGCCAAGTATGCGGAACAGAAACACTAGACAAGGATGACACAAAAGCAAGTGAAGATGGAGATAATGCATTATAAGATACAAAGTTTGAGATAGGATGGTTAGTGCAAGAACGTACACCCTTTCTTATAGCAATAGGAAGATCCAAAGTGGGATCAAGAGTACTACCATTATCGGGCTCAGTTATAGGAGCTGTAGTATCTGCAGGATCTGATTCGAGGTCAGAGGTCTCTGGATGTGGTAAAGTGGAGATATCATCATTTCTTCGTCTAGAGTATGTAATCAAATCTGGTATGCCAAACCTATTTAAATCATCCGACTCATTATTCGTAGGCAACGATTTTGAGCTAATGTTTGGAATAGGTATATTCATGAACGGAAGTGATTCCCTATCAAGGAGACTGTGATCTGACTCATTTGTTTCATTATCAAGACTATGTTTGTTTATCTCCCCCTGAAGCAAAGAGGAGGAGCCAGGAGAGAAGTAAGAAATGGACTCCCAGAAAGTAACATCGTAACTGACAAATACCCGACGTGAGGGAGGATGGTAACATTTATACCCTTTCTGAGTGGGGGAATATCCAATGAAAACACATCTAAGGGCCCGAGAATCAAGCTTATCTCGAGAGGGTGCATGGTTATGAGCAAAGCATACGCTCCCAAATACCCGAAGAGGAAGTGGATGAGAAGAGGGTGCAGGAACACATGACAATGGTGTTTTGAATTTTAGAACCTTGGTAGGAAGACGGTTGATAAGATAAGCAGCAGTCATGACTGCCTCTCCCCAAAGATATTTAGGAACATGCATGGTTAGCATAAGAGATCGTGCAACCTGTGTTAAGTGGCCAATTTTTCTTTCAGCTACCCCATTTTGTTGAGAAGTTTTAACACACGTAGTTTGATGAATAATACCACATGTGTCCAAATAAGATGTGAATGGACCTCCAAATTCAGTACCATTATCACTTCGAAGGATTTTAACACAGGCATTAAACTGTGTTTGTAGCATGTGATGAAAAGATGTAAAACACCCGAAAACTTCATTTTTTTGTTTCAGAAGATAAACCCAAGTTAATCGAGAATAACAATCAACAAAGACAACAAACCACCTATACCCATCATGTGTAGGATTTCTAAATGGGCCCCAAACATCAGTATGAATAATAGAAAACAAGGTAGAACTTCTTTTATTTCTGAGTGGATAAGTTGATCTTTTATGTTTAGCCAATTCACATGGTTCACAGAAAAAATCTTCCTTATTACAGTGATTTACTAAAGCGGGAAATAGATGTGTTAAAACACCAAAGGATGGATGACCTAACCGTCTATGCCATTGATACAAGGATTCAGAAACAGAATTAGATGACACCTGATAATTTGAAGGAGATACAGAATTTCCTTCCATAACATAAAGACCATCGACCACTTTACCACTGCCAAGGACCTTGCCTGTCATTAGATCCTGAAATACACAGTGGGAAGAAAAAAAGGTTACTGAACAATTGAGGTTGTCAGTAATACTGTGGATAGATAGTAAATTTGCAGATAAAGAAGGAACATGCAAAACATTTGATAATGGTAATGATGATGAAAGACAAAGAGAGGTGCCCTGTCCATGAATAGGTGCAAGATCGCCATTAGCAACACGTATATTGCCTGTTTTGTCATGATATGATTCAAGAATACCAGAATCTCCAGTCATATGTGCTGATGCTCCTGAATCAATGATCCAAGATGTTGGATATTTATCGGAAGTAAGATGGCAGGATATACCTGCATGAGCAGAATTAGCTGTAGGAGAAGGGGTTTTGATTTGTGACATGAATTGGCGGAAGGCGTTGAGCTCTGAAGCGGTCATCGTCCCTGTTGTAGAGTCAGGCTCGTATTCTGAAGTAGTATGATGAGCATTAAAGGAACCCCTACTCATGCCTCTGCCAGATGAGACACCACGGTAACCACCTCGGCCACGTCCACCTCGTCCTCGAATTCTGAGATGAGGGTGCAGAATAAAACATGTCTCACGACTGTGGCCTAATTTTTTGCAGTAGTCACATTGAATAGATCTTTCTCCAATTACAGCTATTGACACATGCTCTGGTTGTTCTGGTTCTGATTGCTGGACACCTTTAGTTAAGAGTGCGGATCGATCAGAAGAGACCATTGGGGTCATACTTTGCTTTCGGCTTTCCTCTAGCCTGACACGACCATAGGCCTCTTCCACAGTAGAGAATGGAACTTGTCCGATAAGTTGATTTTTAATTGAATCATACTCATCCGACAATCCATCAAGAAATTTCATCACTTTTTCTTCAGTGACCATCTTCTGATATTTTTCTTGATCTTCAGCAGTTTTACACTCAAATATAGTGTAGTGTCCCAATTCACTCCATAATGATGTTAGCTCAGAATAATACTGAGCTAGTGTGCAGCTTCCTTGAGACAATGCCCACATCTTTCGCTTCACCTCAAATCGCTTGGCTACATTCCCGGAGAAGGAATAAGTCCGAGTGAGAGAATTCCATACATCTTCAGCGGTATCAATGAAGATATAGCTTTTTCGAATATCTACCTCCATGGAGTTAGATAACCATGAACACACCATGGCATTTTCTGAATCCCAATCATCATAGTCTGTGTCCGTCTCCAGGGGTTGTTTGGCTTTCCCATTAATGTATTTCATTAATTTATGGGATTTAAGGGCCATTGTGCAGGCTTTCGACCATTCAAGGAAATTCTTCCCATCGAATTTAGGACTTACAAACGGGATACTATGGAACCCCAATTTACTGCTACTTATAGCAGTACTTTTGCTTGAAATTGTGGATTCACCGGTATCCACCATTTTCAATAATAATTTCCCTCTTAAATACCAGGTATTTGGCAACAGTATCAATAATTCCACCAAATATGGCAGTTTTTAAACAGACCTTATGTATATACGCACAAAATATATGCAACTGTATAGCAGAAAAATTCAAAAATTCTCAGAATTAGAAGATGATACCACGGTTGGAATCGCAAGGACGGGACGATCAACAAACCCTTCTGCACTGTCGCCGGAAAACCGCCGGAAGATGCCACACGCGCCGGCGCGTGGGCGCGTCTGGCGGCGTCTGGTGCTTTCAGGCGGCGCGTGGCGGCGCGTGTCAGGTTGGTTTTTCAGTTTGTTCGTTTCTGCAGTCTCCTCTTCTCCTGCTCTTTCCAGTGATATGCTTATATTTGTGTTTGGGTGTGTTTTGAAATTCGAGTTTTTTGACAGGTAGATATATTTCTGGGTTTGTTTGCTGTGTTTGTGTGGTTTCTTCCTTCTGTGTTTCCCTAGGATTTCACTTGCTCTGATACCATGATAAATTGTGTATAGAGATTCAGAGAACAAGTAATCACAGAAGGAGGAATTTATATTTGTGTGTTGTATATATTACATGAGCTCTAGGTGATATATATAGAGAACTACAAGGATACAAAGTCTTATGCTAGGTACATATTTCAACATACGGTGCCAACTATGCTGACTTATAGAAGCCCTATGCCTGACTATAGAAGCCCTATGATGTTGACAATTTGACATTTTTCTATGTTAATTATCCTTTACAAGAATAATTATTAGAAATTTAAATCTGTCTCTAGTAATTCTGACAACCTAAACTACTCAAATTTGTTAAGTGGATGGTCTAACTCTTATGACAAATTAATATTTATTTAGGCCAAAAAGATTTACATAATATTCAGACTGTTAAACTAGTCATTACACTGTGAGTCATACTCAGTCATAACAAGAGCAACCAATATCAGAACAAGGTTGCACCTCTAGGCATTCACTACAACAAGAAATCTTCAGACATAAACTTGTCAATTCTCATGGGGAGAGGCTGGCCATGGAAACTCGAAAGACAAACACGATAACTATAGTAATTGCACACCCACGGAAACAAATGCTAAAATCGCAAACAAGCAATTGGTGGCACACAACAAAGTGAAGAGGACACAATATGTGATGATACAGAAAACAACGTAGCCACAAGAGGAGATACTCATTTTGTTGAAGCAACTAGCAACTAATACCATTCAATGGTGAGAAGAAATTATAGCCAGTTAGCTATCAGCAATTCTGAAATTAGCCACACGCATCAGAAATGAAATCTGACATTCCTTTGATCAACTACAATATTTACTTATTCTTGTGGACTGACTATCAAAATTCAAAATGAAATATAAATACCACACTATATAGAAATCTACTTAATAATTATATTACGATAGGTTCAGCGCAATAAATCAAATCATGTTGATAACAAATACAAATTATTTTTGACAATTAGCACATTGCAGCTATGAAGATCTTGAGTTACATATATACATTTTTAATGATCTTAATGCTTTAGTTGAGATGTCATCTCTGTCTATCAGCAGCCGTTTTTTGTCGCCTATCAGCAACCCTTTTTCGTCTTTCAGCAGCCATTTTTCTGAGTTTCGCCAATAATGAATTTTCAAAAGGCTCATATTCACCATCAATAAAACTACTTGATTCCGGACTTTTAAAGTGCACAAATTGCTGAGCAGTTTTAAAAACGACAGACACAGGTCTCAAGACAGGCAAAACTTGCAACTGATTATCAAGATCCCCAATGACACATCTGGTGGCAGCAACAGCAGCATCTTTAGAAGCCATAACTATAAAAGCAGACACTTTGTTATTTTTACAACTTCTAGTAATCACGAATGGAACTTCACCGAACTCTCGAAACAATTCACGTAACCTCTGAGCACTATAATGCTCACCAATCTTATCCCATGACACTTTAAGCATTTTTCCATCCTCTAGTCCAGTGGCGCAGATTTTAGCAATCTCAAATTTTAATTTTCTTCTAATCCATTCTTTCTCATGACGAGCAAGCTGCGTTGGCCCTTTTTTCTTGAGATCAGCCATCATCTTCTGACGCTTCCTTTCTTTTTCAAGTGCAGCTTTTTTCTCTGCAAGCACTTTTTTCATATTAAGATCAGCCAACATCTCCCGACGCTTCCTTTCTTCCTCATCCCGACCTCTCTTCTCAGCTACCTCGTTTTGCTTCTTGAGATCATCCATTATCTTTTTCTTGAGATCAGCCATCATCTTCTGACGCTTCCTTTCTTTTTCAAGTGCAGCTTTTTTCTCTGCAAGCACTTTTTTCATATTAAGATCAGCCAACATCTCCCGACGCTTCCTTTCTTCCTCATCCCGACCTCTCTTCTCATCTACCTCTTTTTGCTTCTTGAGATCATCCATGATCTTTTCAGCTACCCATTTGAACTTTTCAACTACCTCTTTTCTCTTCTTGAAATCATCCAACATCTCCCGACGCTTCCTTTCTTCCTCATCCCGACCTCTCTTCTCATCTACCTCTTTTTGCTTCTTGAGATCATCCATTATCTTTTCAGCTACCCATTTGAACTTTTCAACTACCTCTTTTATCTTCTTGAAATCATCCGTATTTCGTATCTCATCCCGAGCTTTCTCATTTTTCTTCTTGAGATCATCCATCATATTTCTTCTCATCTCATCCCGAGCTTTCTTCATGGCTAGCTCTTTTTTCTTCTTGAGATCATCCATCATATTTCTTGTCATCTCATCCCGAGCTTTCTTCATGGCTAGCTCTTTTTTCTTCTTGAGATCATCCATCATTTTTCTTCTCATCTCATCCCGAGCTTTCTTCATGACTTGCTATGCTTTCTTTCTAGCCATCATCTCCTGATGCTTTAAATCTTGTATAATCTTTTCGTTTTTGAGTCGAATGCGATTATCGTAAGCTTTTCGAGTTTGTATCTCCTTAAGGATCTCATATGAGTTCTGCAGCCTCAAAAAATTCTTATGAGCATCAGGGTCATCCCTTCTCTTGTCAGGATGCAATTTTAAAGCCTTTAATTTATACGCTTTAATAATATTTTCATGCGACACTTTGGCACCTTGTACACCACTTGGTAAGCCCAGAATAGCATAATGATCTACCTCCATTGTTGCAGGTTCATCGGAAGGCATCGTGCGTGTATATAATCACAAACTTTCTGTATCTAACTCAATATTTCATTTACCTGATTATAGAAAGTACAGGGTAGACAAATAATCTAATCCTACTAGAAATCTGATAGAAACTCAAAACCAGTTAGTAAAATAGTCAATATTCGAATATATATATATAGCTAAGAAAGCCTTCAAAATTCCAGTCCAATTAGGTAAACATATAAAAACCAGATGCAACTAGGAAAGCAATTAATTACCTCAAACGATTTATTAGGGTTCGTATCAACACCGAACGACGTTTCAATCAATCAAAAACAAAATCAGCTGCAAAATCAACAAAATAAGATAGATACAAGTGAGTTGTATGTATATATTGTAATGTAATTTAGCAAGTTTCGAGAGTAATTTACCAGAGGAGAGATGAATATAAACCCTAACAATGGCAGATTTTTAGAGCGAGAATGTTTGTTTAGTAGAATGAAACAGAAAGTTAATTTGTGTGGGTATTTAAGGGAGAGGACACGCGTAGTAAGAAAGCTACACAGTAGCTTTGTAAATAAGCTGTAAATATTGTTTGAGGAAGGTAACTTTTTTTTTCTTTTTTTTTTTTGCAAATTTTGAGGAAGGTAACTTGTTTTTACCGTTTGGTGGGTGGCTGGGTCAACTCAAGCGTGTCAATTTCGTGTTTCAAATAAACCCTAGGCGCTTAAAAAAACGCCAAAAGTAGCTTAAAAAAAACGCCAAAAGTCTATTTAATAATTATGTTAAAATCGGTTCAGCTCAATAAAATAAACCAATTTTATAATAAATCGATAGATTTCTGTAAGAATCCTATTTTTTTTACTAATTTATTGGCCTTAATTAAAAATAATTTTAATTATAAATAATTTATTTCATTTGTGTTAACCGAATAAGAGTTGTGCAATTCTTTTTTTTCTTTTAAAATTTGGAACTCTTGCTAAAAAATGGATATTGATTAGGGAATTTAGCAAAAATACTAGATTTAAAATTTCTATTTGCAAAAATATCATCTCCTTTAATTAATTACAATTTTACTAATCTCAGTTTCAAAATTGCAAAAATAATACAAATTAGAGTTTCCCTTCCCCCCTTTCCCCTCCTAACTCTATTCTATTTTTATTTTTTTTTTAAGGTGGGGTGATATTTTGGTTGCAACCACATTCAACCAAATGCAACCACATTAAACTCTTTTTTCTTTTTTTTTTCTTCTTTTAAGGTGGGGTGATATTTTGGTTGCAACCACATTCAACCAAATTCAACCACATTCAACTCTTTTTTTTAAGGTGGGGTGCTTTTGGTGGATTTGGGTTGCAAGGCCCCGTCAGGGGCAATATACAACCAAATGCAACCACATTCAACCAAAATGCAACCATATTCAACTCTTTTTTTTAAGGTGGGGTGATTTTGGTGGATTTGGGTTTTAAGGCCCCGTCAGGGACAATATACAATCAAATGCAACCACATTCAACTTTTTTAAGTTGGATGTAGTTGGTTGAATGTGGTTGCATTCAGTTGCTTTCAAGATAGAGTACAAATATTAAATCGAACGTGTAAATTCTTATACATATCAATTTTTAATAACAATTTGATACGTAAATTAATAACATATGAAATTTAAAAAATAATAATATAAATATTAAAAAAGGAACCGTGCAATTATATGCTAATAAAAATAAAATAAGGACACATTAAATATAATGTGAAAACAACCACGTACACTTGTATTATTAATTCAAATAATTATAAATAATATAATCAATTAAAATACCTAAGTCTAACCGTATTCAAGCATATATTCTCGAGCAATACTTAAATTTACATCTTAAGTATTCTTGTCAACTAAACATAGTATGATTATTTGACACCTAATTATTTAATTTTTGTAATTAAATTTTTGTAATATATATATATATATATATATATATATATATATATATATATATAGTCCTACTCCACTACAAACTAAAAACTAAACACTAATCCAATATTTCATGCTAATCTAATGATCAAACTAGGGGTACCCCAATATAAAAAATGCTTAAAATACTTGGCTCTATCCAACAAAAAAAAATCAATGTTCACGTGATGACGTGGCAGTGGATTTCACTGGTTAACGGTGCTTCGCACCTTCTTGTACGGCGCTTCGCGCCTTTATCATTCGAAAGTTGTAAGGAATGACAATCAATGGTAAAGGCAATAGACGATTGACAGGTGTGTCGAGAGCCTTCGACCCTCATGACTACTTAACTCATCCGTTTACTGTCTTAAATGCTTCGCATTTGATTTTTTTTTTTGTTGGATAAAGCCAATTATTTTAAGCATTTTTTGTGAAGGTACTTTTGACGGGAACCTTAGAATAGATGAAATATAATTAATTTAGTATTAGTTTGTAGTTTTTATTTGAGCAAAAACATATATATATATATATATATATATATATATATATGTTTTTTCTCAAATACAAACCAATCTAAAAATAAAAACTGAAAATCATTATCTCCACACCCTATTTTACTATCTCCACCCTTATATGGCATCACCCACCATTAATATGATATCATCATGCCAACCCCAAGCCCCCCTCCCCCCACGACACCGTCATTACCACCGTCGCACCACCACCTCCACCGACGCACCACCACCTCCATCGACGAACCACCACCTCCATCTTCCTTTTCCGACCACTGGCCCCGCAGGGGCTTCGATTCCACCACCAATTTCCGATTTCGATTCTAGATCTGCTTCTTTCCTATCATTAGTTCTGCTACTACAAATATAATTTAGTGATTTCTAACTTCATATCGCGATCCTCTCTTTATCTATTAATTCAGAACATATCTAGTCGGTGATTTCCACCATATAAATTAGTGATTTCTGTAATATAAACGGTTGATTCCTATAACATAATTTAGTGATTTCTTGATTTTTGGTATTTTTCCGGTAGAAATTATTGATTCTGGTACATTTCCTTTGTCGGAATCTATGGCGGCGGCGATAGTGATTAAGCGTTGATGTTACTTGCTGTAGGGGTGCTTAACTGAGAGATATACATAAAGTGATATATATACGTATATTTGTATGTATATATACATTTTCAGATGCATGTAACGGTGAAGAGTAGGAGGGGCAGATTGGGTGAGTTGGTTGAAGAGAGAAGGAGATAGTGTGGTGGTGATCGATGGCGGTAGGGGTGGTGATGGTTGGCAGCAGTGATAGGAATTTTGTATTTTTTTGAATTGGGCCTGTTATATTTATGTGGGTTGGGTCTGGTTTTTAGTTTTTATTTTAAATTGGTTTGTAGTAGAGTAAGACTATATTATATATATATATAGGAAAAAGAGTTTCTACCTGACACTGTAGGAAACTTTTCCACAGTATCGCCTTAAATTAAATCTGGGCCATAGATTAATATAATTCAATGGTCCCGCTAGGGGCACCACACATAAATCGAATACACCCTCACACACACAATCCCACCAAATTTCCTCCATTTTTAATTTTATTTTTCCCTTCAATTAGTGAATTTGTTTTTAAATCTGACTTCACTGTATTTTTCTCCATCTTTCAACGATCAGTTTGCATATCATATGTGCAGCAAAATCGTGATTTTAAGCCGACACTGTAGAAAAGTTTCCTACAGTGTCAGGTAGAAACTCTTTACCCATATATATATATATAGTTAAAAAAGAGGTCGAAAATGACAACTGAAAAATGGAACTTGAAATCAAAAATTTAGTTGCATTTAGTTGAATGTGGTTGCATTCAGTTGAATATGCCCCTGCGGGGCCATGCAACCCAAAATCATCCCACCTTAAAAAAAATTGAATGTGGTTGAATCTAATAGGTAGTATTTTTGCAATTTTGAAACTTAGGTTAGTAGAATTGCAAATAGCTTTTCTTAACAAAAGTAAAATTGCAAAAATTTACTTTTCTATATATATTTATGAAAAAAGCCCTATTGATTAATTGTAGTAAACAATATTTATTAATAATATTGATTGTGAAATGATTAAGAATAAATTGGACTTTTGATTATACCGAACGTTACAATATGTATTGTGCTGTCTATAGTAACTCTAACCTTTATATATCACAAAAGAAAACATAACCGAAAGAGGGTTAAGAGGAACATACTTGGAAGAGGAAGAAAGAACTTGGGGTTTTGACAGGAGTATCATTTTTTTTACTGGTAATTATACTTGTCCATGGGTATTTAAATTTGATTCATGTTGACTGTGTGTATTATATGTACTAACTTATAACCCGTGCAACGCACGGCTCTTTTTCTAATATTTATTATATTATTTTTCTATTATTAATTTGTTATTAGTTTACATATCAAATTGTTGTTATGAAATTTATATATATATATATATATAGAGAGAGAGAGAGAGAGAGTCCTACTCCACTACAAACTAAACACTAAACACTAATCCAATATTTCATGCTAATCTAATGATCAAACTAGGGGTACCCCAATACAAAAGATGTCTAAAATTCTTGGCTCCATTCAGCAAAAAAAAAAAAAGTTAATGTTCACTGCTGATGTGGTAGTGACGTCAGCAGTGAATTTTTTTTTTTGCTGAATGTAGCCAAGAATTTTAGACATTTTTTGTAAAGATGCCCCTGACGGGGCCATTAGAATAAATGAAATATAAAATATTTAATGTTAGTTTGTATTTAATGATTGGTTTGTATTTGAGCAAAAGCCTATATATATATATATATATATATATATATATATATATAAGATTTTACACGCTCAATTTATTATGTGTTTTACCTTAAATTCTTAAACTTGATTTTGATGATTTTACAGCCTACGTGAAATTAACAAAATAATCTTTAATTTAATGATGATTTAACAATTTTCTTCAATTAAAACTACCAAGAAACAAAAGAGAGATGAAATTGAAGATTTTTTATATTGAAAATCCTATTCTATTTAGTAAATCTACTAATATTTTATTTGATTATCAAAATAACCTTCTTATTATTTGAAGATAGTTGTACTAACAATCAAATACAATTTGAATAATAAGTGTATGAGGGATTTTGTCCAAAATTTTGGTAGTTGGTAGTCTGGTCCTCAGTACGATAAAATAAATAAGAACTGTTAGATCTTAAAATAAATAGATAAAAGCAGTTAGATCTATCATAAAAAATATTTAATATTTTAACATGTAAACTAAAAATTGTATTTATATTAATATACGAAAAAGTGCTTGTCCATGATTTAAATCATATATAATTAGGTTTCTATATTGAATAGGATTATTAATGTTGGTATTCTACACTAAATATGATTAATATAAAATTCATAATTATATTTTCTTTTGAGATTCTGAGTATTTTCATTTGGATAATAATTGTTAAATCATCATAAAATTAAAGATAATTTTATGAGTTTCGCGTGAACTGTAAAATCATTCAAATCTGACTTCTATATCTCGAAATAGAGCCTAAATAGTAAATATGAACTTTTTTTAATATTTATAAATAACTAAATTAATATAATTATAGAAATTGACGTTTTTACGTTAAAAATTCTGTTCGATTATTGAAATCTACTTATATTTCGTTTTGATTATCAAAATATCCTTCTTATATTTGAAGATAGTTCTACTAACAACCAAATATAGTTTTCCTGATGAGTGTAAGAGTGATTTTGTCCAAAACTTTGGTAGTCAATAGTTTGGTTTTCAGTATGACAAAATTAATAAGAACCGTTAGATCATAAAATAAATAGATGAAAAACGGTGGATTTAGCATAAAAATATTTTATTTTTTAACATGTAAACTAAAAAGTGTATTTATATTGAAATACGAAAAAATGCATGTCAATGATTTAAATCATATATTTGGTTTTCTACATTGAATAGAATTATCTATTTAGGTCTTCTACTCTGAATAGGATTAATGTAAAAATTCATAATTAAATTTTCTCTTCATATTATGAGTGTTTCCATTTTGATTATAAATGTTAAATCATCATTAAAAAGGTAATTTTGTGAGTTTCGCACATTATATCCTTCTCACATTATAATTTTTTTTTAAATTCAATTCTAATACAAACTTTTTTAATTATATCCTTTTTAGATTATATATTTTTTAATATGATATAATCTTGATCGTCTATTTTTAAATATGTTAGATTCGACGGTTGAGATTATTTTGGTAGTACAGTGACCAAACTGAAATTATGGATAAGATCCCTCTTGCGCTTATTATATATAAGGATAAAATTATCTGTAACATCCCGACCTTTTTTGGAATATTAAAATAAATACTTAAATATAACAATCCAATTTTTAAATCAAAAATCTGAAAATCCTCCGAATCATGACATCGAAAATCAACACAAAGTCTAAAGTACTAAAATTGGAGACACAACTCCCACATTTCTTCAATAATAATATGCGAAACAAATAAAATCCAACTAGCATGCTCAGACTTCCTTATCTTTTCGATAGCCAAAACCTAAAATGTTACACAATAATGAGCTACGAAGAGCAAGAGAAGACTTGTCGAATTATTAGAATACATTTGGATATTGGATATTGCATTTATGGAGCTGTGTCTCCAGTTTTATGATTTTAAATTATTAAGTTTGAACGCTGCATTTGATATCGAAAATTGTGTTAGGTCCAAAATAGTTTGTAGAAGGGGGGTTGAATACAAACTATACAATTTTATCGAAATTGTTCTTTGTGTGTATATTAATTTTTTAACAATTCGATGCGGAATAAAACGAAGCCAATATTCAAGTTAAATATAAAATGTATATTAACTTGGAGGGGTGTGCCTTAATGCACGGGTACAAATTACAAGGTTTGATGACCAAACTAATTATTACAAATTCTATTGAAAATTCGACATGAACTTTTCTATTTTGTAAGCTATTCGAGAGATAAGTTCTAGGGAACTTAATCCGCTAGATAGTTCCAATAGTACAAGTAAACTAATTCTAGTGGTTAAGATTTAACGATACAAGCTAGAAATAATTTACAGGAATTTAATATGAAGCACATAACTATTTTCTCTCTTGATCTCTTTTCTCCTCTCTCGTGTCTGTCTATTTTGTTGAGAGCTGAAGGAGTGTGAAGATGTGTGTCTCTGTTCGTGTTGTCTTCTGTCTATTTATGGTATCTCAGCTGAAAATATCTTCTACTGCTTTTTTACACATAAACATACTATCCATAAGACTTGTAGGACAATCGGTATACAGACTATCACTTTCACTTCAACTGTATGACTATCCCTTCCTTTGTATGACTGTCGGTAGGACTATGATTTTGCAGACTATCCATTAACCATGTATGATAATCGGTATGACTATCGGTATGATAGTCATACAGTAGTTCAAACCCTTTACAGACTATGGAGTAATGCAGATATCCTTTTCAGACTATCTGTATACAGACTATCTATAGACTTGAAGTACTATCTTGTTGGTCCCGGAGTATTGCAGAAGAGGGGGTTGAATGCAATACTGATAAAATTCAATCTTTAAAACAACAACGATGATAAAGATTATAAGTTATCAATAGATGTATGCAAGCAATAAGTGAAACAAGATTTCTCATAAAATAAATGTTTTACTTATCTTGTGTGAAGTGTTGCTACAACCTAGAGAAAATGTTCTCCAGCTTCGTTGTCTCTTGAGATTATAAGATTGCTTCGTGTGCGTACATATGCATAGAAAAGATTCTGAGATGTGTATCTAAGTAGACTAAGATACTCTGTTGTCTCTATCGCATGGGGTGTTGAGCTGCTGTCGTTTTCAAGTGGCAACTCATTACAATTTTTACACCCATGTGACTTTCCTAAATTGTTATACAGACAGGATAAACCTTACAAGTAAAGCAACCTAGATTCTTTCTATTTCTAGCTAATACAATTCTAGTAGATGTGGATATGACATACACCTCGAATTGACCAGCCTTGTCTTGTGAATCTCTTAAGCTTCTGTCGTAGTCTTTGCAGGTCTGCTACAAATGATAGAGTGTTGCAGCAAATCTGTTTCTTGAACATGTAACCTGTCACGGGCTTTGACTGAGAAAAATACCCAAATCAAATAATTCAATGTGACATTAACCTTAACCGCCGAGTCTGCTGTCAAAGGAATATTCAGTAGTTGACAGTACGAGCTCCCGCCAATGTTGCTATCGGAACTCCAGACTTGCTGTCAAGTGTGAGAATGTTACTGTCCCATGCTTCAGCCAATGTTGCTGTCAGATGTAGCTTTGTCGTGACTTTGCAACATTTGTCTTCTTGTAACCTTACTGTCAAGAACATGACAGTAACTTTTATTCTTGCTGTCTTCTTGATGTATTCCTTGAGTCTTGAACAAATGTATGAACTTCTCCCAAATCATACAATTATTACATGACATCAATTATTCGATTACAAAGATATACTCTGGCTGTGACAGTATGTTCAACTTAGTAAAAACTAAGTACAGGAAAATATAGTTAAGTTGTCTCTATGCTATCACCCATAAATCCCAACAATCTCCCCCAATTTGTTTTTATGGACAATAACAACAAATTTACAATCAAAACGTGCTGACAACTTAACTGACATAGATCAGAATAGTTGAAATACCATATTTGATAAATGTTAAGAAAAATCTTGAACATGAAGCTTATGAATTAACTGCAAATCAATTGCTCCTATTGAATGAGAAAATCAGAGATTAACTTAGCTTGATTTTAGCAGTCTCCAGTTGTTCAGATTTTTCCCTCTCTTCTGAGAGCTTCATTTCTTGCCTTCTTGAGGTCTTCAACTAAAACTTTTTCTTCTGGTGATCTGGCATCATCTTCAATGTCTTCAATGTACCCTTGAATCACTCGAGAAGGCAATACTTCAGCATCTTTTAGATCAAACCAAGTTTCAAAATCATAAGTGTATGTTCTGAACTTCAGAATTCCTTGGATGATCTTGAATCTCCTTCCAGGAAAAGCATTCAGAGATGCTCTTCTCTTTTTGTCTAGCTTTGGATCTTCATCTCTCCTTTGATCAAATATAACCTCTAGTTCCCAAGCAACTAGCATTTCGAGCTTATGAACTGATCCAACAACTTTCCAGTAGAGATCCTTCAGTATACTAGTCCTCAATTTGTGAAAACTATCAACATAGATTTCTTGCTTTTCATCTTTGATTCTCAGAGGATTATCCAGTACACAGGGTTGATAACCTGCGTCCTCACTGAAAAGCTTGTTTATTTTCTTGTGGCTTTCCTTCAGTAGAGCTTTTAGGTCTTCAGCACTTTGTTTGGCAGGTTGGGATGATTTAGCTCTAGCAGCCTGAAAAGCTTGTTCTGCTTCATATTCAGCCATGCCAACCTTTGTAAAAGGATGATGTGCTTCTGTAAGGCTAACATCAGGCATTGGTTCCCCATCAGAACTAACTTCCAGATCTGTATCATCATGTGCTCTCCAATCACCATACTTCTCATAAAATTCAGCATATCTTTTAGCATAGTACTCTTTGACATGCTCTAAGATACTGTTGGAAACATTTTGGTATGTTTCCATGAGAGTGATCATCCTTTCCAGAATGAAGAAATCAATTCTTCTCTTTACCTTTACCGTTTTGCATGAAAGATCACGAATGCCTACCACATGTGAAACTATCTCCATAGTGAAATCTGGTTCTACGGTTATGATTGTAATTCCACAGTCCTTGAGATCATACTTGTGTACGTTGTTATTGATTTTGTCCAGTTCCACTGAGACAGATGTAATGCTCCCATCAATTGAGTTTTTCAATAGTTTAAAACTATTTACTTTTCTCTTGTCAATGGGCTTCTCTGTCGAAACTGCTCCATGCTTCTTTTTCCTTGCTGCTTCAACTGTCTTCCCTTTTATCTTGGTTGTACGATAGGCTTGCGCTCTTGTCTTTCTTCTATTAGACGTGAAGTTCTTAACAAGCTTTCATACTTTGATAGTTTCTTCAATTTGACTCTTGACAGCATCTTTCATGACAACATCTTTGACAGCTTCTTCTATTTGGCTCTTGACAGCATCTTTTACTTGGGTGTCTCCAGCCATTTTGACAGTACCCTTGTTGACAGTATCTTTTTCAGCATCAAAACATTCAACAACAAGTCTCAAGATACTTGCCTCCAAGGCTTCTAGAATTTCTAACTCCCCTTCATCATTGACATCATCTTTCTTTTCAGTACTGGGAGTTTCTTGCTCTTCTTGGGTAGCATCCATCTGAGTTTGTGTTTCAACATTCTCAGAGGCTTCTCTTCTAGAACTCCTGATTTCTCCAGGTCCACCACTTCCTCCAATGTCATCCTCATCATCATCCAAAGTATCATCATAGGTGCAGCTTCCTCTTATCTTGGCATTAACATCAGAGATCAGCTTCTTTATGAAAGAGCTAATTTCCTCATCTCTTTTTGATAATAGCCTATGAATGTCCTTGATAGCTTTAACCTTGTCACTGGTGATACTGGATTTGAGAATTTTCTTTTGCACTGTCATGATTGTTTCAATGCTTAGTCCTGAAACTTTATCCAACGGTAAGAAATCCAACCTTCTTGCTCCTGTCTTTGTGATCCTTCTGAAACACACACCATAAGGGTTTTGAATCACCTCAGGGAGTTTGTCTTCAACCATCCAATGACTATCAGACTACTACTCTAGCATGCAGACTTTGTAAAAGTTGCATTTTGATGAATATGGTCAAACGATTCTCACAGAGATACTTATTACTTTGCTTTTCAGTGTTGATGCCACACTACGCCACATATGGCCTACGGCTACGCCCAAAAAAGTGTGATTATAGGGCCAAAAGTGTTGGTAAAAGAGCCTAAAACCACCTACGCCAACACTTTTCCCAAATTTGGAAGTGTTACAAAAACGGGTGCTAGCGTAGGGGTCTATGCTAACACTTTTTTTATTTTTGGTAACATGGGAGAAAAGTGTAGGCGTAGACCCCTATGCCAACACCTTCCTGATCTGTGGCTACACCTTATAAGTTGTTGGTATAGATCTATGCCTACACCATTATCTTTCTACTAACACTATTAAAAATGTTGGTGTAGACCTATGCCAACACCTTCTTTAGTCCTACTGTAACATCTCAGTGTGAAACACTTTGGTGTTTTTGCCAACACTTTGCTATTCTTTTGCCAACACATAAAGATTAATACTAATGCCAATGGCTACAATTTTGCAGCTCTTTACCAACATTTTAAATAATAAAGGCAACATATGACATTAAAAAAAAAGGTTCCCATTCAACATATTGTCAAACATAATTAAAGGCCGTCCAAAAGCCATTCAAATACATAAAATACCATCCAAAAGTTAAGTACCATCGCAATCCAAACATATGACTAGAACTACATAGGTTACGTACTTAGAATAGCATAAAATCTGATCAGTCATGATCAGTCAGTACTAACATCGTCGTCATCTCCATGGGACACTTCAGCTGATTTCTCAGAGGCCTCAATAGTGTCCAACTTCAAACCTGGATTGTTTGCAGCCAATATTTTCATCATCTGTTGAACTTTTTGATCAAGTTTCTGATCCATCTCTTGCTGAAGTTGAGCTCTGATCTTATCGGTTAGGTCAGCCACCAACTGATCTGGAGCTGGAGGTTGAACGGAGGATGTACCTGATGATGCTGCTGAAGGCCTTGATTTTGGTTCCTTTTTCCGAACAAGCCTCCCAATTAGGTAAGATGGACTGTGTTCCTTGCCACCAAGAACCAACTTATTAGCAGCCTCAACACCTTCGGTTTGCAGGGCGTTCTTAACATCAATCTGTTAAAAAACCAAAGCACCTATAGCGTAAACACAAATACAAGGAACAATAGAATTGGTACGGAAAAAGTAAACTGGATTATTTGAACTTACAATTTTTTCTTGAACTGTTTTGAGCACCTCCTCGGGTAACTTGTACTCACGGTTCTCTTTTCGTTTGCGAGTCTCTATATATATATCAGCATCAGATATTTTAACTGGCTCCTCCTCACAATTACCCTCACCCTGACCATCATCATTGACAGGCATTTTTCCAAGTTTTTCCTGTTTTTCCAATTTTTCTTTTTCCAGTTTTTCAAGTAGCTGAATTAAATAAATTTTACACATTAAAAACATGAATTATCCTGATAATACAATGGAGACTAATAGAACTACATAAATTTCTACAAAATCAACTTGAATTAATATGAAATATGCATACCAGCTTGTGGGCAACTTAGGCGAAACTCGTGCCCCCAGTAGTATGCGTCTCGATAATTTTTTTTCGTGCCTCTGTATTCCTTTTTGCAAGTTCCTGTACAACAGAGGGGAAAAAAAGTCGGGGGTTATTTAAAACTTAAGCAAGACAAGTAAAAGATGTTCGAATTGTTTAACATAAGCATTTTGTTTAATTAAGATAAATAATCTAAGAACAATTTTAGGAGTACAAAACTGGATACCAATACTTTTTACAAAATGATGTGTTACCTGAACTTTTTCGTCAGCCCAATAAGTCAAAAGAATCTTCCAGTCAGAAAGAGGAACCTCTTTGGGCCTGTGTGCCAACCTCTCCTCATCTGTAGGATAAGGATTGTAATTATCTCTCTTAATTCGACTTTTGTAGCTCCTAAACTGATCACTCATTGTTTTATTAACCCACGATTTAGCATCTTCAGGAACAATATACTTGTCCTGCATAAAATTACGCAAAGTGCATAAAAAGGAACATATAAACCCTTACAGTTGTCAAATAAAATTAAGCACAAGTAAGAAACATTTTTTACCTTGTCATACTCCCACAACAATTCCTTCTCAGGAACTTGATGCCAACTCGCACAAGTAAGAGACACAAATTGCCTTACAGTTGTCCCCAAAAAGCTGCTAAATTGAGCTAGTAACTTGCCATTATCCGCTACAGGTTGATTGAGATAATTGAGGGTTATCCTTTTTTTCTCTGATGTATTATGAATATGATTCATTTTGGTCTTCCCTCGTTTTCTTTTCGGAGCTTCATCAACAGGTGGCTCAACTGATAATTGAGGGTTAATTAGGCTTTCAGATTTTGATATCAGATATTTATGCAATTAATTTCAGTTTTAGGGTTTATTAGTTACAAGAGAGATTTTATAGAGAAAGACTAAATCATGTTGCTGACCTTGGCCTAAAGGTTGAACTAAAATTGAAGAACATACACATACACATGATAAACACAAAAATAAATACTCGGGATTTCCTTTTGAAGTTGTTGTTTGAAAAGAAAAAATTACCGGACTGTGATTGCAAATGTTGCATTTCAGACTCTGCCCTCGGGATTTCCTTTTGAAGTTGTTGTTTTTCAAGTTCGCGTAACTTCAAGTATGCAGTCATTGAACCAGGACCGTCTCTCAGATTTTTTAGCTTCTCTTTTAGAGAAACTACTGGTACTGCTTCATTGACCTTAAAAGGAAGATTAATTGTAAACAGCGTAAAAAAAATTATCAGCTCAGTTATATTTTATTTTTAAATAAGTATTTTAATTCCTCACACACATACATAAAACTGGCACTTCAGTAGTAAAATAATTATAATACCTCCACAGGAAGTGAATTTGCGTCCCCAGCTGATTTATTCTTTTCAGATGAGTCTGGCACTTTAGTAACTCGGGAACGAGTTCTTGGTCCAGAACCGATCTCAACTCTCTGTCTCTTGACCTTTTTCATTCCCTACAAATGTAAATTTAAGTCAATCAGTAGCAGTACTATAAACATAATTTGATGCTTAAAATAAGGAAAAATGTACCTTTGAAGTGACATTATCATCCTCATCGTCAGGTTGAACATTGTCATTGTCCGGGAGGTACTCACTCTCACTTGCATCGTCATTTGTTACCTTGCCTTTGCATTTTTCCTTTTGAGGACTCGTAACAGACTCGGTTTGGACCAATCCGAGTTCTACAAGCTTTGCCTTATTTTTCGCAACATTCTCATTCCTTTTCATTTCATAGTCATTACATCCTTGACCTTCAGTTTCTTCATGATATTGTTTTATATAAGATGACAAACCCATGAGACCATTCTCCGTTGTAGGATTAGAAGCAGACTGGTTGAACTCTAGTTTCTTCCTTGTACTGATTCTCCGTTCCTGGTCATCTTTCATATCCTTCTGCTTTCGTGTTTTCTCAGCATTGATGTTCTGTAATGTCACAAAAGTCCGCTTCTCAACTTTTTTTCCTTTAGCTTTAAAAGGGCTTGACCTTGGCCTTACAATCACATGTGGTTGCATTTGTTTCAATGCTGGTATATCTTTGTTGACATTGGCATCGATGTAAAAATCAACCTCAGATTTCCCTTTAGTATGTTCACCAACAGTTTTATCATCTTCCAGCAGTTTCCAACCATCATTATTGACATATACGCCACCGATCTCTGTGTAATTCATATCTTTAACAAATTCCATCAACACCGAGTAGGAAAATCTGTCAAGATCTTCCGAAAATGTCTCATGTTGGCCACCAGAATACCTAGTATTTGTGAAGTTTCCCTTGTGGTGCATTCGTACAATCAGATTCTCAGTTTCCATTCTGTAACAAAATACATAAAAAAAAGTCAGGAGGGAATTATATCCAGTTCAAGTAACTAATTTGAAGATGGCAAATATAACTAATTAAAAAAAATCATGTATAAATAGGTCTAATTAACAATGTATAAACAAGCATGGCCACATAAATAAACATCTTTTTCACATCACTAAAACACAATTAACGTAATTAATTTACCAATACTGATTCATCATGGTCAGTTTTCTTAGGCGACGAAATACGAATTTATTTAACTAAATTACATGACACTGTCATGGCTAAATCAAGATGCCAAAAATAACAGGAAAAAAAACTGATTAACAAAAATAACAGAAACAAATAACGTAATTTATACAATTAATTTTCCATGTCTAATTAATGATCAGTTTTCTTAGGCGGCTCAATAGGAATTTCTGTTACAGGCATATCATCTCTAAACCAACTAACTTCACGATCCTGTTCTTCTATAACAGAACGAAATATCATGTCATGTGTAAACTGCCCGTGTATATCATCTTCAACTACATTAACCCAGGTATACGGGTTGAGAGAATCAAGTTTTCTGGTTTCATGTTTAGCCAAGGAGGCATATTGTAGTTCACGACTACAATTGGCCATGTGCTGTGTGTGGAACTCATTGTGCGAAACGGATTGAACCCGTCAGAAGCTAACCCTAATCTCACATTGCGATTATCTGCCGAAAATTGCGGATACAAGGCATCCATCGTCTTCCAGGCTTCAGCATCTGCAGGATGCCGTAACTTCCCATCTTTTTTTCGCCCTACTGCATGCCACACCAATTGTTTGGCAAAATCTTTACACATAAACATTCGTTGGATCCTTGGTGTCAACGAAAAATATCTCATCACCTTGGCAGGAACTCTATTATTGTCGTTGTCCGATTCTTCTGCCACGCTTTTCCACCTTGAAGTACTACAAATTTTGCAAGAAATTGAGTTTTCATTCTCACGCCAATACAACATGCAGTCATTTGGACATGCATGTATCTTCTTGTAGTCAAGGCCCAAATTTCTCATGATCCTTTTAGCGGAATTGAAAGTGGCAGGCACATTAATATCGGGAACAACCTCTTTCATCAGTTGTAATATCTCACTGAACGCAGACTCGGTTACTCCATGAATGCACTTCCAATGGTAAAGCCTAACTAAAAAACTTAAACGAGAAAATTTCTTACAACCAGGATAGAGGGGTTGTTTTCCTTCCTCGACATACTGATAAAATTTCCTTGCATCTTCATTTGGTCCCACGTTGCCATACATAACATTCAACATCTCATCAAAATTATCTTGAAATCCCGTATCTGGTTCAGATTCCATGATATTATTATCTTCTATAATATTATTATCTTCTAATAACGCAACATCATAAATCCATTCTACAAACGTTACACACGGTCCATTGCAAATGAGATGGTCGCGAACCGTGTCGGGACTCCGCCATAAAACATTTTCACACTTATCACAAGGACATTGTATTTCGTTCCCGTCGGCAAATTTGGCCATCGCATTTTTCACAAACAATTTGACTCCTTCGGTATATTCTTTGGTATACTTACGACGATTCAACCAAGTATTACCTTTCTGACTCATTACTACAGGAAAAAAACTACGATCAGCAACTAATTCTACCTAGTTAATCTCGTCAGTTTTACTTTGAATTTAGGACCTATATGTATTTAACTTCAAGTCACTAAGTCCAATCACACTATGAACACGTATGACTATATGTGTCCATGGTATACGCTGTTTGAAGATATTGCAATTGTATTTTGCAATAAATCAGACAGAGTACACCATGGACACGTATGTATCCATCATGACCACAGCATTTTGGAAAATCATTTAAAGTCAGCAACAACAAACAAGCACAAGTTATCAAAAATCTAAACATAATCAGCAACAAACAATATTAGTAAGATATGTATTATTATTCAGGTGCCCATGTTATTGGTGCTTTATTATTCAGGTATTCCATTTACACAAACTTCAACTGTTAACTACTTAAACAACATGCTAGAATGAGGATGGTGATAATCTGCCATTGAATACAAATAATCCAATCACCCCAATTACCATTGTTTTACAAAAACACAAAAATCATGATAATTAACTAGGTCATAATTTTGTAATAATAAGCATAATCAAAAATCAAGCAACAAACACGCTCAAGCTATCAAAAATATAAACATATTTAGCAACAAACAATATAAAAATACAAAAACTTTCAAGCATAATTAAACCCAATATTCAGTATTAAAACAAATAATTAAACAGATAACAATTAAACCAAATAATCATAATTAAACCAAATAACTAAACCCAAGAAGAATGTAAGCCTGTAAGCATAATTAAAACTTTTATAATTGAAATATGCAAACAAGAACAGAACTCAATTGAACAAGAACAGATCTTAATAATTGAAGCATGTAATCGAAACAAGAAGAAGGTAGAGCCCAATACCTGAAGAAGACAGTTAAACAAGATCCCTAATTGAACAGAACTCGCGGAAAGAACCCTAATTGAACCCGTACAGAGCCCTTAAGCAAACCCTAGCTAACAGAGCCATTAAGAACCCTAATTGAACCCGAATTGAGATAGTATAGAGTATAGAGGGAGAGAGAGGAAGATCGAGAGCGAGAGTGAGAGGGAGAGAGAGAGAGAGGGAGAGAGAGGGAGTGAGATAGTGTGTTGAGAGATGGAGGGAGATCTGATTAATTGAGGAGGGACTGAAATTATTGACCCGCTTAAATGAAATATTGAGACAAAAATTTCCCCCGCCTATTTAATTGTGTGTTAAATGAAATATTCAGACAAATATTGAGCTACGGTTACACTTTTTTTTAAGACCAACGCTAACACTTATTTCCGTGTTAGGATAGATACAGTCTGAAGTCTATGCTAACACTAATTTATATCAATGCTAACACTAAAAAAAAGTGTAGGCGTAGACCAATTTTAAGCCATCTATGCCAACACTTTTGCTCGTAACACTGAAAAAAGCGTTGTTGTAGGCCATTTGTGGCGTAGTGCCAATTTTGTAAAAGCTCTCCCTGCTTCACTAATTGATTCATCCACCAACTTACTGAAATCTTCATCTTTGTTGTTCAAAGAACTCTCCATGTGGTCAACCATCATCAATTCTGCATCTTCAAGGGCATATTCACTTCCATCTGACCAAGTAGTTCCAGTAGATATTTTCACATACTCAGGCATTTTGCCTTTGCCTTTACCCAGAGCATTTTGAATTTCTTTTTCTCTCCATTCCTTCTACAACTTCTGGAATGGAGCTTCGACTTCTTCAGGATTTGGCTCATTGATTTTCAGTGGTGGCAATACTGTTCTCTCAGACTTTTGAGTCTTCTTTAATTGCTCCAATACTTCTTTAGATAATAACACTGTCTCACCAAAGTTTCTTTCTTCTTCCTCTTGCTCTCTCTCACTTCCATCTTCATCTTCTTCCATAACTTGCTCCCCTTCACTTCTTGGCTCCCCCTCACCTGTAGCTCCACCTTGTTTCTCCTTCTCTACAAGGGTTGCTTCATTCTGATCTACCACTTTCTCTCCACCCTTATTCTGATATACCACTTTCTCCCCCTTAGTTGAGTTGCCAGCACCAAGGATAGCAGAGAATGATAGAAGAGTCTGTTGAATCTTAGCAAAACCAGTAGATACCATAGTGGATAGAGCATCAAGTTTAGCTTCCATGGATGCACATCTACCCTCAAGGGATTCTAACCTTGATTCAGCTTGTTTAGAAGGACCACCAGTTCTCAATCTTTTTAATGGCAAAGAAAGAGACTGGGGCAATGAGGCTATAGGGTTTCTCACACTCTCATTGTTTTTCTGAATGATCTCATCACTCCTCACAGAATGACTCTCAAGGCCTAGTGCCTTTGTGTGTGGGGTTCCCTCAATTTCACTATGGACATGCTCAAGTCCCTCACCTTTTGCCAGCTCGTTTGGTTACCTCTCATTTTTATGCTCACCTCTCTTTTCTTTTATCTCTCTTTTTCTTTTCACTCCCTCACTCATCCTAGATTCATGGGTATGAGCAGTACTTACATACATTTTAGTTGAAGAAGTAGAAAGTTTAGATTGTACCTTCAAAGTAGAGATAGTCATTTGATCATCATCAGAAGCATCTTCAACAATTACTGTATCATGATCAAGCTGTGTAGAGGTGACAGCATCTTTACCCAAAATGTTACTATCCATAGGAGGGTTGACAGCAACTTTTGTGGTGTCTTTGATAGCAGCTGAGGTTGTGACAGCAACTTCCTGAAGGTCAGCTGCTCTTTGGAGTTTGACCAAGATGTTGGCTGTTTCATTTTCTGGCAGAGTACCATCTTGATCTAGCTCAGTGTTTGAGGGAGTGATATCCATTTCACTTTGAGAAATGGGTTCTTGTGGACCACTTGATGGGGGCTCATCCATGACTTAAGATGGATGATCAAAACCTGAAGGGTTGGGACTGTCCCCTTCTCTAGGTTGTTGAGAAGAAATAATTCATGGATTAGAGAATCAAGAAGATGATGGTATAGAAGAGATTTTTGATTGTTCCACAGGGGTAACTTGTGGAACATCAAGAGTAGAAGTTTCATGACCCTCACTGTACCCTAACTCTGTGTGCATTTCTGCAAGTGTAGGCTCCTCATGGGTGAGTACATGAGGTTGTGCTGACTCTTTACAGGATGCCTTGGGAGACAGGCCATTCAATAGATACTTCTTGTTGAGAGGAAGCACCTAGGGATGTGTTTGATTCCCTTTTATCCTCCACAGCCTTTTGTGAGACTGTGGGGTGGCTGACAGTGGCTTTGCCCCTCTTAGCTCTCTTCTTCTTAGTTTCAAGAGGAACCATTGTGGGTTCACTTTCACTAACATCCTTATTTGCTGCATAATGTGCAGTTTCTCCCTCAACATTCTCAGAACTACTACCAACACCAGTTTCCATGGTTCTTTTCTTGGATTCTTGCAGAGTTGTTTTTATGGTCTTTGGTTGTCTAGATGATCTGATAGGAATGTATTGAGTAGAATGTAGGTTAACTGAATTTGGTGAATTTGGGTCTAATTCAGCTTCATTCTCAAGAGAAAAGATAAGATACCCAGAGGGTAGTGCAAAATCAAGATTAGGCTCTTGATCAGCCATGTGCTTGGTGAAATAGAGTGGAATATGTGCATTTGAATTTTGTGAATTGAGTGATGTGTGTGTATTTCTTTTCAAAACATTGCATTCTATAGTAAGAGATGCATTATCATCAATACCACATAATGAATTCAAACACATTGTAAGAAAGCGAGGATAGACATGTACCTTCCTGCTCAGAGCTGACTTGAGTTGGCTCATAAGCAACTTTCCTACATCCACTTTGTATCCATGGACAAGAGAGTGAGTGAGCTTCTTGATATATAAGGGAATTCCATTCCAGCCAGTGGTTTTGGTTGAGAAAACCTTCACCATGACATCAAAAACCATGCTCCATTCTTTCCTCAAACGCTTTCTGTCCATTTCAGCAGTAAAGTACCATTTTATTGTACCCTCTTCAAGAACAGGATCAGAATACCCAATTTTCAAGAAAACCTTCTTTAGTGTTTCATCACTTGCAAGTTCCTTGTATGATTCTTTAGCTTGCAGTCCAGTTCCTAAAGCTTCGTTGATGCCTTTAATTGTGAGAGTGCGGGTAACTCCTTTGATTGTGCAACTTATAGTGTCGTTACCTGCACCTCCTAGAACATGGGCAGTGTTCCATAATTCTTCAAGTCTTTCTAGGTTTAAAGATGGTGTAGATGTTATAGCATGACCCAGATAGGACTTGTTGATAAAGGATACGAGTCCTTGAAAACCTTCACCAGCATCTCCAATATTGAGAATACCAGCAAAGTTTGTTTGAGAAGAGGATTGTTTTGGTGCCATTTCTTGCTTTGAGCTTTCGAGAGAGATTTTTGCTTTTGATAGAGAGAGGTTCTGTTGAGAGTTAATTGTTTGTGTGTTTGACAGTTGCTTACATGAAAGTAGCAAATGTGTATCTGTGAAAAGGGGAAAGTAGCAATGTCTTAGCCCATTAATCAGTCACGTGCAGTCGTGGGTAGTTACTTTTTAGTGGTTGTAAATCGTGGAAGTAAAATCCCAATTAATTCGGTCCACTAATCTTGACAGTAACCTGTGCGCTGTAACAAATTCATTAGTAATTTTGAGAGGATGACAGCAGGTTTTGCTTGACAGTAACATCGTCGCAAAAACATACTGTCATCATTAAGCAATTTATACATTTTCCTTTAAATTTCATGACAGAGACTTTTTCCATTGTGTCGTCTAAGAAACTTGTTGTCAAGGCACATCGTGACAGCATCTTCACTTATTGACAGCAACTTAAGCAGAAATATTTTGTGTCATGAATTTTAATCGACTTTGCCTATTGTTTAAGCGAAAATTACCAATTAGCATTTTAATCGATTTAAGCACATATTTGCTAGTTTAGAACACATCCACAAACATCCATACACACAAACAAGTAAACAGACAATCAACAATATGACTAAATTGAGAAGACGATAATGAAATAGATGCAAGAACACTAAGAAGATAAAACAGTCTTTTCATTAAAAACTTAAAATAATACAAATAGTTCTTGAGAATTGAAAATTAATTTAAGTTGGGAAAGGCTTCCAACAGCAGCCTTTCCGCGATCTTCTCTATCTCATTTTGATCGGAGATCCCCTCTTCTTCAAGATAAGTATGAAACTTATCCACCCAGAGATCAAGCCGCTCATCGCACTACACCATAGATTGGCTATTGCAACACCCACTTAAAAAATTGCTTTAAAATCGTTGTTATTTACAGATAAGTTTTAACAAATTTAGAAATACTTCAATGTTTTTTAAAATTGTTGCAATTGAACATATTTTTTACAAAATTCAAATTAAATTGCAACAAATATAGATAAACGTTGCAATTAACTTTAAAATTTTGGGGGAGCAAATTGGCGGGCTTGCCAAATTCGTCACTCCTCAGATATTGAACTTGAGCATTAAGGGTTCTTTTAAGAACTCTTATGTGATCAATGATTTCTTGATCAGCTTCGTCCTTTGTCTCTAAAAACTTCACCCAAGTGTACCTTGAGTAGTCATCCACCATTACCAGCGCATATCTCTTTCTTGCAAGAGATTGAACATTTACTGGACCAAACAAATCCATATGAATTAATTTGAATGGCTCAGTGTTGGTATTCACTTGATTAGACTTGTGTACAGATCTTTTCAATTTACCTATTTGACAATCCTCACATAGTCCTTGACAGAATTCCTGTTGAGGTAGTCCTCTCACCAAATCTTTCTTCATTAGAATGTCCATGTTCTTGAAATTTAGATGTGAGAGCTTCTTGTGCCAAAGTATGCTTTCACCAACAGATGGTTTATTGTAAAAACAGTAAGCCTTGTCTTTCTTCACAGAGTTTAAGTCTGCAACAAACAAGATTCCTTTCCTTACTCCTTTCAAAGAGAGGCTTCCATCCTTCTTGTGATAGATATTACAAACCATCATATCAAAATCAACCTTAAATCCCCTGTCACTGAACTGGCTGACACTGAGTAGGTTGTGCTTCAATCCATCAACAAGAGCAATATATTCAATGACAACATTTCCAATTTCCAAACAGCCATATCCCACAGTGTAACCTTTGTTGTTGTCTCCAAAAGTTATGATTGGGCCGGCTTTCTCCATAAAATGTGATATCAGGGCTATATCACCAGTCATGTGCCTGGAGCATCCACATGACCTGCTTCTGCTTCTTGCCGTGCAAAATAGATAATTTTAATTTGCATCTGGTACCCAAACTCTGTTGGGTCCTGCAGTTACAGCATCATTGTTCATATTATTCTGCTTCACATTTAAATCAACACTAGAATCCTCCTGTCTGACTTCTTTTGTTGTCCACTTCTTTCTAGAGTTAGACTTGGTCTTTCTCTTAGTGGAAGCAGCCTTTTTACCAACATAGGCAGGCATAGAAGTCTCAGCAGTTTCTAAATAGGAGCATCTTTCAGTAGAAAGAACAGGCAAATTGAAACAAGTACTCATAACAACAATTTTGCATGGCATACAGTCAATGTTATTACATACATCCATATTTCTTTGCATAATGGGGGTTCTATGTAAGTTAACACTAACATTGGACGCATTAACCTTATCCTGTTTGGGTTTCTTACAAACAAATGTTAAATGTTGAGATGATCCACAATTATTGCAAAGCTTCTTAGGGGCATCCTTAACATAACTATATCCATTCTTCTTGTCAATCCCTAACTTGCCATTCCTATTCTTAGGCTTGTAAACATTTTCCTTGACAGTATGTTCTGAAGTTGTTGTCGAGCAACCTTTGACAATACCTTTCTTTGCCTCTGTCTTGACAGCAGGTTTGAAAGTTGCTGTCTTGGGTTCTCTCTTGACAATATCTTTTAAAGTTTCTGTCTCATCCTTGTTGTCAGCTACTTTAGAACATTCTGTCTGATTGATTGGTAGAGTTTCTGTCACGAGAGACTTGACAATATCTTTTCCTTTGCTCAGTGTGCTGTCAATGCACTCATCTTCATCAAGTAGCTCTTGTTTGATGAACAAAGAGGTTTCATCAAAATCAGCTTGAAGATTTTTTAAAATCGGTTTGTAAACTCTTTTGAGAATATGAGGTTTGACAGCATCACTATCATCAAGAGCAATTGTCTTTCCATGCCTTCTACCATACTCGAAACCTATTCCTTCCTTCTGATTCTCAGTGTGATTATCATGATATTCTTGGACTAACTTAGAAGAGTTTCTAAATGCTTTGAGTTTAAAATCATATTCTACAATTTGATTCCTGAGAAATTCTTCTATTTCCTTAGCACAGACAATATCATTTTTTAATCTAGCATTCTCTTGAGCTAATGAATCTAGGGGACTGGTTCTAAGCAATAATATTTCATTTTCAGATTTGAGAGTTTCATTCTGTTTAGTTAACTTAGCAATTTCTTCGTGAGCAGCAGATAAACTAACATGAATGTTAAACATCTCAGCACTTAAATCTTCAATGGTATGCTTATACTCAGTTTTGGACATATCAAGTAAAACGAGAGATGGTACCTGATTAGATGAACTTGAAGCTTCTTCATTAGATTTGGCCATGAGGGCTAAGTTCACAAACTCCTCTTCTTCTTCATCTTCAGAATCATCCCAGCATTTTCCTTCAACCGCATAGGCTTTTCCTTGATTCCTCTTAAACTGATTTCCAGATCCTTTTCCCTGATTCTGTCTTGGTCTTCTGCACTCAGTAGCAAAATGACCTAGCTCATTGTAGTTGTAACATCTGAACTTCGACCTATCCACCATCCCGGTCTTGTATCCTCCTCTTGTGGCTCCACCAGTGGCCTTTGAAAAATTTCCCTTGTTGAACTTAGATGATTGACCCTGTGGCTTGTATGACTTGTCCCTTCCGAATTTGATATTCTTGAATCTCTTAGCCATATAAGCCATGGTTGGATTATCCATGCTTTCAATCTCTTCTACTGTGTAGAAGTCTTCATCTTCAACATTTTCAGCTACAGAACCACCTTCTCCTCGTCATCCAACACCTCTTCTATCTTCAAAGATGGCATGTGTTGGTTGTGAACTTTTTGATGGTTCACCTGGACAAGCTACTTGTGGTTCATGAGCTACAAGGGCTCCTGACATGTTTGCTATTTTTCCTTTGGTTCCAGTTTGAAAAGTTCTTTTTTGAAAAAGCTCGAGTTCATATGATTTGAGCACACCATAAAGAGTTTCAAGAGAAACATCATTCAAGTTTCTTCCTTCTCTTATGGTTGTGACCTTGTGATCAAGATGCTCAGGGAGAGTGAGCAGAAATTTGATGTTAATCTCCTTTCTATCATATAACTTTCCATGAATTTGTAACTCAGCTATTAGCTTACTGAACCTCTCAAACATGTGTAAGTTCTTCGCCTGGTTTAGCCATAAGGCTTCATATTGTGATACAAGAATTTGCCTTTGATTTTCACGAACCTTTTCACTTCCTTCACACAATAACTCTATCTTACTCCACATCTCTTTTGCAGATGTACATCCCATGACATTACCACACATGGCTTTGTCTAATGTAAGAGAATCGAGTAAGATAAGTTGTAAGTAGTCGTCCAAAACTACTTTCTCCTTTTCGGTCTCTGTGTACTCTGAAGGCTTCTTAGCAACCCAGTGGGCTGGAATGAGTTCATCATTCACAGTAGCAGCAGCTACTTCCTTCTGAGGTATGAAGGGGCCATTCTCAAGGATTCCCAAGTACGGTGGATGGGCAGCTTTGATAAATAATAAGATCTTTCTTTTCCAAAAATTGTAGTTCTCTTTATCAAAGACTGGAATCTTTATTCCACTTGACTTCTAAACACTCGTCATGATCTTCAGATTTGTATATCAATCTGGTTGCTCTGATACAAGTTGTTGGTCCTGGAGTATTGCAGAAGGGGGGGTTGAATGCAATACTGATAAAATTCAATCTTTAAAACAACAACGATGATAAAGATTATAAGTTATCAGTAGATGTATGCAAGCAATAAGTGAAACAAGATTTCTCATAAAATAAATGTTTTATTTATCTTGTGTGAATTGTTGCTACAACCTAGAGAAAATGTTCTCCAGCTTCGTTGTCTCTTGAGATTACAAGATTGCTTCATGTGCGTACATATGCATAGAAAAGAATCTGAGATGTGTATCTAAGTAGACTAAGATACTCTGTTGTCTCTATCGCATGGGGTGTTGAGCTGCTGTCATTTTCAAGTGGTAGCTCATTACAATTTGCACACCCATGTGACTTTCCTAAATTGCTATACAGACAGGATAAACCTTACAAGTAAAGCAACCTAGATTCTTTCTATTTCTAGCTAATACAATTCTAGTAGATGTGGATATTACATACACCTCGAATTGACCAACCTTGTCTTGTTTAGCTCTTAAGCTTCTGTCGTAGTCTTTGCAGGTCTGCTACAAACGATAGAGTGTTGCAGCAAATCTATTTCTTGAACATGTAACCTGTCATGGGCTTTGACTGAGAAAAATACCCAAATCAAATAGTTCAATGTGACAGTAACCTTAACCGCCGAGTCTGATGTCAAAGGAATATTCAGTAGTTGACAGTACGAGCTCCCGCCAATGTTGTTGTCGGAACTCCAGACTTGCTGTCAAGTGTGAGAATGTTACTGTCCCATGCTTCAGCCAATGTTGCTATCAGATGTAGCTTTGTCGTGACTTTGCAATATTTGTCTTCTTGTAACCTTACTGTCAAGAACATGACAGTAACTTTTATTCTTGCTGTCTTCTGGATGTATTCCTTGAGGCTTGAACAAATGTATGAACTTCTACCAAATCATACAATTATTACATGACAGCAATTATTCGATTACAAAGATATACTCTTGCTGTGACAGTATGTTCAACTTAGTAAAAACTAAGTACATGGAAATATAGTTAAGTTGTCTCTATGCTATCACCCATAAATCCCAAAATATCTCTTGCAGACTATCGATATGACTATCAGTACTCTTTTCTTTCAAAACAAATAAGTGACCTGCTTGAATCACAAACCGGGGCCTATTTTGTCCTATTAAGGATGGGCTCCGTAGAAATGTTTTTTAACCCGCACAGCATATAATCTTTAATTAACAAATAATCAATTTAATTCAGAAATTATAAAAATAAATATCTAATATCATTAGATATTTATAAATATAATTTTCTAATTAAATAAAATATTTATTAGTATAAATAAATTCTTAAGCTCTAAGTTGCAGTCTCATGAGGGTCTGGAACCGGACTCCTTTTGCTTAGCAAAAATACAACAATTCCAACCGGGATTCCAGCTTTACAAATATATCACTTTGCATTTCTTTGTGATAATTCTTTTTCCTCATAGCCAGTCCACTTGATAGCAAAATCATTGTGCTTAATGAATTTAGCACTTCTGTTGCTTGCACAATGTTTTTCTTTTATACCAGTCTTGATAGCTTGAACCACTGAAGTTAATGACGAACAACCACTGTTTAATGTTGACACTCGATGCACGGTCTGGTTCATGAGTGACTAACCGCAATGACTGTTCTTCATATATTGACTTTAAAGCTGTGGTTCCTGTCATCCTTTTCTTCACTCTTTATTCAAACCTTTATAACCTGTATTCTGCCATTGTAGGAACCTCTTGTCACTATAAATAGAACCCACTGTCTTGATTACTGCACTGACGTTTGATCAACTGAATAAACTTCTTCAATTGTAGTATACCTCAAAACGGTAGATTGTTTTTGTCTTCTTTCTCTTGACAGTTAAGCATTTGAGATCCCTGTGACGGTACATATACTATTTACTATTATATTCTTGTTTGAGTTGAGTTGAATCCTCGATGTTTACAAATAGGGTAAACATATGACTTTCAATCTCCCCCCTATTTGTTTGTTAAACATTAACATACAAATTCCTAGAGGATAACTCAACTAACAATAAGAAGAAGATAAAGCATTAAAGAACAATATTAAATAATACACTAAAAACAATTTTTGGTATAGATATAACATTTCCAAAATCTCGATCAGTAGATGAAATGATAGATGATTGTTCCTCTAACACTGAACTGATCTTCATTAAGTAACTCATCTTCATTTATTGACATATCTGCCTGATAACCCTTTACATCTAACATTAAACATTATCAGCAGATACTTGGAAATTCTTCAGTGGTAAAGAATATGACTTGTCAACCATATACTGAAGAATTCTTCTTTGTCATTTCATACTTCTCTCATTCCTTATGTCTCCCTACCTAAGGTGATATGTCTACTCCTTATAATGGTGAATACTTTTCATCTCCCCTGACCAGGCGAATAATTCTATCTCCCCCTGACAAGGTGAATACTCCCCCTTGCTAAGGTATATCCTTTTTCATATCTCTCCCCCTTAGATAGTAAATCTCCCCCTCACTAAGGTAAGCTTATACTCTACCCCTTAGTTGAGTATCTCTTACTAAGGTAATCTTTGAGTGTATATTCTTTCAATATATCTCTCCCCCTTAGTTGAGTAATCCTCCAAACATTAAATTATAGAAAACATCCAATTAAATTAGATGATACCAATATTCAATTATAACTCACCTCTTACCTTTAGTACAACAGATTCTTCATACATATACCATTGTCTGCTGCAATAAGGAAAAGAAGCTTTGCTTGTGTTGAAGAATTTTCATGAAGACTTCCAGAATAGAAGTATGTAGACTGATCAACTTTGCCCTTTAGATATTATAGAATGGCCTCACTATTGATCATCCTGACAACCAAATCTCCCGACAATTTCCTAATATCTCCCAACTCTTGTAAGTGAACTTTGTTCGGGGAATAGGGAATGGGATTTGGTGTTTCTCTTTCTTCCTCACTGTGAGTGTGTGATTCTATTTCGTGTACCTCACAAGTATTTCACTCTTCTCTCCACTCATATCACTTTCATACTGAGTGAATCTCATTTCTCATCTCTCAAGTGTTTACACTCATGCTCAATAGTGTATTACTCTTATCTATCATAGCTCCAACATCCATGTGTACATGCAAGGAAAATCACCATAGGCCATTCTCGAGAGGTCACTGGTGGTGCAACTATTATATAAAAGCCGAAACATTAAAAGTTTGGTCGGTCGATTGGTTGGTACGGTACCCATTGATTTTACTTATTTACCCTTACTCATCCTACTAAATAATCAATTTCTTTTTTTAAGTTAAACATATTATCTTTTCTATTTTTCAATAACTAAACAATTTCCTTTTTCAGGTAAAGTATAATATCTTACATATTTTATCTAACTAAAATTTCTCCTTTATTAATCAATTTCCTTTTTCAGGTTAACCATATTACCTTTTCCATTTTCCAAAAAAAATAATTTCCTTTTTCAGGTAAAATACAATTTCTTTGACATTCCTTTTTTAAAAACACTACGAGCAATTTTGTTTAATCAAATAACGTAATTATATTATAATTATTATTATCTAATAAATTACCCTTTTCAGTCACGTTACCTTTTCTCTAACTAATCTCTTTTTTTCAATAATATCATGGATGATTACTTTTTTCAGCCAAAACACGTTACTTTTTTATTTTTTTCTTACTAAAACTTCTCTTTTTCAAATTATATCACGGGCGTTTCTATTTAATAAAAATAAAATAATAATATCATAATACTAATTATTAATCGATTACCTTTTCAGCTAAAACGTATCATCTTTTCTATTTTTTCCAAATTAAATTCCTTTTTTTCTAGAAATATCACGGGCAACATTAATATCTGATTTTCTTAAAACACTATGAGCCAGTTTATTTAGTAAAATAAAATAATTAAATAATTAATAATTACTATAAATAATTCAATTACCTTTTTCACATAAATCATGTTACTTTTTAAATTTTCATGTTACCTTTCTATTTTTTCTAACTAAAATCTCTATCAATTTAGATCAATCAAATCTGAATCGGATTCATTCACGAGCCTAATTAAAAGTTAGTATTTGGATAAGAACGAATAAAGTAAACAAATGATGAGAGAGGATGTCATTTTATGCTTATTCGAAAAAATAGAAAAGCTTCTTGCTGCCATTGTTACTACTGTTTTATAAAGTACTACTTTTAGTGTAAGAAATGTGCTTGATATACTCTAATATATGATTCTAATATATGACGAAGAATCTTGAGGTGGTGTAAAAAATGTGCTTGATATACTCTAATATATGATGAAGAATCTTGAGGTAACTACATGACTACATGAGAGTACCGACACATGCTTTTTGGACCTGAAAAAGATTTTTTTTTTACTTTTGGTTAATTAATCTAGCTATAATTACATCTTCACGAGCACCAAGGCAAATGATTTTCATGTACTTCTACACTAGCTACAAGTTGTTTTTGATGTTATAGTAAAACCTTGTTAAATTAATATTATCTTAAAACCCATGCGAAGCACGAATTTTTTTTTATTTTAATATTATATGAATTTTTTCATTTATTTAAATTAATTTTTTAAAACATGAATTTTGAAGGCTTACATTTTTATATGAGATGATTCGATAATAATTATATAAATGTTATCTGTTGATGAGTGGATTTCGTAACAACTTTTGTGAGGTTCTCGATGAGTTGTAAGGCTAACGATCAACTGTTCAATGGATGATTTGGGTTGTGTTTGTGGGGTTGTGCTGAGCTCGAGGGTGTCTCCAATAATCTCAGATGCCTTTAGAGAAAATTAGAGAGCTGTTATTCGTCCTCCCCTCAAGGTGCCTACGTATCCTTATATAGGAATCAAGCTCACGTAGTTCTAATGCGACTCTGTCTCTGCTGGAATAGCTGTGTTCGATTACCTAGTTCGTGTTGGACTCAGGTTCCTTTAGAGCCTTTCACGAATTAGTTGTGGGAATAGAGTAGAACTCGAGTTCATACCCCATTCTAATTCTCTCGTATATTAGAGATATTCTAGGATCATCTGCGCCCTAGAATTGTACTCCAATAATAATGCGTTTATCTATTCTAGATAGCTTCTAGAATGTTCTGTCGGTCATACTTAGGAACCTGGTGCCCAGGAACCTTTATCACAGGAGCCTGTTTCTCAGGAACCTCCTTATTTCGGGACATATTGTTTAGGAACCTCTTTCTAGGTACCTGTACCTGCACAAATAACAAATATGTTAGGCTGGATAACTCATCTAATATCTTTGCATGTTCTTACCTCTTTTTGTGGCAGCAACTGTATTAATTTGAACTCTTCTACTTAAGGGAACCTGGTCTTCGAATGATCTATTCAGCTTCCAGACCTTTAGGAACCTCCTGGTATTCATAGTTTCTTGATCATTTCTCTGTCGGATGTTCATTTCTTCATATCTAATTCTTCATATTGTGTGCTGGATCTATCTTCTTGCTCACGTGGATTAAATCCTCAAGCCTAATGGGCCTAAATCCAGTCCATGGCGATTTTGGGCACAACAAGTACCCCCCGGTTCCTTGAAACAATGCAATGTGAAAAGAACCTATCTTGCTCTCTGATCATGGGTTCAATGCTGAAACTTTCTTTTCACAATTACCCACTCCAATATTGTACATCCAAGTCTACATGAGCTAACTCGGCGTAGGAAACAGGACATAGAATATTTTCATTGAATACAACCTTTACTAAGCTTCTTTTTTTTAAGGAACCTGTTCTGGCATTATTTTCTTCAAATCATAGCTTCTCGAAATCAACTCAGTATTTGCGTTTAGCTTCCTAGGGAAGCTAATTTGACTCTTATCTCATTTCCTCGAATTTTAAAAATTCACATGAGATAATCTTCAACTAAAAATATCTGGAAGTGATAATTCAAAATTTGAAAGAAAACTTATCACTTACCCATCGAGCAGTTAATGTAATCTCTTCCCAAGGTTTACACGCCTCTTGCGCGTGTATCTCTTTAATTACTGTTCCAATAGATCGTTGCCACGTGTTTATTACTGCCTCCTATTTACCTCGATTATATAAACACATGAACGGATTCATCTTCATTTTTTACCTTTACCAAATACTTTCTAAAACCTTTAGAGAGAGAGAGAAAGAAGGAGTCCGATGGTCATCAGCTTAATCCAAACCCTCAGTCGCTGTCTTTTTCAATCCAAGGTATGGTTCTGACTCATTTTCTCCTGTTCTTTAACATTCTTTATTCGCTTTTCAACTATGTGCTTACTTCAATCTTGCATGTTGTCTTTTTTCCGATAAATGTTTCTATATATTCTTCATATCTCACACACACGATCATTCACGATATCTTCTCTACTGGTGGTTCCATCATCGATTTATGGCCTCATCACTATGATTTTACTGAAAAATTTTGACTATATGTTTATCTTCTATCTCGATTCGTTTCGTATTCATGTCGTGGTTCATGCTTATCACTATTAGTGTACAACCTCCGCATAACTCTTAAAAGAACTTGTATAGCATAGCCTCAGTAATTTAATCGCCACTAGACCACAGATTTACCATTAAGAATTCCAAAGTCTGGCCTTTCTTCGTCTATTTCTTGCAGATGTCTTCTGATTCAACACATTCTGACCACCTCTCTTCAGTAAAACCTGTTTTTGCCACATCTGTAAGCAATAGAACTAGGTCTAGGGTCTTGATCCCTGACACTAGTGAACCTCAAGACATTCTAATTAAACCTCCAAATGCTACCGATCCCTTAAGACCTTTAAGCTTAATTGACTTAGGAGATGATTAGTCTGATAATGAAGAGGTATCAAAACCCGATCTTGAGCTTGAGTCCTTCCTTGAACCCGACTTTCGAAGTGAGATATCTGTAGAAAGAGAACCATTCAAATAAGAGATTGTCCCTTTTTATTAAAAATCTGATTCCATCATGACCTCAGTTAAACTAGAAAGACTATTCGAGGAATGTCACCGCCCTGTCTGTAATATAACAATCCCAGAACCTGGTGAGAGAGCTCACAGGTTTGATTTGAAAATCCCAAAACAAGGTATCCCTCATGCTGTTATCTCTGCTGCTTTCTTGAGGGTAGGCGTTTCCATGCCTCTTCATCCTTTCCTACGAGAGGTCCTTGACTTTTATAAACTAGCACCAATGCAACTCACCCCTAATTCTTATCGGTTAGCCATCAGCACCTTTATACTATACTCCAGCAAATTTACAGTTCCTTTGACAGCCCCTGAATTAGGCTATTTCTTCAGACTAAAAGACACTGGGAGAAGTTCTGGTTGTTTTTACCTTTCAGCCTGGCCTTGCCACCAGGGTCAGTGCATAAAAAATGTTAAACAAAACTTTGAACAATGGCCGGAACAGTTTCTGTATTGTTATAACTGCCCCTATGTCAGATATGAGTTTAATTGTTGACCCAATATTCCTAAGCAAACCATCCTTATTGGAGTTTGTTTGGAAAGAGCAACTGAGATTCTGAAACTATCAGCCTCCACTAGAGATTGTTTGATTTTGATGACTCCTGATAACCTGATTGCCTTAGCTTTTATTCATTCAACTTCTGGTATGAGCTTCTTCGTAGTTATGCTTCTCTTATTAACTGTATATATGCAATTACATTCGTTTGCTTCATATATATACCTCTAATCTTAATTTATTGGCTTATGCAGACATGGTTCCCAAGGTTCCTTCCTTTGTTAAACGAACCAAAAACGTAGATGAGATCTTCAAAACTGAGGACAAGGAGGTTCCGCACGTTGCAACTTCTATAAGTCAAGTTCCTACTCCAGCATCCACTCAGAACCAACCATCAAACTCCTCCAAACGCAAGCTTGCTCAAACCACACTTGATCTTTCTAGAAGTTCGCAAACTAGATCCATGAAGAAAGGCAAGGCTGTGTAGGTCGAATCAACTGTGGCCCAGAATCAATTTAAAGAATTGATTGATACTCATGTGCTTCCGGAAGCAGTTGCTAGCTGGGCCAAGATGGATTCCACTGAAGCTATGCATGCCATGAGGTTCTCTGCTGCACAAAATGCATTTTTCCTTTTCAATCACATTTGCTCAGGAAGCTACCTGAGGCTTTTCTCGTGCCCAGGAAGCTACCTGGGACTTTTTCTTGATGCCCAGGAAGCTACCTGGGGCTTTTTCTCGATGCCCAGGAAGCTACCTGGGGCTTTTTCTCGATGCCCAGGAAGCTACCTGGGACTTTTTCATATCAATCATTTGTAGTCCACGTATTCTGTCAAATCGTATTCATACTTCTCAGAACCTTTTCGACTCAGGTTCACATCCATATTCGTATACTGTCATTGCTACAGGAACCTGTTCGCCAAGGTAACCTGTTTTACAAGTACTAAAACAAGTACTTAAAATTTTCAAATTGGCATATGAAAAGGCTAATCATATCATGCACAATACTGTCTAAGTAGGAATACTACCCCCGGTTCTTTTGGGTAATTATTGTTACGTAAAAGAACTATTAGGAAGCTATAATCATCAATACTGCAATCAACAAATTCAACGCAGAGCTATCAATGCTTAATAAAGAAAACTGTCTTGGAAATAGGAAGGTTCACATCAAGTACCCCCCGATTACATGCAAAATTAAATACTTGAATCAATAATTCTGGGCAGCTATAACTAATAAGCTACCTTTATTCTTGGGCTGAAAGAGCCTTACTTTTCTTAAGAAAGCATAAAGAAAATTACTGGTAATACTTCTTGAGATGCTCTGCATTCCAAGCTCTCGAAATGAGGTTCCCATCCATATCCATCAAATGGTAGGTTCCTTCCCAAATGGCTGACTTTATCTGGTAAGGTCCTTCCCAATTCGCTCCAAAAGCTCCATGTGCCAGAACTTTGGTATTTGGCATAACTTTTCTCAAAACTAGGTCTCCAACTTTAAAAGGTCTTGCTCTCACCTTTTTGTTGTAATACCTTCGAACTCTCTGCTGATATGCTGCTAACTTCACCTACGAATCTGTCATTAACTCTTCGATCATATCCAAGTAAAGCCTATGATTGACCTCATTGTTCTCGGGGTCATCATGCTTTCTTCTCAAGGAACCTGTTCCAACTTCCACAGGTACCATAGCTTCACAACCATAAGTGAGAGTAAAAGGGGACTCACCAGTTGTATTTCTTGGAGTGGTATTGTACGACCACAAGACTCCAGGAAGCTCCTCAGGCCAGCTTCCTTTCTTATCTTCAAGCCTTGTCTTCAAAGTATGCTTGATAATTTTGTTCACGGCTTCAGTTTGTCCATTACTCTGCGGATAATACACTGCTGAAAATGCCTTCTGAATTCCAAAATGCTCACACAATCCTCTAAGCTCTTTGCTATCAAACTGCTTCCCGTTGTCAGATATAAGCTTTTGGGGAAGTCCAAACCTGCAAATTATTGCTCGAAAAACAAACTCAGTTAGTTTCAAAGCGGTAATCTTAGCAAGTGGCTCTGCTTCTGCCCACTTTGTGAAGTAATCAACTGCTATCACTGCATATTTTACTCCACCCTTTCCAGTCGGGAGCTCCCCAATGAGATCTATCCCCCAAACTGCAAATGACCAAGGGCTGACAATCTGTTTAATAGGAGCTACAGGTCTGTTATTTAAATTTGTAAATCTCTAGCACTTGTTGCATGCCTGTACAAATTTATAAGCATCTGTTTTGATGGTTGGCCAGAAGTATCCTTGTCGAAGAACTTTCAAAGCTAAAGAACCACCCCCCGAGCGATTTCCACACACTCCTTCATGAATCTCTTCGAGAATATATCTGCACTGCTCTCCTGCTATACATTTACGCAAAGGCTGATTGAAACCTCGCTTATATAAGACCCCATCATAAAGGACATACTTGGCAACATGATATTTCAACCTTCTGGCCTTATCTTGATAAGAAGGTATCTCCTTTTTTGTCAAATAAATATAGATAGGAGTCATCCATGAATCTTCAACTGGAAATTCAATGTCCATTACCTCTTCTTTAAAGACACTAGGTTGCTCTTGAATTTGAAGGGGAATCACACCAAGCAATGTGGATTCTCTCTGCGAACCTAATTTAGTTAATGCATCTGCATTTGTGTTTTGTCCTCGAGGTATCTGATCTAACTTCACTTCTCTGAACCTTGCAAGTAACTCCTGGGAGTACCTCAAATACAAGTCTGTTCGTGGACCTCTTGCTTGGAATCCACCTCGAATCTACCATACAACTAACATTGAGTCACTGAACACTCTGATATTTTCGACTTTCATCTCTAATGCTAACTTGAGCCCTGCAATTAGCGCCTCATACTCTGCATCATTATTAGTGGCCCTAAAAGTGAAGTGAATCGAACTATGCAATCTATGTCCTTCCGAACTGACCAACTCTATGCCTGCACCTGATCCATTACTGTTAGCAGCTCCATCTACATACAACGTCCACCAAGGTGCACAATTATCATCTTCTATCTGCTCTTTTTCCAACTCTTTCGGCACCTCCTGGCCAGTAACCTCCACATGAGGTGGAAATTCAATCAAGAAATCTGCCAAAGCTTGGGCTTTAATTGCTGTCTTAGGCTTATATTCTATGTCAAATTGCCCTAATTCCACAGTCCACTTTAACATTCTTCCCGAAGTTTCTGTCCTGTGCATCACCTGTCTAAGTGGATATGAGGTTCGCACTTCAATCTTGTGAGCCTGAAAATAAGGTCACAGCTTTCTGGAAGCTAAAATCAGAGCATACACCAACTTCTCCATTCCTGTATACCTTGTTTCTGCATCAAGCAACCTTTTACTGACATAATAAACCGGGCTCTGTTGTGCATCTTCTTCTCGAACTAAGACTGCACTGATAGAATACTCTGACACAGCTAAGTAGAGTACCAATGTCTCTCCATCAACAGGTTTAGCTAACAAGGGAGGGCTTCCCAAATGCTCTTTCAGTTTCCCAAAAGCTATCTCACGCTCCTCGGTCCACTCAAACTTACTTCCCTTCTTTATAGCTTTAAAGAATTCTTGACATTTATCTGTAGACCTCGAGATGAATCTGTTCAAAGCTGCAACTCTTCCTGTAAGAGACTGAACCTCCCTCACAGTTCTTGGTGACTTCATATCAATTAATGCTTTAATCTTGGCTGGATTTGCTTCTATACCTCTGTGATTTACCATGAACCCTAGGAATTTACCAGATTCCATACCAAATACACACTTCTGGGGGTTTTGCTTCATTCTATACTTTCACAAAATTCCAAACATCTCTTCTAAGTGCTTCACATGATCAACAACTTCCTTAGATTTAACCAACATATCATCCACATATACTTCCATGGTTTTGCCAATTTGCTCTTTAAACATCATGTTTACTAATCGTTGATACGTGGCTCCAGCATTAATCAATCCAAATGGCATGCAAACATAACAGTAAAGGCCTCTATCCGTAATAAAAGAAGTATGTTCCTGATTAGGTTCATACATAGGGATTTGATTATAACCTGAATATGCATCCATGAAGTTGAGTAAGGCATGTCCAGCTGTTGCATCTACTAGCTGATCAATTCGTGGCAGTGGGAAGCTATTTTTTGGGCATGCTTTGTTGAGATCTGTGAAGTCTACACATGTCCTCCATTTTCCATTAGGCTTCTTTACCAACAAAGGATTCGCCAACCATATAGGATAAAAAGATTCCTTGACCAAACCTGCATCTAGTAACCTATCAACCTCTTCTTTCAATGCCTGAGCTCTCTCTCCACTAACTGGTCTTCGCTTTTGTCTCACACCTTTTTTCTCTGGATCAACATTCAATTTATGGCACATAACCTTTGGATCTATTCCCTCCATGTCTGCATGGCACCAAGCAAAAACATCCAAATTCTAACTCAAGAAGGAAATAAGGGATTTCTTCAAAGTAGGTTCCAAATGAGCTCCAATCTTCAAAACCTTCGTACCATCTTTATCTTCACATCCTGTGTTTCACCAGCTGGTCCATCCTTTACCACCGTTTCTGGCATTCGAGGATCCAAATCTATATCCATCTCTGCAACCGAATCTCTTTGAAGTTCTTCCACAACAAGTGATACAGGTGCTTCCTGTATAACATTTCTTCTCTTAGCAACTGGCTGACTATCCTCACTATTTCCACTGTGCTTGAATTTTCGAGAATTCTCAGAATCCAATTCCTCTGTCATACACACATCACCATCGTCATCTATAGGGGGTGTATTTTTTAAGAGCAAGTATGGGGTATCCGACCCCTGAAAAACTGGAATCTCAGCATGAGGTTCCTCTTCTATGACTTCTTCAATTCTCACTACTCTGCATGATGCTGACACGAAACCCTCTAATAGCTGGCTACGTAGATCAACTGTTATGTCATCCGGATTCTTCCCTGGAAAATCATCAGGAACCTCGTCTATTGGCTCAGGTAGCTTAGCATCCTTAGCAGCATGTTACAAAGCTTTTGTGTAGCATTCTCTCGACTCATAATGACAACCTCGAACTATACCAATGCCACATGGTGTTGGAAACTTCATAGTTAGGTGATAAATCGAGGTTACCACCCTTATCTCTTTCAGAATTGGTCTCCCAATGATAGCATTATAATTCATGTTGTCTTCTATAACAATAAATTCTGATAACTGTGTAATGCAACAAGGCTTATCTCCTAGAGTCACTGGTAAAACCATAAAAGGTATCCTTTGTTGGAGTTAAGTCTTTATCCAGAAAATGCATCTTCTAGAAAGCTGAATACGACAGTAGATTCACATAGCTTCCATTATCCACTAACACTCGATGAACCTCATAAGACCCGATTCCTGCTTCAATTACCAAAGCATCTATGTGGGGATGATGTACCCAAGAGGCATCTTCTTCAGTAAAAGTGAAATCTGCATCTTCTCCTCTAAATAATCTGGGCGACCTCTTTGACAGATTACAAACATTGGTTAATGGTCGCTCCATAGCTTCTCGGGTATATCTTTCCATGGCGTTTCTGCCACTTCCTCCCACATGGGGACCTCCTATGATAGTTCGTATGCATCTAGTTTTAGGTGGCCCTTCTATCAACACAGGTTCCGGCACCTTTTGCGTCTTCTCCTCTCTGTACTTCTTTCCTTCCTGAGCTACCCATTCAGTCAACTGCCCTTGCCTAATCAAAGTTTCAATTAGATCCCTCAGATGGCGATAGTCTGCCGTATTATGACCATTGTTGTCATGAAAATCGCAATACGGGCGCTCATTCTTATTTCCTGGAGGACCCGTTCTGAGAGGCTTCCTAAACCAGGATGACTTCTCATTCACAGCATAAATATGGTCAATCGGAGCTACCAAAGGGGTAAAAGTTTCATAAACAGGTCTTTCCTTCTTGAGATTATTATAGGAAGCTGGTGGCAGCACCTGGTTTATAGCAGTCCTGGTAGGATTCATAGCCTCCACCTAAGGCTTGACTTGAGACGTACGACTAACCACCTTCTTATTGTCACAGTTGTTAGGACTTCTTGGCCTTGACCTCTTATTTCCTGACCATCCACCTTGCTTCTCATAATCTGGATCCTTCTTTAAATCAGCTAAAGATTCTTCAACCAAACGAAAAGACTATGCCTGAGAGTAGAAATTCGCCGGGGTCTCAGGTTCCTTCCCTTGCAAATCTTTCCAGAAATCAGAACCCCTTTTTACCCCAGCTATTAAGAAATTCTTTATGGTTTCCTCAGATGCTTTCCTAACCTTTGGAACCTCTGTATTGAACCTCTTACAATATTCTGTCAACGTCTCACCAGGTCTATGCTTGATGTTTGCTAAGGTATTGGTAGGTGGTGCAAATGCTACTGATGCCTTAAACTGAGTTACAAAGAGCCTTCCCATGCTTTCCCAGGAACCAATAGAATCAGCAGGTAGCCTCTTGAACCATTGATGAGCTCCACCTTGTAGGGTTGCAGCAAGTAGGGGTGTGCACGGGTCGGTTCGGCTCGGTTTTTACCGAAAACCGTTACCAAACCGTACATCTCGGTTCGGTTCGGTTTTTACCTATTAACCGTAACCGAACCGTCGGGACGGTTTTTTTCGGTTCGGTTAACCGTTTGTCGATTTCGGTTTTTTTTCGGTTTTTTATTTTTAATACTTAATACCTTAATATCATGTTAATAAAAATTTGTAAATGTCATCTTAACATTTGTGATAATATTTTTAATAACAAAAGAGTTTAAAATTTAATTATTACCTTACCATTCTATGAGGAGTTACCATTCTATAACAAAAGAATTTAAAATTTAATTTTAATTATTAAAATTTAATATCAGGAAACTTTTTGCAATATATGAGGCTTTGTGACTTGTTGAGCAGTCACCATTTTTCAATAATAAGGAAAGAAAAAGATAGATAGCTGAATAAGAGTACTTGTCTATTTGTTTGTGTATTGGACAATGTGACTGTGTAAGTGAATGGTCACAATATAATGTGACGGTATGGTTTTAGGGAAGTTCTACTAGCTTTTGTCTTGTTTACTATATAAATTCCTATATTTATATAAGTATATAATATAAAATTATAAATTATTAAAATAATATATTTCCGGTTCGGTTTTTCGGTTCGGTTATTGGGACAAAACCGTAACCGTTACCAAACCATTCCGTCGGTTCGGTTCGGTTACGGTTTTTTTCGGTTTTTGTCGGTTACGGTTTTTTTCGGTGCGGTTTTTCGGTTTTTCGGCTCGGTTTCGGTTTTTCGGTTTTATTTTGCTCACCCCTAGCAGCAAGTAACCTACACCTAGTGGCTTCTTTCACCTGATAGACATCCATCTCTGTGTCGAAACGACTTAAGTACTCAATAGGGTCCGTGGTTCCATCAAACTTCAATTCATTCGAAGGCCTATAGGACTTGGGTAAAGCTGACTTTCGAACCTTCTTGGTAAAAGGAGAAGCAGTTATGGGTCTAGCAGCGAGATTCTTCTCATCATTGAGTTGAGCCAGTATTTTCTTTATATCTTCAGCAGTTACCTCTCCAATAGCATCTGTCTTGGATTGCTTACTTACTCCTTCATCATCCTGTGACTCAGCAGTACTAGACTCCTTACTTGTTTCCTCTGAATCTGTCTCGTCATCCTCAATTATCTCAACAGATGGCTCCTTATCTTTCTTTTTCTTATGCGAGGAACCTCATGTTTTAACCTTCTTTTTAGACTCAGTGCGAACCTGGGATTGCACCTTCCTAGCAGGAGTTTTATTCTTCTCAGGATTATCTTGTTCTTCTTCATCACCATCATGCTTTGGTTCTTCCCCCTCTTCTGGAATCTCTTCCTCTTCTCCTAGTTCTTTGTCCTCAAAGTCTAGTTGTTTAGGAGTAACCTTCGATTTCTTTTCCTTTTTTGTCTTCTTTTTCTTCTTTCCTGAAGCTTGCTCTAAAGTTGACAATCATTCTCCAAAAGTCTTCAATACCTCCAGCACATCTGCTGAGGTAACCTTCTTTCCTTGGGGAACATGTTCCTCCTCGTCATGAGTTTTCTCCACAGAACGGGTTGCTTCGCTATCTGATTGCCTGCCATCTTTCCACTCTTAAGATGTTAACTCCCCTATTTCTAGTGCCAATGTTGATGAGGGGATTTCGTAACAACTTTTGTGAGGTTCTCGATGAGTTGTAAGGCTAACGATCAAATGTTCAATGGATGATTTGGGTTGTGTTTGTGGGGTTGAGCTGAGCTCGAGGGTGTCTCCAATAATCTCAGATGCCTTTGGAGAAAATTAGAGAGCTGTTATTCGTCCTCCCCTCAAGGTGCCTATGTATCCTTATATAGGAATCAAGCTCACGTAGTTCTAATGCGACTCTGTCTCTGCTGGAATAGCTGTGTTCGATTACCTAGTTCGTGTTGGACTCAGGTTCCTTTAAAGCCTTTCACGAACTAGTTGTGGGAATAGAGTAGAACTCGAGTTCAAACCGCATTCTAATTCTCTCGTATATTGGAGATATTCTAGGATCATCTGCGCCCTAGAATTGTACTCCAATAATAATCCGTTTATCAATTCTATATAGCTTCTAGAACGTTCTATCGGTCATACTTAGGAACCTGGTGCCCAGGAACCTATATCACAGGAGCCTGTTTTTCAGGAACCTCCTTATTTTGGGACATATTGTTTAGGAAACTCTTTCTAGGTACCTGTACCTGCACAAATAACAAATATGTTAGGCTGGATAACTCATCTAATATCTTTGCATGTTCTTACCTCTTTTTGTGGCAGCAACTATATTAATTCGAACTCTTCTACTTAAGGAAACCTGGTCTTCGAATGATCTATTCAGCTTCCAGACCTTTAGGAACCTCCTGATATTCATAGTTTCTTGATCATTTCTATGTCGGATGTTCATTTCTTCATATCTAATTCTTCATATTGTGTACTGGATCTATCTTCTTGCTCACGGGGATTAAATCCTCAAGCCTAATGGGCCTAAATCCAGCCCATGGCGATTTTGGGCACAACATTATCCGTGATATTTTTAAAATGGAGGAATTTTTGTTAGAAAATATAGAAAAAATGATAGATTTTAGTTAAAAAAGGTAATCGGTTAATTATTGGTAATTGTAAAATTATTATTTTATTTTATTAAATAGAATACCCGTGATATTATTAGAAAAAGATAGGATTTAGTTAGAAAAAATTAAAAAGAAAACATGTTCTAGGTGAAAAAGGTAGTTGATTAGTTTATAGTAATTATAATTTAATTATCTTATTTTACTAAATATAATTTCACATAATATTTTAGAAAAGGAGAAATTAATATTGTCCGTGATATTTCTATTAAAAAAGGATTTTAGTTAAAAAAATATAGAAAAGATGATACGCTTTAGCTGAAAAGGGTAATTGGTTAATTATTAATATTAAAATATTATTAGTTTATTTAATTAAATAGAACCGTCCTTGATATAATTGGAAAAAGAGATATTTTAGTTAGAGAAAATAGAAAGGTAACGTGAAAATTAAAAAGATGACATGATTTATGTGAAAAAGATAATTGATTAGCTTATATAACTATAATTTAATTATGTCATTTTACTAAATAAAATTGCTCATAGCTTTTAGAAAATGAGAAATTAATGTTATCCGTGATATTTCTAGAAAAAAAGGAATTTAACTAAAAAAAATAGAAAAGATGATGTTTTTGCTGAAATGGTAATCGGTTAATTATTAGTATTATTATTTTATTTTTATTAAATAGAAACATTTGTGATATAATTGAAAAAAGAGAGATTTTAGTAAGAGAAAAGAAAAAAGGTAACGTGTTTTGGCTGAAAATGGTAACCGTCCATGATATAATTGGAAAAAGAGAGATGTTAGTTAGAGAAAAAAGAAAAGGTAACGTGTTTTGGGTGAAACAAGGTAATTGATTAGTTAATAATAATTATAATATAGTTATGTTATTTTATTAAATTAAACTGCTTGTACTATTTTAAAAAAAGAGAAATTTTAGTTAAATAAAATTTGAAATATATTCTATTTTACCTGAAAAATGAAATTATTTAGTTATTAAAAAATAGAAAAGGTAATATGTTTAACCTGAAAAAGGAAATTGATTAATAAAGGGGAAATTTTAGTTAGATAAAATATAAAAGGATATTGTATTTTACCTGAAAAAGAAAATTATTTAGTTCTTGAAAAATAGATAAGATAATATGTTTAAACTTAAGAAAGAAATTGATTAGTTAGTAGATCTGTAATTGAGTAAGGGTAAATAAGTAAAATTACCAGGTACCGTACCGACCGACCAACCAAACTTTTAATGTTTCGGTTTTTTTTATAATAGTATAGATTTGATATTGTAATAAATTAATATTTTAAATATAAGTTTTTGTTCTAACCTAAATAATACTCTGTTGTGGAATAAAAACCAGGTTATGATTATGACGGCTAGGGTTTGTGAGCTTCGAGCTTTAATGGCTGCTTCTGTGTTCGAGACTTAACGGTCCTCACAGAATGCCTACGTATCTCTGTATTAGAGAATCAAGCCAAGAAAACGTAGTTCTGAAATGAGGGGTCAGACCCTTTATATAGGCTGAGAAACCCTAAAATCGTAGTAGGGTTAGGTGACTTGGTGGGCAAGTCACCGACTAGAAGAAGGTTCTAGTCTCCTTCCATGTATGAATCAGTTTCCATGTTGAAGTATGTATCTTGGAGGCTAAGTCAGGCAAGAGTAATATCCTTGTTTGACTCTTATTTGCTGAGCTGTTTTTACCCCTAATATTAATTACGAAATTAATATTATAGATAGGGATTGGGCCCATCTGGTGGGCCCCACGTTTGGACCATTCTAGGTCTAATTAATGCCATATTAAATATGTCTTTAGGGCTTACTTCTAGCCCATATCATTTGCCCCCCAGCTTCTAGGAAAACTGATCAGGTTTTCCTTGAAGTTATAACGGCCTTATTCGAGACTCGGGTTAGGGTTTATTACTCTTGAGCGAGCATTTTCAACAATATCATCTTAATGTAAAGCGTGGAGCGACCGACGCATTTACGACGATGTTGAACGACACTAATCAGTGTTAAACGGCACTACACAGCGCTAATTAGCCCCAAACAACGTTTAAACAATGTTAGACGATGTTAGAAGGTATATAACGGCACTAACAGCACCAATTGGTGCTAATAATTGCTTATTGGCACTAATCTGTGCTTAATCGGCACTAGTCTGTGCTAATCGGCACTAATCTGTGCTTAATCGGCACTAATCTGTGCTTAATCGGCACTAATCTGTGCTTAATCGGCACTAATCTGTGCTAATCTGCACTAATCTGTGCTTAATCTCGACCTCTTTTCATCATTAACAATCATCCGAGATTCGCTGAAAAAGTCGAGATTTAGGTTTAAAAAGTTCACTGAAAAAGTAGGGATCCAGGACCAAGAACTGAACCTAGACCGGCCGGATCCAGGTTCAGAAGTTGGTCGGCTGAACCCCCTTGAAATAGGCTGGTCGGCCGGGACCTGGTCCTCCGGGACCTGGTCCGCTGGACCTCCTCCGGGGGAGCTGGTCGGCCGGGACCTGGTCCTCCGGGACCTGGTCGGCTGGACCTCCTCCGGGGGAGCTGATCGGCCGGGACCTGGTCCTCCGGGACTTGGTCGGCTGGAATCTCTCTTCCGGGGGAGCTTAGTCAGAAGCTGGCCTTGAAACCTGAACTTAGACTCCTTCATGATTTTAAAAGAGAGTGTGGATCTAGGATCAGGAATCATCCGTGGTCCTAAGGATCAAGAATCTTGGTCTTGATTACGAATCGTCAGTTTGGTCGTTCATGACTTCATGGCTAACTTTGGCCTTCATGATTCATCTTGGCCTTCATGGCTCATCTTGGCCTCTCTTTAGCATTGGCAATCATCCGAGATTTGCTGAAAAAGTTTAGAACCATGTCCGAAATCACTTGCTGAAAAAGTTGGGATCCAGGACCAAGTACTGAACCTAGACCGGCCGGATCCAGGTTCAGAAGTTGGTCGGCTGAACCCCCTTAAAAGGAGCTGGTCGGCCGGGACCTGGTCCTCCGGGACCTGGTCGGCTGAACCTCCTCCGTGGGAGCTGGTCGGCCGGGACCTGGTCCTCCGGGACCTGGTCGGCTGAACCTCCTTCGTGGGAGCTGGTCGGCCGGGACCTGGTCCTCCGGGACCTGGCCGGCTGAGGCCCCTAGTGCGTCGCGGTCGATTGCTTCTTGGCTAGCTGGTCGACCCGGACGTGAAAATCATTCGCGATCTTGAGGATCAAGAACCTTGATCTGGATCTCAAGTCGTTATTATGGTCATTCATGACTTTGTTATCTTAAGGATCAAGGAACTTGACCTTGATCTTAGGCCGTCAGTTTGGTCATTCGTGACTTCCGACGATATTACTCATTTATTGCTCAAACATCAGCTATTTCTTCTTTGGCATATTTGAATTATAACGATCCTTTCTATATAAAACGAGCAATTTCTGTCCTTTTTTCATATTTAAACGATAGATGACCTGTAAACGCGAACAAGGCTGAACTTCAACCTATCATAGCAGGTCATACTTCTTTTATAAAAGAAGTGTGGTAGCTTTCATTTCATTCACTTCTTCACTTCTGAGTTTTCAAATTCTTAAGCTCTCTAGTTTTCAAGTAGCAAGATCAAGTTCCAGCTTTGTGATCAAGATGTCAGAAGGTGATCGCCCAATTGCTCCCCCGGTCTCCATGATGGAAGCTATGGCAAAGATGAGTAGAATGAGGACAACTAAAGGTAAAGAAGATATCAAACCTTCTTCATATGTTGAGCATAAATTTGAATCCTTGCTAGATCTGCTTAATATTATGAGGGACACATTCCCAAACTGTGCTAGCCTAGATTCTTTTAGAAGCCCCAGTAAATTGAAAGAAAAAGATGTCCAGGAAATAAAGGACTCATATCAATTTCCGAGTGCTATCAAAGTTCGTCTTCCAAAACCATCAGACAGAACTTGCAATTGGCATCCTGAGAGACTTTGTGTTTACTGGGGTGCCCTTGATGCTGGGTTCAGATTCCCCGTTGATAACTTCATTATTAGATTGTTGGCTGAATATCAGATCCATCCTTGTCAGTTGTATCCCAACTCTTGGAGATATATCTCTATATTTTTAATAAGATGCCGTCAATTGGGAATTCAACCGACTACTACATTATTTCGAAGTATCTTCGTGGCCAGTAATTCTTCCGATCAAAAGAAAGGATGGATCAGTCTCAAACACAGGGCCAAAATTCCACACATGGTGAACCCCTATTCTTTACCAGATTCCCAACATTTCTGGGAGAGAGAGTTTGCAGTTCTTGAATGGAAAGACGGTGATTGGGGTAACTTCTTCGTAAAGAGATTCGGAATTGTAGAAGATAGCAAACACTTCGTTTGCGACCTTGATGATTTGGAGTTACAGGATCGAGATTGGCTTCTTGCCGATGATGGCCGTACCCATTATAAAACTTTTCTGAATGAAAAGAACCTTATTGAAGCTGGCCTTAGCTTTCTTTCCGTTGAGGGTAATTTTCTTACTTGAGCTTCTTATGAACTCTGTTTGTTCTTATACCAATGTTTTCTCTTTGTATTTCAGCTGCGGAGGAGATTGACAACCGTCCTCAGAACCAGCCGATAGTGACAAAAAGAATGAAGAAAAAAGCTGAGGAACTACTGAATCCCGCCAAGCCTCGTATTCCCAACTTCTTGGAAGGTTGCTCCTAAGGCGGGAAGAGATCCCGTAATGTGGATGGAAGTATCAGAACCCCCTTCATGCCATCATGGGGTATATGCGAACAGGACTCGGTAGCTGGGAGTCCTGACTTAGCCCTAGACTGGTCCAAGCTTTCGATTACTCCTCCTGATAGACTGTCCTTACTCGCTGGGGACAAAATGAATGAGAATCAACTTCTGGGCTCCCAAGCCTTGTATCAAGTAAGATACTTTTCCTACCAATCCTGGTATATGATTTAGCCTTTGCATATTCCTTACACTTTGTCAACTTTGATTGCAGGCTAACGCCTACTTCCAATCTGTTTGTACCCAAGGCCTGGCTTTCAGGGATGAGAATATATCCTTGAAGACTGACTCAGCTAGGTTCAAGGAAGAAATTGATGACCTGCATTCTCAAGTTGCCCATGCTGAAGCGGATGCTTTATCCTCCCGCAAGCAACTGGCCTCCTTGGCTCAAAAGAAAATGAACGATGCCAACAAATTGATTAAGGCCTATCATATTTCCGAGGAATTTCTGAGTTTCATAGATCAACATGACGATGAGGTGCGTCCTTACAACATGTCTGTTGGTTGGGACAAGGCAATCAATGCTGTGAGTAGCAAACATCCCTCAGTGGTTACTTCCTCTGATTTTCCTTGCCCTTTCTGGAACATGGATGGCGAGAACCGTGCAACTCTTGCTTCTGGATCGGGGACCAAGATTGTTCCTCAAGCATCAGGTTCGGGTTCTAAAGGTAGCCATAGATCGTCGGGATCCAAGAGGCGTCCTCCAGCTGCTAGTCAAGACTCAAGTTCTTCGGGATCCCGTGGAAAGAAGCCCCCGCCTGCCAGGAAAGTTGGAGTTGTTCGACAACCGATCCCAGGCAAGAGGGTGATCCGTAACGAAGACAGTTCGACCTCATCGTCCGGGGAGGAGGAAACCGAAGATGTGGAGACTACTGCTCAGCCTATGGCGGTCGTTGATTAAACCGAGGAAGAGACTTCAGGTGAAGATTCCGGCGAGGAAGAGGATTCAGGTGAGGAGGAGTCGGGCGAGGATAGCAGCGAGGAAGAATCCCCAGCTAAGTAGGATGGGTTCCCCTATGGCCTTGCACGACCCTTATCTAGCCGTTTGTGGCTTTATTTTATCAGCTTTCAATCAATGTCCTTCGGGACTTAACTTTTATTCGTGTGTTGTAGCTTATTTTAAACCATAGCCCTTCGGGGCGTTTTATTTATGCATTTGTTTCCTTTATTCATATGCTTATTTACTTTCAGTACTTGATCTTTCCAGACTTGCACTCAACAGGTGCTTGGTACATAAACAAAACATAGAATAATAGAAAGGAAAACAGATTTGCATTAATAACTTGAAAGAGGGTTCAACCCTTACATAGATACTATGGTCCTACTCGGGGTACTAGTCCCTGGAATGGTTTCATCGAACCTTATTTCTATTTCTATCAATAAATAGCTAAAAGCCAAATCCTTACTAGGAAGGCTTATACATAATAAATCTTCAAGTTCAGAGCATGCCAAGTTCGGGGCACTTCATTCCCATCTAATGTCTCCAACTTGTATGATCCTCGTCCTAGCGTCTTTCTGACTCGATACGGTCCTTCCCAGTTGGGGGCTAATTTCCCTTTCTGGCCAACTCCAGAAGCCTCGATCTTTCTCAGGACTAAGTCACCTTGCTGAAAGAATCTCTCCTTAACCCTATGGTTGTAATAAAAGGACGCCTTCTTTTGATGCTCCGCATTTCTGGCGTTTGCCTCATCTCTAACTTCATCAATTAGATCTAGGGTGAGCCTCATGCCTTCTTCATTAGTCTCAGGTTCAAATGCCTCAACTCGAGGTGATGCATGCATGATTTCTAGTGGTACAACTGCTTCAGCTCCATAAGCTAGCAAAAACGGGGTTGCTCCCGTTGTCACCTTACAGGTGGTGCGATACGCCCATAGTATAGGCAGCAACTCATCCACCCAAGTATTCCTCGAGCGTTCGACCCTTTTCTTTAATCCATCCAGGATGATTCGATTGGCCACCTCGGCCTGCCCATTTGCTTATGGATGTGCCACTGAGGTAAAACGAAGCTCAATAGCATTTTCCTCACAATATTTCTTGAATTCCTCATTGTTAAACTGTGTCCTATTATCTGTCACAAGAATTCGCGGGATTCCATACCTACAAATTATGTTCTCCCAAAAGAACTGGGAAACTTGCTTGGTGGTTATCTTGGCTAAAGGCTTAGCCTCAATCCATTTAGTGAAGTAATCAATGGCGACAATCAGAAACTTCCTTTGTGCTGAAGCCATAGGGAAAGGACCAAGAATGTCCATCCCCCACATTGCAAACGGAATGGGAGAGCTGATTGAGGTTAATCTCTCAGGCGGTTGCCTTACAACAGGGGCGTATTTTTGACATCTGTCACACTTCTTGACATAATCCTGGGCATCTGCCAACATCTCTGGCCAATAGAATCCCAGGCGGGTAATCTTGTGAGCTAGGGCTCTGCCCCCCAAGTGCTGCCCACAAATCCCTTCATGAACTTCTTCCAATGCTTCTCTTGCCTCTTGGGGCCTTAAGCACTTCAAGTACGGGATGACAAACGATCTCTTGTATAAGATGCCTTCAATCAAGGCATATCTCAGTGCTCTCACTGACAATTTTCGTGCCTCCAAGGCATTGTCAGGGAGCCATCCGGTTTCTAGATGAGCTTTAATAGGATCTATCTAACAGCTTCCAACATCGATGGGTGCTACCAACTTAGAGTTGATGGTCGGGGCCTTCAAGACCTTGAAGTAAACACTTCCTGCATAATTCTCTATCTCAGAAGAAGCGAACTTAGAGAGGGCATCGGCCTTAACGTTCTCTTCCCTAGGAATGTGCTCCACATAGCACTCCTCAAACTGAGTCATAACAGCTTTCACGACTCTGAGGTATTTTGCCATAGTTTCATCCTTGGCCTCAAACTCACCATTCACTTGCGAGACTACCAATCTTGAATCTCCACACACTTTGAGGTTCTTGACCCTCATGACTCTGGCCAATCCCAATCCGGCTATTAATGCTTCATACTCAGCTTCATTGTTGGTTGTTGGAAAGTCCAACTTCAAAGCGTATTCAACTGTGAACCCATCGAGGCTTTGCAAAACCAAACCTGCACCACTAGATTTTGTTTTTGATGCTCCATCAAAATAGAGCACCCAATACTCTTTCTGGTCAGCTATAAGTTCTTCGTCTTTATCTTCGTTCTCAGGGGTGGTTATCATCTCCTGCCCCCCGACTTCTTGGTTGTCAATAGTGCATTTAACCACGAAGTCAGCCAATGCCTGAGCCTTAATGGCTGTCCGAGGCTTATACTTGATATCAAACTCTCCAAGCTCTATGGCCCATTTGATCAATCTTCCACTTGCTTTTGGACTGTGCAATATGCTTCTCAACTGTTGGTCTGTCAAGACTTCGATTTTATGAGCCTGAAAGTACGGTCTCAACTTCCTTGAGGCAGTAATCAATGCCAATGCAAACTTCTCAATGGGAGAGTAATTCAACTCTGCCCCGTGTAGCACCTTACTCACATAGTAGATGGGTTTCTGAACCTTCTTTTCTTCTTTGACAAGAACAGCACTCAATGCTTGTTCGGATACCGCCAGGTATAGGTAGAGAATCTCTCCAGGACTAGGTTTGGCCAACAACGGGGCTTCAGCCATGTATTTCTTCAACTATTCAAAGGCCTCTTGGCTCTCTGTGGTCCACTCAAAACTTTTCACCTTCTTTAATGCCTGAAAGAAAGGCAAGCATTTGTCACCAGACTTGGAGATGAATCTCCCTAGGGCCGCAACTCGGCCAGTTAATTTCTGTACATCTCGTATTGAGCGGGGTGACCCCATATCCAGGATAGCCTTAATCTTGTCCGGGTTGGCCTCTATGCCTCTTTTGGAAACCATCAGCCCCAAAAATTTTCCTGATCCAACACCAAAAGCATACTTGGCTGGATTTAGCATCATCTTATGGTGCCTGAGCACTTCAAATGCCTCTCTGAGGTGCCTTATGTGATCTGCCTTGAGTAGGCTCTTGACTAACATGTCATCAACATAGACCTCCATGGTCTTTCCAATTAAATGGGCAAATATCTTATTCACCAGCCGTTGGTAAGTAGCCCCTGCATTCTTTAATCCAAAAGCCATAACAAGATAGCAGAAAACACCAAAATCAGTTATGAAAGATACCTTAGGAATGTCGTCCTTGTGCATCTTAATCTGATTGTATCCACTGAAACCATCCATGAAGCTCAACATTTCATGTCTAGCGGTGGCATCTATCAACATATCAATTCTAGGCAGAGGAAAACAGTCCTATGGGCATGCATCGTTCAAATCTGTGAAGTCGATACACATTCTCCACTTTCCATTCGCTTTCTTGACCATGACGGGATTAGCCAACCATTCAGGGAACTGAATCTCCTCAATAAATCCAGCTTCCAAAAGCTTATCAACCTCTTGCTTAATGGCCTCTTGCCTTTCAGGAGCAAAATTTCTCTTTTTCTGCTTTATTTTCTTCCGTTCAGGATCGACGTTCAACCTATGAGTTATAAGTTGGGGGTCAATTCCTGGCATATCCGCTGCTGTCCAAGCAAACACATCGCTATTCTCTTGCAAGAATGCTGTCAATTCGCCCTTCAGGGGTTCCTTCAGAGATGCTCTTATGTATGTAACCTTTTCCGGGTCGCCCAACTCCAGAGGGACGGGTACTAAATCCTCTGCTGGCTTCCCTCGCTGTTCATCATCACTACGGACATCCATGTCTTCAATCGGGAGTACCTGCCCCCCGACTCCATCAGCTCTTAGGGCGGATACATAACAACTTCTTGCCATCTTCTGGTCGCCTTTTTGTTCTCCGACCCCATTTCGGGTTGGAAATTTAATTTTCATGTGATATGTTGAGGCCACGGCCTTGAACGCATGAAGTCCAGTCCTTCCCAGGATTGCGTTATAAGTCGAGGCTGCCTTAATTACCAGAAAATTTAGCATTCGAGTAGCTTCCTTAGGTTCCTGCCCGATTGTCATGGGTAACTGGATAGTACCCTCGACCTTGGACTCAACTCCATTGAATCCATAAATGGGCATGTTAGTCGGAGTCAGCTGAGAATCGGTATATCCCATCTTCACAAAAGCATCATGAAACAGAATGTCAACAGAAGCTCCATTGTCTATCAAGACTCGTTTTACCTCCGAGTTCCCAATCACAGGGGTTATAACTAATGGGTCAACATGGGGGAATTTCACCCCTTCAAGGTCAGAGTCATCAAAACCAATTACGATTTCAGTTCTAGCACGCTTCGGGGCTTCTCCCACAATGTGCATCACCTCCCTTGCGTATGCCTTTCGAGAGTTTCGAGTTGTACCGGCCGCTGTCGGGCCTCCCCAGATCATGTTGATAACTGGCCCTCGGGGCTGCGTGTTACGGTCACGATCATTATCCCTTCTATCATTGTTCCTCCTTTCGTAGTCCCTTCTTTGGGTTCCACGATCTTCACCCTTGGTGAAGTTACTCAGTTTTCCTTTGCGGATTAGAAATTCGATCTCATCCTTTAACTGCCTACAATCATCTGTATCATGCCCCACATCTCGGTGGAACCGACAATATTGATCCTTGTTCCTCTTTGCGGGGTCTCCCCTGAGTGGCTTCGGCCATCGGAAGTCCTTATCCTTCTCAATTTCCAACAGGATTTGACTTCTAGGGGCATTTAACCTTGCATAGTCAGAGAACCTTGGTCCCAAGCTCTTTTTTGGTGGTGAATCAGAGTCTTTGCTAGTTCGGGGATACTTGTCCCTAGCATCGTACTCCTGCTCTTGCTTGCGCTTTTTTGTATCATTGTTCCCCCGACCATTGCCTACTGTGACTTCCTTCTTCGTGCTATCTTCGGCCTTGATGTACTTATCAGCCCTTCGCTGGAGATCAGCCATATTCTCCGGGGGATGCTTTGCCAATGATCTCTTAAAGTACAGGTCAGTGGTACCATGCTCCAAGGCTACCATTGCAACCTTATTGTCCAGATCAGTGATGTTCAGAGTCTCCTTGGTGAACCTCTTAAGATAGTCTCTCAGACTTTCGTTCTTCCCTTGTACCACATACATAAGAGATGCAGAGCTTTTCTCATGCGCTCTTCCGCTGATAAACTGACTAATAAAAGCAGCACTCAACTCCTTAAAGGAACCAATCGAGTTTGCAGGAAGCTGACTATACCATCTTTGAGCCATGCCTGATAAAGTTTGAGGGAATGCCCTACACTTCAAAGCGTCGCTTGCAGGCTGCAACAGCAGTGCGTTTGAGAATGTTCTAACGTGGTTTGCAGGATCACCCATTCCATCATAAGCTTTAATTGTTGGCATCTTAAACTTCTTTGAGATACGAGCATTCATCACGTCCTCAGTAAACGGAGGTGTGGGATCATCAGGGTCTCCAAGTGGCATCAAATCCTTGGGGTTGCTCTTGGGGGTTTCCACCCTCGTTGTTCTTCCAGTTGGGGCGGTGGCCCTCCTTTGCCTTCTCGAAGGCCTCTCCAGATCTATAAAGGGAATCGGTCCTGATGTTGGAGGTGGTAAAGTCTGATTTGTTCTGGCTTGTTCCCTGGCCATATCTTCCTTTTATCTTAAGATCTCGGCTTCATAAGCCTTAATCCTCTCAGTAGCTGTTGAAGGGAGTCCATCATGGGTAGTTTGAGTTCTTCCCAGAGGTTCTTTACTTGCACGTCGCCTCCTTGGAGCTTCATCACGCTCGTAATCATCGTCAGAAGATGATTCATCCGTATAAGGACCAGAAAAATCACGATAATCTCGATCTCGAATATACAGGGCATGACCACTTGGTTCAGCTCCGTAGTTAGGCATCCCGTACATTGGATCGGTGCTTATGGGGAGATCCGTAGTGTGGATCTGAACCCCTCGCGGAGGGTTGTTGGGGTCTACAATCAAGGAAGAAATCCCCACCTGGAGGGGGTTAGTCCCTGGAATTGTGTGGACGATCGGAGGTAGCGTACTCTCAACATGGGAAGTCGTCCCTAGGGGTTGAGAAACTTGATGCGGAACGATAGTCCCGGATGCTGGAGGTATTTGTTCAGTGAGGGGCGGAGCAGAGCTAAGAGGTAGAGCCTCGGTTGCAATTGGCTCTGTAATTGCTGGTGTCCTTCGTGTGTTAACCATGGTTGATGTCTTCTTCCCACAGACGGCGCCAAATGTTGTGGAATAAAAACTAGGTTATGATTATGACGGCTAGGGTTTGTGAGCTTCGAGCTTTAATGGCTGCTTCTGTGTTCGAGACTTAACGGTCCTCACAGAATGCCTACGTATCTCTGTATTAGAGAATCAAGCCAAGAAAACGTAGTTCTGAGATGAGGGGTCAGACCCTTTATATAGGCTGAGAAACCCTAAAATCGTAGTAGGGTTAGGTGACTTGGTGGGCAAGTCACCGACTAGAAGAAGGTTCTAGTCTCCTTCCATGTATGAATCAGTTTCCATGTTGAAGTATGTATCTTGGAGGCTAAGTCAGGCAAGAGTAATATCCTTGTTTGACTCTTATTTGCTGAGCTGTTTTTACCCCTAATATTAATTACGAAATTAATATTATAGATAGGGATTGGGCCCATCTGGTGGGCCCCACGTTTGGACCATTCTAGGTCTAATTAATGCCATATTAAATGTGTCTTTAGGGCTTACTTCTAGCCCATATCATTTGCCCCCCAACTTCTAGGAAAACTGATCAGGTTTTCCTTGAAGTTATAACGGCCTTATTCGAGACTCGGGTTAGGGTTTATTACTCTTGAGCGAGCATTTTCAACAATATCATCTTAATGTAAAGCGTGGAGCGACCGACGCATTTACGACGATGTTGAATGACACTAATCAGTGTTAAACGGCACTACACAGCGCTAATTAGCCCCAAACAACGTTTAAACAATGTTAGACGATGTTAGAAGGTATATAACGGCACTAACAGCACCAATTGGTGCTAATAATTGCTTATTGGCACTAATCTGTGCTTAATCGGCACTAGTCTGTGCTAATCGGCACTAATCTGTGCTTAATCGGCACTAATCTGTGCTAATCTGCACTAATCTGTGCTTAATCGGCACTAATCTGTGCTTAATCGGCACTAATCTGTGCTAATCTGCACTAATCTGTGCTTAATCTCGACCTCTTTTCATCATTAACAATCATCCGAGATTCGCTGAAAAAGTCGAGATTTAGGTTTAAAAAGTTCACTGAAAAGTAGGGATCCAGGACCAAGAACTAAACCTAGACCGGCCGGATCCAGGTTCAGAAGTTGGTCGGCTGAACCCCCTTGAAATAGGCTGGTCGGCCGGGACCTGGTCCTCCGGGACCTGGTCCGCTGGACCTCCTCCGGGGGAGCTGGTCGGCCGGGACCTGGTCCTCCGGGACCTGGTCGGCTGGACCTCCTCCGGGGGAGCTGATCGGCCGGGACCTGGTCCTCCGGGACTTGGTCGGCTGGAATCTCTCTTCCGGGGGAGCTTAGTCAGAAGCTGGCCTTGAAACCTGAACTTAGACTCCTTCATGATTTTAAAAGAGAGTGTGGATCTAGGATCAGGAATCATCCGTGGTCCTAAGGATCAAGAATCTTGGTCTTGATTACGAATCGTCAGTTTGGTCGTTCATGACTTCATGGCTAACTTTGGCCTTCATGATTCATCTTGGCCTTCATGGCTCATCTTGGCCTCTCTTTAGCATTGGCAATCATCCGAGATTTGCTGAAAAAGTTGAGAACCATGTCCGAAATCACTTGCTGAAAAAGTTGGGATCCAGGACCAAGTACTGAACCTAGACCGGCCGGATCCAGGTTCAGAAGTTGGTCGGCTGAACCCCCTTAAAAGGAGCTGGTCGGCCGGGACCTGGTCCTCCGGGACCTGGTCGGCTGAACCTCCTCCGTGGGAGCTGGTCGGCCGGGACCTGGTCCTCCGGGACCTGGTCGGCTGAACCTCCTTCGTGGGAGCTGGTCGGCCGGGACCTGGCCGGCTGAGGCCCCTAGTGCGTCGCGGTCGATTGCTTCTTGGCTAGCTGGTCGACCCGGACGTGAAAATCATTCGCGATCTTGAGGATCAAGAACCTTGATCTGGATCTCAAGTCGTTATTATGGTCATTCATGACTTTGTTATCTTAAGGATCAAGGAACTTGACCTTGATCTTAGGCCGTCAGTTTGGTCATTCGTGACTTCCGACGATATTACTCATTTATTGCTCAAACATCAGCTATTTCTTCTTTGGCATATTTGAATTATAACGATCCTTTCTATATAAAACGAGCAATTTCTGTCCTTTTTTCATATTTAAACGATAGATGACCTGTAAATGCGAACAAGGCTGAACTTCAACCTATCATAGCAGGTCATACTTCTTTTATAAAAGAAGTGTGGTAGCTTTCATTTCATTCACTTCTTCACTTCTGAGTTTTCAAATTCTTAAGCTCTCTAGTTTTCAAGTAGCAAGATCAAGTTCCAGCTTTGTGATCAAGATGTCAGAAGGTGATCGCCCAATTGCTCCCCCGGTCTCCATGATGGAAGCTATGGCAAAGATGAGTAGAATGAGGACAACTAAAGGTAAAGAAGATATCAAACCTTCTTCATATGTTGAGCATAAATTTGAATCCTTGCTAGATCTGCTTAATATTATGAGGGACACATTCCCAAACTGTGCTAGCCTAGATTCTTTTAGAAGCCCCAGTAAGTTGAAAGAAAAAGATGTCCAGGAAATAAAGGACTCATATCATTTTCCGAGTGCTATCAAAGTTCGTCTTCCAAAACCATCAGACAGAACTTGCAATTGGCATCCTGAGAGACTTTGTGTTTATTGGGGTGCCCTTGATGCTGGGTTCAGATTCCCCGTTGATAACTTCATTATTAGATTGTTGGCTGAATATCAGATCCATCCTTGTCAGTTATATCCCAACTCTTGGAGATATATCTCTATATTTTTAATAAGATGCCGTCAATTGGGAATTCAACCGACTACTACATTATTTCGAAGTATCTTCGTGGCCAGTAATTCTTCCGATCAAAAGAAAGGATGGATCAGTCTCAAACACAGGGCCAAAATTCCACACATGGTGAACCCCTATTCTTTACTAGATTCCCAACATTTCTGGGAGAGAGAGTTTGCAGTTCTTGAATGGAAAGGCGGTGATTGGGGTAACTTCTTCGTAAAGAGATTCGGAATTGTAGAAGATAGCAAACACTTCGTTTGCGACCTTGATGATTTGGAGTTACAGGATCGAGATTGGCTTCTTGCCGATGATGGCCGTACCCATTATAAAACTTTTCTGAACGAAAAGAACCTTATTGAAGCTGGCCTTAGCTTTCTTTCCGTTGAGGGTAATTTTCTTACTTGAGCTTCTTATGAACTCTGTTTGTTCTTATACCAATGTTTTCTCTTTGTATTTCAGCTGCGGAGGAGATTGACAACCGTCCTTAGAACCAGCCGATAGTGACAAAAAGAATGAAGAAAAAAGCTGAGGAACTACTGAATCCCGCCAAGCCTCGTATTCCCAACTTCTTGGAAGGTTGTTCCTAAGGCGGGAAGAGATCCCGTAATGTGGATGGAAGTATCAGAACCCCCTTCATGCCATCATGGGGTATATGCGAACAGGACTCGGTAGCTGGGAGTCCTGACTTAGCCCTAGACTGGTCCAAGCTTTCGATTACTCCTCCTGATAGACTGTCCTTACTCGCTGGGGACAAAATGAATGAGAATCAACTTCTGGGCTCCCAAGCCTTGTATCAAGTAAGATACTTTTCCTACCAATCCTGGTATATGATTTAGCCTTTGCATATTCCTTACACTTTGTCAACTTTGATTGCAGGCTAACGCCTACTTCCAATCTGTTTGTACCCAAGGCCTGGCTTTCAGGGATGAGAATATATCCTTGAAGACTGACTCAGCTAGGTTCAAGGAAGAAATTGACGACCTGCATTCTCAAGTTGCCCATGCTGAAGCGGATGCTTTATCCTCCCGCAAGCAACTGGCCTCCTTGGCTCAAAAGAAAATGAACGATGCCAACAAATTGATTAAGGCCTATCATATTTCCGAGGAATTTCTGAGTTTCATAGATCAACATGACGATGAGGTGCGTCCTTACAACATGTCTGTTGGTTGGGACAAGGCAATCAATGCTGTGAGTAGCAAACATCCCTCAGTGGTTACTTCCTCTGATTTTCCTTGCCCTTTCTGGAACATGGATGGCGAGAACCGTGCAACTCTTGCTTCTGGATCGGGGACCAAGATTGTTCCTCAAGCATCAGGTTCGGGTTCTAAAGGTAGCCATAGATCGTCGGGATCCAAGAGGCGTCCTCCAGCTGCTAGTCAAGACTCAAGTTCTTCGGGATCCCGTAGAAAGAAGCCCCCGCCTGCCAGGAAAGTTGGAGTTGTTCGACAACCGATCCCAGGCAAGAGGGTGATCCGTAACGAAGACAGTTCGACCTCATCGTCCGGGGAGGAGGAAACCGAAGATGTGGAGACTACTGCTCAGCCTATGGCGGTCGTTGATCAAACCGAGGAAGAGACTTCAGGTGAAGATTCCGACGAGGAAGAGGATTCAGGTGAGGAGGAGTCGGGCGAGGAGAGCAGCGAGGAAGAATCCCCAGCTAAGTAGGATGGGTTCCCCTATGGCCTTGCACGACCCTTATCTAGCCGTTTGTGGCTTTATTTTATCAGCTTTCAATCAATGTCCTTCGGGACTTAACTTTTATTCGTGTGTTGTAGCTTATTTTAAACCATAGCCCTTCGGGGCGTTTTATTTATGCATTTGTTTCCTTTATTCATATGCTTATTTACTTTTAGTACTTGATCTTTCCAGACTTGCACTCAACAGGTGCTTGGTACATAAACAAAACATAGAATAATAGAAAGGAAAACAGATTTGCATTAATAACTTGAAAGAGGGTTCAACCCTTACATAGATACTATGGTCCTACTCGGGGTACTAGTCCCTGGAATGGTTTCATCGAACCTTATTTCTATTTCTATCAATAAATAGCTAAAAGCCAAATCCTTACTAGGAAGGCTTATACATAATAAATCTTCAAGTTCAGAGCATGCCAAGTTCGGGGCACTTCATTCCCATCTAATGTCTCCAACTTGTATGATCCTCGTCCTAGCGTCTTTCTGACTCGGTACGGTCCTTCCCAGTTGGGGGCTAATTTCCCTTTCTGGCCAACTCCAGAAGCCTCGATCTTTCTCAGGACTAAGTCACCTTGCTGAAAGAATCTCTCCTTAACCCTATGGTTGTAATAAAAGGACGCCTTCTTTTGATGCTCCGCATTTCTGGCGTTTGCCTCATCTCTAACTTCATCAATTAGATCTAGGGCGAGCCTCATGCCTTCTTCATTAGTCTCAGGTTCAAATGCCTCAACTCGAGGTGATGCATGCATGATTTCTAGTGGTACAACTGCTTCAGCTCCATAAGCTAGCAAAAACGGGGTTGCTCCCGTTGTCACCTTACAGGTGGTGCGATACGCCCATAGTATAGGCAGCAACTCATCCACCCAAGTATTCCTCGAGCGTTCGACCCTTTTCTTTAATCCATCCAGGATGATTCGATTGGCCATCTCGGCCTGCCCATTTGCTTGTGGATGTGCCACTGAGGTAAAACGAAGCTCAATAGCATTTTCCTCACAATATTTCTTGAATTCCTCATTGTTAAACTGTGTCCTATTATCTGTCACAAGAATTCGCGGGATTCCATACCTACAAATTATGTTCTATCAAAAGAACTGGGAAACTTGCTTGGTGGTTATCTTTGCTAAAGGCTTAGCCTCAATCCATTTAGTGAAGTAATCAATGGCGACAATCAGAAACTTCCTTTGTGCTGAAGCCATAGGGAAAGGACCAAGAATGTCCATCCCCCACATTGCAAACGGAATGGGAGAGCTGATTGAGGTTAATCTCTCAGGCGGCTGCCTTACAACAGGGGCGTGTTTTTGACATCTCTCACACTTCTTGACATAATCCTGGGCATCTGCCAACATCTCTGGCCAATAGAATCCCAGGCGGGTAATCTTGTGAGCTAGGGCTCTGCCCCCCAAGTGCTGCCCACAAATCCCTTCATGAACTTCTTCCAATGCTTCTCTTGCCTCTTGGGGCCTTAAGTACTTCAAGTACGGGATGACAAACGATCTCTTGTATAAGATGCCTTCAATCAAGGCATATCTCAGTGCTCTCACTGACAATTTTCGTGCCTCCAAGGCATTGTCAGGGAGCCATCCGGTTTCTAGATGAGCTTTAATAGGATCTATCTAACAGCTTCCAACATCGATGGGTGCTACCAACTTAGAGTTGACGGTCGGGGCCTTCAAGACCTGGAAGTAAACACTTCCTGCATAATTCTCTATCTCAGAAGAAGCGAACTTAGAGTGGGCATCGGCCTTAACGTTCTCTTCCCTAGGAATGTGCTCCACATAGCACTCCTCAAACTGAGTCATAACAGCTTTCACGACTCTGAGGTATTTTGCCATAGTTTCATCCTTGGCCTCAAACTCACCATTCACTTGCGAGACTACCAGTCTTGAATCTCCACACACTTTGAGGTTCTTGACCCTCATGACTCTGGCCAATCCCAATCCGGCTATTAATGCTTCATACTCAGCTTCATTGTTGGTTGTTGGAAAGTCCAACTTCAAAGCGTATTCAACTGTGAACCCATCGGGGCTTTGCAAAACCAAACCTGCACCACTAGATTTTGTTTTTGATGCTCCATCAAAATAGAGCACCCAATACTCTTTCTGGTCAGCTATAAGTTCTTCGTCTTTATCTTCGTTCTCAGGGGTGGTTATCATCTCCTGCCCCCCGACTTCTTGGTTGTCAATAGTGCATTCAACCACGAAGTCAGCCAATGCCTGAGCCTTAATGGCTGTCCGAGGCTTATACTTGATATCAAACTCTCCAAGCTCTATGGCCCATTTGATCAATCTTCCACTTACTTTTGGACTGTGCAATATGCTTCTCAACTGTTGGTCTGTCAAGACTTCGATTTTATGAGCCTGAAAGTACGGTCTCAACTTCCTTGAGGCAGTAATCAATGCCAATGCAAACTTCTCAATGGGAGAGTAATTCAACTCTGCCCCGTGTAGCACCTTACTCACATAGTAGATGGGTTTCTGAACCTTCTTTTCTTCTTTGACAAGAACAGCACTCAATGCTTGTTCGGATACCGCCAGGTATAGGTAGAGAATCTCTCCAGGACTAGGTTTGGCCAACAACGGGGCTTCAGCCATGTATTTCTTCAACTGTTCAAAGGCCTCTTGGCTCTCTGTGGTCCACTCAAAACTTTTCACCTTCTTTAATGCCTGAAAGAAAGGCAAGCATTTGTCACCAGACTTGGAGATGAATCTCCCTAGGGCCGCAACTCGGCCAGTTAATTTCTATACATCTCGTATTGAGCGGGGTGACCCCATATCCAGGATAGCCTTAATCTTGTCCTGGTTGGCCTCTATGCCTCTTTTGGAAACCATCAGCCCCAAAAATTTTCCTGATCCAACAGCAAAAGCACACTTGGCTGGATTTAGCATCATCTTATGGTGCCTGAGCACTTCAAATGCCTCTCTGAGGTGCCTTATGTGATCTGCCTTGAGTAGGCTCTTGACTAACATGTCATCAACATAGACCTCCATGGTCTTTCCAATTAAATGGGCAAATATCTTATTCACCAGCCGTTGGTAAGTAGCCCCTGCATTCTTTAATCCAAAAGCCATAACAAGATAGCAGAAAACACCAAAATCAGTTATGAAAGATACCTTAGGAATGTCGTCCTTGTTCATCTTAATCTGATTGTATCCACTGAAACCATCCATGAAGCTCAACATTTCATGTCTAGCGGTGGCATCTATCAACATATCAATTCTAGGCAGAGGAAAACAGTCCTATGGGCATGCATCGTTCAAATCTGTGAAGTCGATACACATTCTCCACTTTCCATTCGCTTTCTTGACCATGACGGGATTAGCCAACCATTCAGGGAACTGAATCTCCTCAATAAATCCAGCTTCCAAAAGCTTATCAACCTCTTGCTTAATGGCCTCTTGCCTTTCAGGAGCAAAATTTCTCTTTTTCTGCTTTATTTTCTTCCGTTCAGGATCGACGTTCAACCTATGAGTTATAAGTTGGGGGTCAATTCCTGGCATATCCGCTGCTGTCCAAGCAAACACATCGCTATTCTCTTGCAAGAATGTTGTCAATTCGCCCTTCAGGGGTTCCTTCAGAGATGCTCCTATGTATGTAACCTTTTCCGGGTCGCCCAACTCCAGAGGGACGGGTACTAAATCCTCTGCTGGCTTCCCTCGCTGTTCATCATCACTACGGACATCCATGTCTTCAATCGGGAGTACCTGCCCCCCGACTCCATCAGCTCTTAGGGCGGATACATAACAACTTCTTGCCATCTTCTGGTCGCCTTTTTGTTCTCCGACCCCATTTCGGGTTGGAAATTTAATTTTCATGTGATATGTTGAGTCCACAGCCTTGAACGCATGAAGTCCAGTCCTTCCCAGGATTGCGTTATAAGTCGAGGCTGCCTTAATTACCAGAAAATTTAGCATTCGAGTAGCTTCCTTAGGTTCCTGCCCGATTGTCATGGGTAACTGGATAGTACCCTCGACCTTGGACTCAACTCCATTGAATCCATAAATGGGCATGTTAGTCGGAGTCAGCTGAGAATTGGTATATCCCATCTTCACAAAAGCATCATGAAACAGAATGTCAACAGAAGCTCCATTGTCTATCAAGACTCGTTTTACCTCCGAGTTCCCAATCACAGGGGTTATAACTAATGGGTCATCATGGGGGAATTTCACCCCTTCAAGGTCAGAGTCATCAAAACCAATTACGATTTCAGTTCTAGCACGCTTCGGGGCTTCTCCCACAATGTGCATCACCTCCCTTGCGTATGCCTTTCGAGAGTTTCGAGTTGTACCGGCCGCTGTCGGGCCTCCCCAGATCATGTTGATAACTGGCCCTCGGGGCTGCGTGTTACGGTCACGATCATTATCCCTTCTATCATTGTTCCTCCTTTCGTAGTCCCTTCTTTGGGTTCCACGATCTTCACCCTTGGTGAAGTTACTCAGTTTTCCTTTGCGGATTAGAAATTTGATCTCATCCTTTAACTGTCTACAATCATCTGTATCATGCCCCACATCTCGGTGGAACCGACAATATTGATCCTTGTTCCTCTTTGCGGGGTCTCCCCTGAGTGGCTTCGGCCATCGGAAGTCCTTATCCTTCTCAATTTCCAACAGGATTTGACTTCTAGGGGCATTTAACCTTGCATAGTCAGAGAACCTTGGTCCCAAGCTCTTTTTTGGTGGTGAATCAGAGTCTTTGCTAGTTCGGGGATACTTGTCCCTAGCATCGTACTCCTGCTCTTGCTTGCGCTTTTTTGTATCATTGTTCCCCCGACCATTGCCTACTGTGACTTCCTTCTTCGTGCTATCTTCGGCCTTGATGTACTTATCAGCCCTTCGCTGGAGATCAGCCATATTCTCCGGGGGATGCTTTGCCAATGATCTCTTAAAGTACAGGTCAGTGGTACCATGCTCCAAGGCTACCATTGCAACCTTATTGTCCAGATCAGTGATGTTCAGAGTCTCCTTGGTGAACCTCTTAAGATAGTCTCTCAGAATTTCGTTCTTCCCTTGTACCACATACATAAGAGATGCAGAGCTTTTCTCATGCGCTCTTCCGCTGATAAACTGACTAATAAAAGCAGCACTCAACTCCTTAAAGGAACCAATCGAGTTTGCAGGAAGCCGACTATACCATCTTTGAGCCATGCCTGATAAAGTTTGAGGGAATGCCCTACACTTCAAAGCGTCGCTTGCAGGCTGCTACAGCAGTGCGTTTGAGAATGTTCTAACGTGGTTTGCAGGATCACCCATTCCATCATAAGCTTTAATTGTTGGCATCTTAAACTTCTTTGAGATACGAGCATTCATCACGTCCTCAGTAAACGGAGGTGTGGGATCATCAGGGTCTCCAAGTGGCATCAAATCCTTGGGGTTGCTCTTGGGGGTTTCCACCCTCGTTGTTCTTCCAGTTGGGGCGGTGTCCCTCCTTTGCCTTCTCGAAGGCCTCTCCAGATCTATAAAGGGAATCGGTCCTGATGTTGGAGGTGGTAAAGTCTGATTTGTTCTGGCTTGTTCCCTGGCCATATCTTCCTTTAATCTTAAGATCTCGGCTTCATAAGCCTTAATCCTCTCAGTAGCTGTTGAAGGGAGTCCATCATGGGTAGTTTGAGTTCTTCCCAGAGGTTCTTTACTTGCACGTCGCCTCCTTGGAGCTTCATCACGCTCGTAATCATCGTCAGAAGATGATTCATCCGTATAAGGACCAGAAAAATCACGATAATCTCGATCTCGAATATACAGGGCATGACCACTTGGTCCAGCTCCGTAGTTAGGCATCCCGTACATTGGATCGGTGCTTATGGGGAGATCCGTAGTGTGGATCTGAACCCCTCGCGGAGGGTTGTTGGGGTCTACAATCAAGGAAGAAATCCCCACCTGGAGGGGGTTAGTCCCTGGAATTGTGTGGACGATCGGAGGTAGCGTACTCTCAACATGGGAAGTCGTCCCTAGGGGTTGAGAAACTTGATGCGGAACGATAGTCCCGGATGCTGGAGGTATTTGTTCAGTGAGGGGCGGAGCAGAGCTAAGAGGTAGAGCCTCGGTTGCAATTGGCTCTGTAATTGCTGGTGTCCTTCGTGTGTTAACCATGGTTGATGTCTTCTTCCCACAGACGGCGCCAAATGTTGTGGAATAAAAACTAGGTTATGATTATGACGGCTAGGGTTTGTGAGCTTCGAGCTTTAATGGCTGCTTCTGTGTTCGAGACTTAACGGTCCTCACAGAATGCCTACGTATCTCTGTATTAGAGAATCAAGCCAAGAAAACGTAGTTCTGAGATGAGGGGTCAGACCCTTTATATAGGCTGAGAAACCCTAAAATCGTAGTAGGGTTAGGTGACTTGGTGGGCAAGTCACCGACTAGAAGAAGGTTCTAGTCTCCTTCCATGTATGAATCAGTTTCCATGTTGAAGTATGTATCTTGGAGGCTAAGTCAGGCAAGAGTAATATCCTTGTTTGACTCTTATTTGGCTGAGCTGTTTTTACCCCTAATATTAATTACGAAATTAATATTATAGATAGGGATTGGGCCCATCTGGTGGGCCTCACGTTTGGACCATTCTAGGTCTAATTAATGCCATATTAAATGTGTCTTTAGGGCTTACTTCTAGCCCATATCATACTCAATAGTATAAATTTTATCTAAATAGATTAATAATCTTAATAAATTAATAAAATTTATCAATCCCAACAATATTAATTGAGAAAAAGGTTCCTAAAGTTAACTTTGTAGGAATTTCCTAAAGTACACCTTCAAAATTATCTAATTTGAATTAATTTTTACTTTTTATTTATAAGGACGCTGTAGGGACATATTAATTTATAAAAATTTTAGTGTAATTACAAAATTGAACATGTGAGACGAAGAAAAGAAAAGGTTAAACTAGTAGCATGATCTGCTAGGATTGAAAACAAAACATGCCACTCCGAGTCGCCCCCAAGAAAAGCGATCGCTAGTCAGACTCGAGTCACTCGACACAAGTTCCAACCTCACTCTTCCAGCACTCCTTACAACTTGCAGACTTGGGCACAGTTCATTTTTCTTTAAGACTTTAACTTTCATACCTATTCATCTCCCGAATTCAACGATCCTACGACTTTTTCACACATTTCAATGTACTTGGATCGGGTACTTGTGAATTATATTTTTAATTTTTTTTTGATTTGTATAAAAATATATAATCTATATTTTTATACAAAAAAAATTCAAAAATATTATTTATAAATACCCCGTCCAAAAAAAAATACCCACACATTGAAATGCGTGCAAAAAGAAGAGTATCAAACAAAATTGGACGGAGGAAATAATTTTCTGGAATGGCTAAAATAGTAAAATGTACTCCCGTGCCCTATTTTCTCAAATTATTTGTTCAGTGCTCTCTAATTTACATTTTTACACGTACTTTCTGAAAATTATTTTTTAATTATTTTTTAAAATTAAAAATTTAGAATTAATTTGAACATTGGATGCTTAATTCTCTTGTTCCATGTAAAGATGTAGAAGTACCCTTTTTCTTTTTCCATACGACTCCATAAGCAAACTTTTGAACTTGCCATTGGATGCTTTCCTTTGTATGCTTTTGGCAAGAACATCTTCTGAAAAGTGGGTTCGCTAGAAACGAACTATAGTAAAGGCCCATGATAATTTGAGGGCGCTGATACAATAACTGTATAAAATATCTACCATAAACCCATTTAGATGTACAGTAGAATCTCCATAAATGAATAATCTCGTTTAATCAATAAATTTTTTTGGTCCCAACTTGGTCTAATGGGCTTAATGAATAATCTCGCTTAATGCATTAACGAATAAATATAAATGAAGTCTTTATAGGTCCTATGTAAATATAAATGAATAATCACTATATTTCCAATAATATATTTTTATTTATATAATATATCATGAATACATTTCATCCAATGACTAATTTTCAAATACATTAATAAATCATATTTTTTCAAAAAATGCCTCCAAAGTTGATTGTTTCTTTCCTCCCCCAAAATGCATCTGATCCTTGATTTTGTGTAAAGCATGCACCACTTCTGGAATATTTTCATCATGTCGCACCAGGTAATTTTGTATAGTGACAATAGCTTGAAAAGCTTCTCTTAAGGACACTTGTGTTATAATAATACTATCATCGGGTTCGGGATCATTTGCCTCATCATTAAGTACAGTTTCAAAGTTTGCATAAAAGTTATAACTACTGTGAGTTTCAAGTACATTTGAACTTAACATATACAAAATGATATAATTACAAAAAAAGTCTAAAAATGTCATCTAAATGAATTATTATTCATTTATCGATAAATAAATAAATATAATATTTATTAATCAATAAATAAATAATCTCGCCAAATGAATAATTTTTTTTGATCTAAAAGGTATTCATTTATCGAGATTCTACTGTATGTAATATTAAATGCAAAAGCATATAGTGCGTTCATACTACTATGTAACTAAATTATGTTTTTTCTGAAGAGAGTAGGGATCCTGAGATCTATCTCAGGTAAATTCCTTGAGATATACTAATTTTGCATGTAAATATGGAGGGCATTTTTGTAAAATCATGATTTACTTAAAATTTTATTAATTAGCCCTGCGGGCCCAGTAAACTTAAGACTTATTTTTGTGTGTATCTTAGAAAACTTCCCTGAAATAAATCTCAGGATCATTTTTCTCTTTTCTGAATATATTGACTTACAACCTTAATAATTTGGGTATGAGCGAGAATCGAACCAAAAAATAGGACAACAAAGAATAAATACTACCACTCGAAGTTATCCAATTACGCTCAACTAAATTATGTTTTATGTATGAATCGACGCATCATCATACATATTAAACAAATTTAAAATTTTAGTTCATGTTCTCATGTGATCTTATATTTTTTCAGAAATCATGCACTCCTATCTCTTTACAGTTAGATGATATATTCCCTCTGTTCCAACAAATTCTTTACAGTTACTATTTTGGGACGTACCATCCATTTTTTTATATTACCAAAAATAATAACTTTTAACAATAAAATAAAGAGTAAAAAACACTTCGTGTACTTGAACTTATACTAAATCTGCACTTGGGATACTATAATTCAAAAACCCCTACTTGTGATACGACACTTTTAAACTTTTTACAAAGTGTGTACTTTCGTCAATGTCAGCCTAACTCCGTTAATTTGTTGAGGGCAAAACAGTCATTTCAAATATAATTAATCAATTAAATATCCAAAATTCTAATATTCATCATCTTCTTCAACCCCCAATTTAAGATATGGTCAGAGGGGCACTGGAAGAAGGCAGGGTGGACAGAGAGATGGGAGAACGGAGGTGTTGGGGGTTGAGGTAGAGAGGTGGGGCGTGGTGAGTTCGATGGAATAGCGGCGGTGAAGAAAAAGAAGAGAATGAGTGATGGGTCGGTTGTGTTGGAGGCGGAAAGGGGAGGCTGTTGTGGAGGGGGATGGTGTTGCAGTGGTGGTGGTGAGGACGATAATTAGCAGGTGGTGCGGCTGTGCGTGGTGGTGGTTCGCAGGTGAGGAGGGAGGATATGTGAAAGGAATGATATAGAAGGGGGCTAGTGGCTTTTGGTTGAATGAAAGCCGAGGTAGGGATTGCTGCGACAAAACGAGGGCAAGGGAGGCGTGGGGGCTGCTGTTTATGTGAAGGGGCGAAGGGGCTGAAGATGTTGAACGGAAATGGGTGGAGGGAGGGAAGGAGAAGAATGACGGAGGCGGGGCAGGAAGTGGGGTGGAGGGGAAATGGGCGGTGAAGGACGAGTAGATGGGAGTGGTGGTCGTGAATTGAACGGAGTTGTTTGCAGCCGGCTTGCAGGTGAAGACGCGGTGGGCTGAGAGGAGGCTGGTGTTGTTGAAGGAAAAGTGGAATAGAGGTTTGGTTGTGAAGGAGAAGAACGATGGTGAGGGGAGAAGAGGTGGGAGGGCGGAGCAACGGTGGTTTCGTGGTCGGAAAATGAAGGAGAATAGGGTGACGGGAATTGGTGGGATGATCGCGATATGAAGGAGGCTGAACGGAGAAGGGAGAGTTGAGGGGATGCAGAGTTGTGAGAAATGGGTTGAAGGTGGGAAGTGTTGGGGGCGAATGAAAGAGAGTTAGGCGCGGAGAAGAATGAGCAGCGAAGGTGAGTTGATGGGTCGTGAAAGAGATGGGTGGAGGAGAGAGGTGATGAGAAAAGACTAAAATACCCCCACCTAAACTAACGGAGTTGGTGACAGAAGTACACACTTTGTAAAAAATTTGAAAGTGTCGTATTACAAGTAGGGGTTTTTGAACTGTAGTATCCCAAGTGCAGATTTCGTATAAGTTCAAGTACACAAAGTGTTTTTTATTCTAAAATAAAGTAGGGTCCTGGTCCCTGACAATTGATTGTCAGGGACCGTTTATCCAACAATCAGTTTTCTGGCCGTTGGATCAACGATTTAATGGCCAGGATTTTAAAAAAAAATTCGGCCATTTCGCACAAATTTTTCGCGGAACACTATTCATCCGCGTAAATTTTTCGCGGAACGTAATTCTCGATCCGCGGAAAATAATCGCGGGACGCTATACTCAATTTCACCGTGGGAAAAGAGAAGCGTGGGAAAAGAGAAGACAACGTGGGTAAGACACACGCGGGATTTTTTTGCTGGCCATCTAGCGCGTGGAAACCACGCAGATGAAAGGTGAGTGGTTGAAGCTTTGTCGACAGATTCTGCACCTTCCTGCTTTGTTTGTCAATCAGCTTGTCTAATCAATTCTTTTGTTCAAATTGTTTTGAAATGCAATTCAGTTCAATTGTTGCGTAAACAAGAGATTCCATTTCTCCTCCTCAACATCATACCAAAATTTGGTGTTATTCCGAGGACTTTGATTTTGAATCTTCGTCTCGTCTTTTGACGTGTTTTTCGTCTCGTCTGTTGGCGAGTTTTGTTTGTTTGTTTGTATGTTGTTATGGGTTTGGTTCCGGGCTAATTTGGAAAAGATTTTTGTGGCTTGGTGGGAGATCTGTAATGTTTGCATTGATTTTGGGCTGCTGTTGGATATTGCAAGAGCTTACTTTTCACAACTAGAATTTGTTCATATAATGAGATATTTCATTCGCGGCATGTCTATAGCTGGGTTTCGGCATGTAGATAGCTGGGGTTTCACTTTCGGCATGTCTATAGCTGGTCTTCGGCATGTAGATAGCTGGGGTGTTTCTGAACAATGGGCTACAGGTGGTGCGTATGTGAAGGTCATTTGCGATATTACTGGCTTCAGGAATGGTGCAAATTGGATTGATCGGAAAGCTACTTTAATCTTTTTTAATTCAAAGAATATTATTATTCATGATTTAAAACAGTCTGTAAACATAAGCGACTACTTGGTTAGTTCGTTTATTTGTTTCCTGTCAGATTGTACTGTCAGTTCAGGGTTTTGTCCTGGCTGTGATTGGTTTGATGCAAGTTAATACAATTTCTTGTTTGTCAAAAAAAAAAAAAAGTGGATAGAAGAGTAGTGCTAGGTACCCCAAATTGGTACCCAAAAAATGCTCCCAAATGATGTGGCATTGATGAGTTGGATGTATTAAAAATTTTAATTGATGGGATTTATATGGCCCTGGTGGGCCCATTGTAATTATAACCATTCAGATAATGACATGTGTATTTTGGGAAAAAATTTGGGTACCAATTTGGGGTACCTAGCATTTTCCTATTATATATTGTATATAACTACATGTATAGCCATGGTTCTCAAAATCCCGATTGAACCGATTAATTCCCGATTAATTTTTTGTAAGGTAATTAATGGATTCGATTTTTGAAATCCAATTAATCCTGTAAATTTATCTAAAATGATATGTTTAATTGTAATTAAATTAATATATTAAATATTAATATAATATCCGATTAATACTCCGATTACCCGATTAATCTTAAATCGGTAACTCAACCCGATTTATCCTTCCAATTACCCGATTAACCTTACAATCATGTGTACAGCACGTAAACCCAAAAAACAAACTTTTGCAAGCATAAAATAAGTAAATAATTAAGTATTGGTTTCAAAAAAAAGTAAATAATTAAGTATCCACGTGACCCAAGATTGATCCAAGATTTCAAATTAGCAGGTAATATGAAAAAGGAATTAATTTTATATTAACTAGACTCTAGACTGGTGAGTAGTGAGGTTAGTACGTGAAGTAATGAGTAGTGATGATGGTGCTGCTGTTGTTCTGAATTCCTCCCTGCATCTTCGTAGCGTTCCGCGAATATTTTCCGCGGATTGAGAATTACGTTCCGCGGAAAATTTACGCGGATGAATAGTATTCCGCGGAAAATTTGTGCGGAATGGTTGAATTTTTTTTTTAAATCTTGGTCGTTGGATCGTTGATCCAACGACCAGGAAACTGATTGTTGGATAAATGGTTCCTGACAATCGATTGTCAGGGACCAGGACCCAATAAAGTATTACATCCACTACTTCACTCTACTTTTTCAACACTTTATACTATTACACCCACTACTTTACTCTACTTTTTCAATACTTTACACTATTACACCCACTAACCGTCTGTAAAGAATTAACTGGGACGGAGGGAGTAATAATTAACACAAAAAATTAACCTGCATTGATATAAATTTCATTAATTGAAATTATTGTTTTATGAATACAGTACTAAGGTTATCGCATCATTGAAAATCTTTTATGAATACATTGGTATTTTTTTTGTTTCGTAACACTACTGAGTTGATCAAGAAGTTTAAAGTTACAAAAGCTGGGGGTCCAGCGAAAACCAATCATAATTCAAGACTCATTCAAAGCAGTTGCAGGTTAGCTGACCATAAATGATAAACCTACACACACCATTCTTGTACTTGCTGCTTCTAGTACTACTACAATACATTGTTGATTGTCCAGTGTTCTAGAACATATAGCCACAGCCTCCTCTGGTAATAAAATCAACCCCTCCCTCCTTATTCTTCATTTCTCCTGTGTCTTCTTTATACTAAAAGCAGAGGAACAACTCCACTAAATGCTTTCTCAGTCTTTCACTATTTTACTGCAATTTCAACCACTTCCATTATACTAGTACTCCACTTGCAACCCACTTTAGCTACAACATTGTCACACACACACAAGTGTTTGTTCTATGTTCTCTTATTCTGTAAGTAAACACCTTGATTCCCTGTTTCTGGTGATTCTTGTTCCCCACAATTGTTCTGTGTAATGTTCGTCCTAACTCCTATCTTCTACATTACTTGTTACAAGATTTATTAGTAGTTTTTCAAATTAGATTTCCTGTGGCCTATTTTTTTGTCTTGAACTGTAATTTTTTCATTTTTAACTACTTTAGTTTGTTTGTTTAAGATTCTTGCACCCCATCTGAGTTAATAATTCCAAGATTTTTGTCTTTGGGTTTCTTCAAACAGCTACAAACTCTCATGGTGTTCTATTTGTTTAGTATTTGTACTTATGCTGACTTTTTGTCTTTCAGGATTTATTAACACATGTATTATGCTTGTAGGGTATGTTCATCAATCTTAACTTCATTCATGATACTTTGGGAAATGAAGTCCTCAAGTTGGTTCCTTTTTGTGTCTTTCACATGGGTTTTCTTAATCTCAACAACCCATCAACTACAAATCTATGAAGCCCAACTTCTACTTCAGCTGAGGAAACATTTAGAATACCCAGTTCAGTTGCAATCTTGGGACAATTATAATGCTGATATGTGTAACATGCCTTCAACTTTACATATGAGCATCAAATGCCAGAACAATTCTGTATCTGAACTCAAAATCATGGGAGATAAGCTTGCTAAGGTCAGTGAATTCCATGGCTTTGCTATTCCGAATCAAACGTTATCGTCAAGTTTTTCTATTGATTCTTTTGTAACTACATTGGCAAGGTTAAGTAACTTGAGGTTTTTGAGTTTAGTATCTTTGGGAATTTGGGGACAGCTTCCGGATAAAATTCATAGATTATATTCACTTGAGGTTCTTGATATGAGTTCAAATTTTATGTTTGGTGCTATTCCACCTCGGATAAGTAGACTAGTAAATCTTCATACTTTGACATTAGATGGGAATTTTTTCAATGAGAGTTTTCCTGACTGGTTGGATTCGTTATCGAACCTTACTCTTCTAAGTATTAAGAACAACCGTTTAAAAGGTCAAATTCCCAACTCAATATGCAGAATCAAGAAACTTACAGGGATTGCATTGTCTCACAATGAGATATCCGGTAAATTGCCGGACTTGAGTTCCTTAACCAATCTCCGTTTATTAGACATGAGGGAAAATCGTTTGGATTCTCAACTACCTTTCTTGCCCGGAAGCTTGACAACAGTTCTTTTGAGCAAGAACCGATTGTCAGGTAAGATTCAGGAACAATTTGGCAAGTTAAATCAGCTTCAACACCTTGATCTCTCATTCAATAGATTAAGCGGGGATCCACCTTCTACATTGTTCTCTTTGTCAAATATCAGTTATCTAAATTTAGCATCGAATTTGTTGACGGGCTCGTTTCCAGACCGGATGAGTTGTGGTGAGGAACTTGGGTATGTTGATATTTCTAGTAATAGGTTCACCGGTAGCCTTCCATCTTGCCTGGCTTCTACTTCAGAGAAGAGAGTTGTAACATATAGTGGAAATTGCCTTTCTGTCGATTCCCAGCATCAAAATCCGGAATCATACTGCAGATCAAGTATGGTGAAAGAACAATCTAGAAGAAAAGCAATTGGAGTTTACATTGGAGTGGTTGGAGGTACTGTTGTTGTAGTAATCTTGCTTCTTAGCCTTCTCGTGTTGCGTCGAAGATATACTTCAAAAGAAGCAATAGTGCAACATACGCTGCCAAAGATTATGCAGTATGATACACCATCAGGGATTTCATCTGAAGTTCTTGCAAATGCCAGTAAGTTGTTTGTACGAGTCATGTATATAATTTAGAAGAGGAATGTGGTCTACCAATTCCGCAGTTGTCTGGAGTTTAAAATGATGATCTGCTCAATTAGGAACACTAGGATACTTGTTTCACAACGAAAATTTATGAAGATTAATTCTGCTTTTCTTTTTATGTTCTTAGGGATCATATCCCAAGCTGCAAAATTAGGAACTCAAGGAACCCAAGTGCAGCGAGTTTTTTCCTTGGAAGAGTTAAAAGACGCCACTGACGACTTCAGTCAGTTGCAGATTTTGGGTGATGGTTATACGGGAAAGGTATATCCAAATTGATTCTTGATACACCAGATTCAATTTTCAATTAGTACCTATCTGTTACTATAGGAACCAAGTGGTTTTTGATATGCATGATTAGTAATGGTTTGCTCAGCTTCTTGTTCTTATATATGTTCACATAATTTGTTGCACCCTTAGTTAGCACTTAATAGCAACTGAAACAGGATTTATCCAATAGACACTTGATCGACTTAAGATGAAAGTTCTTAAGTAGGACTAGCATAGTCACATAAAATAGAAGATAAAAAGGTGAATGATAAAGGACGTGTTGAGCCTCAGGTAAAATATAGCTGTTAGCCATTTCTGCATGCCTATCTGAAGACAGTTTATACCACATGAAATCCCTAAGGGAAAGACGTAGCACATGATATATTGACCACTTTTCAAACTAAGCTGTACTTGTTTTAAGTTTTTTAATTATAGCTTTTTGAGGTATTCACAGGTACTAACTTGCTGTATTATCTTATCAGCTGTACAAAGGAAGATTAGGGAATGGTACCTGTATAGCCATTCGATCTCTACCTTTGTTTAGAAATAATTTAATCCGAAATCTTGAAATTCGACTGAATTTGCTTTCAAAGCTTCAGCATCCACACCTTGTTGAGCTTATGGGTTATTGCATCGATGGAGAGGGACATGATAATCTCATTGCTAGCAGAGTTTTCCTTGTATATGAATATGTTTCTAATGGAAATTTCCGTTCCCATCTCTCAGGTCAGTTATACAACATATAAAAAACTTACAAATGTCTTATGCAGAAGAGCATGTTTGTGCTATTTACCTTTTTTGTTCAGATAACATTGGACGGTGTTGAATGATATAGTAGAATGTGGAGGAATCATACAGTGCAGGATGCATATATGAAAAAAAACAGACTACTTTTAGTTTATATCTTTAAGGGGAAAGATTCTGTGCATTATTATCTTCAACTTCATGTTTAAGATTAAACACTTGCCTGCGCTATGTTTTCTTTACACACAAACTCAAATCCTGAGAAACGTAAAAGAAAACCAATATATCACAAATTTTAGTGTCATGAAATTTAAAGCAGGTATAACTAAAAAAGCTAGAAACTCTTAAATTTTTTATCCATGAACTGAAAAAATATGATTATTTTTGTACCCTTTCTAGGAAGTTGAGATTATATAAAAAATTGTAAGGTTTATTAAAAGATTAAGTATATAGATATAAGACTTTCTTAAGTCATCAAGTGTAGATCATGAAATTTTTGGGAAGAATAAGACAAGGAAAAGTTAAAAGACAAATTCCCGGCCAACCATGAACCAGTCTCACTATTTTACCGAATTCAGACTAGCATTCGGTTTCGATTATTCAATGCAAGGTCTCCTCTGTACATTGTAATTGAACATCTATTAAACCAAAATTAAACACATCACCTCTGCAAATTCTTTTATCAGGGAAGGTCATTTTACATTTAAAATATCTTAACCATCACTTTTTGAATAATTCAAATTAAGCTTCACCAGTAACAATTTATATCACAAATAACATATAATGAATTTGATTCACACACGACATATGTATGATACAGTTACTTGGGTGTATATATATCTTTGCTAAAATCCTGCATATTGATAGCTAAGAGAAATTTAACTGAATTGTGTAATGAATTTCCAGAAACTTGTCCAGAGAAAGCTCTCAAGTGGTCAGATAGATTAGCAGTTTTAATCGGTGTAGCCAAAGCCGTACATTTTTTACATACCGGTGTAAACTTTGCTTCTTTCTATAATCGTTTGAAGACAAATAATATATTGCTTGATGAGCATTTCGTTGCTAAGCTAAGCGACTATGGAGTGTCCATAATCACTGAAGATATCGAAAAACTTGAGGTTTATTTCTCTTATCCAAAATCACTCATCTGATAATGTGCTGATATCTTGGGGTATCATTGTTAATGTGGTGTGACTTTTTCATTTTTCGTATGTTATTCTTGCAGGCAAAGGGAGATGGCCCAAAATCCTGGTATGTTCTTCTTGCAACCGTGCTTTTAAATAGAGTCCAGAAAAAATATTTATTCACCTTACCTATATTCCAGAAAATGGAAACTTTATTGAGATTATACAAATGAACACCGTGTCAAGTTTGTAAGATATTTGTGACTCAATGGAGTGGTTTTCTGCAGGCATAAGACAACAAAGTTGGATGATGATGTTTATAGTTTTGGATTCATATTGCTCGAGTCACTTGTTGGGCCAATTGTAAGTGGGAAAGGAGAATCATATTTGCTGAATGAAATGGTATGCTATATATTTCATAACCTGAAGACTCTGCAATTAGATGATTTATAGATATAACTAGCATCCTCAACCTCAAGTAATTATTTGGCTATTTTGTTCATTGAAATATATAGCATACCATTTATAGTTTTGGATTCATATTGCTCGAGTCACTTGTTGGGCCAATTGTAAGTGGGAAAGGAGAATCATATTTGCTGAATGAAATGGTATGCTATATATTTCATAACCTGAAGACTCTGCAATTAGATGATTTATAGATATAACTAGCATCCTCAACCTCAAGTAATTATTTGGCTATTTTGTTCATTGATTAGTAAAAATTTCGATAAAAATTTCTTTTCACTTTTGTTGCTAATTAAAGTTCAATATTCCACGACCTGGTCTGTCATTAAAGTCATTTTGGTGAACTTGTTATACTGCTTCTGTACACAAAAGAAACTAACTATATGTTGATATCTTTTCAATTTCAATATATTCTGATATTGTTTTGCGAAATGCAGGCATCATTTGGTAGCCAGGATGGACGAAAACGAATAGTGGATCCGTTTGTATTAACAACATGCTCAGAAGAGTCGTTAAAAATAGTAATATCGATAACAAACAAATGCATATCTCTAGATTCATCAAGGCGACCCTCATTTGAGGATGTTCTTTGGAATTTGCAGTATGCAGCACAAGTCCAGGCTACAGTAGATGCAGATCAGAAGTCGAGCGCATCATCGCAGTAGTAGAAATTGTAATTTGTAAATGTTAAGAGTTGTACTAATCTTCATACTAACATTACTAACATGAAGTTTGTGCCAACTGTATGTCTGTATCCTTTTACTAACGATTCTTTAATATGTAAAACTAGGCGTTGAACTGAAAAGTTAAATAAAAAGCTTATCCTTAATATTCCCACTTTTCCTAGTTTGCTGAACCTTTGACATTTTGGGCGCTAATTATTTTTCAAACTTTCTTTTTTTAAATAAAAAATTAATCTTTGAAGTTTTATTTAAAAAAAAGAAATACAAAAAATAATTTATGAAACAATGTTTTATAATACGTGTAAAAAAGTTAAATGGACAATTACTTAAAGATGGGAGTACATATCAATTTTTCATCCGCTAACCATATCATTTTATAAATAAAACATGCCAACAAGCATACATTGATATTAGGAACTACAGATGGATGAGCCGAGTATCAAAATTCCAAATTTCAAGTGACTTTAAAAGATAGGGCAGAACAATCCTTTCAAACTAACATACACAAATATAAATCAAATGGATACATGTCAAGACATGCCAAATCCTTCTTCTGCCACGCCGCTTTCACCATTGCAACTGTTGCTACTGTCAAAGTCCCTCCTAGGTGCTACTGCCTCTGTTTCTGCTTCTACTGCTTCCTCTCTCCTTCCTTAAGTGTGCATCCTTCGCCTTTCAAGTCTTTGGCTCACCAAGTATCCTACCCCTTCCCTTCATGTTACTGTTCCCAACACGCTCCGCACTCTCTTCAGAAGTACAATTCCCAGCATCAATAAAGTAATCAAGTCTATCAAAGGAAACAGGACAACCAAGAAATGTAGAGACCTTAAAAAACATATGATCATGCTTCCTGGGAAAGTAGCGTGCCACCAAGGAAGGATTCACAGTCTCCTAGTAGGTCAAACGAACAGGTAAATTAACATAAGCAAGATCATCATTTAAGATTTGTACCCAAACACACGAGGGCTTATTCTCCCTCCGATCGAGGTGGATCAGCAGCCTATCAGCCTCAACTTCCTCCACCTCAGGGGTCGGTTGCTCCAAGCAAATCACTTTGCCAATAGCACTAGCAATGTAACAAATGCCCTCCCGATTTTTAAGGGTGAGAGGGATGTTGTACATGGTGACCCAGGAGAACTGCGCCACCATGTCAAGGTGGGAAAAACCCTCCCTATCCTGCCAAGGTCGAAAAACAAGCACACTATCTCGGAAGACGTCTTGGAAGACAACTCTCCCCAGTTCTAGAGCAACATTCATGTTCTCCTCTTTGTCAAAAACAAAGGTAAGGAACCCAATTCATTGAAAACAACATCAATCAAGCCTTCCCAGCGCATAAAGGCACATGCACGCACAAATTGGTGAGGAAGGGATGTTAGGCTTGCTAAGCATGCCTTAACTCTACAATAGTATGATATTGTCCGCTCTAGGCTGAGCCCACACGAATTTGTTTTTGATCACATCCCAAGTGACCTCATACTAATGGAGTTAACTGATTGGCTTATAAACTAGCTTTCTACCCCTTCCACAAACGATGTGGGACAATTCACAACAATCTCCCCCTTCACACATCGGACTTGACACCTGCCGAATCTTTCCACCAGTCTATGTGATCTGGCTCCCCCTTGACCCATATTGGAAATCCACCTGGCTATCTAGCTCCCCCTAGGCCCTCACTAGAAGGCCCACCCGCCTATTCCTAGGTCGGAGCCCATCCCAGATTGTTATGTGCCATTATAACCATAACTCTGATTTCACTTGTTGGGTTTGCTAAGCACACCTTAACTCCAAAACAGTATGATATTGTCCGCTCTGTACCGAGCCCTCGTGGATTTGTTTTTGGGCACATCCCAAAAGGCCTCACACTAATGTAGTTAACTGGTTGGGCTATAAATTAGCTATCTGCCCCTCCCACAAACGATGTGGGACAACTTCCAACAAGGGCATCCTTAACCAAGAATCAAATCACAGAGACATCCTTGTGGTCAGCCGTTGGACCACCAACATTGATAATCTCTTCATTCATAGTCATATTCAGATTCAAAGATGTAACATAAGCGGCATCAACAACAAGAGTATTGAGATGTTCATTAAGACTAGTAGTAACACGTCCATTAGGATTATAATTCGCATAATTCGGAGATGCAACAGATGAAAAGAAAGTAAACCCGTTATCGTCCACCTATCGATTGTCGATTCATATCGACTCCAACACCAACACTAGCACCAGCACTGTTCCCATTCCTTTGGCCCCTCAAACCACCATATCTATATCAGTGGTAGCCGACCTGTGGCTAGTCACATGGGCACTGCTTGAGTATAGTTCTCCAAAGGCCGTAAAGAAATAGGGTAGTGATTTCACACTGTCCACTGCCTTTTCTCCCTTTAATTCACCACAAATAACTCTTAGGTCACAATCCAAGGTACAACCATCCAAGGAATCGGGATACGAATCCTCAATAACATATGGTGAAGCCATATCCGAATATGGTAGTTCATCCCAAATCAGCGTATCACAATCTGATTCAGAAGAATCGGGAGAAGGAGTAATTTGGTGAGGAAGAGACATGGAGCTAAATGGAGGATATGAAGAGGGTAATGGGAGGGGAGGAAGGGAGGGGAGACGGTAGACTTTCATTAGATTTTTTATTCAAAATAATGTTTTTATGCAACTTTAGATGCATGAGTTGTAAAAAGTAAATAATTACATTGTTGTTAACTTTATAATATTTATGTAAGTATAAATTTAGGAAAATAACCCATTTTTTAAAATTAAAATGCTTAAAATATTGCTAATTTTCCATTAAAAAAATGATCTTTACTATCATACATAAATGCAATTATTAATTACCATTCATTTTCAGAAAATAAATTAAAAAAGTAAGAGTAGAAGCATAATGAGATAGTTCAAGTGGCAAGAACTTCTCTTTGTCATTCAGGTTCTTGGTTAGAATCTTGTTCACCTAATTTTTTTTAAAAATAAATATTCATTTGTAAGGCATATAAATTTACTTATTCAAAAAAAAAAATTAAAACGCAAGTAATGATTTAATATGATAAAAGATCATCTCTAAATTGTTATATTTTAAACCATTACATTTGTTAGGCAAAGTGGCATGTCTCTACTCATCTATGTAACAAGCCTACTTAATCATAGTAATACTGTGCATTACCTACATGATCCCTTAAATAGGGAACCAATGTTAGTTTCATGTATTTGTACTTAATGTTAGGCATCAAATTCAATTATGAAATGCACAAATCAGTCATATAATAATGCTTGAAAGAAGATCCCTGGATCATGCCTCAAGATTGAAGAAGAAGGCTGTAATAATCACACTTGAAGCTTGAAGATTTAAGGAAATTTTCCTAAGTACAAATTCGAGAAGTAATTCATCTATTATAGAAGTCAAGGACTCGATATCTCAAGAATTTGATATGTCAAAAGACTTGTTCGATATCTCAAGAAGTCAACAAGTCAAAGACTTCGATATGTCAATGATTTCAGAAGTAAAAAGCTTGTTAGAAATGATTGATGAGAACAGTGTTTGGAAGCTATAGTGACAAAACAGAGTTTAACTGGAAGCGGTCAGAGTTTAGTTAAACACTGACTGGAAGCGTAACAGAGATTGTTAAACTCTGTAGCGGTATTGTCTGAAGAGTCAACAGTGTTTGAAGATTGATTCAAGATAAATATGGAAGCAATATCTTTGAAGATTGGAAAGCTGTCAAAGAGATTGAGTTGACTTGGAAGACTGGAGCAATCGTGATTGATATCAATTGTATAGCTTAATTATAGGAGAATCAATTACTGATTGTACGAAGCTGTATGTTTTATAAATACAGTTAGGTTAACCCTAGAAGGGAATCGAACATTGAGAAATTCATTGATTGTAACCTAAGCAGCTCTCTGTGATATTTTACATCACTGAGAGAGGAATTGTTAATTCCAAACAGTTTTTAAGTATTAAACAGTGTGTTCTTGTTAAGTTACTCATACAGTATTTGATTAACTATTGTGAATTCGACCTAACAAGTGGTATCAGAGCCAATCTGTTACTTTATTACAGTTAAAGATCCAAACACAATAGTAATCAATGGCAGAGATACCTCCACCATCTGAGAAAGCTCCTACTACTGTTAGTAGGTATGAAACTATAAGGGTTCCTATACTTAGGCCATCAGAGTATGCAATCTGGAAGGTAAAGATGACCATGTTTCTGGAAGCCACAGATCCAGAATATCTTGATAGAATTAATGAAGGTCCTCACAAACCTACAAAATTATCTGCTGCTGCTGCTGGTGAGGAGTCAAAGGTCATTCCAAAAGAAAAGAAAGATCTAACTGCTGAGGATCTTTCATCTATTGCAAAGGATGCAAAAGTGAGACATTTACTTCACAGTGCATTAGACAATGTTATGTCTAATAAAGTGATTAACTGCACAACTGCAAAGGAAATATGGGATGCACTTGAGGTTAGGTGTCAAGGAACTCCTGCAATCAAGAAAAACAGAAGAAACATACTCACTCAGGAGTATGAGCACTTTGAGGCAAAGTCTGAAGAAACCATGACAGAAACATTTGACAGATTCTGTAAACTGCTCAATGATTTGTCATTGGTTAATAAAGAGTATGATTTAGAAGACTCAAATCTCAAGTTCCTTCTTTCTCTACCTGAAAAGTGGGATGTGAAAACAACCACTATAAGAGATAATTATGAACTTGGTGAAACAGAGATTGATGAAATCTATGGACTGCTCAAAACCCATGAATTGGAATTGGAGCAGAGAAACAAGAGATCTAGTAGAAAGTCAAAGTCTGTTGCACTTAAGGTTGAGGAGAAACCATCAAAGAAGGAAGCATCAAGGAAAAAGGCAAAAGGAAAAGCTTTAGTCATACACTCAGAAAGTGAGTCATCAAACTCTGATGTTGACTCAAACACTGATGGAACATCTGATTCTGAAGATGATGAAGAGATGATGCAAATGGCTGCATTGATGGTAAAGACCTTCAAGAAGATGGGATACAAGAACTTCAAGAATGGAAAGAGATTCTCCAAGGACTACTCAAAGTCTGACAAGAAGAATTTCAAGAAATCTGAGGGAAAGGACTTCAAATCTGGTAAGAAAGATAAGTCTGAAATTCAATGCTACAAGTGTAAGGAGATGGGTCACTATGCTCCTGAGTGCAAGAAGGGTAAAACTGATAAGGCACTCTACACCAAAGGCAGAGATTGGGCAGACACTTCAGATTCAGATGAAGAAGTCAACTATGCACTCATGGCTACTACTCAAAATGAAGATGATGATCTCAAGGTACCCCCAACTACCTATGCTTATAATACTGATAATATAACTGAATTGAGAATTTATCTTAAAGCATTGCATATCAGTTATAGGGATCAGACTTTAGAAAATGAGAGGATAAAGAATGAGTGCTCTCAACTCAAAGATAGAAACAAACTAGTTGAGGAACAGCTAGAAAACATGAATAAAATTCAGAAAGAGAGAGATGATGCAGTGTTTATTGAACAGGAGTTGCTAGGTAAGTACAAGCAACTAGAATCTGAATTGGAGGATACTAAACACATCATTAAAACTTGGACACACTCTGGTAAAGATACTCAAGAAGTGTTTCAGTCAGATACAGTAGGTCTAGGTTACTCTGAGGGAGATGAACTTAGATTTGAAAATTTGGTAAAAGTTAGACCACATCGTTCATCTGAAGGTAATGTCATGGGAACAGGTGGACCTAAGACTGAAGCACAGAAAAAGGCTGTTAAAGAGTCATATGCTAAGACTTTTGTTAAAGAGGCTAACATTGGTTTAATGATAGATAAACAACTCAAGCATAAGCTTAAGGAGATAAAATCTGTCAACAAACAGAGATTGCCTAAGAAAAACAAAAATGGAAAGGTAGGCATAACATCAGGAATTAAGCCAATGCTTGCTTCATTAGCTCCTAGAAAAACATGCTTTAATTGTGGTAGCACTAATCATCTTGCTAATTTCTGCAGTAAGAATAAGAACATTAATTCTTTGCCCTCTAAAACTGCAGTAAAGAGTGATTATGTGAGAACTAGACCACAGACTTTATGCAAACACTGTGGAAGTACATGGCATTCTATTTACACTTGCAGAGATTATCATGCTATTTACTATAATTACTATGAACCCAAACCAAATTTGAAATGGGTTAAAGTAAACTCTGCAAATGTAAACTCTGAAAAAGTTAGCTTAAACTCTGATAATGTGAATTCCGCTGCAAAAGCTAACAGAATTAAGAAAGCCAAAGGATCCAAGCAAGTCTGGATCCTTAAAACTAACAATCAGTGATTGTTTGTGATTGCAGGGCACCAGGGTGAGTACCCTAGTCGTGGACAGTGGATGTTCAGGACACATGACTGGAAATAAAGCCCTGCTATCAGAGTATGAGGAGAAGGCTGGCCCAAAAGTTTCCCATGGAGATGGCAACATAGGACATACTCTGGGATATGGCAACATTAATCTTGGAAATGTCATCATCACAAATGTAGCTCTGGTTCCAGGACTCAAGCATGATCTGCTATCTGTGAGTCAAATCTGTGACAGAGGATATCATGTGGATTTTCAGCCTGAATATTGTCAAGTGATCAGTAAATCTACAGGGAAAGTTGCTCTAGTTGGAAACAGACACAATAACATCTATGAAATTAAATTGTCAACAAACACTGATGGCAAAGCAGTGTGTCTGTCTACAAGAATGTCCAGTGAAGAGAGTTGGAAATGGCACAAGAAACTCTCTCATTTGAACCTGAACAACATCAATGAGCTAATCAAGAATGATCTTGTAAGAGGTCTACCAAGGTCTTTGTTGAATGTAGAAGGCCTGTGTGATTCTTGTCAAAAGGCCAAACAGAGAAAAGCCTCCTTCAAAAGCAAATCTGAGTCTTCAATTGTTGATCCTTATCATCTCCTACATGTTGATCTTTTTGGACCAGTGAATGTGATGTCTCTTGGAAAGAAGAAATATGCTCTAGTCATTGTTGATGAATATACCAGATACACATGGGTATATTTTCTTGCAAAGAAGGATGAAACTGCATTAACACTGACAGAACATATAATCCAACTGGACAAAGGGTCAGAGAATCAAGTGAAGATAATCAGAAGTGACAATGGAACTGAATTCAGGAATTCATCAATGGAAGAATTTTGCAAGAGTAAAGGAATCAAACAAGAGTTTTCTGCACCTGGCACTCCACAACAAAATGGTGTAGTGGAGATGAAGAATAGAACCTTGATAGAAGCTGCCAGAACCATGCTAGATGAAGCAAAATTGCCAACATATTTCTGGGCAGAAGCAGTTCAAACTGCTTGTTTTACTCAAAATGCAACACTGATCAACAAGCATGGTAAAACACCATATGAAATGGTGAAGAAGAAAAAGCCAAATCTAAAATATTTTCATATTTTTGGATGCAAATGCTTTGTGTTGAAGACTCATCCTGAACAGTTGACCAAGTTTGACCTAAAAGCAGATGAAGGAATTTTTGTTGGCTATCCACTGTCAACAAAGGCATTCAGAGTTTATAATCTGAGAACCAGAGTGATCATGGAATCAATTCATGTGTCATTTGATGACAAGAAAATAACTGGACTTAAAGATGTCAATGAACATGATCTACTCCACTTTGAAAATGAAGATTTATTCTCTGAAAAAGTAAACTCTGATCAGACTGATCTGACAAACTCTGTTGATCTAAACTCTGAACCTCTACTGGTAAATACTGAAGAAACTCTTCAATCAGAAACAAGGGAAGAACCAGTTGAGGGGGAGCATGAAGAATCACATCAAAGTGATAATTCAAACACTGAAAGTGACTCAGTTGATAATTCTGAATCAAACTCTGTTGATTCAAACTCTATTGATAATTCTGAGCAGTCACATTCAGGGGGAGCATCTGAAAATGAAGAGAGGCACCAAGAAAATCAGGAGAGCATGGATCAAGGGGGAGGATCACATGATGACAGAAGCAATTTGCCTTCTGCAAGAAAATGGACTAAATCTCACACACCTGATTTGATTATTGGTGATCCAGATGCAAAAGTAAGGACAAGAAGTGCAACAACAAATGAATGTCTGTTTCATGCATTCTTGTCACAATCTGAGCCAAAGAAAGTGGAAGAAGCTCTTAAAGATGCTGACTGGATAACAACAATGCAAGAAGAGCTAAATGAATTTGAAAGAAATGAAGTATGGACACTTGTACCAAGGCCCAAGAATAGATCCATTGTTGGTACTAAATGGGTTTTCAGAAATAAAACTGAAAGTGAGGGTGTTATCACAAGAAACAAAGCAAGACTGGTTGCAAAAGGCTATTCACAACAGGAAGGAATAGACTATGATGAAACATTTGCTCCAGTGGCTAGATTGGAGGCAATCAGAATCTTTCTAGCATATGCTTCTCATAAGAAATTCAAAGTGTTTCAGATGGATGTAAAAAGTGCATTTTTGAATGGAAAACTTGAAGAAGAAGTGTTTGTGGAACAACCACCAGGCTTTGTAGATCCAAAATATCTAGACCATGTCTACAGGTTAGACAAGGCACTCTATGGACTTAAGCAGGCACCAAGGGCATGGTATGAAACCCTTGCCAAATTTTTACTAGAAAGTGGGTTTCACAGAGGTACTATTGACAAAACTTTGTTTTACTTTCAATCTGGTAGTGACTTGCTTTTAGTTCAGATATATGTGGATGACATCATTTTTGGATCTACTAATGATAAACTCTGTAAGAAGTTTGCCAAACTCATGCAGTCAAGATATCAAATGAGTATGATGGGAGAGCTTAGTTATTTTCTAGGTCTACAGGTGAAGCAAACAGAAGATGGAATTTTCATTAATCAAGCAAAATATACCAGAAATCTTTTCAAGAAATTTGGCATGCTTGACTGTTCATCTGCAACAACTCCCATGGCAACTGCAACAAAATTGGACAAAGATGCAGGGTCATCAGTAGATATGACAAGCTACAGAGGAATGATTGGTTCTCTACTCTATTTAAAAGCTAGTAGACCTGATATCATGTATGCAACTTGTTTGTGTGCAAGGTTCCAGGCAGATCCAAGAGAACCACATTTAACAGCAGTAAAGAGGATTTTTAAGTACCTCAAGGGCACTATAACTTTGGGGCTGTGGTATCCAAGAGAATCAGAGTTTAAACTACTTGGTTATTCAGATGCAGACTTTGCAGGCTGTAAGATAGACAGAAAAAGCACCAGTGGAAGTTGTCAATTTCTGGGTGACAGACTTGTTTCCTGGTACAGCAAGAAACAGAAGTCAATATCTACATCTACAGCTGAAGCAGAGTATATTGCTGCTGGTAGCTGCTGTGCACAGATTTTATGGATGAAGAATCAACTGCTGGATTATGGATTAAGGTATACCAAGATACCTATTTACTGTGATAATCAAAGTGCTATTGCAATGACAGGTAATCCAGTACAACATTCAATGACAAAGCACATCAGCATAAGGTATCACTTCATCAGAGAGCATGTAGAGGAAGGCAACATTGAGCTTCACTTTGTGTCTACAGAACAACAACTTGCAGATATCTTCACCAAGCCATTGAGTGAAGCTACATTTACAAGACTGGTCAATGAACTAGGAATGGTCTCTAGTTTTGACTAGAGATGTTGGTTAGACTCAAAGACTTATCTCTAAAATATATTGCTCATGTTTCTGCAAATTGTTAAGTGCTATGTGAACCTTAGTATTAAACTCTGTTCTGCATATTAATGTTTAAAACTTGTTAAACTCTGTCAGCATGTCTGTCTGTTAAACACTGTTATCATGTTGGATACACTCAGTGAATTCAGAATTGATTATTGTCTGAATGAAAACACCAATGAAGAAAATGTATGAAGCATGATTCTCAGTAATTAAATCATGATTCTTTCTGATTCACTGTAATCTAATCAGACTTTGTGCAGTAAATCAACACAGCATGATACTGTTTCATATTTATAGCATCTCTTAGTTTATTTAGTCCTAAACTCTGAGTTTATGAATATTGTGTGCATTACCTCTCATAAATAATTTTGGTTATTGATGAACTCTAAACTCTGATTAGTGACATTCTGTTTCCAAAGGTATGGTTCCTGATAATTCCTTGTTTGTACTTGTGAAAACCATAAAATTTGAGATGTGTCATGGATTAGTTTGGTGAGTTCAGATTCATGTCTACACCCTGTGAGAGTTTGAGCCAAATCAATGATTGATACATTTTCTATCAATCAGTATTTATTGTAGTGTGATATTCATCAGGAAGTATGTTTCTCTAGAACTTGTATTAAACCTTCTTGAGACTACATGATATGTGTGTGCATGAAAATGATAAAGGCAATAGGATTTACCATTCCTACAAATAATGATCAAAATTCTTTTGAACACTGTTCAAACACTCTACAAACACTGTTCATAAATACCACCCTTAGTAAACCCCTTTGAGCCTAATTAACTGCTCATTTTTCTTATACTCTGAAGTATTAAGAGCAGTTATATTTTTTTTTTAAAAAAATCAAGCAGATGAGGGTCTCTGAAGAAAAGAAAAGTTTACTCAGTATATATGCTAAAAAAATAAAAAAAAAAATAAAAAAAAAGAAAAAAAAAAGAAAAAAAAAGGCATATATACTGACCTTGTACAAATATGTACTAACACTGTGACTGAACACTTTTCTCTATTAAAATGTTCAGCTTGAAATTCACTCATGAATAAAACATCTATACTCATCTGTTTGATCTTATCTCATTACAACCCTGAATAAAGTCCTTTTGATTTGTGCATACATGTACTCAAAGTAGTGTAGAATTGGTGGACATTCAAGCATATGGTAGATTCTGCTATTTCTGATTGAATGTGAGTGTAAACACTTCACCTAAACACTTGTGTGCTTCGAGAGTTTGTGAGATTATCAAATTCATGACTGTTATTCACTGAATGATGCTCTGATTTCTATCTCTTGATCTTTTTGTCTTCAAAGACTGTGTGCTTACTTGGATAATCATGGAACATCAAAGGGAATGGAAGTTTTCAGATTTCTGTATTACAATAACTACAGAGTTTAGCATTCATCAAACAATCAGTGTTTACTATGAGAGTTTGTGCATTCAGTGTTTATTGATTCTTGTTATGGATTTTATGAAATATTAGATGCTCTAAAAATTGATTATGGTAAACTCTGCTTCACACACACTCATATTCACAACTGTGCAATTTTTGAAAGGGTTGTTAGTGATAAAGTTGGAAAATTGATAAACACTGTTAAGTTGTGTTAAATACTCTAAGGTACAGTTTCATTGAGATTATTTGACTATTTTGGAGTAATTGGGGTAGTTGACAACTGTTAATTAGTGTAAATATGTCAAAGTGTCGTGATTATAGGAATGACAGCGGTAATTATTAAGTGATCCATTGGTTGTTTGACACGTGTCCCATGACAGTGTCCCACTCATACATTACTCTACAATCAGTTGTGCGCTTTTATTGAATAAACGATTGAGTTTTAGTTTTACTCTAATCGTTTTTGTTCTCTCACTTCACATCTATTCATATTCACCCACTCACAGTTACTTGATACTCATTCACTTTCAAAATTCTCATTCATTCTCACTCACATTTTGATAAACACTTACAGTGCATACACATCTTTTCTCTAAATATCTTCATATCATATCTTCTAATGGCAACCAAAGCGTTTGATGCAGCAGGATTAGTGTTTCTTCCTAGTAACTATGCAGCACCACTGGAAAATGCAAATGCTCCAGAGGCGTTTCATCTGTTTCAAAATTTCTTGAAAGATTCTGAAATAGGGAAAGCTTTAACAGCACCACCAACACTCTCTGCTTCACAAATTGCCACTTTCTGGACAAACTCTGTATATGATGATGGAGAAGAGTCTGGCACTCCAACAATCACTTTCACTCATGCTGAATTAGAGTATATCATTACTCCAACTACAGTTAGAGATGCTCTGGATTTTGAGACTCACACTTCTTACAGTGTTGTTGGTCATGATCGCTTGAGGACAATGTTGCAGCAAATTGGCTGTGCAGGAGATTTGAATAAGATTGGATCTTTGAGAAGACCACTTTTGAGAAAGGAATGGAGTTTCTTTTTCGATTGCATTACAAGAGCTTTTGGCAAGAAGACAACAAACTGGGATGCACTTCCTCTTGACACTCTTCAAATTGGTCATGCTCTACTATATGGAGGTAATTTCGATTTTGGTAGACTAGTGCTAATGAATCTGGGAGAGCGTTTGTCTGAGTCTACTACTGTTTATTTTGCTCGTTTTTGTCAAATGCTATTTACTGCTTGTGTGCCTAACATTCCAATTGATGAAGCTGATGTGATTCAGCCTTTTCAAGTTGCTAAAAGAATGTTTTCTGATTTGACAAACAAAGATGTTACGAAACAGCACATTCCTGATATGTTTATGCCACTAGCCTTACAGAACTATGTAAACCAACCTCAAGATTCTCAATCACCACATCACATGTCTGAACCATTAGACACCATAAATTCTGAACCAACACCCACAACACCCACAACACTCACAATCACTGTACCTACATCTCATCAACCACAACCAGAACACATAAACTCTGAAACCTTAAACTCTCCAACAATAAACTCTCCACCACTAAACTCTGAAACCTTAAACTCTGAGCCAGCATCTACTGAACAACCAAAATTCAAACCAAAAAGAAAAAAAACACACCGCCCAAAACACTAAACACTCAAAGGCTAAACAGACATTACCTGGAGTTGTTTATACTAGAAGAAAGAAACAAAAGGCAAACAGACCTTCACTTTCACCACCCAGGGAGAGCTCTAGTGAAGCTGAAGAGGAGATTGTGGTGCCTCAAGTCAAGAAGAGAAAATTAATTCTTTCAGATTCTGAAGATGAGCATGTATTTGAAGCTCCAGAGGTGGTTTCACAACAAACACCTACTGTTGAGGTTGCAGAGAATATTGCTATACCTGCAGAGGTTGAAATGCCTGCAGAGGATATTGTGGCTATCAATGTTGAAATACCTGCAGAGGTTGAAATACCTGCAGAGGATGCTGTCAATCTTAAAGCACCTGCAGAGGATAAAATGCCTGCAGAAGAAAATAACAGAGATGGTTTTTCACCAATGGATGATATTCTTGACTCATTTGAACCATTCTCTGATCCTATCTCACCTGTTGTTCATTTTGAAGCAACTGGTACAGCTGTTCAGCCTGTAGCATCACATACAAAGTTAATCTCTGAGGGTTATCAAATTCCTGACAAGGGTGATGAGGTTGATCAAGCAACTAAAGATGCAAACTCTGTTGAACCTATGCAAGATGAAGCAACAAATACAAACTCTGTTGCAGAGCCTGTGCAACATGAGGATAATATTGAAAAGGTTGCAGAAATTGTTACAGAAACTGTGGCTGACACAGCTCAGCACAGTGGGTCTTTAAAAGATGCTCAAGCTAAAGATGCAAGTGTTGAAGATGAATCTGATAGCAGTGCAAACTCTGATTCTTTTCTGAGTGCACCAGCACAGACTGATAATAAGCATAAATCTTTTGATCAGCCTTGTCCATCTCATACAATTGAAGAAGAGTATCTTGCTAAATCTGCTGCTAATTGGTATAAACAAGACTGTATTTTTCCAAAAGGGAGAGCAGCTGATTTTGTTAAGCAAACTGCTAGTCAAATTTCAAATCCAGAGATTTTATCATGCTTAAAAGCAACTGTGGTACAAGTCAAAACTCTGGATGGAAATTTTGCTGATACAAAGCAAGAAATTGCTTCTTTGAAGACAGAGATACAGTCAAGAGAACTGAAGATGGAAAGAGAGTCAAAAATCAAAGCTGCACAGCTTTCTAAAGTTCAAGATACTCTCTTTGCCAGGCTAGGAAAGGTTGAAGAAAATCAAGCTACTTTGTTGGCTAAGGTTGATTCTATTGCTAACTCTTTGGAGCTCATCACATCTATACTCATTCCTGATGATGTCAAAAAGGGGGAGAGAGTTGCTAAGTCTAAATGCAAAGTTTCTCAAACTCTGTCTCAAAAGGATGATGCTGGAGATGGAGGGGCAAGTGATAAGAAGAAGGGTTTAAACTCTGATACACTAACTCTGAGATCTGGCAAATCTCTTAAGTCACAGTCTGTTGGAATAAACACTGAAACTCAAGGTACTTCAAAAACCAAGAGTTTGGAATTAATATCAAATCCAAAGACTGATGAGGAGTTAGCTGTTAAGCTTTTTATGGAAGAGAATGCAGAAGGAGTTACTTTAGAAGATGCTAAAGCTGAAGAGAAAAGTCTACAAGAAAAGCATTTGAAGGTTTTAAAGTCTGTTAAGTTGAAGAAGAGAGAGAAAGTTGTTAATACTGCAAAGCCTGTTCTTAAAGGCATTGAAATCAAAGAGAAGTTAACTGGCATTCAAGAAGAAGAAGAAGAAGAAGATAAAGAAAAGTTGATCAGAAAGTCTTCTCTTGATGCTAAATTGAAGTTAAAAGGGGTAATGAATGAGGAGAACAAGGGCAAAATGATTGTTGCAACCTCTGTTGTCACACAAGTTGTACAGACACAAAGTAAACCCTTACCTGGTTTTTCAAGGCCAAAGATTCCAGTGCAAGAAGATGCAGGAGTGACTGGTGGATATCAACATAATGTTGCATGTTCAGGAAAGCCACCAGGCAGAAATACTTCTGGATTAGGTTCAAAAAGAGATTTGAGATTTAGTAACAGTCCAAGAGATCCCTCTGCACTTGTATCTCTTGGTTCTGGTATTACTCAAGAAAATCTAGACAAGTTGGAGTCAGTTCAGCTAGTTCGTCAAAGGAGCTTAGACATTCACTTTCTGTTATACTTTATGGCAGATGGGTCAGTGTATAGAGTGAATGAAGAAGCAATCAAGCTAAAATTATTTGAGGAACTTCAGTATGTCTTGCATATCTTCAGAGTCAGAAATCATCAAACACAGCTTATTGCTAATTCTATAAGGGGGTATATGCAGAAAGCTAAAGTTGTTACAGGATCAAAGTCTGCTGAAAGATATATTCCTAAGTACAGAGATTGGAATGGCAATCTGATAGAGATGGAGAAGGGGACTTCGAAGCTGAAGACTGATCTTGGAATTACTGTTCTGGATTTCAATGTAAAGTCTGAAGAAGTGAAGTACATCAGGTTGGGAAATGAAATGAGAAGAAACAAGATCTATGATCTCAGAGCTCCTATTTTTCAAACTGATGAAAATGATCCAGATTTAAGAGAGATCAAGGAAGCTATGGAGATTGAACTTGAACATGCTGAGAGAAGGTTGTTGATTGATTATCTCAGAACAGCTCCAGATCTTGAGGAAGTTAGGTAGACAAAAGTTGTAAGTTTGTTAAGTATAAGTTTAAACTCTGTTTGTATGTTAAACACTGTAAAACTTTGTATTTGTTTTGACATCATCATTTACTGTAAACTTGTACATTCTTGCTAATGGACAAGTTGGGGGAGATTGTTAGAAATGATTGATGAGAACAGTGTTTGGAAGCTATAGTGACAAAACAGAGTTTAACTGGAAGCGGTCAGAGTTTAGTTAAACACTGACTGGAAGCACAGAGATTGTTAAACTCTGTAGCGGTATTGTCTGAAGAGTCAACAGTGTTTGAAGATTGATTCAAGATAAATATGGAAGCAATATCTTTGAAGATTGGAAAGCTGTCAAAGAGATTGAGTTGACTTGGAAGACTGGAGCAATCGTGATTGATATCAATTGTATAGCTTAATTATAGGAGAATCAATTACTGATTGTACGAAGCTGTATGTTTTATAAATACAGTTAGGTTAACCCTAGAAGGGAATCGAACATTGAGAAATTCATTGATTGTAACCTAAACAGCTCTCTGTGATATTTTACATCACTGAGAGAGGAATTGTTAATTCCAAACAGTTTTTAAGTATTAAACAGTGTGTTCTTGTTAAGTTACTCATACAGTATTTGATTAAATATTGTGAATTCGACCTAACAAAGCTCTATTCGATATCTCAAAGATTCCAGAAGTAAAAGACATATTCGATATCTTAACAATTCCATAAGTAAAATGAATCAATCGATATCTCATGGATTCTAGAAGTAAAAGATATATTCGATATCTCAAGGATTCCACAAGTAAAAAGAATCATTCGACATCTCAAGGATTTCAGAAGTTAAAAGATCCATTCGAGAAGTACATTCAATATCTCAAAAAAAAACTTGATCCAGAACTCAGAGATCTACTATGTGTGTAATGAGTTTTGTGAACCGTTTTCTTGCTGGTTGAGTTGGGTATTTATACGAGATGGGGCACATGACTACCATGTGCATCTAGGAGTCCATGCCAGAGGCTTTGGTTTGCTGGGTGTTATAGCCAAAATTCGGTTCGGGTATTTTCAAGTTTGATTCGGGTCAATAATAGGTTTCTAGGTAAAATTAGGGTTTTTGGTGAAATGCAAGAAGTTCAGGGCGCGCCTTAACATTCAGGGCGCGCCCTAGATGTTATGATTTGACAGAATCTCATGCTTCCCGGAATTGCAGGAATTATTGAAGAATTCCCTCCTGTCATATCTCAGAAGGGGGATGTCCGTCGTAGAAGGCCTCTAGGGGTTTTCCTAGATTTAGGGATCTTTCTTATACACTGAGGGCATGTTCTCCTCGGTGCAAAGATTGGTCTCTCTTTGGTGTGTGCTTTGGAGCTCTGTTCCTGTAGCCAATGGGCGTGCTCTCATTGGGGAACTCTGGAGTAATCCGCATTTTGCACCCAAAAGCTCTGGATCACCTGTCCTGCTATCTGGTGGGTGCTTCTCATTCGGGGGACAGGGATGCGTTCTGCACTTGGGGTAAACCATGGCTATACCTGCATCCTTGAAATCAAGAAATAGCTTGTAGCAGATAGGACTAGTCCTCGACGGGGGAAGTTTCCTTATCTGTGAAGTCTTGAGATCTTGGATGAGCCTTGGGCCTTTTGTGGTTAGGCCTCATAGTAGAACATTCCGGAAGCTGGTCCGTTATCCAAGACCATTTGGGTTTCTTGTTCTCCACACTACGCCATAGATGGCCTGCAGCAACGTTTTCAAAATGTTGCAGCAAGCCAAAAAAACGTTGCTGTAGAGCAAAAAAACGAAACGGCAACGCTTTTTCAGCGTTGCAATTGGCACAGCTGCCGTAGGGGTCTGCGGCAACGCTTTTGTTCACTACGGCAACGCTACTACTTTTGCTACCAAAAACTTCTATGGCAACGTTAAACGTAATGTATAGCAACACTAAACTAGGGTTGCAGTAGATGTTAAAATTTGGTAAATCCACCTGTGGGTCCCACAGGTGGGTCCCACAAGGGAACACCCATGCAGGACCCCCTTGTGGGCCCTTCCATGGATTTTCAAGTGGGTCCCACATAAACAAATTTTGAGCAATTGATGACAATAATATATAATACCTACAACACTTTCATAATAAAAATTTAGGAGGAACAATTTGTATATATGCATTTCCCAAAAATTGAAAACCTATTTTATTACACCAATACAAGTTAAGGGCTTCATAACCCTTAGCCCAAAAAAAAAGTTACAATCAATACTACAAGAAAAAAAATAAAATCCTTCTCCATTTCATGTATGTACAAAATCGGCAACTCGCAAAATATCCATCCCACCTTCGAACCGAATCCAACGATTTATGTCAGCAAGGAAAAAAATAATTGGCTAAAAATGAAATAACAAATGATACGAATAACAAAGTATAAGGTGGACACATGTTCTTTACATCTTAACATACCAGCTTAATATACTAACGGGAACCTCCATGTACTTTTAGTAAGCACCTGTAATTAACAAAATAGAAGTAAGAATCATATTAAAACTGAAATAAAAAGATACTTTACTAACCACTGTAAAATGCAGAGAATTCATAAAATTAGAATAAAGTTGTATTCCGTCTTTAAATATGCTCTTACAAAGTTATAAATTACACTGTATATGATACGTTACTAATTGTCACAAATAAATAATAATTAAAAAAACAACAGATGTAAAGAGGTGAAACCACTTCATAAGCAATAATTGGAAATAAAATGTCTCACCTTTGAACCTTTAAAATCATCAGAAGTTAATTCATCTGCCTGATGATCAAAAGCAAGATAATGGTAAATGGAAGCTCATCTAGGTGAGCAATCTGCAAAGGTCCATAAAAATTATATTGAAAGTGATATGGGCTAAAAGTAAGCCCTAAAGACACATTTAATGTGGCATTAATTAGACCCGGAATGGTCCAAACGTGGGGCCCACCAGATGGGCCCAATCCCTATTTATAATATTAATTTCGTAATTAATATTAGGGGTAATAAACAGCTCAGCAAATAAGAGTCAAACAAGGATATTACTCTTGCCTGACTTAGCCTCCAAGATACATATTCCAACATGGAAACTGACTCCTACAAGGAAGGGGTCTAGAACCTTCCTCAAGGCGGTGACTTGCCCACCAAGTCACCTAATTCTACTACGATTCTAAGGCTTCTCAGCCTATATAAGGGCCTGACCCCTCATTCTCAGAACTACGTTTTGGCTCAATCCTCGAATAAGGACATACAAGCCACTACGTCCTAGGTGAGCCCTCGTCGTCATAGCCCTGAGGGCACCATCACCTAGAACTACGTTTTGGCTTGATTCTCAATACGAGATACGTAGGCACTCTGTGAGGACCGATCAGTCTCGAACACGGAAACAGCCATTAAAGCACGAAGCTCCTGAACCCTAGCATTAAATATAATTCGTAACCTAGTTTTTATTCCACAACATTTGGCGCCGTCTGTGGGAAAAGACATCAACCATGGTTCAAACACGAAGAACAGCACCAAGCACTACCGAGCCAATCGCTACCGAGGCTCTACCTCTAAGCTCTGCTCCGCATGTCACTGAACAAGTACCCCTAGCCACAGGGGCGATCACTCAAACTCTAGTTTCTCAACCTTCAGGGACGAATCCCCATGTCGAGAGGACGTTACCTATGGTCGTTCACCCAGGTCAAGGAACCAGCTCCCTCCAGACGCTGGTTTCTCATCTAGTTGATCCCAGTCGCCCACCACCAGGGGTACAAATCCATACTACGGATCTCCCCGTGAGTACTAACCCGATGTATGGCCTGCCTAACTACCCTCCTGGACCAAGTGGTCATGCCTTGCAGATCCGAGATCGGGAGTATCTTGACTACTCTGGCCCCTATACTGACGATTCATCAACTGATGATGATCGTGATGAAGCCCCGAGAAGGCGACGTGCTAGCAGAAAACGAAGAAGAAGAACACAAACTATCCATGATGGACCCCCCTTGACAGCTGTTGAAAGAATCAAGGCTCATGAGGCTGAGATTTTAAGGATAAAGGAAGATATTGCCAGAGAACAAGCTAGGTTGAATCAAACTCAGCCTCCTCCAACCTCAGGACCGATTCCCTTTATAGATCTGGAGGGGTCTTCAAGAAGGTAGAGAAGAGCTGATGCCCCAACTGGAAGAACAACGAGGGTGGAAACCCCCATGAGTAACCCCAAGGATCTAATGCCACTTGGGGATCCTGATGATCCCACACCCCCGTTTACTGAGGAGGTGATGAACGCTCGTATCTCAGAGAAGTTCAAGATGCCAACTATGGAACGGGTGATCCCGCAAACCACGTCAGGACATTCTCGAACGCGTTGTTGCTACAGCCCACAAGCGATGCCTTAAAGTGTAGGGCATTCCCTCAAACCCTGTCGGGTATGGCTCAAAGATGGTATAGACGGCTGCCTGCAAACTCGATTGGCTCCTTTAAGGAGTTAAGTGCTGCTTTCGTTAGTCAGTTTATCAGCGGAAGAGTTCATGAGAAAAGTTCTGCATCCCTTATGTATGTGGTACAAGGGAAGAACGAAAATCTGAGAGACTACCTTAAGAGGTTCACCAAGGAGACATTGAACATCACTGATCTGGAGAATAAGGTGGCCATGGTAGCCCTGGAACACGGAACCACTAACGAGTTCTTTAAAAGGTCATTGGCCAAGCATCCTCCTGAAAACATGGCCGAGCTCCAACGAAGGGCTGATAAGTATATCAAGGCTGAAGATAGCATGAAGAAAGAAGCTGCGGGAGGTAATGGCAAGTGTAACAACGACTCCAAGAAACGAAAGCAAGACCAAGAGTATGATGCTAGGGACAAGTATCCCCGTACTAGCAAAGACTCTGAGTCAACATCAAAGAAGAGTATGGGACCAAGATTTTCTGACTACGCAAGGTTGAATGCTCCTAGGAGTCAAATCTTGTTAGAGATCGAGAAGGATAAGGACTTTCGATGGCCGAAGCCACTCAGGGGTGACCCCGCAAAGAGAAACAAGGATCAATACTGTAGGTTCCACCGAGACGTGGGACATGACACGGATGATTGCAGACAGTTGAATGACGAGATTGAATTCTTGATCCGTAAAGGAAAACTGAATAATTTCACGAAGGGTGGAGATCGTGGAACCCAAATAGGGGATTACAACAGGAGAAACAATGATAGAAGGGATAATGATCGTGATCGTAACACACAGCCCCGAGGGCCAGTTATCAACATGATCTGGGGAGGCCCGACAGCGGCCGGTACAACTCGAAACTCTCGAAAGGCGTATGCCAGAGAAGTGATGCACATCGTGGGAGAAGCCCCGAAACGTGCTAGAATCGAAATAGCGATTGGTTTTGATGATTCTGACCTTGAAGGGGTGAAGTTCCCCCATGACGACCCGTTGGTCATAACCCCTGTGATTGGGAACTCGGAAGTGAAACGAGTCTTGATAGACAATGGAGCTTCTATTGATATTTTGTTTCATGATGCGTTTATTAAGATGGGGTATACTGATTCTCAGCTGACCCCGTCCAACATGCCGATTTATGGATTTAATGGAGTTGAGTCCAAGGTTGAAGGAACAATTCAGTTACCTATGACTATTGGGCAAGAACCTAAGGAGGATACTCAGATGCTGAATTTTCTGGTGATTAAGGCATCCTCAACCTACAATGCAATCCTGGGAAGGACTGGACTTCATGCGTTCAAGGCTGTTGCCTCTACCTATCACATGAAGATTAAGTTTCCAACCCGGAATGGAGTTGGAGAACAGAAAGGTGACCAGAAAATGGCAAGAAGCTGCTATGTGTCCGCATTGAGATTTGATGGAGTCGGGGGGCAGGTACTCCCGATTGAAGACATGGATGTCCGTGATGATGATGAACACCGAGGAAAGCCTGCAGAGGATTTGGTTCCCATACCTCTAGAGCTGGGCGATCCTGAGAAAGTTAATTATATAGGAGCATCTTCGAAAGAACCCCTGAAGGGCGAGTTGACAACGTTCTTGCAAAAGAATAGCGACGTGTTTGCTTGGATAGCAGCGGACATGCCAGGGATTGACCCCCAACTTATAACTCATAGGTTGAATGTCGATCCTGAACGGAAGAAGATAAAGCAAAAGAAGAGGAATTTTGCTCCTGAGAGGCAGGTGGCCATTAAGCAAGAAGTTGACAAGCTGTTGGAAGCTGGTTTTATTGAAGAGATTCAGTTCCCCGAATGGTTGGCTAACCCTGTGATGGTCAAGAAGGCGAATGGAAAGTGGAGGATGTGTATAGATTTCACTGATTTGAATGATGCATGTCCAAAGGATTGTTTTCCCCTACCAAGGATAGACATGTTGATAGATGCCACTGCTCGACATGAGATGCTGAGCTTTATGGATGGTTTCAGCGGCTACAATCAGATTAAGATGCACAAGGATGACATCCCAAAGGTATCTTTCATAACTGACTTTGGTGTTTTCTGCTATCTTGTTATGGCTTTTGGTCTAAAGAATGCAGGCGCTACTTACCAACGACTGGTGAATAAGATATTCGCCCATCTGATTGGGAAAACCATAGAGGTCAATGTTGATGACATGTTAGTCAAGAGCCTTTGCAGGGCAGATCACATTAAGCACCTCAGAGAGGCATTCGAAGTGCTGAGGCACCACAAGATGATGTTGAATCCAGCCAAGTGTGCTTTTGGTGTTGGATCAGGAAAGTTTTTGGGTTTGATGGTTTCAAAGAGAGGCATAGAGGCCAACCCTGATAAGATTAAAGCGATCTTGGACATGGAACCACCCCGCTCCATACGAGATGTACAGAAGCTAACTGGCCGGGTTGCGGCCCTAGGGAGATTCATCTCCAAGTCTGGTGACAAGTGCTTGCCTTTCTTTCAAGCTTTAAAGAAAGTGAAAAATTTTGAGTGGACTACAAAGAGCCAAGAGGCCTTTGAGCATCTGAAGAAATACATGTCTGAAGCCCCGTTGTTGGCCAAACCAAGTCCCGGAGAGACTCTCTACCTATACCTGGCGGTATCTGAACAAGCATTGAGTGCTGTCCTTGTTCGAGAAGAGAAAAAGGTTCAGAAACCTATCTATTATGTGAGCAAGGTTTTGCACGGGGCTGAATTGAATTACTCGACCATAGAGAAGTTCGCTTTGGCATTGGTGACAGTCTCAAGAAAGTTGCGACCTTATTTTCAAGCACATAAAATTCAAGTCTTGACAGACCAATAATTGAGGAACATATTGCATAGCCCTAAAGCCAGTGGAAGGCTAATCAAGTGGGCAGTTGAGTTAGGAGAGTTCGATATCACATATAAGCCTTGGACAGCCATAAAGGCTCAGGCATTGGCTGACTTCGTGGTTGAATGCACCATTGGCAACCAAGAAGTCGGGGGGCAGGAGATAGTAACCACCTCTGAGAGTGGAAATAAAGATGAAGAACTGGTAGTTGATCAGAAGGAATATTTGGTGCTCTATTTTGATGGAGCATCAAAAACAAAATCTAGTGGTGTAGGTTTGGTTTTGCAAAGCCCCGATAGGTTCACAGTTGAGTATGCTTTGAAGTTGGATTTTCCTACTACCAACAATGAAGCTGAGTATGAAGCATTAATAGCCGGATTAGGCTTAGCTAGAGTCATGAGGGCCAAGAACCTCAAAGTGTGTGGAGATTCAAGACTGGTAGTCTCACAAGTGAATGGCGAATTCGAGGCCAAGGATGAGACTATGGTAAAATACCTGAGAGTCGTGAAAGCTGTTATGACTCAGTTTGAGGAATGCTATGTTGAACACATTCCAAGAGAGGAGAACGCTAAGGCCGACGCCTTGTCAAAGTTTGCCTCTTCTGGGATAGAGAATTATGCAGGGAGTGTTTACTTCCAGGTATTGAAGACCCCGTCCATTAATGCGAAGCTTGTGGCCCCAATTGGTATAATGGACTCTTGGATTGATCCCATTAAAGCTCATTTGGAAACTGGATGGCTCCCTGACAATGCCATGGAGGCACGGAAACTCTCAGTGAGAACATTGAGATATACTTTGACTGAAGGCCTTCTCTATAAGAGATCTTTTATCATCCCGTACCTAAAATGTCTGTGGCCCCAAGAGGCAAAGGAAGCATTGGAGGAAGTTCATGGAGGGATCTGTGGGCAACACTTGGGGGGCAGAGCCTTAGCTCCCAAGATCACCCGCTTGGGATTCTATTGGCCAGAGATGCTGGCTGATGCACAGAGCTATGTCAAGAGATGCGGTAGATGCCAGAAGCACGCACCGGTTGTGAGGCAGGCACCTGAGATGTTAACATCGATTAACTCTCCTATCTCATTTGTAATGTGGGGAATGTACATGCTTGGTCCCTTTCCCGTAGCTTCAACACAAAGGAATTTTTTGATAGTGGCCATCGACTACTTCACTAATTGGATTGAGGCTAAGCCCTTAGCCAAGATAACCACCAAACAAATTTCCCAATTCTTTTGGGAGAGCATCATCTGCAGATAAGGAATCCCCCAAATCCTTGTGACGGATAATGGGACAAAATTCAACAATGAAGAGTTTAAGAAGTACTGCAAGGAGAATGTTATTGAACTTCGCCTTATTTCAGTAGCTCACCATGAGGCTAATGGACAAGCCGATGTAGCAAATTGAATTATCCTTGATGGACTGAAGAAGAGGGTCGAACGCTCAAGAAACACTTGGGTGGATAAGTTGCTGCCTATACTTTGGGCATACCACACCACCTACGAAGTGATAACTGGAGCACCCCCATTTTTGCTGGCTTAGGGAGTCGAGGCAGTTGTGCCCCTAGAGATTACACATGCATCGCCAAGAGTGGAAGCATATGATCCCGAGACCAATGAAGAAGGCGTGAGGCTCGCCCTCGATCTGATTGACGAGGTTAGGGATGAAGCGAATGCTAGAAACGTAGAGCATCAGCAGAGAGCATCTTTCCACTGCAACCAAAGGGTTAAGGAGAAGTTCTTTCGACAAGACAACTTGACTCTGAGGAAGATAGAGGCCTCCAGAGTTGGCCAGAAGGGAAGACTATCCCCCAATTGGGAAGGGTCGTATCGAGTCAGGAAGACACCAGGACGAGGATCCTACAAGTTGGAAATCTGGGATGATGAACACATTCCAAGACTAAGGATTGAAGCCTTGAACTTCAAATCTCAACACAACATTAATTGAGCCTTGATGGCCAACAAGGCTGTCCGCCTCCAATCAAGCTTGTCGTGTGGATTCAAAGCATTGAACTAAGAGACGTCGGTCAAAGTTGAAACCTAAGCAAAGTTCTATGAGTATCAGAGAAAGGTTGGAAACCTAGAATCAAGATAAAGGATTGAAAACCAACCAAGACATACCATTCCTGAGGCGCTAAGGAGAAAGTGGACTTCCTGAACGATCGACCGAGAAGTAAGACCTCCCACATATGAAACAAGGGGGGCAAGAACTGAAGAACCTCATCTCAAGTTCAACATCTTAATTAGAATGAGAATCATGGGTTGGTGATAACCTAAAAACCAAGGATTCAGCAAACAAATTAAGGCCCGGAAGGTCACGGGGACTAAGAGACAAGTCGTTGGAATTCAAGGTTCACGAACCATCCAAGGCATAGTAAACACCTCCTATTGACTTGAAACCCGATAGATGTTTTGGTGGTTGATTAAGAATACCTATTTAAAAATCTACTAAGAAGGGTTGATACCTCAAACTGGAAGTTGAAAAATCAACTTGGGATCCTGTATCTTAGATCCAGAACATCGATGCTGAACATGAGAACATCAACCTCGAATGAGAAACACGAGAGATTAGCCATGAAGGCCAAAGTTAGCCATGAAGGCCAAGATTAGCCATGAAGGCCAAGATTAGCCATGAAGGCCAAAGTTAGCCATGAAGGCCAAGATTAGCTATGAAGGCCAAACTTGAGGAGGTCGTCATGAATCTCCAGTCAAGATCCAAATATTGAAACTTCAAGTCAAAACTCGAAGACCAATCTGAAATATTGGATCCTCAATCTAAAACTATCTATTACAGACAGAAATAATCGTTGTAATTCATATATGCCAGAAGAGAAATAGAAGATATAATCGCTGGAGCTGCAAAACAAGTGACTTCCGGAAAGCTAAAAATGCTTAAGGAGTTAATTAAGGAGATCAACCATAATCACAAGATTAGTAGTGCTAAGGAGTAATATCGTCAGAAGTCCCGAAGGACCAAACTGACGACTTAAGGTCAAGATCAAGATTCTTGATCCTTAGGGTCACGGATAGCTTTAAGTCCTAGACCCCTGACGACTTAAGATCAAGGTCAAGTTTCTTGATCTTTAAGACAACAAAGTCATGAATGACCATAATAATGACTTGAGATCAAGATCAAGGTTCTTGACCCTCAAGATCACGAATGATTTTCACGTCCGGGTCGCCTAGCTAGCCGAGAAGCAATCGACCACGGTGCACGAGGGGCCTTAGCCGACCAGGTCCCGGAAGACCAGGTCCCGGCCGACCAGCTCCCACGGAGGGGGTCCAGCCGACCAGGTCCCGGAAGACCAGGTCCCGGCCGACTAGCTCCCACGGAAGGGGTCCAGCCGACCAGGTCCCGGAAGACCAGGTCCCGGCCGACCAGTTCCCACGGAGGGGGTCCAGCTGACCAGGTCCTGGAAGACCAGGTCCCGGCCGACCAGCTCTCACGGAGGGGGTCCAGCCGACCAGGTGCTGGCCCTGGATCCGGCCGGTCTAGGTTCGGTACTTGGTCTTGGATCCCGGTCTAGGTTCAGTACTTGGTCCTGGATCCCGACCTTTTAAGCAAGTGTTTTCAGACATAAATCTCGACTTTTTCAGTGAATCCCGGATGATTGTTAATGCCAAAAAGAGGTCGAAATTAGCACCGTTTAGTGCTGTTTAAGCACTGTTTAGTGTCTGTTAGCACAGATGAGTGCCGATTAGCACAGATTAGTGCCGATTAGCACCGTTTAGTGCCGATTAGCACCGTTTAGTGCCGATTAGCACATATTAGTGCCGATTAGCACCGTTTAGTGCTGTTTAAGCACTGTTTAGTGCCTGTTAGCACAGATTAGTGCCGGTTAGCACTATTTAGCGCCGATTAGTGCCGTTAGTGCCATTTTATGCCATTTAACATTGTTTAACGCTGTTTAAATGTTGTATAAGGCTTATTAGCGCTGTCTAGTGCCATTTAACACCGTTTAGTGTCGTTCAACATCGTCGTAAATGCGTCGGTCGCTCCATGCTTTACATTAAGATGATATTGTTGAAAATACTCACGTAAGAGCAATAAACCCTGACCCAAGTCTCGAATAAGGCCATTATAACTTCAAGGAAAACCTGATCAGTTTTCCTAGAAGTTGGGGGGCAAATGATATGGGCTAAAAGTAAGCCCTAAAGACACATTTAATGTGACATTAATTAGACCCGGAATGGTCCAAACGTGGGGCCCACCAGATGGGCCCAATCCCTATTTATAATATTAATTTCGTAATTAATATTAGGGGTAATAAACAGCTCAGCAAATAAGAGTCAAACAAGGATATTACTCTTGCCTGACTTAGCCTCCAAGATACATATTCCAACATGGAAACTGACTCCAACAAGGAAGGGGTCTAGAACCTTCCTCAAGGCGGTGACTTGCCCACCAAGTCACCTAATTCTACTACGATTCTAAGGCTTCTCAGCCTATATAAGGGCCTGACCCCTCATTCTCAGAACTACGTTTTGGCTCAATCCTCGAATAAGGACATACAAGCCACTACGTCCTAGGTGAGCCCTCGTCGTCATAGCCCTGAGGGCACCATCACCTAGAACTACGTTTTGGCTTGATTCTCAATACGAGATACGTAGGCACTCTGTGAGGACCGATCAGTCTCGAACACGGAAACAGCCATTAAAGCACGAAGCTCCTGAACCCTAGCATTAAATATAATTCGTAACCTAGTTTTTATTCCACAACAGAAAGCAGTGTGCACCTAGACTTTAGTAGCACTGGAGAGACAAGGTCTCATTGTACGATTTCCCAAAGAATCAACCAGGCAAACACACTGAAACAGCAACGAGCTCTGAGTATTTAGCAAAAGAAATATATATTTAATAATTAGAATAAAATAATACAATATGACACGCAAGTTGATATGCAAGAAATCTATATTTAAAGTTTCAGAGATCGTGTGAAGCACTTCTCTATCATCAATGAGCCAAATTTGTTAGTGGAAATAGCCTATACTCAAATATTGTTTGTTTCTCTTATTCACCTTTTCTACATAGTTTCGTATTTATCTCTTAATTCCCAAAATAACATTCAAGTGTCTTTTCAAGCAGAATTTATAGCACAATACTTGATATAAAAGCAAAGAAACATACTAACTCCTAGCCTTTTAGACTTTTAATTTAATAGACCAGCTTTCATTCACTCCTTTGTGTGATCATAATCATTTTCTGGTTCACTAAAATTCAGATCACAGATCAAGCTCAGACATGTTATATTACAGTCAAACATCAACTAAAAACATGTTCAATCTAATTAAAAAAGGGTGAGAGTACTCACAGATCAGTGTGTGTTTGGTGCGAAGGAATGCAGAGAAAGAAGCAAAATTAGTCTATGAACCAGCTGACAAGAATACCGTATGTAGAGCTTCTGTGCAAGTATACTTCACCCCTAAAACGTGTATTTGGAACAACTATCTACATTCCAATAAGACGTCGAATAGATTAAATGGCCTCAACTACTAATGAATTTACCTTGCTGGAACTAAAGGATGTCACAGAGGACCTTGACATAAACTCTCCAAAGTATATACTAACATTTTATCTCCTCTCTTGAGAGCAGCTTCTATCTCTTTAAAAATTAAAAAGAAATCATTCTTATGAGAAAGATGAAAAAAGTACCCTGATTTGGCCAACAAAAATCTGAATGACAGTAGCCCCAGATTGAGCAGCTCATGAATGATAAAAATCTGAAACGATAAATGGTCATCATTTATGCAGGCACAAAACATTTAGTTGGAACATCTCATACACAGTAGCCGGATATATAAACTTTGGCTAATATTATAACGAGTCTTTATGATTATCTGCAAGCTTATTAACAACGTAACTAGTTTATAACATACTTCTGTAGCTACACAGGATTTCAAATACAGAGCCTAGACATTAAAGTAATCAGTCAATCAATTTCAAAAATACAATAAACATTAAGCTGGTTATATTAATGTTTGATGAATTAATGATTTATATTATAACAGCTTAATGTTTATTATATTTTTGAAATTATAACAGCTTAATGTTTATTATAACAGCTTATACATACATTCTGCATCAGTTAGGTTGCAGTTCTAAAAACCTGAATTATCCATTGGATTTCCAGCAGGCTCCTTGATGTCAACAACCACAACATCAGTTAGCTTATATAAACAAGACAACACAAGCTTTTATAATTTCAACAGCCTTAATCACAACACATTTACAGTATACAAGTGTAAAGAATATACATATTTGGCGATCAATGATGCAATTATAAAGATATTTTAGATACTATTTCAGAGAAATCACTGTGAATGTAATAGTAAACCTTTTACAGTTTCAAAGCGGCTCTTCCAAAAATAGTTATGAAGCATATATAGTAAATATTCACATCAACCTAAGTTTTTGGTAACCAACAAGTGCAATCCTAAAAAGAAAAGAAGTTGCCATAAAATCATTAGGGACATCACAAGGAAGTTAAACAAGAAAAACTTGCCTTTGTAGGGTCAATTATACCAGCAGTTCCTTCAAATATACCTTTGTTGCATTCAAGGCATCCTCTACTCTCAATTTCTTTTCTTTAAGTTCAGTCTCTGTTTGTGCCCCAACCTGTGTATTCAAGCACAAATTATTCACGTCCTGACTTAGATCGGATGCAATTGCAGGGTTGAAGAACTTAATGTCCTGACTTAGATCGGATGCAAGAATTCAAAAGGTGAGGACATTAAAGAAGCAGTTGTAGTTTTCAATTCTGCAACAAAATTGAAGAATTGTTAAAGAATAAAAACCGGATGAAAAGGCAAAAGATTTTATAACAGAAATAAAAACCGTTTTCTAATCTTTATTCTTCCACTGAAGTTTCTTTCTCACCCACCAATTCATCGCCGTCGTCTCTCTTTCTTTTGACGTCGTTCGTCGCCGCATCGCCGTCGGTTTGGTCGGAGACCACACCTACAAGATAACAAATTACAAAGCCTCATCAGACAACGCTGCAGATACATGGTCTGCAAACCACACACATAGAGATACTTACCAACATACATACTTTAATACAACATACATACTTTAATACAACAAACAAATCGAAACCCTAAATCAAATCAGAGAAAATCCCCAATTCAATTTGTATTCAAGCAGAGAATAACATTTCAAAAGCCTTAATTCAATTCGAATTAACAGCTAAAAATAACAAATTCGAATAATATTTGATGAATGCAAAACAAATTAACAACTAGAACTTCAAAAGCGAGCTCAAATTAAGAATAATACCTGATGATGTTAAAAGCCCTAATTCAATTCGATCCCCAATTCAAACCCTAACTGAATCAGCCTCCTTGAAGAAACCCCAAATCAAAACCCTAATCTTGAGTAAGTGAGCGGTGAGCGGTGATAGAAAGTGAGCGGCGGATAGGGTTAGGAGTGAGTGAGTGTGTTTTCTTCGTGTTAGAGTGAATGAGTGTGTCCCTTTTTTTTATTAAGTAATTAGAGTGTTGTCTTCTAAAATTAGAAGCGGCAAAATTGTCCCGCTCCAAAATTTCGGACAGCTCCAAAACCCCGCCCACGCCAAAAGCAAAACCCAGCCCAGTAATTTGGACACCGCCACAACTACACTGCATGCGTACAATTTTTTATTTTTCTGTTTTATTGATTTTTATTTGAAAATTTCTTCAATTTAATTAAATTTATAAGAAGATATGTTATTTTTATTTATAAAATTGTTATATTTTAGTTCAATAATGCATACAAATTTTTTAAATCGAACTTAACATTATTTCTCAAACTTTATTCATTTTATGGGAAATTATTTTGTTTTCAAAAAAAAATTAATTTGTTATGTTTTTTTTAATAATTTGATCTATTTTTAAATTATAAAAAATGTTCTATTTTATAAAACTTCTAATATTGACTCTAATAACAAACTTTGAAAATTTAAATTATTTGTTTTCTAAATTAATTAATTTTAGTTCACAATAATTATTTATTTCAATTTTTGTTAAAAAGATTTTGTTTAAAGCATATTAACGGCAACACTTCACAAGGGTTGCAACTTGCTACGCTTCTTATAGATCCGGCAACACCAGGTTATGTATACATCAACACAAAAAAAAGCGTTGCTGCAGGCCATCAAGTTTAGAGCTACTACAACGTTTTTCATTGCAACACCAGAAAAAAACGTTGCTGCAGGCCATCTATGGCGTAGTGCCAAGAACTACGTATGGCTTGATCCCCTATAAATACAGGGATACGTAGGCCGATTGAAGGGTTGGAAGTCGAGAGCTCTGAATAGCCGCCACTAACCCTATCAATCTCAGCCACCAATTACAAATAGCCACCGCGTGCCACCACTCTTTTCGGCAAAGAACCACCGCTGTAGATCTTGTTTCCGGCGAAGTACGTCGAATTTTGTTGTTACCAAATTCCTCCGTCAACAAATTGGCGCTAGAAGGAGGGGAGCCAATCAAGATCTTCATCTTAGGAGGAAAAGATGTCTCACAATCAAGGTAGAGGTTCTCATGGAGAAGAGGATTATGATTCTGAAGATAGCATGGGGTAATCCAACCCACCATGAAGCTTATGTTCCGGAGGAGATCCCTATTCCTCCACGCTACCATGAAACTCCAACCACCGTTGGTGGTCAGCCGCCTGTTCTCATTAGTAACGCGGCGTTAATGGAACAGCTGTATCGTATGGGAGATGCCCTAAATAATTTCGGAGCAAGATTGAGTTCTGTGGAGGAAAATCAGGGACCAAGGAGAAAATCTCGGAGTATCCCACGAAATCATCGCCGATTAGGAAAATCCCCTCAGATTGAGGAAGATTCCCGAAGGGAGGAGGAAAATCAAGAAAGGAGATTTCAGGTGGTCACTCCTCAAAGGATAGATTATTCTGATCCTATTGTTGAACATCCTAGTGAAGATAATTCTGAGCGCAGGTTGTCGAATCCTCAAGAGAGGGCGCGCCCTCATCCTCACCGTTCAGGGTGCACTCCTGGTGAGATTCAAAGGGATGAAGAGCAGATGGCTAGAGAAAGGAGAGATTATGCTAGCTTGAAGGAACGCCTTGGAATAATGCTTAATGATGATGATTTAAGGATGGTACTCCTCGAGCAACAGAAGAAAATCAAGTATTTGGAATTAAGGCCCCATGATTCACAGCGCGTACCCCCTGACAACAGGTCGAGGCCCCTTGGACATGAACGGTCTCTTGCTCGCAATGACAATCCACAGCGCGCGCCCCCTGTTCACGACAGGTCGCGGCCCCTTGGATCTAAACAAGCTTTTCATCATGACACCCTTGGAAGAAGAGGAAACCGTGATAATGGTGATAGAAGAATGGATTCGTATCAAGGAAATGGGCGGCCTCGTATTCAGGGCGCGCCCTCAGGTGGAAGATCCCCCCGTATCTATCAAATTCCCTCAAGTACCTCAGGAGAGTCTAGGTCAAGGGCGCGCCCCCACTCAGGAGAACAACATCAGAGAAGTTCTCAAGGGAATCCACAATTTCATGGAAATCCTGAGGGATAGCAAACTCAAACTCAAACCCAAGAGGATGTTGTGATTCTACCACAAGCAGGAACTCAGGGAGGTGTTCCGACAGCGGCTTCACCCCTGGGGGGTACTCAGACTGTGGCGCAACCAAATATTCAAAATATTCCCGGAGTGGGAACATTCAATGTGGATGATTTGAAAAGACTTCTTACTCACCTGGATGGAGGACGAATATCTGCTACGACACCAACATCTTCTCCATTCTCTGTTGAAGTAAGAGAAGCACAACTCCCTACAGGATACCGGTCTATGACTAATGATTTACGCTTTCATGGAAATGCTGACCCTGTAGAATTCCTGGGTCGGTTTGATATTGAAATGGATGTCTATCAGGTGACTAATTTAGCCAGATGCCAGTTGTTGGCGGCAACATTTAGGGAGAGTACGCAACAGTGGTTTCAGAAGCTTGGGCCAGGAGTGATTACATCTTGGCAGGTGATGAGGAATCTGTTTTTAACCAAGTTCCAGGCAGCAGTGAAGTATGCTCCTCCTGTCACTACTTTGGCTAACATTAAGCAAAGGGAAGGAAAGAGTTTGCAATCTTATTTCAAGAGATTCAACTCGGAATCTACCCTAGTTAGAGGAGCAACCGATGAAACGCTCAAAAGCTTCTTAATAGCTGGATTGTCAGTAGGAACTGATTTCTGGAAGCATCTCCAAGGACGAGATCCGCCTACTCTGGCTGATGTGTTTGCACAGGCTGAATCTTTCAAGATTGTAGAGCAATCCTTGGCAGATAATAGAAAAACAGACAGTCAGGGAAATTCTAAAGGAAGAGTTAATAAGAGGAAAGACCGGTCCTTGAGTCCCACACTCCGTACTGGGATCGGTGCTAATTATGTGAATTCCACTGAAGTTGGACGGAATTGGGGACCTTCAGATACCTATACTTATGATAGAAGGGAAAGTAACTATACTCCTTTGGCTGCCTCTATTGAGCATATCTTTGAGGTAAATAAAGATAAGGGATTCTTCAAAAAGCTGGAGCCATTAACTTCTTGGCAGAGTAGAGATAAGAAGAAATATTGTGAGTTTCATGAGTCCTCAGGACACAACACTTACGAGTGTCAGCAATCGAAGGATTAAATTGAAGACCTGATCAAAGAAGGATTCTTGACTGAATGGATTGTTAGAGAAGTAAAGAAACACAAGGAGAATCCGGATAGGAAGGATGGAGGGCGTGCCCCCCAGAATAATGATAAGCCCGAGGAGAAGAAATTTGTCAGAGAAGGTAGTATTCATACAATATTTAGAGGACGGCACTTGGGAGGAGATAGTAATCATGCTTTGGAGAGATATGCAAGGGAGGCAAAATATCGGCCCCTCACTAATGTGAACAGCTTGGAGTTTAGGCCGCCCAAATTATTTAAGGGGGAATGCGTGGATATCACTTTCACTGAGGAAGAAGCTAGATGGGTGCATCATCCTCATAATGATGCTTTGGTGGTAGCAATCCATATTGGTTCTAAGAACGTACACCGGGTTCTCGTCGACAATGGAAGTTTAGTGAATATCCTCTACTACAGTACTGATAAGAAGTTAGGGCTTCCTGATAAGGATATGATTCCAGACAGTGGTTGGATATACAGTTTTTCGGGCGAATCTATGAAAGTCATGGGAACTATCAAATTACCAGTAACCCTCGGTGAAGGGGTTCTTTCTATAACCCAAATGATGGACTTTATGATTTTGAATGTGGAATCGTCTCACAATGCTTTAATTGGGCACCCTCTGTTAAAAGAAATGAAGGTTGTAACCTCTATCTACCATCTAACAATGAAATTTCCTACACCTAATGGTGTAGGAACTATACGAGGATCTCAGCATGATTCGAGGGATTGCTATCACAAGGCAATCAAGGGGTTTAGAAAGCAGCAAGATGGAGGGCGCGCCCTGAGAGAAGGAAGTTCAGAAAGAGAGATGAATCTTACTCCAGGAGAGATTAAAGTTCATTATCTTGTCCAAGAACCTGAAGAGTTAGTGAGGGAGAGCATTCCGATACTTGATAATTTGCAAGAAGGAATTCTAGAAGAAATCGAGGAAGACTCGGAAGAGGTTATCTCTGTTAACCTTAGAGGGGAGCAGGTTGAAGGAAGACGGATGTTGCTTGAAGGTCTAGTGCCTACCCTTGTTGAGGAAGACTTCCCTCTTGAAGACGATGTGCCCTCCAGGGATGACGTGCTAGTTGAGGACCCACGAATTTTTGATTCTGATCTGGATCCTAGAATTCCACAGTTAGTTGAAAAGACTGGTCCTGCAGAGGATACAATCTCAATATTGGTAGATGAGAAGGATCCGAGTAAGGTTTTGAAAATCATGTCCCAGTTGAATTCCGAGATGAGAGGGATGCTCACTAATTTTCTCCTGAATAATCTGGATGTTTTTTCTTGGAGTCATGCTGATATGGTGGGGATTGACCCGGAAGTCATGTGTCATCGTTTGAATATAGATCCCACCAAGAAAGGAATCCGCCAAAGGAATCCGCCAAAAATGTCGACCGGTAAGTGGAGAGAGAGCTATAGCATTGAAAGAGGAGGTTGATAGGCTTCTAGAAGTTTGATTGATTAAGGAGTCGTATTATCCGGATTGGCTGGCTAATCCAGTCCTAGTCAAGAAGCAAAATGGAAAATGGAGGACTTGTGTGGATTTTACAGATTTGAACAAGGCTTGCCCTAAAGACAGTTTTCCTCTTCCTCGGATTGATTAGTTGGTGGATGCTACGGCCGGTCATGCTCTTTTGAGTTTCATGGTGTTAACTCGAATAACTTGTAGAAGGGGGGTTGAATACAAGTTATATAATCGTGTCTGATTTTTACTTGGTTATATGAACAAGAATAAACGAATGAATCAAACTCTGTTTGTATTAATAAGATCAAATACAAACTCTACCAACGGTGTACAAATACCTTTAGCAACTGCTGACAAAATAAAACTTTCTCTCTGTTTGTTTCAAATTCTCGAACACAAACCTTATACAGAGCTACGCACATAATCTCACGTACCACACGAACCGCTCTTTACAATGATATAGAGAGAGTATTTATAATGCTACCTATCAACTAATTACAGAAAGATATTCTATACATGACAATGTTCTGCCATCCAGTTGATAGTTTCCATCAATAGAAAATTCTTTCCTTCACGAAATCTTCTTGCTTGTTCTCCAAACAAAGATCCTGTTTTATAGCACTTGCCAGTTTCTGTAGCATCCACAATGACATCATCATTAACATGACTGATATCAGGATCTGTACACTGCATCAGTATCTGATCATCCATCAGTATTAAACGCTCATCAGGATTTGATCTTTGGTCCTGACATGTAGTCTCCGATACACTGTTCACTCCTGACTAAATTCTACAGATAACTGTCTTATAAATATATCATACATATAGTGCTAAATTCTTTATAAGATCAGGATATATAAGAAGTATATATAAAATTCTATTCTCAACATCACAACTCATGAATTATTCCTAACAATCTCCCCCTATTTATGCTTTAAAATCTGAAGCATAAATCTAAGTTGTGGATGTCAAAACATATAACAATACAACCAGAATAGAATTTATGAATTCAAAAATCATGAAGTTAAATACCTCCTCTTTTTAGATATAGACATAGTATCCAGTACTTAGATGAAAGAATTCAACTATTTGGCGCTTCTTTTCCTTTACCACTTCCATGATGAGATTCACCTCTGTCATCCTTAGTTCTTCTTTTATCTCTACCAGTCTGTTTATCTCCCCCATTATGTTGCCTTTGAACTGTTTTTATCTCCCCCTTTTTGACATCAGCAACATTAATTCCAAGAGATTCAGTAACAAAACAAATGAGATTCATCAGAACTGCTTGATTTTCCATAATAGTGACTTGGTTATCTTCAAGTGTTTGAAGTCTTGATTTAATTTCAACTTGAGATTTCTGAATGTCTTGTAGAACTTCAGAATTGACTTCAATGTTGGAAGTGCTTCTAGTATCTTCAGATTTAGATTCAGAAAGAACTATATCTTCAAGTCTTGTAGAAGAAGTTGCCTGTGTTGTATGATATTCAAGTAATAAAACTTGATTACAAGTATCAACATCTTCATCTTTCTGATCTGGAGCTGAAATATGATCATCTTGTCCTTCACCAGTATTCTGTGTACTAACATCTACAAATCCTGACTCCTCTTTAGAGTGATCAGAGACTGTTGATGTCTCAATTTGAGCTGATATTGGAAGTACATACAAAGGAATATTCGGATCATTAAGAACTTCATCTGGTACATATGTATCAAGAGATTGTTTTATCCTGGCACCTCTTCTTTTAATGATTCCTGCAAGCCTCTCTTTTTGCTGCTGAGCTTTAACCTCTGGCTTTGCATTATGATGTACTAGGTCATTCTTCTGATACATCTTGATAAATGAATAAGTACCAGCATCCATACCAAGATTGTCAGACCAAGATTCAGGATAAACCTGATCCCAGAAATAAAACGATGGTTTCCTAATTTTCTTTCCCTCACTATGGAGTTGATCATCCATACCCTCATTCTCACTTTGACTTGCTAAAGTCAACAATTTTTCTACCTCACCTTTTGCCTGGTCAGGAGCCAGCCGCTCTAATTGTGGATCAATATCCATCTTTTCAAGTGTATCACTAAAATTTGGATAAGTGCTCTCATGACCTACAGGAAAATAGAGTTTAGAAGAAGTTTTTATCCCTGAACTCACATGGAGAGAGGGTTCCTCATTTGGCAAGGGGCTTGAGGTTTTCTCCAAGGAGTGAGCTGCAATAGACTCTGAATCCTTACAATCATCTTCTTTTCTTCCAAAGACTACAGGCTCCAGTATACCACTTTCAGGTTCTCTACTAGACTCTGATGTCTTCAGTATTCATTAGACACCACAGTTAGTATTTCACCATCTTTAAGTGTTGTTTGCTGAGACTCACCCTCAAGGTGGATAGACTCTGACTGAATAATACTTGTTTGATCTTCAAGAAAACCAGTCAAAGTTATTCCTCCCATATCATAGGGTTTCTCACTTGCAATTTCAGTCATCACAGAAGACCTTTCAACATCAGCTATCACAGCACCTGAGTCATCCAACCTCTGACTAGATGGTTCTTGTGTTGCAGTGACTGTGATCTGATATTTCCTACTATCCACCACTGGTGCAATAGTATCTTCTGTTGACTGCATTCCACTAACTTCCTCATGTTGCTCACCTTGAGCTGAAGCATCTTCAATAATAACATCTTTGTCAAATAAATATGCATGAAGTGATTGAAGTGCAACATGCTTCGAGAGTCCAAATTTCTTGACTAACTGCCTTGACAACTTCACTTTGAGAGAAATTAGTCCCATAGCCAGTCTGTATGATAATGTAGTTTCCCATGAAGAATCAATATCCAGATCTCTATGGTCATTTGCTGACTTGATTGTAGCTTCATTTGTAGAGACCTGCATGATATTAGTTGGACTAGACTCTATGTGTGTAGGTAGTGATCTTGGGATGAGATCCTTTTTTAATAGACACAGTCTTTTGAGAGACAGTATCCAGTAACTGTTTTCCCTTGTTAAGAACTACAGCCTTTTGGGAGACTGCAGCCTGGCTGTGACTAGGTGCTTCATCTCTTTGTCCTAGCTTAGAAAGTCAAATTGCAGCCTTCAATTCTTCTCTCTCAGCAAGAGATATATTATCATCATCTTCACTAGAGCTACTACTACTACTACTTGACACAACAAATCTTCTCTTCCTTACAACTGATGTCTTTTGAGAAACACCAGAGGTTGGTTTCTTTGAAACAATAGATTGTGGATTAAAACTTTGTTCTTGAATTGTTTCAGAGACTATAATGTTTTGGGCTACTTGGGTAGACACAGGTGGGTTCTCCTCCAAATGAGATTCCTGAGCCATTTCACCACAAAAGAAAGAAGAATTGTAGAGAGTAGGAAGATGAGTTTGAAGAATTACCTGAACATGATGTGGATAATGTATTACAGGTATTTCATATGGATTCTTTTCATTGTCCTTCTTTATAATGTCAGAGAAAATTCTCTTTTGCTGTTCATAAGAAGAAACACAATGTTCCCTACCAAATCTAGCTTCAACATCAGGAATAAAGTGGTTAATAAACATTTGCATAAATCTATGATAATAAACCATTTTCCTATTTTGATCTCTTAACCCAAGTTTAATACTCATCTGACTTAAGATAATGTGACCAATGTTAATTACTCTGTCATAAAACAAACTATAAGCAATATGTGAAGTAACAGAAGTAATTTGTTGAAAAGAACTACATTTACCAGTAAAACATTTTGCAATTTGATCAAAGAAGAAAGACCATTCTTTCCTAAGAAAAGACCTATTTAACTGGCTCATGTTTTCTAAAGGTCCAGAATAACCTAACTCAGATAACATAGTTCTAACATTATCATCAGATGGTACATTCTCAAAGTTCATAATAACAGGTAAGTGAAGTACTGAATTAACAACAGATTCAGTAATATCAAAAGAATCTTGTCCTAAGTGTAGAACAATCTTACCTGATTGACTCTGAGTAGAATCAATTACCTCAGCATTCTCCCAAGCTCGTATAACAGCTGCTTGATTAATTTGTGGAGATGTTGTCAATGAATAACTTAATGGTCCATACGCCAGAAAGTTCATGATTGGATGAAAATCAGGTGACACTCCTTCCTTGTTGGCGATAGCTGCTACATGATTGTTTGTCATAAAATCGAAGTCACAAAACTTGAAGGCTACTGATTTAGGTAATCTTCTATGAGCTGCCATTTTTGATCTGAAAAGAACTTGAAAAATTCTTAAATTAGATTAGTGATTTTGAAAACTCAAGAGTGTTTTTGCTTTAGAGAATGTGAAATTAGAGAAAGCAATTACAAAATTAAGATTTCAAAACAAATATATTTCACAAATCTTTCAGACCACTATTCCACGTTGACACGTAGATTGACAGATGTCAGTCCCTGAAAAATGCGGTTACCCACAATTTTTGGAAAATAAAATCCAAAATTGATTTTCATGAAATAAATCAGGGTATTATATAAAAAAATAATCAATACTGATCAGCTTCATTTTCCTGTTGTTACCTCTCATCAAAATAATCACAAAAAGCAATGTGATTTAAAAATAATAATAAATCTCTAATCCTGATGGTCACACTTGAAATCCTGATCAATATCATCCTGATTCCAGAGACTTAATATGGCATTTTTCTTTTATCTGAAAAAGAAATAAACAATTAATCTGAACAAAATCAATTGGTTAGATATATTCGACATTTCTTGAAAACAAGAAATACAGTCACAAGCAATAATTAGCATCTGACTTCATTAAAACTTCCAAGTGACTGTTCAGCTTCTCACGTCTTTCTATAAAAGAAACAGACACCTTATGCCATTCTCCATAAACCTTTTAATTTCTTTTCTTCTAAACAATGCTTCTCAAACCAAAATTCCATTCAAATCCATTCTTTAGATTCTTCACAATCGATGAACATCCTGTTCTTGATCATCTCTTTGAAAAGACGACTCTTCTCATCGAACTAATCATGGATGGATTGGTTTCCGATAATATCCAGAGGTTTCTCCTAGAACACCCATCTGTTGGATACAATCTTCCCCTAACCTCCTCAAAACTTGAGGATGAAGAATTTGGCCGAGAGTCTGGGGTTGATCTTGATGGGGATGCTATACATTTAAGTTAGCTGCTCTCATTCAAGTCGCCCAGATAAGGAATCCAAGAATAGACGAGGCTGATCAATCCTCTGATGGATTTCTTGAGATGCTCCTTGTCCTGTACCTCAGAATCCATATCAATAGACAAGTATAGGATTATCAGTTGATATTAGACAAAAAGATGTTGTATTTCATTTCCATGTATGTAATGCTTTCAATTAATGAAAATACAATTTCTTATTATCTACTTGTCTTTTGATTATTGAATGATGTATAAATTATCAGTATGCAAATATTAAAACTTGCTGGCATAGACTTAACACATCAAAGAATTAGATTACTACACAAAGTAAACGTCAGGATCTGAAACAATTTTCACAATCCTGATACTGACACAATACTGATGACGTTAGTATCCTGATAACAAATCTAATCCTGATGATTATTAACAAGTCTATCATACTGAAATTTATCAAGGCAAAGTGTTATAGCTAAAGCATTTAACAATCAAATATAGATCCTGACAAGAATATCAAGTCTATAAGCTAAAAACAACATACCTTGCTACTTTTGCAGATGTTAAAGATCTAGAAATTTAACATTCCTAACTCACTTACTAATCTACTGAATGTAGTCTCATCAAGTGGTTTAGTTAGAATATCTGCAAGTTGTTTGTCAGTAGAAACAAAATGAAGTTCCACAGTACCATTCTCAATATGTTCTCTAATAAAATGATACCTGACATCAATGTGCTTAGTCCTTGAATGTTGAACTGGATTTTCTGCAATTTTAATAGCACTAGTATTATCACAAAACATAGGAATATTACTAAGCGTCATACCATAATCCATCAACTGATTTCTTATCCAAAGGAGCTGTGCACAACAAATGCCTGCTGCTATATACTCAGCTTCTGCAGTTGAGGTTGAAACAGATTGTTGCTTCTTGCTTGCCCAAGAAATCAATCTATTTCCCAAGAATTGACATGTACCTGTAGTGCTTTTCCTGTCTATTTTACACCCTGCATAATCAGAGTCTGAATAGCCAATTAGGGAGAAATCAGATTCTCTAGGATATCACAAACCAAGATTTGGAGTTCCTCTGAGATATCTAAAAATTCTCTTCACAACAATAAAATGATATACCTTAGGATTACTTTGGAATCTAGCACATAAACCGGCAGAAAACATTATATCTGGTCTACTTGCAGTTAGATATAACAATGAGCCTATCATGCCTCTATAACTAGTATTATCCACACTCTTTCCCTTAGGATCAGAGTCTAGTTTAGTGGCTGTTGCCATGGGTGTTTTTGCAACTGCACAGTCTTGAAAGTCAAACCTTCTTAAAAGATCTTTGATATACTTTGACTGATTAATGAAAATACCAGTCTCAGTTTGTTTGACCTGCAAGCCTAAGAAATAATTTAATTCACCCATCATGCTCATTTGATACTTAGACTGCATAAGCTTGCTAAACTTAGCACACAACTTTTCATTAGTAGAACCAAATAGGATATCATCAACATAAACTTGAACTAAAAGCAATTCACCTTTTATCTTTCTAAAGAAGAGAGTTTTGTCAATTGTACCTCTTGTGAAGCCATTTTCAAGAAGAAATCTAGACAAAGTCTCATACCATGCTCTTGGTGCCTGCTTTAATCCATAGAGTGCCTTGTCAAGTTTGTAAATATGATTTGGAAATTTTGGATCAACAAATCCAGGTGGCTGTTCCACATACACTTCCTCATCAAGTTTTCCATTTAGAAAAGCACTCTTTACATCCATCTGGTATACCTTGAATTTTGAATGAGCTGCAAATGCAAGAAACATTCTGATTGCTTCCAATCTTGCTACAGGTGCAAAGGTCTCATCAAAATCAATACCTTCTTCCTGAGAATAACCCTTGGCCACCAGTCTTGCTTTGTTTCTTACAATCATACCAAATTCATCTAGCTTGTTTCTGAAAACCCATCTTGCACCAACAATAGATCTATCTTTAGGTCTTGGTACCAGTTTCCAGACTTTGTTTCTCTCAAACTCATTTAACTCCTCCTGCATTGCAATTACCCAATCAGGATCCTGTAAGGCTTCTTCAACCTTCTTAGGTTCATTCTTTGAGAGAAAACAACTATACAAGCATTGATTTTGAATTGATCTTCTAGTTCGAACACCACTATTTGGATCACCAATAATCAAATTTTCAGTATGATCCTTTGTCCATTTTCTAACAGGTGGTAAATTGACTCTGCTAGATTCTCCCCCTAAGTTAGTGGTATCTCTTGTAGAAGAATTCTCTCTACCTTCAAAAACTCCCCCTTGATCAGTTGAACTCATACTACTACTAGTTACTGATCTTTCCTCAGTAGACTCTGAAGGATCAGTTCCTGATGGAGTAGACTCTGAATATCTAGTCTGCTCCTGATGATCACTGTGTTCTTCTTGATTCATTTGCTCCCCCTCAACAGTAGCATTCCTTTGAGAAGCAATAGAAATTCCTTCTGAAGAACCTTCTTCATCACTGGAGAGTATATCAGAATTCTTCAGATTTTCAAATTCAAATTTATCATGGCTTTCATCAGTTTGCAGAATTCCAAATTTCTTATCATCAAATGCAACATGAATCGATTCCATAACAATGTGAGTTCTGAGATTATAAACTTTGAAGGTCTTTGATGCTGAATATCCTAGAAAGATTGCTTCATCCGATTTGGCTTCAAATTTTCCAAGTTGTTCTGGATGAACTTTTAGGACATAGCATTTGCATCCAAAGATGTGAAAATATTTCACACTTGGTTTCTTTCCTTTGATCATCTCATAGGGAGTTTTTCCATGACTATTTACCAAGGTACAGTTTTGAGTGAAACATGCAGTGTTAATAGCTTCTGCCCAAAAGTAGGTTGGAAGTTTTGCATCTGCAAGCATGGTTCTTGCTGCCTCTATGAGAGTCCTGTTCTTTCTTTCCACTACACCATTTTGCTGAGGTGTACCAGGTACAGAAAACTGTTGAGTGATTCCATTGTCTGCACAATATTCCTCCATTGTAGAATTCTTGAATTCTGTACCATTGTCACTCCTAAGTACTTTCACTTTGTACTCAGAGTTATTCTGAATATTCTTAACAAGATCAATGATTTGCTGAGGAGCTTCATCCTTCTTGTGTAGAAAGAACACCCATGTGAACCTTGTGAAATCATCCACTATTACTAGAGCAAATCTTTTCTTGCTGATAGACATAATGTTTACTGGACCAAACAGATCAAGATGTAGCATGTAAAATGGTTCAGTAATTGAATTTTCAGTCTTGCTCTTGAAAGTGGTTCTTCTTTGCTTTCCAAGCTAACATGCATCACAAAGTCCATCTTGCACATAATTTGCCTGAGGTAGGCCTCTCACCAGATTGTGCTTAACAAGTTGATTAAGCTTCTTGAAGTTGAGATGTGAGAGCTTCTTGTGCCAATTCCAACTTTCATCACTTGTTGCTTTGCTAAAGAGACATCTAACAGTTCCTTTAGATGAATTACTTAAGCTGGCTTCATATATGTTACCATGTCTTTGACCAGTTAGAACAATGTCTCCATTCTGCATATTCAAGATTTTGCATCCTTCTCTATCAAAGATTGATTTGTAACCTTTATCACCCAGTTGACTTATGCTTAAAAGAGTATGTTTCAAGCCTTCAACCAGTGCTACATTTTCTATGATGACATTCCCCAAAACAATTGAGCCATATCCCAAAGTTTCTCCTTTGTTGTCATCTCCAAAGGATATTACTGGGCCAGATTTCCTCTCAAACTTTGTAAGCATGGACTTCTTTCCAGTCATATGTCCAGAGCATCCACTGTCCAAGATAATTGAATGCTTCTTTCCTGTGCCCTGCAAACAAAAAGTAACTAGTTAGAATTTTTTAGGACCCAACTTTGATTGGATCCTTTCTTACTAGATTTTGAAACAACAGGCTTTGAGAATTTTACTTTTACTTTACCTGTTGCAGAGTCAGCTTTAGACTCTAATTTCACAAACTGTTTGTGACTAGGAGTTTCAGATTTCAAAGAATAATAGTCATAATACAGTTCATGATATTCTCTACACATGTAAATAGAATGAAGTAAACTACCACAATGATAACAAGCTTTTTTTGATTGATATTGAATCATCTGAGTCTTGGGGAATCTTGACTCAGTTTTCTTAGAAGGTTTTTGATTGCAGTCTAGGGCCAAATGGTTATGATTTCCACACTTATAGCATTTTTTCCTAGGTACATCAGGTACATTCTTGTAATTATTCTCTTTGTTAATACCTTCTTTTCCATTCCTATTTCTTTTGATCTTGCTAGACTCTGAAAGACCATCTAGTCTCTGTTTCAACTGAGACTTAGACAGAAACCCTATGTTTACATTCTTAGGTTTCTCTAACACTTTCTCATCTGAATTACTATTGTTAATCCTTTTGTGTACACCAGGGGTACCTTTTGAATCAATAAATTTAACATGATTAGGTTCAGAAACAATTTTCTTACCTTCAGATTTAGATGTGCTAGCTTCTACTTTACTATCACCATTTGCAATAGCTACTTTTTCTTCTTGTCTAGCCTTATCAAAACCTAAACCATTAACCTTACCACGAATTCCACTTTCAAAGATTTCTATAGTCTTTTTACTAGAATTGTTAATGGTCTTAATCACATCTCTCTCTTCCTCTAGTTCTTTTCTGACATACTCATAAGCCTCAAGAATAACACTATAATCATGCTTAGCTTTATCAGAACTTAACTTGTATTCTTCCATTTGAATTAACTCAGATTCAAGAAAATTATTTCTATCAACTAATTTATCATTCTTAACTTGAAGTTCATCTCTTTCACAAGTAAGAATTCTAAAATTAGTCATAAGATTCTTAAACTCAGCATGGATAGATCTAATTTCATCAGAATTTAAGCTATCAAATGAATCAAGAGAGTGAAGTGATACCTTAACAGAGGATGAAGAAGTTTTCTTTGGAGATCCAGGTTTGTCTGAACCATTTGCCATCAGTGCAATGTTGTCATAATCCAATTCATCTTCAGAATTACTGGAATCAGCCCAATCCTTCTGTATGACCATAAGTGCATTACCCTTTCCTGAATTCCTAGGTTTCTTACACTCACTAGAAAAGTGTCCAAGCTCACTGCAGTTAAAGCACTTGATCTTGGCCTTATCAAGCTTGACAATTGTACTTTTGCCTTTGTCACTCTTCTTCTCCTCCTTCTTTTGAAAAGGTCCTTTGCTAAATCTTTTCCTATTGAATCTTCCTTTCTTGAAAGCTTTAGCAAACATAGCAAAGAGTTCCCGCATCTCAGATTCAGAATCATTGTTGTCAGAGTCCATATCAGTAGTTTCTGACTCAGAACTTTCTTTGCTTTTCTTCTTCCTTGAGTTCTTTACAGCAAGCTCATCATGTTGTTCCTCTGGAAGCTTCTTTAATTCAAATTGAGCAGTAAGTGCAACAGTCTTCATTTTTCCTTCACTCCTGCTCTTCTTCTGCTGCTTGTCAAGTTCATAAGCTCTTAGTTTTCCATATACTGCCTCTAATGAAATCTCATCAAGATCATTAGCTTCCTCAATCGCAGATATCTTCTCATTGTAGAAATCAGGCAAAGCTTTCATGAACTTTGTATTCATATTCTCCAAGTCATAATATTTACCATGCATGGCCATCTCATTGATGAGTTTTGTAAACCTATCAAAGGTATCAGTAAGTGACTCACCAGACTTGGATTCAAAGTACTCATACTGTTGTATAAGTAGTGTCCTCATATTCTTCCTGACAGGCATAGTTCCTTCACAGTGAACCTTAAGATTGTCCCATATATCCTTAGCAGTTTTACAAGAGAGAACATAGTTAGTGAGAACAGAATCAAGACTGTTGAATAATATGTTTCTCACTTTAGCATCTTTAAGAACATTCTCCTTGTCCTTATCTGACCACTCAGATTTAGGCTTCTCTGTTGTATGTTCTGGAACAACCACACCATCAACAGTTGCTTGTCCAATGACCTTTGTTGGAACAAAAGGTCCATCTCTGATTCTGTCAAGATAATCAGGATCTATTGCTTCCAGATGATGCAACATCTTTACTTCCCATAGAGTATATTCGTTTCTCTTGAGCATAGGAATCTTAGTATTCCCATCCTTGTAACCAGACATGATTGCAGATCTTTATGATTATTCGAAATCAACCTGCTCTGATACCAATTGTTAACTCGAATAACTTGTAGAAGGGGGGGTTGAATACAAGTTATATAATCGTGTCTGATTTTTACTTGGTTATATGAACAAGAATAAGCGAATGAATCAAACTCTGTTTGTATTAATAAGATCAAATACAAACTCTACCAAAGGTGTACAAATACCTTTAGCAGCTGCTGACAAAATAAAACTTTCTCTCTGTTTGTTTCGAATTCTCGAACACAAACCTTATACAGAGCTACGCACACAATCTCACGTACCATACGAACCGCTCTTTACAATGATATAGAGAGAGTATTTATAATGCTACCTATCAACTAATTACAGAAAGATATTCTATACATGACAATGTTCTGCCATCCAGTTGATAGTTTCCATCAATAGAAAATTCTTTCCTTCACGAAATCTTCTTGCTTGTTCTCCAAACAAAGATTATGTTTTATAGCACTTGCCAGTTTCTGTAGCATCCACAATGACATCATCAGTAACATGACTGATATCAGGATCTGTACACTACATCAGTATCTGATCATCCATCAGTATTAGACGCTCATCAGGATTTGATCTTTGGTCCTGACATGTAGTCTCCGATACACTGTTCACTCCTGACTAAATTCTATAGATAACTATCTTATAAATATATCCTACATACAGTGCTAAATCCTTTATAAGATCAGGATATACAAGAAGTATAAATAAATTCTATTCTCAACATCACAACTCATGAATTATTCCTAACATATGGATGCTTACTCAGGCTATAATCAAATCCCAATGTATGGACCTGATCAAGAACACACCTCTTTCATCACAGATAGAGGGTTATATTGTTATATTGGAATGCCGTTTGGTTTGATTAATGCTGGAGCAACTTATCAAAGATTGGTGAATATGATGTTCAAAGATTTAATTGGAAAAACCATGGAGGTGTATGTTGATGATATGCTTGTTAAATCCTTGAAGGCAGAAGATCATGTAAAGCACTTGGGGCAGATGTTCGAAATATTAAGGGAGTTCAGGATGAAGTTAAATCCTCAGAAATGTGTGTTTGGGGTGGAATCTGGAAAGTTTTTGGGTTTCATGGTAAATTATAGAGGAATTGAGGCGAATCCAGCAAAAATTAAGGCTTTGCTTGATATGAAATCCCCGTCTAGTGTGAAGCAGGTGCAGAGTTTGGCCGGAAGAATAGCAGTATTGAATCACTTTGTGTCAAAGTCTTCAGATAAATGCAGAGAGTTCTTTAAGGCAATCAAAGGAGCATCTAAGGATTTCGTATGACTCCTGAGTGTGAAGAAGCTTTTAAGAAAATCAAGGAATAGTTGGGGAATCCACCACTTTTGGCTAAGCCGGTGAAAGGAGAAACTTTAATTCTCTACTTGGCAGTGTCAGAATATTCCATCAGTGCGGTGTTGGTAAGAGAAAAAATTGATCATCAATCTCTAGTGTACTATGTGAGTAAACGTTTGCTTGATGCAGAAACCCGATATACAAGTATGAAAAAGTTAGTTTTTGCTTTAATCCTGGCTTCGAGAAAACTTCGCCCTTATTTTCAAGCTCATAAGATTGAGGTTCGTACGGCGTATCCATTGAGAGGAATTCTTCATATGCCGGAGGTCTCTGGAATGATGTTAAAATGGGCGATTGAATTGGGCCAGTTTGATGTAGAATACACCCCAAGAACTGCTATTAAGGGTCAAGCTTTGGCTGATTTTATCCTCGAATTCGAGTTAGAGAATGAAGAAAAATCACTTGTGTTGGTAGAGTCTGGAATTCTAACCCAGAAGGCGTTTCCCCTTGAAGAAGTTCCTCAGCCATGGTGGAAGTTGCATATAGATGGAGCTGTAAATAATGGAGGAGCTGGTGCAGGTATAATCTTGATTACTCCTGAAGGAAATCAGCTTATGAGTTCTATTCATTTCAAATTTCAAGCAACTAATAATGACGTAGAGTATGAAGCTTTGATTAATGGTTTGAAGATAGCTGTGGAGATGAAGGTAGTGAATCTGATCATATTGAGTGATTCGGAATTAGTGGTTGGACAAGTTAAAGGTGGATTTCAGTGTAGGGGACCAAGAATAGAGCTTTACATGAAGTGTGCTCAGCGGCTTATTCAGAAGTTCTGGGAAGTGAGATTAGAGTGTTTTCCCCGAAATGAGAATTGTAATGCTAATATTCTGGCTAAACTGGGATCCCAGAAGGACGTGATGATGTTGGGAACAGTTCCGCTACAAATTCAAGAAGTACCAAGTATCCCGGAAGCGGAAGTTATGGAGATAGAGGATATCCCACATATTACTTGGATGACTCCAATTCAAGGATATATTCGTGGAGGGATTCTTCCAGAAGACAAGGTTGAGGCGAGACAAATTCGGTATCAAGCAGCAAGATTTGTAGAATATGATGGAATCCTGTACAAGAGAGGTTTCAATCAGCCACTCCTGAAGTGCATAGATGGAGATGAGTGCACTTACATCTTTCGGGAAATTCATGAAGGAATTTGTGGTAATCACTCGGGGGGTGGTTCGTTGGCAATGAAAGTGTTAAGGCAAGGTTAATATTGGCCTACTTTGAAGAAGGATGCTTATGACTTTGTGAAGACATGTGATAAGTGTTAGCGGGTTGCCAACTATACTACGAGTCCTACTACTACTCTGACTTCCATGACGAGTCCGTGGCCTTTTGCTACGTGGGGGATAGATCTCATTGGAAAACTCCATAAACATAAGGGAAGCGTAAAATATGCTGTGGTGGCGGTTAATTATTTCACCAAATGGGCGGAGGCGATGCCCTTGGCCACAATCACTGCGAAAAAAATTTGAGATTTTGTCTTTAATTCGATTGTGTACAGGTTTAGGATTCCGTATAAGCTTGTATCAGATAATGGAAAGCAGTTCGATAGCAAAGAGTTGCGAAAGTTGTGTGATGATTTGGGAATCAAGAAGGAGTTTGCAGCTGTGTATCATCCTCAAAGTAATGGACAAATAGAGGCAATCAACAAAATTATTAAGCATACTTTGAAGACGAAGTTAGAGGAAAGCAAGGGGAATTGGCCTGAGGAGCTACCCATGGCTTTGTGGTCATATAATAATACTCCAAGAACTACAACTAGGGAATCTCCCTTTATATTGTCTTATGGGTGTGAAGCGATGATACCTGTGGAGATTGGAGCAGGTTCTTTTAGGAGAGATTTTTATGATAAAGAGGCTAATATGATAAATCAAAGGTTGAATTTGGATTTTCTGGAAGAAACAAGGACTAACTCACAGTTGCGGTTGACAACTTATCAACAAAGGGTTGCAAGGTATTACAACAGGAAAGTGAAGACTCGTCCTTTTAATGTGGGTGATTTGGTTCTTCGGAAGGTTATGCCAAATACAAGAGTTGCAGCTCATGGGGTTTTTGGTCCGAACTGGGAAGGACCTTACAAGATCAAGTCTGTCATTTGGGAAGGAACTTATCATCTGGAAGACTTGGATGGCAACACAATCCCGAGAGCATGGAATGCGGAGCATTTGAAGAAATATTATCAGTAGGGTGCGGCTTTGGCCCCCTATTTTATGAAGGCTTATATTTAAGTTGTAGACTAGCATAAATAACTGTTCTCCTAGTCTAGGGGGTAGTGCATATACGCCTTCCTTAGATTTAATTGAGTTTTGCTTGTTTTTTCTCACTTTTTCAATAATTGTTCTCCTTAGACAGGGGGGTAGTGTGTATAACTTCCCTTGAAGAGATTCCAGTTTTGTTAATGATTTGAAGTTTTCAAGAAAATTAAAGTTTTGTTCGTATTGAAGTTTATTGTTGTGAAGGCCGCGCCCTGGCATAATAAGGCGTGTTACTTTGCATTAAGGAATCATGTGAAGATTTATTTTATCACAAGTATAAAAACATTTTCTAGGAACTCATAAACCAGGTAAAGGAAAATCTATGAAAAAGAATTTAAAGACGTTTAAGGAGACGCGCCATAAGGAAACAAGGTCACGCCTTCGGCTGATAAAGGATATTTACAGTTAAAATTTTGTGTATATTTTTTGGTAAAAAGGGAAAATCTTAAGTTGATAATTGAAGGAGTTTCAAGGCTGTCCTTCTACATCAGGGCGCGCCCTGAAGAGGCTTGAAGGTTAATTGTGTGCAGAATTTATCAAGGCAAAAGTGATTCTACAATGAATATATAGTTCAACAAAAGCATAGTACCTAGACAGTTATAAAAGAGAAATTCAAGGTTACAACTTGCAAGGTTTTACAAAGGACCCGCACCTTAAAAGTTAAAGTATATACGGATAAATTTGAAGATAGAAAGCCTAGGGCGCGTCCTTAGGAGATGAAGAAGGCGCGTCCTGAGCATCATTAGGGCGAATAGTGGTAAGAGGAGATACGTCCACAGGAGGTGAGCATTGGGTAGGAATAGCTATAGGAGGAGAAGTTTGAATGTTTTGAGTTGAAGGGATATTCTCTGTGGAAGGCGCGTCCTTAGGAGGATCCTCTAATCCCAGCTTGACTCTTTTGGCCTTGATAGCTACGGCTTGGTCAACCTTGAACTTAGCCACATCCTCAGCAGCATCAGGACCGAACTTCTCCCAGTTGTAGTCAGGATCGTTGGCTAGGAAGCTAGTAAGGTAGAAGTTGAATCCCTTCTCAAAGTTCTCATCCTCAATGGTTTCCCTATGTTCCTTCAGTTTAGTTTTCTCAATTTACAGAGCACTTTGCTGCGTTCGGAATTCCCCTCTTTCCTTCTTCAACCTTTCAACTTGGTCACAAAGATATTTGCCATAGTCAAGGGATTTTTGAAGATCAGACTGTAGGGTAACAATGGTGGCATCTTTAGCATCACATTCTTTTTTCCACTTGATATCAGTTTCGATAACCATTTTGGAAAACTTTTTGTTCTCAGCCTCAAGCTTGTTTATGTGGATTTTTTCTTTGTGCACTCTCTGGGCGCGCCCTAGAGATTGGACCAAGAGTTGAGCTGAAGCTTTGATCATTGAGTTTGTCTCCTCGTCAGCATTCATGTTTTGCCAAAGATCTATTTCTTTCTCAGTGACAAGTGAAGCAGCAGCCGGCCCAATGAGGGTTTCAACATATGAAGGCGCGCCCTCGGTTATTTGTCTTTTACCTTTGTTCACAGGAGGTTCTTGGATCTCAACATTTCTTTTGAAGACCCAGAAGAAGGTGGAATTACTGGGGAAGGCTGTTGATGCTGTATAAGATTCACCCTGGAATCAGAGGTGTCGGTTTTGTCTTCGTGTTGTAACCTGTTGTTTTTCTTGGCAGCACCAAAACCGCGAGGAATCTTAGGAGCCATTTCTGTGTAAAACAAGAAAAAATGATTAGTTCACGCCTTAGGTGAAGGAAGCTTTAAGCAAATAATGAAGGGAAATATATCAGGCAAATTATGATACATTATTATGTTAGGGCGCGCCCTACACTATAATTTTGTACCTTCATTAGTATCAGAGTTTTCACTTTCACTATCACTAGACGAAGATGATGGAACGGCAATGCCATTTCTAAATCTTTTAAATTTACAAATATGACCGACTCTATCTGACAGAATTCCAACTCTTTTTAAGTTTTCTTCGGTGATTAGAGTTTGGAGGTTGAATTTCTCTGCTGCAACTTTGAGGACGGCTCTGGCCCGATGAAGGGCCGCGCCCTGAAGTTCTTTTTGAACTCTTCTATCTGTTTTAGTTTAAAGGAATTAATAAAAAAAAATTTGAAATGAAAAGAAGAGTGTAGGGCGCGCCCTCACTTACAAGGATCAGTGTTGAATTGAAGATGGACTCGAGGAACGTCCCAGACAAAGAAGTAAGGTTCCTTCCATCGTTTAATGTGGCTAATTCTCCCTTCAAAAAAGCCCTTGTTGTTGTGAGGTTTGTTGATTACCAGATAATAAAATCCAATGTTTGATTGGCGGATGCTAAAGAAATAGCTGATTTCTGGCATGGAGGGTGCCTCGAAACCCAAGTCATGGTAAAGTATGAGTAAGCCTAAGACAAGTTTATAGCTTTTAGGAGAAAGTTGGATTGGGGCTAGATCATACCATTCTAGGATTTCTCTTATGTATGGGTGTAAGGGCGCGCCCACACCTAGGGCAACAAGTCTTGGGGTTAGAACCATCCTTGGAATTTTGAAATCTCCACCATAGTTGAAAATATGAGGTCTATGGTGGGAGTGAGGAATGGCCCAGAGTACTTCTTGACCATAGTATTTCATGGCCCATTCCACTTCATCATTTGTGGCAGCAGAAGACATGTTAACGCAGGCTAGTTTGCCTTGTGTCTTTCTAAGTTTGTTCTTTTCTTTTTCAGATATTTCATTATATCTACCCCAATCAACATCATTCTCTTTATCAAGAGCTTCCTGTTCGCACTTATTCACGCAAGAGAACGTGGTCAACAAGTAATATAGAGTAAATAGGATTCGTTCCCACAGAGACTCAAATTGTTCGTTATGTTCACTTATGCACCAGCTTATGATTTACACTCACTGCTAAGACAATCACAATTTTGGTTTTGATTTACTAAAGATTAATTACCAACTAAGCCAATTACGAGGAAATAACTTAACTTTAACTTTATAATAAACAAACATGGGATTTCAATTTCATTTACTACTTCATCTAGAATCTTATGCCCTTTAGCCTAGCATGTGACAGAGTTGATTACTGATTAGATGCACTAAACTGATACACACCAACTTTCGTTGTGCATATACCATCCTACTGATCATCCACAATTGATAGAAGTCAAGTAGTCACCAAATATGTGTAGTCCCTATATGCCTATAGCAATTGAACACATACCGGTTGAAAATCAAGCACCCATTAAACCACATAGTCGATGCAAGACGGTTAGAATTACATCACAAATTAATACATGTTCTTCACATGCAAAAACCTATGCTAGCATGAATTGTTCTAAACCCTAGATCCACTTTCGCATTCACTAGGATTAAACAAACAATTACAAGTGTTCGCGACGCACTTATAACGAATAAGCATAAACACACTAGGCAATCAATACATACAATCACACACCAAGGCATAATTAACACTCAATATCTAGAATCCATAGCAAAATCCATTAAAACCCCATGATAACGAATTAGCCCATAATTGACCTAATTGTCATCATGGGTTCTTTGGAAAACATAATTCTAAAATCAACAAGTAAAAATAAAGAAGAAGAATAAGGTTTAGAATTAAATCCCCACAATAGAAGAATACAAAGGTTTCAAGAATAATCCTTGCTTGTCACTAGCTTGGAAGAATTCCTTCTCCTCCTCTCTCTTCTGAATAAAACTAGGTTATGTGTAACGTATGTATTTTATGATTACAAGGGTTGGATGTTGATATAGGCTTTTTCCTACTCTTGCCCAATAAGAAAAATACCTAAAATACAACTAGAAATCGATTTTTATGTCAAAAACCACTTAAAATACAATTTCAGATCGAATAAGGGCAAAACTGGAAAATCAGCACGTCCCCGAGCACTTTGCTCAAGAACTGGCGCAGTTTGCTCAAGCCAATTCTGGTCCCTGGCGCACTTTGCTCAAGAACTGGCGCAGTTTGCCCAGGCTACTTCTGGTCACGTTTTTTTCTCCTTCGTTTTTGCTCCGTTTGCTCCCGTTCTTTTTGCGTTCTCTTCCGTTTTCAATCCTCTATGCTTGGAATCCTCATGGTGAACCATAACAAGACTCCATTCTATATTATTAAGCCCGAATCCAACTCCAAAAGTAACGGAAACAACGATCTTAATCAACATTATTCCAACCCTGCACAATTAAACAAAACACATCAAAACTACCACAATCTTGAGGTCAAAGCAACCAATTTAAGCCGATTTAGAATGTTCCAAGTGGATATAAAATCCACTTATCACACCCCCAAACTTAAACTGATGCTTGTCCTCAAGCATATACAATTACAACTAACTAACTAATTAGTACCACTTCCGTAGGTGATCACGGTTGCATTTGGCATATGCAACAAGCCCTTTAAACCCCTAGGCAGCCCTAGTGGACGAGTAAGGTCTCGTGAGGGCCTATAGCGAATGTACCCACAAAATCCATTTAACCTAATGCAATGCAAATGCATGAATGCAACTAATATAAATATGCAAGATCCCCTTCAAACTCACCAAAACCAACTAACAAGCAAATATCTCAACGAATGCAACAAATCCAAGCAGAGCTCGACTAAGTCCCCGTTTACTAACAATACATGAACAGAAACGTGCGTGTGTGCAATGCTCATCAGAAATACCCCCAGAACTAGGTCAAAAATCATACATGCTTTCCGTCAAGACAATCACAGGTTTATAACTAGAATAGACTGTAGACACTCCATAGCCTAGGAACACCTCCACCCTCATCCAAGGTAGACAGAAACTCATGCTTATTACTATACTACGACACTACATATACAATACGCATGCTTATTTAACCGTGCAATGAATGAGACCCCTAAAGGCTTATACAATAATACACATGTAGCGAGTGTTGGGTCAGTGGATCCCAGACTATAAAGCCTTAGGTCACTAGGACTAAGTCCCCTCAGACTTAATTACTCGAGTATTAAAGAGCTCACTCTGGTTAATTTTGCATTAACAAACAACACTTGACTCTTTTTTTCCTTTTTTCTTTTTTTTTTTCTCTTTTTTTTCTTTTTTTGTTTTTTTTTCGCAATCTGGAATGAGCCTTTCTCATTTCCAACCCTAGACTACTCATATAAATATGAGCTGGCTACTAGCCATTTAACGCCTAGCCTTTATTGACAAATATTAACAACTAGCATGAAAATTCTTGGTTTCCCCCAAACTTAGACTTTAATGTTCCTACGCTATAAAGGGAATAACGAAAATTCTAAATATAAACAAGTGATTAACTCTCAAAACATCCCACAGGCATGACCCTAACCTAGCCCAACAGCACCCCAATGAGACTGTGTAATAAATTTTGTTCCCGTAACATGCAAGTCAATTTCATAGAAACTATAAATCAGCCCTCTACTCATCATCATCACACCCAAATCAACATCCACCTATCAATCAGAATCAGCTCGTCCTAAGGGATCATGAAATATGCATGCCATGAAAATGCAACTAAATGAAAACTCACATGGTATACGAAAATAAAACAAAATGTCCTATATGAACAAACGTAGATAATACGAACATAACAATCATGCATGAACTATCACTACTATGCAACATGATATCATATATGACCACAAAATACAACAATACATACAACTACTATCCCCCAAATCACCCCCAAACTTAAAATATTCAATGCCCTCATTGAATGTAAATTAAAAGGGTACAAGAGATACTCCCCTACACGCCGGCATCTCCACCCTCCTCGGGTGGTGTGTCTGGTGGTGGATAGACGTGGAGGCTCCAACACAACTGTTGTTTTATTCGAAAGCAAGAAATCATGGGTTGCCTCCCACGAAGCACCTTTCTTTAACGTCTTTAGCTAGACTTGGCCACAATTTTCATCTTGAAAATTTTCTGCACCGCATCTCTATAAGGCCATTTAATGATCTTTTCTGGAGCGACATCTTCAACAACAAGCTTTACCCGTATTCGCTCCTCACAAAATCTCTTAACAACATTCTCCCGCCTACCTGAAAAGTTAGCAGCAATAACAATAGCAAGCAAAGGATTTGAATTACAAGAAACATACCCCAGGTGAACTAGCAATGTTTTGAGCTCGAGTTCGGGAGCTCCTTCAATTGATGGCTTAAGGCGCACCTGAGAATTCCAGAGATCTTCCACTCCAAGCAACTTATGTGGAATACGTAGCCCCATTAACCAAGGCACTATAATTCTCAGTTGGCCATGCTTTGCCTTCTCCTCCGTGTCATACTTTTTACTCTGCCCTGCATCAACCAATTTCAAGCTAAAACACTCCTCATCCTCCGCCGTCAAATTCATGGCTAGAGTTTGCTTCTGAAGCCTCTGTGGATATGGAGGAGGAAAATCGATTTGGATGATCTCTGTAGTCTTCTCCGGAGTAGATTTGTCAACAGGAGTGATACTCTTTTCCTCTTCGGCCTCCAGCTGGTCGAAGTCAGATTGCAACGAAGCGGCATTCAACAACTGAGCATGCTCTTCTAATTCATCATCTTCCGCACTGAGACACTCTTCATCCTTCGAAGGAATTAGCATAGCCGCTTGAGCCTTGGAATTTTCTTGATCTTGGGCTGATTCTTCAAAATTTTCAGATTGCAAAGGAAGTGGTTGCGGTTGATTATTCAGAATTGAATTTTCTGATTGGTTTGCCTCCGACTCTGCTTCCTTATCAGCATCATGTTCTGCTTCTTCCCCATCTCTGCCCTCAGACTCTCCTTCCTGAACTTCGATCATGGTCTCACCCGTGGCTAAGAAAGGCCAGTCAAGACTGATAGTAAGGTTCTTGTCCTCCTCCTCTACATCTAGGCCTTCTGTGTCACTTGCCATTTGATTCAATGTTTGTAATGCATTTGCAATTTGACCAATCTGATCTCCTATTCTCTGGAGAGACAATGCATTGCTTTTAGCCATCAACCTCAATTCTTCTAATTCAGCTTCTTCGGTCGACTGTTGGATAGACCAAGTCTGAAATTGCTGCTGCTGAAATTCAGGAGGTTGAAAGTGTTGATGCACTGGGGCATACTGATGCTGAAATTGTTGCCCCTGTTGCTGCTGAATTCCCCCTGGACTGTATGGATCATCTCCAAACTGCTGATTTTGGAGCGGGTAGGATGGATATTGGGATTGCTCCATACCACTCTGATTGTAGTCCCAGCTGAAATTTGGCCGGTTTCTGTTATACTCACATTGATGAGTGTAATGTCCACCTGCACACAGCTCACAAACAATTACGAATTCCTGCTCCCAATAATCCATCAAATAAAAAGAAAAAAACGTCCGAGTCAGTGAATTTAACCCAAATTGATGACAAGATCATAAACTAAACAAACAATGAACCGAGTCCCCGGCAGCGGCGCCAAAAACTTGTTCGCACTTATTCACGCAAGAGAACGTGGTCAACAAGTAATATAGAGTAAATAGGATTCGTTCCCACAGAGACTCAAATTGTTCGTTATGTTCACTTATGCACCAGCTTATGATTTACACTCACTGCTAAGACAATCACAATTTTGGTTTTGATTTACTAAAGATTAATTACCAACTAAGCCAATTACGAGGAAATAACTTAACTTTAACTTTATAATAAACAAACATGGGATTTCAATTTCATTTACTACTTCATCTAGAATCTTATGCCCTTTAGCCTAGCATGTGACAGAGTTGATTACTGATTAGATGCACTAAACTGATACACACCAACTTTCGTTGTGCATATACCATCCTACTGATCATCCACAATTGATAGAAGTCAAGTAGTCACCAAATATGTGTAGTCCCTATATGCCTATAGCAATTGAACACATACCGGTTGAAAATCAAGCACCCATTAAACCACATAGTCGATGCAAGACGGTTAGAATTACATCACAAATTAATACATGTTCTTCACATGCAAAAACCTATGCTAGCATGAATTGTTCTAAACCCTAGATCCACTTTCGCTTTCACTAGGATTAAACAAACAATTACAAGTGTTCGCGATGCACTTATAACGAATAAGCATAAACACACTAGGCAATCAATACATACAATCACACACCAAGGCATAATTAACACTCAATATCTAGAATCCATAGCAAAATCCATTAAAACCCCATGATAACGAATTAGCCCATAATTGACCTAATTGTCATCATGGGTTCTTTGGAAAACATAATTCTAAAATCAACAAGTAAAAATAAAGAAGAAGAATAAGGTTTAGAATTAAATCCCCACAATAGAAGAATACAAAGGTTTCAAGAATAATCCTTGCTTGTCACTAGCTTGGAAGAATTCCTTCTCCTCCTCTCTCTTCTGAATAAAACTAGGTTATGTGTAACGTATGTATTTTATGATTACAAGGGTTGGATGTTGATATAGGCTTTTTCCTACTCTTGCCCAATAAGAAAAATACCTAAAATACAACTAGAAATCGATTTTTATGTCAAAAACCACTTAAAATACAATTTCAGATCGAATAAGGGCAAAACTGGAAAATCAGCACGTCCCCGAGCACTTTGCTCAAGAACTGGCGCAGTTTACTCAAGCCAATTCTGGTCCCTGGCGCACTTTGCTCAAGAACTGGCGCAGTTTGCCCAGGCTACTTCTGGTCACGTTTTTTTCTCCTTCGTTTTTGCTCCGTTTGCTCCCGTTCTTTTTGCGTTCTCTTCCGTTTTCAATCCTCTATGCTTGGAATCCTCATGGTGAACCATAACAAGACTCCATTCTATATTATTAAGCCCGAATCCAACTCCAAAAGTAACGGAAACAACGATCTTAATCAACATTATTCCAACCCTGCACAATTAAACAAAACACATCAAAACTACCACAATCTTGAGGTCAAAGCAACGAATTTAAGCTGATTTAGAATGTTCCAAGTGGATATAAAATCCACTTATCACTTCCCAATGTTCAAATGGGGTAGGTGATGGAGGTGGGGATGTTGGTTCGGAATTGCCTAGTGGTGAAATGGACGAGGCGGAAGGCGCGCCCTCAGTGGCATAAGTATCTGAAGAGTGTGTATCAGTAGAAGTTTGGCTGTTGGGATTAAAATCACTACCTGAAGAATCTAAAGGAGATATGTTTAGGTTCTTTTCGGGAGGTGAGGATTCTTGGGGAAATCGAAGGTTTTTCTTGTCTTTAATTCGAACGCTGAGAGGGATGTTATCAAGGGAGTCTTCACTTGAAAAACTCATTCTGTCTTCGTTGAGATCTTGAATAAGGCGCGCCTTCTCTTCTGAAGATATGAATGAAAAGGGAAGCCTATAGCGATTAGGTGGAAGCGGTGATGGTAAGGGTGAGCGGATTCCAATACGTTTGTTAAACTCTTTAAAAGGATGGAATGGAGAGGACGCACCCTTGTCCTCCAGCTGCAAAATTAAATGAAAAGGGACTTAGGGCGCGCCCAAGAATTAAATAAATCGAGATCTAAGAACATTTGCAAAAGCTATTCTAGAAATCTAAGGTGTGTTACAGATTCTATTGAAGGCGAAATTCAAAGAAAGGTATATCATAAGAAGCTGAGACGCGCCCTGTGTCAAAGGCGCGCCCTGATAATTATGAGTTTTGAATTAATTAATCACGTTCATTTGTCAGAAACATTATGTGGGAGAAAGAATTGCAGTCAAATGAGATCAAACGAATATACATACATATATATACACATAGGAAGAACGAAGAACACGAAGCATATGAACGGTCAAAACACGAAAACTACAAATTTACACGGCTAAATCGCGAAATAAAGGCATGGAATCATACCTTTGAAGTTCTAGAGCAAGATTTGTGAAGAAAAAACGCTTAAAACGGCCGATTTGCTTGTTTTTTTGCTCGGAAAATGTGAAGTCGCCGGAGTAGGGTTTTCTGAAGAAAGAGAGAATAAAAAAGAGTAAAGTGAAGAGTAGTTTGGTATTTATAGGGGGTATAGAGGATAGTGGATGATAGCTGTCTGGCAGAAGTCAGTTCAACTTCGGAGGACGCGCTTTGTTTTAGGGTGCGCCCTTAAGGTATTTTTTGGGAATTTTGGGTTTTTTCAATGTAAAATTCCATGTTTTGTTTTCAACTTCATATGGAATTGGGGGGTAGTTGTTATAGCCAAAATTCGGTTGGGGTATTTTCAAGTTTGATTCGGGTCAATAATGGGTTTCTAGGTAAAATTAGGGTTTTTGGTGAAATGCAAGAAGTTCAGGCCACACCTTAACATTCAGGGCGCGCCCTATATGTTATGATTTGACAGAATCTCATGCTTCCCGGAATTGCAGGAATTATTGAAGAATTCCCTCCTGTCGTATCTCAGGAGGGGGATGTCCGTCATAGAAGGCCTCTAGGGGTTTTCCTAGATTTAGGGATCTTTCTTATACACTGAGGGCATGTTCTCCTTGGTGCAAAGATTGGTCTCTCTTTGGTGTGTGCTTTGGAGCTCTGTTCTTGTAGCCAATTGGCGCGCTCTCATTGGGGAACTCTGGAGTAATCCGCACTTTGCACCCAAAAGCTCTGGATCACCTGTCCTGCTATTTGGTGGGTGCTTCTCATTCGGGGGACAGGGATGCGTTCTGCACTTGGGGTAAACCATGGCTATACCTGCATCCTTGAAATCAAGAAATAGCTTGTAGCATATAGGACTAGTCCTCGACGGGGGAAGTTTTCTTATCTGTGAAGTCTTGAGATCTTGGATGAGCCTTGGGCCTTTTGTGGTTATACCTCATAGTAGAACATTCCTAAAGCTGGTTCGTTATCCAAGCCCATTTGGGTTTCTTGTTCTCTAAGAACTACGTATGGCTTGATCCCCTATAAATACCGGGGTATGTAGGTCGATTGAAGGGTTGGAAGTCGAGAGCTCTGAATAGCCGCCACTAACCCTATCAATCTCAGCCACCAATTACAAACAGCCACCGCGTGCCACCACTCTTTTCGGCAAAGAACCACCGCTGTAGATCATGTTTCCGGCGAAGTACCTCGAATTTTGTTGTTACCAAATTCCTCCGTCAACACTGGGTATTATGGCTTGGGCGTTGCTTTCTTGCTAATAATGGTAGTTGGGTTGGGCCGACTGGGCCTAGCCTATCACATCGCATCACTGCATCAGTACAACTCTAACATACATGATTTATTCAATAATATTTTATCCATTATATTATTCGATTTGCTCAAATCCAAGTGATGTCCCTTTTATCACAATAGGAACGTTGTTGAGTATGAAATACACTTAAGATAATACATATGGCGGTGAATGTATAAACAACATTTATTCAAGTTGTTTGAATGTTTGAATCTATTTGAAACTTGTAACTTGAGTATGTATGTTAAGAGAAAAATATTACGGAATGTCAACAACACACGAACTCACTTTAAATTGTATTAAATTTGAAGGTTGCTATAAACTGTGAACACAAATAGAACATGTGTAAAGCTCATTTTTACAAAACTAGTAACAGACAAACTAGTAAGCTAAGTCTGTCTATTCCATTTTGGTGAAAGCTGGTATCATTTGATTTCTTCTTGTTTTGCATACTAACCAGATCCACTAGCTGTTCTTCGTTGAATTTCTCTCCGAACCTCTTTATAGGCTTTCCAGGTGCACACTGTATCAATTGAACCACTACAAAGCTCTACATTCTCTCTAAGTTTCTCTCTCTAGACTTTAGCCGAAATACTTACTCTTACACCAGAGGTTCAGCCTCCATAAGACATTCCCTGTTAGGTATCTCGAATCTTAACTTTAACCCAAATCAATAGCCCTAAGCCCATACTCGCAATACCGAGAGTGATAAAATCTAGAGAGATCTAAAGACTTATCACGATGCTAAGCATATTTTCATAAGAATTACTAATAAATAAGTAGTTGTATTATTCAAAATCTTAAGATCCATCTGTTCGCATCTCTAATAACATTCATTTATATTTTTTAAATAATTAAAATTAGGGATATTCCAAATGATACCACTGTACAATTGGCTTTTCCATTTGGTACCATCCAACATTTTTGACTTACAAGTGGTACCACTGTACTTTTGGCTTTATCCATTTTATACCATTCTGTCAAGCAAACGTTAGTTAGACGTTAGATCATTTTTAATGGTACCACTATACAATTGGTTTTTCCATATGGTATCATTCATTATTTTTGACTTCTACGTGGTACCATTTTTCTCTCACTTAGGTCAAATTTTTCTCTGAATTTCATGATTTATCTAAACATTTTACTCTGTAATAAGTCATTGACTCTCTCACTTTTTATTAATTAGTCTCGTATCCAATTGTCTTATCATAATAAACCATGTAGTTCAAATTATTTAGCTTCTTTCAATGCTTACAGATCCGAGCACACATTATATATGTATATGTTCATACGGGTTGATTCTATATATTATATATTAATTTAATATTTTAAACTATTGATCAAAGTTTATTATGATTGGACAATTGGATCCGAATCTAATGAATGACTTGATTGCATATCAGAAATAGTGATAGTTAGAGAATCAATGACTTATTACAGACAAAACATATAGATAAGTTGTGAAAATTCCAAGAAAAAATTGATTTTAGTGAGAGAAAAATGGTACCACGTAGAAGTCAAAAATATTGAATGGTACCATATGGAAAAACCAATTGTATAGTGGTACCATTAAGAATAATCTAACGTCTAATTAACGTTTGCTTGACAGAATGGTATAAAATGGATGAAGCCAAAAGTATAGTGGTACCACTTGGAAGTCAAAAATTTTGAATGGTACCAAATGGAAAAGCCAATTGTACAATGGTATCGTTTGGAATATCCCTTAAATTTATATATCTTACAAAATAGTATATGTTTTCAAAAATTTTGGGGATAATCAAGAGCCACACCTAAAAATTGGGACGATAAGAGATAAAGTCTTATCATTTCATTTATATTAAATTATTAATCATTGATAATCATATATATACTAAGCTATAATAAGTAAAATAAAGGATAATTTGTAATTTGGCTAACACATTTCATTTTAGTTAACACCTTCCATTTTGGTAATTATTAATTTATAATAATTTTGGTAATTAATTTTATATTAAATATAAAAGAAATTCAGTACATGCAAATTCTAGAAAACAATAGGCTTTAATAGCTTTGTACAGAACTTCAACTAATGGAGTAACTCCTAAACTTTCAACTTTATTGAACTCTATCCGGCCTGCGATGTTGTACGGTTCTGAGTGTTGGGCGGCGAAGAAGGCCCTTGAAAGAAAGCTGGAAGCGGCTGAAATGAGGATGTTGCGGTGGTCGTGTGGGCGCACGATGTTAGATAGAATCCCGAATGGGGTGTTTAGGAGCGAGCTTGAAGTGGCGCCTCTTTCTGCAAAAGTCAGGGAAGGGAGGTTGAGATGGTTTGGCCACGTCCGTAGGAGGTTGGCTGAAGCCCCAGTGAGGAGGGTCGAGAGTCTTTCGGTGGTTGGGGTGAGGAGGAGAGGCAGACCGAGGAGGTCGTGGGAAGAGCAAATTAGGATGGATTTGAAGGTCTTGAACTTGAATGAGACCATGTCAGCTGACAGGTGCTCTTGGAGGCGTCATATCAGAGTGGTGGATTCTCCTTTAGGGAGCGGCTCTGTTGTGGAGAGCCTCAGAGTTGGGTTGTCTCGGTTAGCTTTATCGTAGAAGTTCAGCTTTTTCGTTGTCATTTTTAGTTTTTATTGTCTTCTGTTTGCTGGTTTTGCAGTTGCAGGGAGATTGGACCGGTCTTTTCTCTGTCTGAGGTATACTGGGTATGTGTGACTCGGCTGGTTTGGTCTGTTGTCGTGTGCTTGTGGTTTATTATGCAGGGGGCCCGACCGGAGCTATTCTCACAAGCTGGTAGAGCGGAGCGCATCAGGACCTGAGTAACATAATTTCAAGCAGGCGGGTAGGTACCATGTGGAGAACGCCATGGGCTCAGGTATTGCTTTGAACATTTTCGTACCTTTTGGATTCCTGTGTATATACCACCCACCGTATTTGTCGTGCACGTAGCCGAGGATCTTCACGGAAACAGCCTCCCCGCCTTAAAAAGCGGGGGCATGATCTGCGTATAATTTACCCTCCCCAGACCCTGCTCTGAGCGGGATATACTGGGTATGTTTGGTTTGGTTTGGTTTAATTCGATTGCGCCAGTCGCTTTTATTCAACACCGACTTCCATTCATCGACTTAAGTAAAGGTATATTTTTACTATCTTCCTTTTCAATTATTTATATAATTTTTAGTTTGGTTAACTTTTTTTTATTACTTTTATTAACTAATTTTAAATAAGAAATTAGTGAATAAATATATGCTAAATTACAATAAATAAAATGAATATAATTTGTAGTTTGTTTCACATATTGATGACCAAATCATTATCATTTGGGTTAAGTTGTCAAATCAAATTAATCAAAATTGTTAGATTTAATAGTAAAAGTTATTTTTACTGATATTAAATTTTGAATTCCACTAGCAACATATTAAAATTAACATTTATTATATTAATTTTTAATTCTAAATAAAATTAAAATTATATACTTCATATATTATATTATGTTTTATCAAAAAAATCAATTATTTATTATATCATATTTAATAAAAAATATTTAAATTTTAAAAATATAATATTCAAAAGCAAATCATGCTTTGCAGGGGTATATAATTAGTATATAATTAATAACGATTTAATAAGTTGTGAATAAAATTTATAGGGGATGTCATTAGCCAAAAAATAAAATAAAATTTTTATGGGATACTAAATTTGTTAACAGATTGTTATCGGATTGGATCATCCTAAATTCATATATGAATTCGTTAAAATATTTACGGTTCAGATCGAACTCTATAATGGGCCAAGTTAAACAAGTAAATAATGGGCTCCGATATTCACCAAGGCCTGCCCTTTTAGCGGTAGAAATCCCAAGTTCTGGCCTAGAATAAAACTAATTATCGTCTTGAACATCTGCTGCTATCACATCTTATGCGAAGCTCCCCTCCCTGCCTATGGAAAACGTAAGTTCACCTCTCTATCTATCTTCTGTTCCACAAACACACACAGTACTTGATTCAATATATAGCTATCTATCTATCTTTTTTTCTTTATATATATACATGTATGTATTTGTGTTTTACTTGTATTAAATTACTCTCTCTTTCAAAGAAAAGAAATAAATGAATTCTGTTTGGTTCTAGTATAATTGTGTAACTGATTGCAAGCTAGCCTGTTACAGAATTTAGTTACATTTATATTTCTGTTCAAATTTTTTTTTTTGATCTAGTAATATTACTTAAACTCAACTTTGAATTGAAACTTTGAAGGTTTTAGTAAGTTAAAGACTTTCACTTTTTCGGGATCTATGAATCACTATAGCAGCATTGTTCAGATGCATAGCGGAATTGGGTGGACGCGCTATGAGTGCTATCTTTAGTAGGAGTGATGCGGCACGATAACTTAAAAGATTAGAGTATACAATTAACACATTAAAATTATACAACTGCGGCAATGTACCACATAAGAAATGCTATTCTGGGGTAGGCAAATTAATAATGGACAGCAACCTTTGAAAAATAGGAAATTCTCACTATCAGATAATCAATATTCTTAATAATTATAAAAATGATCCTAAATCGATGATGCTTACTTATATTCCTATCATAACCTAAAACTATATGTTTTCTTATAAAAAACAATGAAATTCATGAAAATAAGTATAAGAAAAAATTATTCCTAGTTATTTGTTTGCGTTTCGGGAGTCTTGTATTGATAGTTTTTGGTAATACCAGGGTTAGAATGTAAAATTTGCCCCTGTTATGTGGATGCTTTGTAAGCTGATAACTAGAATTTTTAAAGGATCCACACTTGTTTAAAGTAAATGGAAGCTACTTTGTAATGTAGTCACATCCAATATGGCAATAATATGATGGATTTATTCTCCATTCTTACTTTAAAAACTCTTAAATGTACTAAATACACCTTACTTGGACACATTTTTGTAGCTTCTTGCATCTGTACTAACCTAGTCTGATAAATGATAATAATTGTATGCTTAATTGATGGATATACATCTAGCAGTATTTATATATGTGGTTATTTACATATTACCCACTGAAATTGAATACACTATCCCTTATCATTTTGTTGACACATCTTTGCAGATATCGTCCCTTTCAGTTTGATTCTTATTCTTCTGTATCGAGGACATGAAAAGATTGAATTTTCTCTGGAATGTCTCAAAAAACTTTTTCACTTGTGGGATTATAGGCCTCACCATATCAGATCGTTATATCAGTATTGTCCCTATTCGAGGCGGTTCTATGTCTCCAACTTTCAATCCCCATTGCAGCACTTCTATGAATACTTTTTCAGGTAAAGTCTTTCAGAGGAATCAATTTCAAACTCACCTCAGTGATTAGATGTTTTTGCCTAATATAGTGATTTTTCTTTTCCACAGCTGACCGTGTATTGGTGGAGAAATTGTGCCTGGATAAGTACAAGTTCTCACTTGGTGATGTTGTAGTTTTCTGGTATAATTACAGAACTGTATTTGATTTACATTTTATTTCAGGCAGCAAAAATGAATTGTAAATTCTGATTACAAGCATGCTGAGCTATTAATAAAATAAATACTTAGTTTCTGATTGTGTATTGCATGTCATAGGCGTGTGTGTTATAATACAGTTACTTGTGGAAGTACGACGCGGGTATTTTGATGCTACGCGTTTACACTAGAAATTTAGCATAGCCGGAATCATCCAAAAAGGAAATGGCATATATTGATGTTTGATTATGTCCTTTTTTTTTAAGTCTTATCCATTGTAAAAAGCTTCAGGAAAGTAGAATATGATTGGAGAATCTACATTCAATTGCATCGGCTTGGGAGATTTGTATAATTTAAACTGTAGAAGTAGACAACATGATCACTTTTTTATGAATAATATTAAACTTAATTTGCTGGACCATCTCATGTAGGAATTGATAGGGGTGTTCTTAACACTTTTTACTGAAAATTAAAGTTTTTTTCGAATTTCATGTGAATTGTGATTGTTCTACAGTTTCCATCTTTTGCAGCTCCCCCAGTAATCACAAGGAGAAATGCGTAAAAAGAATTACTGCATTGCCAGGTGACTGGGTCAGTTCTCCTTACTCCTATGATGCTGTGAAGATTCCAGATGGGCATTGTTGGGTTGAAGGAGATAATGCGGCTTCTAGTTTGGATTCAAAATCCATTGGTCCGGTAATGTTTCCAGTATCCATATCATCTATTTTCCCTTGACAGCGGTGTTCCTAGCAACCTTGATTTTAGTTGCCATGCACTTCTGCACTGCTCTCAGGCTTTTGCAACTGTTAGAAGTCAAATGATCTAACAATCTCAACGTCGTTCTGTGCAATAATTTCATAAGCATCATAAGAAGACAAAAGAAAAATAGCGTAACTTTCGTGTTGTTAAGATCATAAAGATAATATGGTAACCATTTGGTTATGTAGTTGAAGTTAGGTACCCAATTAATATCATGTAGTTATGGGTTCGACTCTTTTATCCGAAATGTCGGGGGTCAATATTGAGTAGGGGTAAGGCTAAGAAGACTGACAGGGTAATGTTAGTGCTACTTTTATGCATGTTCACATTTATAGGTAGCAGAACCAGAAAATTGGAGGGGGGAGCAAAAGCATAATAACCGAATGCTCTTGCCAGGAGTTGAAGCCAAATGAATTGTTAGAATGCAATTCTTAAAGCTCTGGACTTCAGACCTTTGCCCACTCGATAACACTATGTATAAATAAGTATAGTATAATCAGTATGCTGAACAATTTTTTTTATTTTTTTTTGACGCTTGAAAAATATGGGATGTACTTGAGAAGATCTAAATTTCATTAGTGAACTTGTAATTCATGTTTCTTTTTTAAGCATGTGCCTGTACATATGGTTGCAATTGACATTAATACTTCGATTCATTTTCCTGAAATTTTACTACGTTGCCATTGATTAGCTGGCTGAAATGTTTATTGGCAATCGCAGGTCCCTTTAGGTTTAATAAAGGGAAGGGCCACACACATTATCTGGCCGCCACAGAGAATTGGTAAGGTCGAGCAAACAATTCCTAAAGGTAGATTTGACTTCTAAATGATGTCATTCGATTTCCTGTTGTACAGGAAGTAGAGTTGTCGATACAATTTTGATCTGTTTGTGAAAAAGATCTTCTCCATTGCATTGATATTTGAATGGTCAATTATTTTAGTCTTACTGTTGTCCTAAAGTATTTACATTCATAATTTCTTTTTCGGTTTGTAAACAATAAGCTTGAGGTACAATTTGTGATCCTTATATATTATAAAGTATCTTATGCCTTGAGTAATTGAGTTGAATTACTCAATCTTTATACGCAGTACTAATATATTACTACAATAGCAAGTAGTATTAAATCACAACAATAGCGTGTAGATGTGCCACTTGTAAGTATGAGAGTATCACCTCAATGAACATTGTAACAACAAGAGTCTCAACCCCACACCATGCTGGAGTAGTTGGTGGTATTTTAGGTCAATATGTGGTATTTTATTTTTTATGTAGTTGGACCATGGTTCTAAAAATCCCCGATTTAGCCGATTAATCCCCGATTAATCCTCTGTAAGGTAGTCAATCGATTCGATTTTTGAAATCCGATTAATCCTGTGAATTTGTTTAAAATGATATGTTTAATTGTAAATTAGACTAATATATTAAATATTATTATAATATCCGATTAATATTCCGATTAATCCTTACGATTAATCCCCGATTACCCGATTAATCTTAAATCGATACCTCAACCGATTTATACCGATTACCGATTTTTACAACCATGAGTTGGACTTGATAAAAACAATGTTCTCAACGTCCAAGTATAGATTTAACTAACCAAACTGATGTCAGATATTTTTTACTTCCAGGTTTAAGTAATGAATTTACTGTTCGAGGAATTCTTTATCGATTGTATATTTGTATGTGTTATTACAGTAAGCTTTTTTCAAAAGAGTTAATTAGAAAAACCATGTTCAACTGGTAGACTTTGCCACATCTCAAACTACGGTATAGTTAGCAATGCCGCCCTGACAATAGCCAATAGCCTTTTTCTCTCAACTTTGAATTTTCTATAAGCTACATCAGAATTGAGAAGACCGAGATTTGACTAATTAGTCTATTCAGTTAACAGAATCTTTGTAGAGTGTCAGGCACAGATTAGGATAGCTAAACTAAGCTTATATACCTAAGCATTAAAAAATTAAAGCTCTTAAAAGATGTTCAAACTAATCATCCTCCACAGTTACCACTCAAAACTAAGGTCCGGAGATGGTGGGATGTGCACAGATATTATCCCTGGATCAAGAAGTAGAAAATGTGTTTCCGCAAATACCCCGGTGTCCAGAAAAATAAAATGAGCTCATGGTTGTAATATTCTGCGTAATGAAAATTTATTTGACAATGGGTGGGAGGAAGGAAATTTCTTTCAACTTTCTAAACTGCATGCACAATATAGTAGAATTATTGATTTACTGTTTGGATATTTGGAATCCTCAATCCCTCTATGGGGATATGGGATATACCTGGTTCACATATTACTTCCAGAAGCCTTTACAAGAGGTTTACAAGAGCTTTCACAGATTGTGAAATTATCTCCTGATGGTAATTCTTCGACCAATCTAGATAGCTTCTCGACAACTTCTCCAGCATTAGGTCTCAAAGAAGGGTCTTCCTCGACGCAAGCCCTTGCAAGGTTGGCTACTGTGACAGCTTGATCAAATGAGTAATTCTCATCTAACACATTGTCCATCCACCCTCTCAACTGCTCTGCATTCTCTGACTGTAGAATGAAGTTTATTCTATCTGACAGCAATATAGTCCCCTCTCCTTTTTCAGTTCCCCTGGTGACTGGTGGTTGGCCCGATAAAATCTCAAGCAAAACCACCCCATATGCAAATATGTCAGTGCTCGTAGAAGGCACGCATTGGTGAAGGAGCTCAGGTGCCAAGTATCCTTTAGTCCAGGACACAGAATTGCTGGAGCAAGATACTTGATTTTGATCACATGTGTCATTTTCAGCACATTCAGCCATCCCGAAATTCCCTACCTTCGCATTAAACTCTTCATCAATAAAGATGTTTCGACTCTTTATATTTCTGTGAAGGTAGCAAGGATTCATTATTTGGTGCATGTACTGTAAAGCTGTAGCCACGTCTAAGCAGATCCTTAGCCTTTGATTCCATGTCAAGAAACAATAGCAGGATGAAATGAACTGGCTCTTCATAGCTAAACCACCATGAAGCCAGTCTTTTAAAGAACCATTTCTAGCGTACTCGGAGACTATAAATGAATCTGGGCCTTCGGTTTCACATGTTCCAAAGAGCCTAATTATGTTAGGATGACGATGAACTGCATCATGAAAGAGCCCGAATTCAATCTTTGAAACATTCTCTGTCTTTGTGCACTTTATTGCCAAGTTCTTGCCATTTAAACGACCATGAAATACAGAACCCTCAATAAGATTACTTGAACTGAAATCTGTGGTGGCTTTCTTCATCTCCTCGAGTGTGTATGTTTCAATCATCGTCTTATGTGGTGTTGGTTCGATTACCTGGCCGTCATTGTCAAATGTATCTTGGGACCCTTCAAAAGAGACCTTTTTTTCACTAATGGTCCGCACACTTAGACTCAGCTGCTGCAGCTCCACATCTCCGTCCTTGGCTAAAACTTGCTGCTTCTTTCTCCATTGCATCATAAAGAACGCTGCTGCAACAGCAATAAATGCTACAAATACAGCTCCACTAACAGCGACGTAAGCTCCAATCTTCCACATTTTCGATGACTTTCTCTTGTGTTGATTTATGCAAGGATTGGGTTGTGCTGGAGAACCCAAAGTTGGCTGACTTGGTTCTGCTAGTGAAACAAGTGCAGGCTTTCCATGTAATGGAAGAAAAAGAGTTGACACAGGCTCTAAAATTTGCGGCTTGGCAAAATCTATTCCTGATCTATTATTAGCTGAAATAATAGCCTCTTCTGAAATATTAAACTTGGTGGCTAAACTGGAAACTGTATCACCTCTGGTTATAGGATAAGACAACAGATTTGTGTTTTTTCCTATAACATTTAATGGACAAGCACATCTTAATGGAATCAGCAATGTGTGATTATCTCCTAAATCCCATGGATTTATACTTGGATTCTTCTCCTTCATGGCTTTACAAGTTGTCAGGCCTTCCAGCGCCTCTGAAATACCAAAAAAACTTTCACCTTTAACAGTAGTGTGTGTGAATTCTGCACTATAGATGCCACCTTTGCATTTACAATCAAGTGGGATCAATAAAGGGTGTTCTTTTGGAAGAAACTCCGTGTTAGCAGAGAAGTCATTCGCTTCAGCTAGAACAGACCGATTAATCCCAATGTAAAAGCTGAGATTGGAAAGGGATGAATAATATGATATTGTACGTAGCATAGCGTATGTCTCACACTGATTTTGTGCATCATTTCCACTGCATTGGTAGCCAGAAGCATATGTAGAATTTGTATCACAATTTAAAAAGTTCTTTTCAAGTGCAAAGGCAAGAAAAAAGATGGAGCAAAGTAGTGAAGCTCTTAGGATCAGCTTACTGAACATGGTTGAAACTAAATGCATGAACACATGGAACAGCTAGTAAAATAGTAAAGATTACACTATGAAAGAGAAGGTGGAAATATTTTTACAAAGGGGAATAGCTGGTCATGGACAGGATCCTTGGGGTTAAAAACTTGTACCTATATATAAACACACACACACAGACAAACAAATAGATGACCGGCCTCTAGTTTGTTTAGGCAACTATCCTTGTCTTGGTTTCTGATTCAAGAGGCCATAGCTGAGTATGATAAGCCACTTCATATGTCTTCAACTGTATTATAATCTTCCTGCTACTTTAAACTCTTATTATTATTTAATTTACAGACCCACTAAGATAACAGAATGAGATGTTTAAATAATGAAATGAAATAGAGTTGATCACACACAAATAAAACATTTATTCATCACATTAATTAATACACATGCTAATATCTATGCAACTCATGTGCTATGCAACTTGAGGCATGATTATGCACAACTTTATTTTGAAGGCATTATAATACTGGTTTGGCACACGTGGACGCTTGCCATTGGTCGCGGACGTACAATTCAACATATACAACTGTGCATTTATGCATGTCAGCAACATTCTTCAAGAATGTGGAAACAGAGATAATTTTGCTATTGAAAGAGATAAGGAAGAGGGTACAGAAAGGAAGGATTGCATCAATGTTGATGAGACTTTTGTGTGTTGGAAAGTTGATGCATAGAATAAAACTAGAATATGAAACCTCAGGAGACATTAGTCTAATAGGCAAAGATAACCTAGGTTGACAAGCACCAATATCACAAAGCAAAAGTTTTACATAAGAAAATTTGAGAGTACGTTGTGAAAAAATCTAGAAATAATGCTGAGGTTAAAATGAATTACTACATAATTTTGCTTGTCAGTAATACTTCTGCTGTTAGTATCGATTCACATTGGCAATAGTTTGAGAAGAAAACTTGCATTTAGAGTTAGAAATGTTTATCAGACATTACATCGGACTCGAGAATAAATTACTGTCAAACTTCCTTGTTAGTTACAAAAGCTACTGCAGCAATTTGCCGACCTTGACTGAAATCCCATAAATCTACGATAAACCGCCTCTCCAAGCTGGACTTATGGCTCGACAAGTGCATATTTTTTGGAATTAAGGACTCTAACTTAAGGTTCCAGATTCATTGTGTAAATCCATAAGTATCTTCTTTTCTTAATCCGATAGTGAGGAGTGTGCACATGCAGGTAGCACAGCAGAAGCATGTGATTGCCACTAGTATCTTATCAGAATGTAGGTAAAAAAATTACAGAAAAAACATATAATTAGTTGAAAGTGCTATAATGAAGGAACAATAGACTCAACTGTGGGACTTGATATGGTCCTTTGTCCAGAATTCACTGTTACAGCTGTAGTTACAAATTCAGGCAGTTTGTACAAGTAGGTGGTGTGTGTCTCTACATATAACTGTCTTCCACTTTGATATTAGTGAAGTTTTGTTAATTTTGATTTATATACACAGTCAACATATCTTTCTTAATTAGCCCTTCTTTATAGATTGTTGAGAGAATTTGGTAGTTGAGTTGTATTTTTAAGTACAGGTTGCCATGTGGAAGCAAATAAATATAGGAAACAAATACACCTACAAAGTTTAGAATTTAAGTTCCACAAATTGTTCTCTGTGCCCTGTAAATAGCGTCGTTTTGAAAAATAAGGTAAACGTTTTTGTTCATAGGGAACTTTCCTGGTTGATGTTGGAGCCTTGTGCACCTGGGTCCAACCTTATGTGTACATTTAAATTTAAAGCAGTGTGTCATGGATGATGCAATCAAGTAGATCAACCAAGTGTGGTACATGAATGGAAGATGAAAGTGGAAGTTGACTTGTCTTGAACCAAGCTAAACTTGAGTTATAATGAAATTACACATATCCGGAGAGCTGCTTAGGGGGACATATATAAACTCTCGTCGGGAAGGCAACCATAATCAGGGTCAGGGCTGATCCTACGGCGAAAAAGTTGCCCTGTCTAGTTGGCAATTCAGGTCATGCATAAGGTTGATCTGTATTATGTACACCTTGAAGCTTTATAGCATTTTTAGTAAAAAGATGCTATTAGCTTGAAATATAGCATATAGCAACTTTCCAGTACTTAAACTATAAACTCACATGGTCAGTCAGGCCTCAGTGATTATATGCAAGTCTTACACAAAATGTGGCAGACATCACTAACAGATATTCATATTATTGTCTTCATGATTATAAGATCTCATTTAGATCTTTCAAGTACAATATACATATAATACATTTATAACAAACCAGGAAGTAGGGCATTGTTAGGAGTGATCATTTCCCGGTTCGGAACCGGGAACCGAACCGAACCATGAAAAAAATCTGGTTCTGGTTCTATAATTTATTAATTCGGTTCCGGTTCGGTTCTTGGTTTTATAGAATTTCGGTTTCCGGTTCGGTAGCGTGAACTGTAGCGTGAACTGTACTTAAAAATTGTTAAAAATTGTATGCCTCTAGCTCTCATTGTAAAATTGAGAATTTTGTTTGTCCATGTCTTGTAATAAAAGCATAACCCAAGTAATCAGGTAATCTGTTTACGTATTGTTGGACTTGATTATATAACTGCACTTATCCTTCAGCCATTGTATGCCTGAGTCTGATCGGAGTCTTCACTAATCAAATTATATTTTTTTTTTCACATTATTATTCACATTATTCAATCATTGCTTTTGAGTGCCAAATAGGTTTACATTTGGGATCTTCTGTTGCAGAACGAAGTCAAGATGGTGAGCAAGCAAGCAAGTGAAGCAACTACCATTGCATAAACTGGAATTATGCTATTTTTGAGTGCCAAGTGATGGATCTTTTGATGCATGATGCAACTGCAAGTCTGCAAGTGATTTGGAATTCTAGTAGTAGACTGCTAGTTTTTGTATTAACTAAAATTATGCTATTTTTGGTCCTTTTAGCTATAACAGCTATTTTTGGTCCTTTTAAGCTATAACAGACATTTGTTGTTTGGACTTTGGATGAAATAGTATGTTTATTTTCTTTTCAAATTTCAAATTTAATTTTAGTATGGAAATTGTTGTTTGGACGGTTCTTTCGGTTCTGACCCGAACCGAACCGTAATTTATGATCCGGTTCCCGGTTCGGTTCTATACATAAATGGTTCCGGTTCGGTTCTCAAATTTTTTGAAATTCGGTTCCCGGTTCCACCGGTTCCGGTTCGGTTCGGTCCGGTTCGGAACCGTTGCTCACCCCTAGGCATTGTTACAGAGTTTCTTGCCTGCAGCAAAACAAATTTAATGTTGTTGGTAAAGCCTGATGAGCTGTAAAATAATGTTGCTAAAACTATTGAAACTAACATGCCCAATAACAATATGCTCTCAACTACATTTACATTCAAAATTTTCAAATGATTATAACTCTGAAGAATGTAATAAAAAGTTAAAAAAAACTGTTTTTCATTGGTTCTTTACTACTAAATATAAATTATTAATCCTAAACTGTCTGTGATTTGTATCAGGGTCATTTCAATGGAGGATTATCTTGTAATTAAAAGTAAAACTTGCATGTAGTTCACAATATTCAGCTACTCAAATTTCATAGGTAGTTCATACTCAACTCCTTTCCAAATTCTTAATGTCCTGTGTAGCTTGTTTTTAAAAGAAAATTGTAATTGACTCATATTCGGATTAGATGGAAAAAATAAACTTGCAGTCTACAAACACACATCTTCTTACAGTGTATAAAATCACTGAATTCAACTCATTAATCATTGCAACTGAATCAAAACAATACAATCTCCATTGTTACACCAGAGAAAACAGAAATCAACTACTAGTTACTGATTACAAGAGAATGATAATCAGAGAACTAAAACTATTTACTGTTTTACTAAAGAGATCGAGAGAGATTACATGATCGAGAGAGAGAGAGAGATTGAGAGAGATCAGATGATGAGAGAAGGAGAGAGAAAAGACTATCATTTCTAACTAACTTTTCTCTACTCTAATGAGAATGATTATATAGCTAAAGAATCTGAGCTGTGATTCTGTTTGCTGAGCTGTCATTCTGTTATCTTCATTTAGTTGATTGCATTGACTTCTTGTGCTATCTTGTGTGGTGACAACTCAGTATAACTACTCTGCATCCTCATGATTCTTATCAGCCTCCCTCAAACTAGGCTGTCTATTTGTCATGCCTAGTTTGGAAAGAAGCTTGTTGAATTGTGCAGAAGGCAATATCTTTGTCAACGTGTTTGCAATCTGTAGCTCTGTTGGAAGATAAGATATTTGCAACAAACCTTCCATTACTTTGTCTCGAGTGAAATGAATATCAATCTCAATATGTTTTGTTCGTTCATGTTGAACTGGATTTTTAGCTATATGAATAGCACTTTAATTGTCACAGTGAAGCATGACAGGCTTAAGATTTTTCACTCCTAACTCCTCCAGTAATCTGACCATCCAAACTACTTCACTTGCTGCACTAGACATTGCTCTATATTCTGCTTCTGATGAACTCTTGGAAACTGTATTCTGTTTCTTAGATTTCCAGCTTATTGGTGAACTTCCAAGCATCAACACATATCCACTGATTGATCTTCTTGTATTTAAGCATGTTCCCCAACCTGAGTCTGAATATGCTTGTAGAGTTAGTTGATCATTTGCTTTTAGCAAAATACCTTGCCCTACAGTTGAAGCAACATAATTCAAAACATGTAATAATGCTTTGTAGTGAGGTACTCTAGGTTGTTGTAAGAATTGACTTAGATGCTGCACTGTAAAAGCCAAGTCTGGTCTTGTGTGTGTCAAGAAGTTTAATTTTCCTACCAAACACCTATATAAGCTTGGATCTTCAAAAATATCTCCTTCATCAGCTTGTAACTTGAGATTTATAGGCAGTGGTGTGACAACAGACTTGTGTGTAACAATGACAGCATCATTCAGTAATTCCTTTGAAAACTTTCTTTGGCTTAAAGTAATTCCATCACTGACATATCCAACCTCAATGCCAAGAAAGTAACTTAATTTTCCCAGATCCTTAATGCTAAAAATCTCATCCAAGTGCCTCTTTAAATCATCAATTCCTTCAGTGTTATCTCCTGTTAAAATTATGTCATCAACATAGACAGCTACTATGATTGTCTTACCAACTGCATTATGATTCAAAAATAAAGAATAATCATTCTTTGATTGAACATATCCTTTATGTAACAATGCCCCCACTAACTTGGCAAACCATTGTCTACAAGCTTGTCTTAAACCATACAATGATTTGACAAGTTTGCATACCAAATTATGTGGATTTGGAACACCGTCAGGAACCTGCATATAGACTTCTTCACTCAGATCACCATGCAAAAATGCATTATTAACATCTAGCTGAAAAATAGGCCAATCTCTATGTGAAGCAACAGCTAGTAAACACCTGATGGTAGACATTTTAACTACTGGAGAAAATGTTTCCAGAAAATCAATGCCCCATTTTTTATTATATCCTTTAGCAACCAATCTGGCCTTGAACCTTTCCACAGTGCCATCTGATTTAAGTTTAGTCCTGTATAACCATTTACAACCAATGGCCTAGCTTCTTTCCATCTGGCAAAGGAACAAGATTCCAGGTATGATTCTTATGCAGTGCCTCTATTTCTTTATTCATAGCATCAATCCATCTAGGGTCTTTAATAGCCTCTGCATAAGTAAGTGGTTCTATCAAAGAGTTTGTGTTTTGAACAAAGGACTGGACAACAGATGATAGATGATTATATTCCACAATATTACACCAATGATTAGTGGTTGGTGTCATTGAAATATTACAAACAAAATCAGTAAGATGAGATGGTGGTTTGACAACTCTTGTACTTCTTCTAACATTAGATGTATCTGTAGTAGAAGATGTAGATGTGTCATGGGAAGTGTCTGTATCAGATGTGTCATGTGGAATATCTGAATCAGAATGATTCTGAGAAAGAATAGGTGGTACAAGATCATGATGAAATGGAACAGATGGTGTAGATATTGGAAGAAAAATAGCAGATGGAGGTGAAGCACTATCCATATGATATGGAAAGTGTTGCTCATGAAAAGAAACATCTCTAGAAATAGATATTTCTAGGGTAATAGGATTAAGAACTTTTTATCCTTTTTGTGCAACAGGATAACCAACAAAAATATGAGGTTGTGCCCTAGCATCAAACTTAGTCCTATGAACCTTTCCAGTAGAAACATAGCATAGGCAACCAAACACTCTAAAATAATCTACATCTGGAGGTTCCTTATACAATTTTTCATAAGGACTGATATTATGCAGAACCTGTAGTGGCATCCTGTTTATAAGATGGGCTGCACATAAAACACATTCTCCTCAAAATTGTTGAGGTAACTTTGATTGGAAAAATAGTGCTCTTGAAGTCTCTAAAAGATGTTTGTGTTTCCTCTCCACAACACCATTTTGTTATGGAGAATAGGCACAAGATTTCTGATGTAAGATCCCTTTACTAGAATAAAAACTCTTAATCGAAGCGGAAGAGAGAACAAATCTACTTACACGATACAGAATCGCAAATTGGTGTTCTGATACCATCTTACAGTGTATAAAATCACCGAATTCAACTCATTAATCATTGCAACTGAATCAAAACAATACAATCTCCAATCTCAATTGTTACACCAGAGAAAACAGAAATCAACTACTAGTTACTGATTACAAGAGAACGATAATCAGAGAACTAAAACTATTTACTGTTTTACTAAAGAGATCGAGAGAGATTACATGATCGAGAGAGAGAGATTGAGAGAGATCAGATGATGAGAGAAGGAGAGAGAAAAGACTATCATTTCTAACTAACTTTTCTCTACTCTAATGAGAATGATTATATAGCTAAAGAATCTGAGCCGTGATTCTGTTTGCTAAGCTGTCATTCTGTTATCTTCATTTAGTTGACTGCATTGACTTCTTGTGCTATCTTGTGTGGTGACAACTCAGTATAACTACTCTGCATCCTCATGATTCTTATCACATCTCCAGCTAGTGTGCAAGTTAAAGGATAGATCTAGATACATGCAGTTGGGATAATTCTTACATGATGTTGGCAGGCACCAATTATCTATTTCCTTTTCTGGATTTCAAAAGTAGCATTCTCCCTAGCTTGTTAAATCCAGGATCCATATCTTTCCAGTCTTAATATTCAAGCATGTTTAAATTGAAAGACTTGAGATCCGAACTTCTGTATGAAAGAATTCAGTGTGTGAAGTTTAGAGATCAGAATTGTCATAAGCATTCTGTGTTACTTGAATAAGATTTTCATATTCTAGTTGATAAAGGAGAATATATATAAGTCTATTCATAAATTCTTGTAAAACCCATTAAGGATCCATCTCTGATAACAGAAATAATCTTTGTTATAAATACATGACTTGGACATGATTGTATATGGTTACGACTCAGAGTCAAAACCAGTCTCTCCTTGTTGCAGAAAAAAGGTACAAACCAAATTGTAATACAACAAGACAGAGGAATAAAATTTGAAAAACGTAAACTCTAGACATAGGCGTCGGTTTTGGATGAGGTAGGATTCAACAACTTTGTACATCATCAGAACTTTTTCCTTTCCCGCCTTGATATCCTCTTCCTTAAGCATGAATTCAGCTTTAGTGTAATACTTTCTTGTCACCTTAGAGATAGTACCATGATAGATCCTCAAAAAGAAGTGCATGTTGGAAATAGTTTACATAACTATTATTATTAGTAATAGTGGTGACTATTGTTAGTGGTTTATTTTTATGAGCAATTAGTAGTGCAGTTAAGGCATGTATTGGTAGTCAATATCCATGTCTTGTCGTATGAATGTAGTGGTTAGTTGCACATAGGCACATATATATGTAGCAACTGTTGTTCTAGGAGAGCAGCAAGAAAAGTTAATGAAAATATTTCAGGTTTTATCTTAACCTTAATAAGATTACTTTCATAGCTTTGACTGGGGTCTATCATTGGTATCAGATCTATCAACTTCTTTAATGGCAAGCAACAGGGAACGAATTGAAAATCTTGAGGCTGGACTACAAAGGATGGAGAAAGGAGTTCTGGAAATATTGAAATCACTAGAAGATGCTCTCACAAAGCTCTCTGATGTTTTATCTTCTGAATTTGGCTTATCATCAGTGCATGTGCTGGAGGAAACAAGGAGTGTGGTTTTAGTTTCGATACCCCTATACAGACAATAAATAACTGGTAGCAATTAAAGACATACGCCCTTCATTTGTTTAAAAAATCATACATTTGGAGTTTCCAAAATTCGATGATTCAGATGGTGAAGCTAATTAGTGTTGGCATCAGAATCATAATAGACAAAAACAAGAAAATTGAAGTACTATTGGAGATGTATTGCAGGTTGAGTATGAGTACACTTCTATTTTTCATTACTCCATTAGAATGACAACATTTAAAGCAATTTTATGGGTTGTTGGCGCCTCGTACAACTTATTATACTGAAGATAAACATAGGTCACACGAGGTTTTTGAAAGTGTGGGTCTTGTAGAATATCGACTTAATTTGCCAGCCTTTTCTCGGGTTCATCTGGTGTTTCATGGTACCGCTTTGAGAATAAATAGTGACAATTTAGATGTCAACTTCCAGTTACCTCCATTAGACACATACAAACTAATTTTTACTCAACCAAAATTACCCTGGGATACTGGGCAGATTCGTAAGTAGGAAGTAGCAGGTGTCCTTATGTAATGCCACATGGAAGAACACTGATTGATTTGTTGCAGCAAACACTTATGAACCTTGAGGAAAAGGTTCATGTGCAAGCTGGGGTAATGATAGATCCTCAAAACAAGTAGATGCTAGAAAATAGTTCACATAACTATTATTATTAGTATTAATAGTGGTGACTATTGTTAGTGGTTTATTTTTATGAGCAGTTAGTTGGTAGTTAATATCCATGTCTTGTCTTATGAATGTAGTGGTTAGTTGCACATAGGCACACATATATGTAGCAACTGTTGTTCTAGGGAAACAATAATAAAAATTAATGGAAATATTTCAGGTTTTATCCTAGCATACCACTAGGCGAGGACTCAAACCTGACCTCATAAGTTATTTTTTTCAAGATTTTTCACTAGGGTATCACCTTCCAACAACGTATAGTTATACATGTACTTGTCTTCACTAAGCTCGTCAATATGGTACTTCACACTATTAAAATCGCGACCTACACGAGTAATATTGATGTTTGCGATATAGCAGATATTCATTAGGCATGCTTTGATACAATCAATATGCATGTGCATGTTTAATTAGGAGAATTGCAATCGATATAAAGCATGAGTAAATGAGTTAACCGTTAATGAAGTTAATCTGCTTGATGCTTCCGGCTCCTCCATCACCTCAAATTAGTTGGATGCTCTTGATACCTTTGGCAAGAGTTTCGGAATCAAGTCGTGAGAGTCGAGGATGGAGGCCTTGAAGATCCTGGATGTAGCGATAGGGGAAGTGTACTCATCAGTGAAACTTGCAAGCCCATGCTTGGTTGCACAAAGTTGGGACTGAAAACTTAGGGGGAGGAGATTAAGCTAGACAAATGAAGAGCTTTTTGTGTTGGTTATAGTGATGTGAATAAAGCAGAGTATTTATAGGATTAGCAAAGATCTGTTGGGAAGTTTTCTTATTTTATAATACCATGACAAATTACTACGGCAAATGGGAAAAAATATTCGGATGTTTGTCCATTTCGACGTCCCTGCAAAGTTTAATCATATTACACTTCTTCAAGTGATTAATGTTAGGGACTACACAATTCGGGATTCACAAAGACGACCAATACAGAGCATATACAATCAATACCAATCTATTAGTTAATAAGATGACCAAAGCACGGTCACATGTTATTCAAGTATCACTTCTAATTTTATCAAATCAATAAGTAGTAAAAATAAAACGAGAAAGCACAAATATTTGAAGTGAAAACACCAACGTCCCAACTTGTTTTATTAATCAGAACAGTCATCAATAATACAATCAAAACAATAACACCTCAATGGTATTCCAACCTGATACTTGAGCCAAACAATGCTCAAGCATCTCCCAAACAATAAATATTTCTACATCTCAAGTATTCACATTATCAAACATAATATGACTATGTAGATGTAGCCATCCAAAACTTAGCCACCAAGATTTACCAGACTTGTTTAACAAGTTTTACCATACTTGATATACAAGTCTTCCTATTCTTAGTATCTAATTACCCAACTTAGTGATCAAAACCTACCATATGTAATAATTGTCTACACATACAATTATTATCTTATGCTTATACATCTTGGATCACCAAGCTCATAACATCATATGAGGTTGAAACCCAACAACTAATTGAGCAAGATCAAGGATGATAAGGGGCTAAGAGATATATAAAGACACACTTAAGTTCCTGAAACAATGTTATCATAGAAGTATATTTAAATGGAATGCACAAGACAAGATCTTGGATCTCAGCATAACAGGAATTAGGGAACATGAACGGGTACAATCCTAAACAAAGTTCAAAGGTCCAAAATACTTATTCCGTATAGTAAATATACTCTCACTTGGAAGTAAGCAGTTGTAATATACTTAATATGTTACAGTGAAACTTTCATCGATATTTTAGTTTTGTGTCACACAGGCCTCGGTGTCCTGTTTTGGTTGGTGGCTAGTGGGGTGCACTCATCATCTTCTTACATTAAGTTGAGGATTGATAACTCGCGTCAATATCTTTATTTTCATGAATTAAGATTATTTTTTTATGGACTTTTGCAACTGTCAGGCCGCACCTCAGAAATGCTCTAGATGCCCTTGTTTCAGTTCTTTTTGGAAGATCTGGCGCTATATTTACAGTTTAAGTTGGTGCATAAGAGGTGGCTGTTAGAAATTAATTCACTGTTAACCAAGAAGTCGCCTTCTTTTGATTTATTAGACCGTAGTTGAGCATGATAAGCCATTGTTCGAAAACTTCATAAGTATGATAATCTTTCTGCAACTTTGAGATCTTAGGACTAAACAATATACACAGCCACCGCCTTTTCCTGCGAAAATTAGGGAAGGGAGGTTGAGATGGTTCGGTCACATCCGTAGGAGGCTGGCTGAAGCCCCAGTGAGGAGGGTCGAGAGTCTTTCGGTTGCAGGGGTGAGAAGGAGGGGTAGACACTGGAGGTCGTGGGAAGAGCAGCTTCGGTTGGATCTGAAGGCCGTAAACTTAAATGAGACCATGACCGCGGATAGAGGCGCTTGGAGGCGCCAGATCAAAGTGGTGGATTCTCTTTTAGGGAGCGGCTCTGTTGTTGAGAGCCTAAGAGTTGCGTGCTCAGTTTTCATTATTCGTTGGTTTGGTTTTCTGGTTATTCAATTGCAGGGAGATTACCGCGGTGACATTGTGGATCTAAGTGTTTTGCAAAGTGGAGTAGTCAATCCCCGGGGATCTGTGCGAGGAGCCATCCCAGATCAGAGTGTGTCGAGTATGGAGTGAATACCCCCCACGTAGGTAAGTCCCATGTAATCAAAATCATGGGCTCAGGTATGGCTGCGACCTTTTTCCAAAAATTTATGATATCGTTGTAATTATCACACACCTTTTTTCTGCTGTGCACTAAGCTGGGGGTCTTCACGGAAACAGCCTCCTTACTGTAAAAGGTAGGGGCATGGTCTGCGTACATCTTACCCTCCCCAGACCCTGCTCTGTGCGGGATATACTGGGTATGTTTGGTTTGGTTTGGTTTAATATACACAGCCACCAAGAAAACAAAATACATATCTGCAAGCATCATTTCAGCAATAATCTTCATCTGGAGGATCAGGCGCTTACCACTGCGCTAAAAGCCCCGGTGCTTATAGCAAGGCGCAACCTTATTTCCTTTAACCTTAACCAGTGTGCCTAGCGCCACGGTCCGATATTTAGGGAGATGCTGGCCATGCCACACAGATGATTTAGATATTGAAAGAGATAAATGAGAGGATATTGAAAAGAAAGATTGTATCAATCTTAGTGAGTTGATGAGACCTCTTGGTGTGTTGAAAAGTTGATGCAGGGAATAAAACTAGAATATAAAGCTTTATAAAACAGCTAAACAGGTAGGTCTAATAGGCCATTAAAAATCTAACTTGACAAGCACCAATATCATCAAGGAGAAGTTATACCTAGAAAAAGTTAAGATATGAAAAATAATCTAGAGAAATTATAAGTTTTATTATGTAAATTACTGTTTAACTTACTAGTTAGTTTAAGACTTTAAGTTTTAAAACAAAGAACTTCCTATTTAGTTATACTTCTGGTGTTAGTACCACTGCAACATTGGTGCTAGAACAAACAGAAGTCAAATTAGAAATAAAGAATGAGAAATATTCATAAGATGTGTAACATCGGACTGGGAAAGGAATTGCTGCAGAACTTCTTGATTAGCAACAAAACTTACTGCAGTTTGCCGACCATGACAGGAATGAGTCCAAATCTTCTACACCACTATAGGTGTGTCATTCCATGTGCCATCTTAGATGGTTGTTTTTGATTGGCTCATCTCTCATTAATATAAATGGGACCCCCTTGCATTCAAACCAACCACCCAATCAAAAATAACCACCTAAGATGGCACATGGAATGGAACACCTAAAGTGATGTAGAAGATTTGGACTCGACAGGAATTGCATAAACCTAAAATAAACCCTCCTCGAAATTGGACAAAAGGCTTGACAAAGTAATTAAGATAAATCTATGGAATTGTATAGTTCTTTTATGGGAAAAAAGGACTGTAACATAAAGTTCCCGATTCAAAGTACGAACCCATAGGTATCTTCATTTGTTAAGAATTATTCATCGATGATATTAATTGAAAATCTATGATGGTGAAGAGTATGCACATGCCTGTAGCAGCATGTGGTTGTCACTAGTATCTTATAGAATCTCAAAATTAATTGAAATGAACAAATTACTAAATGAAAATTCTAAAAATGGCATCGATTTCTATTTAGCAAAACAAAAAAATTACTATACTCAAAAAAGTAAACTGAACTGGTGCACTTGATAAGGTCCTTTAACCCAGACTCCAGTAGTGCAGTTGTTATAAATTCAGGCGGTGTCCCTTTACTACTTAGCCTTTTTACACAGGTTCTCAAGAGAATTCGATGGCCAAGATTTAATTTTAAAGTACAGGCTGTCATCTGGATGCAAACAAATATATAGGATATTAATACACCAGGCGTCTTACCTCACTACTTGCTGGTGCAGGGCAGGGCCAAGGTCTGCGTACATTTTAGCATCACCATACATTGCCTGGTGCGGGACATAATGTTTGGTTCGGTTATCCACATCTATTAAAAATTGATGCCGCGGATCACGAATGATGTAATCTAGGAGTTAACAGGTGTGAGCTGCATGTAGATCAACCAAGTGTGTTGTGATTGCCAGAGAGAAGCGCAAGGTGACTTGTCTCGAACCAAGCCAAACTTGGTAACAATGAAGCAGCACATATTTGAAGAGCTGCTTAGAGGAAACTGCAAAGTCTCACAGGAAGGTAACGGCATACAGGGCTGATCTTACAACTTATAGATTGCTCAGGCCAGTGGGCAACCAGGTTGTGCTTAGAGCTGATCCTAGTCGTGTACTCATTGAAGCTTTCTACATTCTAACACGTAACCTTTCAATATCTGTGGAACTCAGAAGATGGTTTCATTCACCGGGCATACGCCTTAAACAATAGAATTTCCATGTTTATAGTTTAAATTCATAGTTCTTAGCTATTACAATATTTTTAACAGCAGCAATGATGCTATTAGCTTGTAACATTGTTCACTTGGTATACAAATTTTCCGTACTGAAGTTATGAATTCACATGGTCAGTCAGGCGTCAATGATAATATGTAAGCCATAAACAAAATGAGGCATTAGTCACTAACAAATATTATCCTGTTATTATCTTCATGATTCTGATCCTGTTGGAATTTTTTAAAGTACAATAAACAAATACTACTACAAATATAATGTTGGGCATTACCGAGAGTTTCTTGTTTGTAGCAGAATCACTTCATTACTGTTGGTAAAGCCCAAGAGGGCTAAAAGTTAATGATGGCATAAATCATGAAACTAACTTGCATTCCCAAGAGCAATACTCTGTATGCATCGCAATTCAAATTTTTCCTATAAATAATACCTCGTTTATATTATAATAACATATAGAATTGCTAAAGTAAACATGTTAATAACTGGTTTTTGGTTTAAATTGTAATGAGAAATCTTAGATTTCTTTTAATTAATTTGTATTAGGCATGTATAGACAGAAGACATGCTTGTACTAAAAAATGAAACTGGTAAATTATCTATGTTTAACTGATTCAAAATTTTATACTCTTGAATAACTCATGGTTAAATAAATTTCTGCTTAACTAAAAATTCGGATGCGATGGAAAAAAAAGCTTGCAGTCTGACAAACACACATCTTTAGCTTCAGTTATGACTTCATTATCAATTTCTCTTGTACTTGATTATTGCAAGTTAGTTATTCTAGGAAATCAAGAGGAATGTAGTTTGAAAGTGATAGAGATAATCATTTCTGATAACTGAAATAAGTTTATTATTTTTCAGGATGTGAATACTGAATACAGAACTTAAACATGACTGTATATGGTTAGGACTCGAAGTCAAAACCAAACTCTCCTTATTCCAGAACAAAAAAGTACAAACCAAACTAATAACAAGAAGACAGACAATGTGCGTGCGTGTGTGTAATATATGAACCTGTTGGAGAGACCAGAACATATAGCGATAAACAAAATCTTTAGACGTAGGCATCAGGGTTTTGGAGGAGGTAGGCTTCAACAACTTTGTACATCAACAGTACCTTTTCCTTGCCCGCCTTAATGTCCTCTTCCTTAAGCATGAATTCTCCTTTAGTGTAATAGTTGCTTGTCACCTTAGAGATGGTACCACCACTAGGAGAGGACTCAAACTTAACCTCATAAGTTATTTTTTCAAGATTTTCCACCAAGGCATCGCCTTCCAACAACGTATAGTTATAAGTGTACTTGTCTTCACTGAGCTCGTCAATATGGTACTTCACACTGTTAAAATTGCGACCTACATGAGTAATATTGAATTTTTCGTATTAGTATATACAGTAATCCTTAGACATGTTTTACAAGAAGCAAGATGCATGTTTATGTAAGCATGAGTATATATATGTACATGCATGTGGTGATAATTAATAAGCAGTAGTAAATGAGCTAACCGTCAATGAAGTTGATCTGCTTGATGCTTCCGGCTCCTCCATCACCTTGAATAAGTTCAATGCTCTTGATACCTTGTGGCAAGAGTTTTGGAATCAAGTTGTGAGAGTCTAGGATGGAGGCCTTGAAGATCCTTGATGGAGCAGTAGGGGAAGTGTACTCATCAGTGAAGCTTGCAAAGCCCATGCTTGTTTGTGTAATTAGGTTTTACTGAAAACTAAAAGATTCAGTGAAGAGCTGTTTGAGATGGTTTTAGTGATATGGCGCAGGGATGGTATTTATAGGATAAGCTGAGATCTGTTGGGAAGTATGTCTTGTGTAACGCCATGACAAGTTACCGCGGCAAGTGGGAACAAATATTCTGGTGTTTGTCCATTTCTATGTCACTGCAGTACTGATTAATCAAGTTAAGCTACTGTCCAAGTTATAGGATTTAAGCCAGTAAGACAAAAAGATGAGAAGGGTATAAAAGAGTAAGAGGTAAGGACACCAATTTTATTTTCGAAATATATATTTAATTATGTGAACAAGACAAAATTTAGGATCTCAAGCTCTCTAGGGAACAAATTTTAAAACATCTTCTCATAAATATTCCATTAATATTCTTATTTTTGTTACACAATGGCCTGGTTTTTATGTCTTTGTTGATGGCCAACTCGCCCTTTAATTTAGTCTATTCCGTTGACATGTGAATATGTTTTTAATTACATGGACTGTCAGTTGGATTCTTCACTTTGATGGCCTTTAACTTCTCAAGCCTTGCAGCACCTCAAAATGTTGTACATGCCCGTCTTAAACAATTGTATCTCAGTTCTGCTCAAACGATTCAACTTCACAATAACAGTCAAGTGGGATCACATTTAAGAGGTGGCTGTTGGTTAGTGTTGGAAAGAAATCCTCTTCTTCTGATTCATAAGACCATACCTGAGATCTTATGATAATTGATAACCCAATATAAAACAATTTCAGATGTATGATAATATTTTTGCAACTTTGAGATCTTAGGACGAAATAATATACACAGCCACCAAGATAACAAATTGGGTAGTTAAGTGATAAGGACATGAAATTATACAGTTAATCACACATAAATAAAACATGCATTCATAACAGTACTGCAGATGCTGATATGTTTGCAACTTAAGGCATTTTGCAGAACATAAAAACAGCCAAACAGGTATGGTCTAATAGACCATAATAAACCTAGCTGACAAGCTCCAATATCTTAAATGATAAGTAATACTACACCTAAAAAAAGTTAAGAGATGAAAAAGAAACTAGAAAAACGTTAAGGTTTATTATATAAAGTACTGTATAACTATATGCTTGGTTTCTTGGTTCGATTCTCGCTCACCCTGAGATTTGTTAGTACATGTACTCATTTGTACGGCAAACAAGCCTAATTATTCAAAAGAAATGCCTTGTTAAGTTTTTTTTTTTTTTTTTTCCCAGAAAGAACTTACTAGTTAGCTATACTTCTGGTGTTGGTAGCTAGCGCTGCAACATTGGCGCTAGAACAGAGAGTAGTCACATTAGAATGATAAAAATTCATAAGATGTTACATCCAATTTTATTCTTGGGAAAAAGGATTGTGAGTTTGTAACTTAAAGTTCCAGATTCGAAGTACTAGTCAATAAGTATCTTCTTTTGTTAAGAACTATACATCGATTTTAATCTAATGGTGACGAGTTTGCACATGCCTGCATGTGATTGCCACTAGTATCTTGCAGAAGGTCAAAATTTAATGAAAAACATATTACTAAATGAAAATACTAAATATAGCATTAATTTTTATTTAGCAAAACAAAAAGATTACTGTGCTGAAGAAAGTATGCTAATCTGTTGAACTTAGTTAAGGTCCTTCTGTGGCGTAGTGTGTCCAGAACCCACTAGTGCAGTTTTAATTATAAATTTAGGCAGTTTACAGGCGGTGTCCCTTTATTAATTTGCCTTTCTGCACAGATTCTCGATAGAATTGATTAGCTAGCACTTAGCAGAGATTTCATTTTAATGTACAGGTTGTCAGCTGGATACAAAGGAATTTATAGGATATAATACACCAGGGCATGTTTGTTTCAAAGGATTATAATCCCTAAATTATTACCTTATAAATCCCAAACGTAAGGGATTATAATCCCATGAATTCACATTTTGATCATTGTTTTAGTTCACTCCAATGGGATTATAATACCTTGTGAAAGAAGGTATTATAATCCCATAGAAATGAATCAAAAAGATGATAGCAATATACTTCCATGAGATTATAATCCTTTAAATTTAAGAAAGATAGTTTAATTTTCCAAGGATTATAATCCCCTAAAACAAACATGGCACAGCGGTCTTGCTTACCTCTACTCAAAGGAGTAGGGTAAGGTCAGCGTACATTTTACCATCTCCATACCTTGCTCTGTGTGGGGCATAATGTTTGGTTAAGCAATCCATATTTCGTGCTTAATGAGTATATTAAAACTTGATGTCGCTAGTCACAGATGATGTTGTGTAGGAGTAAAATAGGTGTCAGCAGCAAGTAGATCAACCAAGCGTAGTGTCATAGTGTGATTGCAAGGGGGTGATACAAGGGGACTTGTCTTGAACCAAGCTAAACTTGGGTAATGATGAAATAACACATATTTGGAAGTCTCACTCAAAGGTAACAGTATCAAATCGGATCTTCCAGCTTATAAATTGCTCAGGCCAGTGGGCAATGAGGTCATGTAGCTGATCCGCGTTCTGTGACAGCTTAAATTTCCAGAATCAGGGGGAATCGAAGATGAGTTCATTCCAAAAGTACTGGGAAAACGCCTTTAGCAATAGGTTTTCCCCTAATTTTCATGCATTACAACGTTTCCCGTGTAAATTTGTAGTACTTATATAAAGCCATAATTTTAACAGCAGCAACAATGCTATTAGCTTGTAATATATAGCTCACTTGGCCGGTATACAACCTTTTGGTACTTATTTTATAAATTCACATTGTCAGTCCGGCATCAATGCTTATATGTCAACAAAATGACGCAGTCATTACTAAGAAATATGATCCTGTTATCGTCTTCATGATTATACACGATCCTGTTGAGATCTTACAAGTACTATAAACAAATACTACAAAAATATAAACCAAAGTTGGGCATTATTGGAAAGTTTCTTGTTTGTAGCAAAATCACTTCATTACTGTTGGTTAAGCCCAAGAGGGCTAAGAATTACTGTTGGTAAAAATAATGAAACTAACTCACATCCCTCATCTTATATTCAAATTGTTCCACGGGATGATGCGGGTCACTTTATTCGAGCTAGAACCAATGTTGTGAGGGGTAATTTCCAGCCTCGAGAAGCAGAGGCATTGAGCCTCAAAGAGGCGTTATCATGGGTTAAAGAATGGAGAACCAGTAAATGTATATTTGAATCAGATGCTAAACTTTTGGTGGAGGCATTTGAAGGAACGAGGGGTCATTCTTATTTCGATACAATTGCTGAGAATTGTAGTGAACTACTTGAACACTTTGATGAAGTGTTAATCATTTTTATTCATAGGTATGCTAATAAGATAGCCCATTTGTTAGCTAGGAGCCTAGGACTGCATGTTCTATGTCACGTCTACATGAGTGGATTTCTACTTCTCCTGATTTTATTGCTTGTAACCTTGCTCTTAAGGAGCTAAATTTATGCAAGTGCTTTATTTCAAAAAAATTACATTTATACTTTAATTATAATGTAATAACATACAAAATAATTTAAGTAAACTTGTTTAGTAATTAGTTTTTAGTTTAAATTGTAAATTTAGAAATCTTAAATTGCTTTTAATTTGTACTAGCTTATAACCCGTGATCGTAATAAATTATCTTAAATTTTTAATTTTTTAAATAAAATAAAATCTTGAATCACCAAGTATTGCTTTATTTTTTGAAATAAAATAAAATCTTGAAGCACCAAGTTGTATACTTTTATTTCGATTGCTAGTTAATAGACTCCTAGTATTTATAACTTCTCTATTAATTGTATTTATTATTAATCTATTTTATATACTTTTTAAATATTAATTAAAGGAGTCCTAATTTCTATGTAATACTATATTCCTGACTTTTATTTCAATTTTTATTTTTAATTATTAATTAAAGGAATCCTAAGTTCTATGTAATACTATATAATAGACTCATAGTATATAATTTCATTATTAAATTAAATTATTATAAGAGAGAACTTGTTTCATTAGTAGTTCTTATTCTTATTGGACTTCTATACACTTAAAAAACTTGAGGTTTTTAAAGTACGATCAGTAAAATAAGTTATTAATTAATTAATTAATTAATTGGCATACCGTAATTTAGTTCACAGAGGACTTTTTTAATTAGTAGTTTTTATTCTTACTAGCTTATAACGCGTGCAATGCACGGATTTCTTGTATTATGTTATAAATTTTATTTAATATTATAATTACGTATGTTTTTATATAATAATTATTTTTAAAAAGTTTTTTAATTTTAATTTCTTACAATTTAATATACTCATGTTTACGGAAAAAGTAATGTTTCCTTATTATAAATAACGTATACGATTTTTAATATATTTTATTAATAATTGAAAATTCGGTGTGATATTTTCGGGTATATATTAATGATTAAATTAAAAGGTAATGTGTTTTAATTAGAAAGGAAATATTAATGATTGAAAGATATAATACGATTGATTTTTTTAAGGTATTTATAAAATATAATATCTTCAACTAAAAGTAAATGTGAAAAAGGCAATAGACTAATTACCATTAATTATATTATGTTATTACAACTGATCTTTTTAGGTGTTTATAAAAAGTAATATCTTCAACTAAAAGGTAAAATCTTCAACTAAAAGTAATTGTGAAAATGACAATCGACTAATTACCACTAATTATATTATGTTATTACGATTGATCTTTTTAGGTGTTTATAAAAAGTAATATCTTCAACTAAAAGTAAATGTGAAAAAGATAATCGACTAATTACCATTAATTATATTACGTTATTATTTATTTTAGGTGTTATATTTTTCTTGAAAATTATGATGTGATATTTTCGGGTATATATTAATGATTGTAAGATTTGTTTTGAATTAAAAAGGTTACATGTTTTAATTTGAAAGAAAATATTAATGATCGAAAGATATGATACGATTGATGCTTTTAAGTATTTATAAATGGTAATGTCTTCAACTAAAAGTAAATGTGAAAAAGGCAATTGACTAATTAATATTAATTTTATTATGTTAATGTGAAAAAGGTTGTTTTAAATTAAAAAGGTAACGTGTTTTAATCGAAAGGAAATATTAATGATCGAAAGATATGTTACGATTGATGTTTTTAGGTGTTTATAAAAGGTAATATCTTCAACTAAAAGTAAATGTGAAAAAGGCAATCGACTAATTACCATTAATTATATTATGTTATTATTACTAATTACTATTAATTATATTATGTTACTATTTATTTTGGTATATTTATTTTTCTTTATAATGAAGGATAAATAAATAAATTCACGAAATACCAAAAAATAGGAACAAAAAAAAAGGTACCAAAAAAAAGGTACCAAAACTTTTAATGTTTCGGCTTTTATAACATGTTTTAATGTTTTAATTCGAAAGGAAATATTAATGATCAAAAGATATGATATGATTGATGTTTTTAGGTGTTTATAAATGGTAATGTCTTCAACTAAAAGTAAATGTGAAAAAGGCAATCGACTAATTAATATTAATTTTATTATGTTAATGTGAAAAAGGTTGTTTTAAATTAAAAAGATAACATGTTTTAATTGAAAGGAAATATTAATGATCGAAAGATATTGATGTTTTTAGGTGTTTATAAAAGGTAATATCTTCAATTAAAAGTAAATGTTAAAAAGGCAATCGACTAATTACCATTAATTATATTATGTTATTATTAATAATTACCATTAATTATATTATGTTAATATTTATTTTGGTATATTTATTTTTCTTTATAATGAAGGGTAAATAAGTAAATTCACGAAGTACCAAAAAACAGGTACCAAAAAATAGGTACAAAAAAACAGGTACCAAAACTTTTAATGTTTCGGCTTTTATATAATAGTGTAGATAGATTGGCCTTCTATACACTTAAAAAATTTACAGTTTTTAAAGTAAGATCAAATAGTAAAATAAGTAATTAATTAATTAATTAATTAATTAATTGGCATACCGCGGTATACATGACATCTATACTCTTTATTAAAAGCAGAAAGCACCTTTAAATGATATGCAACGTATACCGCGGTCGCGCGGTATGCTACTAAATATTAATTATTTTAATTAATTAAAAATTGTAATATTATATAATAATTTAATATAATAATAAAATTATATACTATGAGCATGGTTCTAAAAATCCCCGATTTAGCCGATTAATCCCCGATTAATCCTCTGTAAAGTAACCAACCGATTCGATTTTTAAATTCCGATTAATCCTGTAAATTTATTTAAAATGATATGTTTAATTGTAAATTAGATTAATATACTAAATATTATTATAATATCCGATTAATATTCCGATTAATCCTTCCGATTAATCCCCGATTATCCGATTAATCTTAAATCAGTACCTCAACCGATTTATACCGATTACCGATTTTTACAACCATGACTATGAGTCTATTAACTAAAAATTAAAATAAAATACAGGAATATAGTATTACATAAAACTTAGAACTCCTTTAATTAATATTTAAAAAGTATCTATAATAGATTAATAATAAATATAATTAATAATAATATAACTACTCTTATATTACCATAATGAAGTTATGTAAATTTAATTAATTAAAATAATAATATTAAATATTAATTTAATTTAATAGTGAATTTATATACTAGGAGTCTATTAACTAGCAATCGAAATAAAAGTGAAGAATATAGTATTACATACAACTTGGTGATTCAAGATTTTATTAAAAAAATTAAAAATTAGAAAGTTAAGATAATTTATCATCAGTAGCTTATAACCCGTGCAATGCACGGGTTTCTTATATTATGTTATAAATTTTATTTAATATTATAATTATGTTTTTATATAATCACTAATTTTAATAATTTTTTTAATTTTAGTTTGATATAATTTAATATACTCAAGTTTACGGATTATATTAATGTTTCCTTATTATAAACAACGTATACGATTTGTTGTAAATTAATATACTCAAGTTTAATATAGTTTAATATATTTTAATATATTTTAGTTTGATATAATTTAATATACTCAAGTTTAATATATTTTATTAATAATTGAAAAATATGGTGTAATATTTTTGGGTATATATTGTAAGATTTGTTATAAATTAAAAAGGTAACGTGTTTTAATTAGAAAGGAAATATTAATGCTTGAAATTTATGATACAATTGATCTTTTTAGATGTTTATAAAATTTAATATCTTCAACTAAAAGTAAATGTGAAAAAGGCAATAGGCTAATTATCATTAATTATATTATGTTATTATTTTTTTTAGGTGGTATATTTTTCTTAAAAATTATGGTGTGATATTTTTGGGTATATATTAATGATTGTAAGATTTGTTTTAAATTAAAAAGTTAACTTGTTTTAATTCGAAATAAAAAATTAATGATCGAAAAATATTGTAATGTTTTTAATTGTTTATAAAAGGTAATATTTTCAACTAAAAGTATATGTGAAAAGGGCAGTTGGTTAATAACCATTAGTTATATGATTTTATTATTTATTTTAATAATTAGGATAACCAAATATACAAACTTTCAATCTTTCGACTTTAATATAGTAGTATAAATACGTATTTTAATTAGAAAAGGCAATCGGCTACTTAACATTAATTGTATTATTTTTATTTATTAATTAAGATAACTGTACCTAAACCAAACTGATAAAATTTTCAATGTTTCAACTTTAATATTATAACTACCTTATAACCCGTGCAATGCAAGGGTTTCTTGTAATATGTTATAAATTTTATTTAATATTAAAATTATATTTTTATATAATCATTATTTTAAATAATTTTTTAATTTGATATAATTTAATATACTCATGTTTACGCATTATACTAATGTTTCCTTCTTATAAACAACGTATATGATTTTTAATATATTTTATTAATAATTGAAAAATATGGTGCGATATTTTCGGGCTATATTTTTCTTAAAAATTATGATGTTATATTTTTCGATATATATTAATGATTATAAGATTTGTTTTAAATTAAAAAAGGTAACATGTTTTAATTCGAAAAAATGTAAGGTATTTATAAAAGGTAATATCTTCAAATAAAATTAAATGTGAAAAAGCAATCGACTAATTACCTTTAATTTTATTATGTTAATATGAAAAAGAAAATCGACTAATTGCCATTAATTATATTATGTTATTATTTATTTTAGGTGTTATACTTTTCTTGAAAATTATGGTTTGTTATTTTTAGGTATATAATAATGATTATAATATTTGTTTTAAATTAAAATGGTAATGTGTTTTAATTCGAAATGAAATATTAATGATTGATAGATGTTTTTAGGTATATATAAAAGGTAATATCTTCGAATAAAAGTAAATGTGAAAAAGACAATCGAATAATTTTATTATGTTAATGTGAAAACGGCAATCGACTAATTACCATTAATTTTATCATGTTAATCAGCTATTTATCATTAATTATATTATGTTATTATTTAATTTAGGTGTTATATTTTTCTTGAAAATTATGGTGGGTATATATTTTAAGGTGTTTATAAAAGGTAATATCTTCAACAAAAAGTAAATATGAAAAAGGCAATCGACTAATTACCATTAATTATATTATGTAATTATTTATTTTAGGTGTATTTATTTTTCTTTATAATGAAGGATAAATAAGTAAATTTACGAAGTATCGAAAAATTTGTACCAAAAAACAGGTAGCAAAATTTTTATTATTTCGGTTTTTATATAATAGTATAGATTATAATATTATTTTATTTTATTAAATACAACCGTCCGTGATATAATTGAAAAAAAAGAGAGATTTTAGTTAGAGAAAATAGAAAAGTAACGTGCATGACTTATGTGAAAAAGTAATTGATTAGTTTGTAGTAATTATAATTTAATTATGTTATTTTATGAAATAAAATTGTTCATAGTTTTTAGAAAATGAGAAATTAACGCTACCCGTTATATTTCTAGAAAAAAAAAGGAATGTAATTAGAAAAAATGGAAAAGGTGATATATTTTAGTTGAAAAGGTAATCGGTTAATTATTAGTATTATAATATTATTATTTTATTTGTATTAAATAGAAACACATGTAATATAATTAGAAAATGGAGGTTTTAGTAAGAAGAAAGAAAAAAGGTAACGTATTTTGCTGAAAAAAGGTAACTGTCCATGATATAATTGGAAAAAGAAAGATTTTAGTTAAAGAAAAGAGAAAAGGTAACGTGTTTTGACTGAAAAAGGTAATTAATTAGTTAATAATAATTATATATAATTATGTTATTTTTTAGCTGAAAAGGTAATTGGTTAATTATTATTATTAAAAAAAATATTAAATAGAAACGCCTGTAATATAATTAAAAAATGGAGGTTTTAGTAAGAAGAAAGAAAAAAGGTAACATGTTTTGCTGAAAAAGATAACCGTCCATGATATAATTGGAAAAAGAGAGATTTTAGTTAGAGAATAGAGAAAAGGTAATGTGTTTTGACTGAAAAAGGTAATTGATTAGTTAATAGTAATTATATATAATTATGTTATTTTATTAAACAACAAAATTGCTCGTAGTGTTTTTAAAAAGGAGAAATTTTAATTAGATAAAATGTAAAAAATATTCTATTTTAAATGAAAAAAGAAATTATTCAGTTATTGAAAAATAGAAAAGGTTATATGTTTAAACTGAAAAAGGAAATTGATTAATAAATGAGAAATTTTAGTTAGATAACATATAAAAGATATTGTATTTTACCTGGAAAATGAAATTATTTAGTTCTTGAAAATAGAAAAGATAATATGTGTAACCTGAAAAAGTAAATTGATTAGTTATTAGATTTTTAATTGAGTAAGGGTAATTAAGTAAATTCAATAGGTACCGTTGAACCAAACTTTTAATGTTTCGGTTCAGCGAAGGGCAAAGGATAACAGCGAATTGGAGAGTAGAATTGGAGCGAATTGGATAGTAGAATTGGAGGCGGTCTTCAAACGCTTGGAAGAGGAGAGAGGTTCTGAAATATGCTCATGATGTCCGACCAAACGTGGTGTTCTGAATGTAATGGGGGTAATGAGGGTTTGTGTAGTTAGTAATAAAAATTAAAAATTGTAATTGATAATATTAATATTAATAAGATTAATATTAATTGGGTGATATTAATTGGGTGCAAGGGTAATTAGGTAAATTCAATAGGTACCAACCAACCAAACTTTTAATGTTTTGGCTTTAATATAATAGAATAGATAGATTTTATTAGTGGTTAGAAGATATGATGTTATATTTTTAGGTATGTATTAATTATTGCAATATTATGTTTTAAATTAAAAGTTAACGTGTTTTAATTAGAGAGAAGAAATTATTGATCGAAAGATATGATATTTTAGGTATTTATAAAAATTTGAACCTTGAAATTTTAGTAAATAAATTTAATCATGTAATATATTTAATCATTAGATCTAACAATTCTAATTTTTAACTAAAAATCTAACGGATATTATTCGTTGTATACGATTTTTTATTATATTTTGTTAGTGGTTAGAAGCTATGATGTCATATTTTTGGGTATGTATTAATTATTGCAATATTATGTTTTAAATTAAAAGTCAACGTGTTTTAATTAGAGAGAAAAATTATTGATTGGAAGATATGATATTTTAGGTATTTATAAAAGGTAATATAATCAATTATAAGTAAACATCTTTTAATTAAAAAAGAAAATCAGCTAATTATCATTAATTATATTATTAATAAAAAATGAAGGATAATAGTAGAGGTTTAGATTTGGGTTGATCCAATTGGATCGCTGAAGATATGATATTTTAGGTATTTATAAAAGGTAATATCATATAAATTATAAGTAAACATCTTTTAATTGAAAAAGGCAATCAACTAATTATTATTAATTATATTATTAATAAAAAAATGAAGGATAATAGTAGAGGTTTAGATTTTGGTCAATCCAATTGGGTCGATCCAAATCTTGTGTAATGATAAAAAATAGTATAGATTTAGATTTGGGTCGATCCAATATAAATTGGGTCGCTCCAAATGCTGTGTAATGACAAAAAGGGACATCAAAGAAATAAAGAAGATTTAAAAAATAAAGGATAAAATCAATAATTTTCCTGTATAATGACAAAAAAGGGCATCAAAGAAATGAAGAAGATCAAAAAAATGAAGGATAAAAGAGTAATTTTCAAAATGCAATACTAGCCGACATTAGGAATATATTGATTGATTCATGCTTGGCACGGTTATCGGCTAGTACCATTTAAAGGGGTTTCTGCTTTTAATAAAGAGTATCGTATAGACTTTGAACAGAGAAAAATTAGGCTTGTTGTACACATCTTTAATTAGCTGGTGGTCCGTGCACTTGTTATAGCTTCAGTTAGATATTGTCAGGCACCAACTTCATTATCGATTTCTCTTTTCCTTGATTAATACTTTCTTCATAAGATTTCTAGCATTCATGTTAATCAAGAGGGATGTCGTTTGAAATTAATAAAGATTTCTATTCTGATAACTGAAATAGATTGCTTCCTTATTTTTCAGGATGTAAATACTGAATACAGAACTTAGACATGACTGTATATGGTTAGAACTCAGAGTCAAAACCAAACTCTCCTTATTCCAGAACAAAGAAGTACAAACCAGGCTGAAAACAACTAGACAGACAATGTGTGTGTGTGTGTGTGTGTGTAACATATGTACCTATTGGAGAGAACTGAACAACTGGAGAGAACAGAACAATTATCGATAAACAAAATCTTTAGACGTATGCATCAGGGTTTTGGAGGAGGTAGGCTTCAACAACTTTGTACATCGACAGTACCTTTTCCTTGCCAGCCTTGATATCCTCTTCCTTCAGCATGAATTCTCCTTTAGTGTAATACTTGCTTGTGACCTTAGAGATAGTACCACCACTAGGAGAGGACTCAAACTTAACCTCATAAGTTATTTTTTCAAGATTTTCCACTAAGGCATCGCCTTCCAACAACGTATAGTTATACGTGTACTTGTCTTCACTGAGCTCGTCAATATGGTACTTCACACTGTTAAAATTGCGACCTACATCAGTAGTATTGATGTTTTCCAATTAGTATATAACCCTTAGACATGTTTTACAAGAATCAAGATGTACGTGTATGTAATAATGAGTATGTACAAGCATGTGGCACTAATAAGCAGTAGTAAATGAGCTAATTACCGTCAATGAAGTTGATCTGCTTGATGCTTCCGGCTCCTCCATCACCTTGAATAAGTTCAATGCTCTTGATACCTTGTGGCAAGAGTTTTGGAATCAAGTTGTGAGAGTCGAGGATGGAGGCTTTGAAGATCCTTGATGGGGCGATAGGGGAAGTGTACTCATCAGTGAAGCTTGCAAAGCCCATGCTTGTTTACGTAAGTTTTTGGTAAAAACTAAATATTAAAGTGGATGAGTGAAGAGCTTGTTGAGTTGGTTTTAGTGATATGGTGTAGCCGTGTGGGATGGTATTTATAGGATAAGAAGAGATCTTCTGGGAAGTGTGTCTTGTGTAATGCCATGACAAGTTACCACGGCAAGTGAGAAAACATATTCTGATGTTTGTCCATTTTTATGTCACTGCACTGGTTAATCAAAGTTAAGCTACTGTCCAAGGTATAGAATCTAAGCGACTAAAAGACGACAAGATGAGAAGGGGGTAAAAGAGTAAGAGGCAAGTACGCCCTTTAGTTCCTGATACATTATTTAATTGTTTTTGAAAATATTTTGTGTACGAAACAAATTTTTGCATCTCAAGCTCGCTCTCAGCATAGTGAGAATTAGGGAACAAATATCAAAACATATACTTACAAGAGTCTAAAGGTTCACAATACTTGATTGATGTAGAAAATACGTCCACGTAGGAGAACATTCCAGCAATATTCTTATTCTTGTTACACGTACAATGGCCTGGCTTTCTGGTCTTTGTTGATGCCTAAGTCGGTCTCTAATTTAGTATTCCATTGGATCACTACAAGAAAAACGGGTTTTTTTCTACCGATCATTTCCCACCATCATCATTTCTTACCGATCAATTCCTACCATTTTTCAAGTCAAAAGAATATTTCCTACCGGACCACCTGGGGCTGTAGTATGTTCCAAGGGTTGGGCTGTTCGGCCATTATATAAAGCGGTACGTGAGCTGGGTTCAGAACGTCGTGAGACAGTTAACATCGATAGGAAATGGCAATACATTTCCTACCGATGTTGGTAGGAAATGAGCAGAGCGCGCGGGACCCACAACTCCACGTCAAAGTCTGGCCACAATGAAATGATGTCGTTTCGGCCACACCATTTCCTACCGCATAAAAACGATGACTCATTTCCTACCGACATCGGTAGGAAATGAATGTGGTGGATCTCAAGTGCCATGTGGCAGTTGTTTGTCAGCACGTTTGACAATAGCGAAACAGCGCCATTTTTAAGAGTAGCATTTCCTACCGCGTTTAGGCGGTAGGAAATGGTTCCCCTGGCGGCTTCTGATTGGTTGACGTGCCACGTAGACATTTCCTACCAATAAGCAGTAGGAAATGAGTTGTGCAAAAAATTAAAATGTTATCTACTACATAAAAATAAAAATTTGTGAATTACATTAAAAATTAAAATAAAAATAGGAAAAAAGATAATACTTGTACATGTTTTTAATTACATGGAATGAAAGTTGGGTTCTTCTGTTTGATGGCTTTCAACTTGTCAAGCGTTGCAGCAATCTTTGTCCTAGTACTTTAAGAAATTGTACACCAGTCACCACCTCAGACCTGAGGGGGCACCTCAGCATTCCTGAGATCATGCAAGAAAATGACCTCCAAATGCATGCAGGACAGTATGATGCATTTAAAGGCGTCTTTTTAACCTGACAATAGATAGGAACCTCAAACAACATAACATCAACCATGCAATACAACAAGGACATAGAACTTGGCCAGATACCTGGGATCCTCGATAAAAAGGTTTTAACATTAGTACGCTTGATTGCCAAGTCAGACAAGTATGTACCAGCCTACCAGTAGGTGTAACGGCATAGACCATCCTAGAATTCCCAACAATATTAGAAACATAAGGTGGCTGGAAAACAAATATCAACATCAGCAGTTCGAAGATATTAAACCCTTGCACATATTCAATCCAAATAATTTTCCGACTTCTTTGATAATGGCAGCTGCTAAACCAGATTTAAAATTATGCCATATATATCCTGTACTTTGATTTTGTGTGCGGGTAAGAAGGAAAACGAAACAAATAAACAGAGGAACGGTTCTCTAGTGCAAGTGCGAGAACGGTCTTCTTAAAGCTTCTCACAGTCCATATATCCACTTAGGTAGTTAGGTGATGGAGCAATTCCTTACTATATTTTTAAACACTACGAAAGTATTGTGTTATACTCCCTATGTCCCATTAGATTCTTTACATTGTTTTAAGACTGTCTGGCACGCATTTTAAGGTGCATATAAAGTATAGTTCCATAATTTACTTTTACAATTTTCTTTTTATGTATAAAAATAGAACAATCCTATTTTTATACAAAAAAAGAAAATTTTAAAAATAAGTTATGGAACTATCCTTAAAATGTGCCTTAAAATGCGTGCCAGACACTCTCCAAACAACGTAAACAAATGACCGGGACGGAGGGAGTATAAAACAATGAAAATTCATTTTCCATTTCAACGTGGGAGCTTACATTTCGCTAACAAATTTTCCACTAGTAAAGGATCAATTTTTTATAATTATAATCCATTCATCACTCATTTTCAGTAATTAAACATGCCTCGAAAAACTCTCTAGCTAGCACGAAAATGTACTCTAAGCATTACATGGTGCTCGCAGCACTGACATCTTGTTCGGTAAAGAAGTCTAGAAATTAGGTGATTTTGACGTTCAAAATGAATTAAATCAATAAATATTAAGGGTAGTGATCGAATAAAATATGATCATAACATATATGTGATTTACTTATTCTTTTGTATCTTATGATAATGAATAAATAATTTTCATTTTTTTTAAAAAAACATTAATCTTAATTTAAGGTTTTATATATTCGAGTAAAGAATTAGAGCATAGCATCTCCAAGGATGCACACCCCTTACCAATTTTAGGGATTTTCTTCCAAAAAACACTCTCCAACCACTTCTCCCCTTCCCACTACATTTTAGGGGAGAGAAAATAGATCTCTACATGTGAGGATCCAAATATCAGCCCCTATCTTTCTCCACGTCATCTGCTCCCCTTCCCATTGGTTGATTTATTTAAATTTCAAACTTTTAAATTTTAAAAATTAAACTTTTAAGATATAGGGTATCTATATATGGATTATCATTGGAGTTAAATATCATTATTATTTCCTATATTATTAATAATCCTTATTTTAGGGGTTAAGGAAAGAGTGTATCCTTGGAGATGCTCGGAAATCCCTATTTTGCTTTCCTAAAATATAATAAAATAATAGTTACCTAATATTCCTTAACTATAATTAAAAAGGTATTATTTATTCAATATGTTAGGTAATATAGAAAAGAGACGGAAGTGTTGGAGAAATATAGAAAAGAGACGGAAGTGTTAGAGGTGTTGGAGAGTTTTATGTTAATATTATAAGGAAATAATGATGATGTGGCATTATAGAATATATTTGCTTTTCTCTCTCCTAAATAAGGGATTTGATTTTCTCTCACTTAAAAATTATAGGGGATAGAGAGTTGTGTTGAAGTGTTATTTTTAGAACTAACCCCCTAAAATGGGGTTATTAACACATCGGCCCTTAAAGTTTGGTCGAAAATACACGTAAACCCTTAAAGTACAAAAATGTACCTCCTTACCCCTGAAGTATGACTTTTGTACGTATCAGCCCTTTTTCCGATGATCGGAGTTAAAAGTTGCATATCGGTTGTCCGGCATAGGGGTAATATCGGAATTTATATGTTAATCTGTACAAATATGCATACTTCATGTGTTAATCTATACAAATTTGCATACTTCAAGGGTCAATTTGTTAATATTGCTAGGTTATGAAAAAGGGCAAAAAAAATGCAATTTTGCTTGTTTTTAATGCCTAAAAATTATATTTGTACATACTCCCTCTGTCCCATCCATTTTTTTACAATTTCCTTTTTGGGCCGTCCCACCATTTCTTTACATTACCCAAAATAGTAAGTTTTAACACTATTACACCCACTACTTCACTTATTTTAACAATACTTTGCACTATTTCACCCACTACTTAACTTATTTTAACAATGAAATCACTATTACACCCACTACTTCACTTATTTTAACAATAAAATCACTATTACACTCACTACCTCATTTATTTTAACAATATTACACCCACTTTACACCCACTATCCTTGACCTCCGTGCCCAGCCGCCATGTAAAGAACCGGCTGGGACGGAGGGAGTATCATTTTTTCATTTTTTATTCCGTATTAAAATTCAGATATCCAACTTTGGTAAAAGTCAAAAAACTTGAAAAAATAAATACAAAACCATGTTATTTTTAGGTCCGTAAATGACAAAAAAAAACATAATTTCCATAACAACTTATTTCTATTGGCATTTTCACGGGCCTAAAAATATCTTTTACATATTTTTTTTAAATTTTTTATATTTATATTAAAATTTGAACGTTCTACTTTGGTGCAAGCCAAAAATCTCGAAAAAATATATTGCAAAACTATGTTAATTAAAGGTCTGAAAAAGAGAAGTACACTTAATAGAAATATTAAAATAATATTTTTTACTGAATGTGTATAAATATCCATACTTTAATGGCCAAAGTGTACAAACATCCATACTTTAAGGACCAACAAATTCATACTATTGTTGTGTAGCTTTACAAAGCAACTGAAATGATGAAATTACCCCTAGCCGATTTAATAATATATGGATTTGAACGAAAAAAGGGTCGAATTGTACATCGGACATACTTTAGGGGTAAAGAAGTACGTTTTTGTACTTTAAGGATTTATGTGTATTTTCGACCAAACTTTAAGGGCTGATGTGTTAATAACCCCTAAAATGTGTTCACTTAGAACAAATATAAGTAAATATAGATAAGGGATCTTTGGGTTGGAGTTGCTCACTAACCTATTTCTTTTACTTAAAAACTTCATGCTATAGTTTTGTCTAAACTCTCTCTCCATTTTGAGAGTCGACCCCCGCCCCCTTCCCCCGCCGCCACCCCCCTCCCCCCTCTCCCCTCTCCCCTCTCTTTCATTCTTTCCTCCCCTCCTCCCCTCCTACCGCCCTCTCCCCCTCCTTCTCTCTCCTCTCCCCTTTCCCCTCTCTTCCTTTTTTCTGCACCCCCTCCCCCTCCTGCCGCCCCGGCCCGCCGCCCCACCGCCCCTCACTCTCTCCTTGTTTTTAATTCAATAAAATCGAGTGTTGTTCAAACCTCGAGAATTCCAATCGAGTTTTAGTCTCAGATCTATTTCGGGTTTGAGCTTGGGCTTGATTGTTTCTGAATAAATCAGATCTTTTGAAATTAAAGGTCCGATTTGTTCATCCGTCTCGCCTTTTGGCGTGTGTTATAGTACCCAATTGTTTGGGTTGTTGTGCGTTGTTATTTTTTGGTTGTTATGTCCTTGTGTGTTATCAGTTTGAATGATTCGAATGGAGTTTTGAGAGATCTGGACTACCGCATCATGCTTGGAACGGCTGCGACTGCATGTGCTCACCTTTCACAAATTATAGTTGTTCATTATTCGAGGATTCTTGGTCCTCATTGCTTAGTTTTTTCAACTGAGTCGCCTGAACACCGCAACAGCCATGGAACTATTGTGAAGGTCAATTGTGAAGCTACCATTTTCGGGACTGATGTAGGCTGGATTAATCGAGAAGCCTTTGTATTCATTTTCGGTTGCAAGAATCATTGGATTCAGTGTGTTAAGCGGTCTGGAAGCAATGCGGCTATTTGTTTAGCTCGTTTTATTGTTTATCAACCTGATTGCATTGTCAGTTTGGGGTTTGTCCCGACTAGACTTGGTTTAATTTAATGAAATGATATTAAAGCTTTGTCAAAAAAAAAAAAAAACTTCATGCTATTTTTACAAACTTCTTATTAGGAGTGAGCAAAATAAAATTGAAAAATTGAAATGGAGTCGAAAAAACAAAAAATTGTATCAAAACCGTAGCCGAACAAGCTGTTCCATCAAGTACTTGTAATAAGATATATCTCCGATATTAATAATGCAAATTGCTAACAAGCCCATCGATGAAGACCAAAGGACCGTAGAATTTTTGGCTTTTTGCAGATGATTTGCATGTTTAGTGTTTGAGCAGCTGCATTATACATGCTAAACAACATTACTTAAGGGTTCTCGGTCCCTGGCAAACGTATATCAGGAACGTGTTACATAACATACTGTTTTTTAGCCATTGGATCAAGTCATCAACGATCAGGATTAGAACAAAAAGTTTAATAGGTATCGTAAAAAGTTTCTACGATACGTGTAAACTCACCCATACCACAAAAAATTTCTACGATCATAACCTCCTATTTTCATACCAAAAAACCTAATGTACACGTATAATAGAAAGTTTATACGATACTATATATTGTAATATACATTTATTGTAGACCGAATCCCTTACTTATGACATCTAATCGACTCAAGTCTTAAGTATATTGTTTAAATTTTACTCCCTCCGTCCATTTCATTTCTTTACACTTTCTATTTTGGGTCGTCCATTCCATTTCTTTACATTATTAAAAATAGTACTCCCTCCATCCCTAAATTCTTTTCTTGTTTGCTGAATTTCACGGGTTTTAAGATAGTGGGGAATAAATATTATTTGTTTATGATGTAGTGGGTGTTGAATATTGTTTTTAAAGAGTAGTGGGTATTGAATATTATTTTTTTGAAGTAGTGGGTGGAGTAGTGGGTATTGAATATTATTTTTAAAGAGTAGTGGGTGGAGTAGTGGATGTTGAATATTATTTTTAATAAGTAGTGGGTGGAGTAGTGAGTATTGAATATTATTTGTAATGATTAGTGGTTGAAGTAGTGGGTATTGAATATTATTTTTAAAGAGTAGTGGATGGAGTAGTGATTATTGAATATTAATATTTATGACCAAAAATAGAAACAAGAAAAGTAATTTGAATATCCTTAAAAGGAAAGTAGGAAAAGAAATAAGGGACGTAGGGAGTAACTTTTAACAATAAAATACATTATTACATCCACTACTTCACTCCACCTTTTCAACCCTTTACACTATTACACTCACTACTTCACTTATTTTAATAATAAAATTACTATTACACCCATTATTTCATTTATTTTAACAATATTACATCCACTATCTTGATTTCCGTGGAAAAAGCAAACGTAAAGAATTCAAATAAACAGAGGGAGTAACATTTTTTGCACGTCATGTGTAATGGCATGGGGCCTACTGAGTGTAATGGGCGATGAGCAAAAAATATTAGTCAAATATATGTCCGAAATTCCATTTCTAAATTAGCGTTCCAAGTGAAACGGGAAGTGATGTACTAGTCAATTACTACTGCCCCTCCGTCCCATTCTTTTTTTTACATACAAAATTACGTATCTAACACGTATTCTAAGGTACATTTTAAGGATAGTTCTATAACTTATTTTTTATATTTTCTTTTTTTGTATAAAAATAGAACAATCTTATTTTTATACAAAAAAAAAGAAGAAAATATCAAAAATAAGTTATAAAACTATCCTTAAAATGCACCTTAAAATCCGTGCCTGAAATTGGTCCGCAAATATAAACAATCACATGGGACAGAGGGAGTACTAATTTATTACTCCATCAGTCTCTTAAAATTAACTTTTCCTGTTTACTATTTCTGCGGTACAGGTTTTAAACAGGAGTAGTGGTTTAAAAAATATTAACACCGTACCGCAGAAAACTGACAAATTATCAAAATGCCCCATTCTACGTATCGCAGAAAGTTTCTGCCGTACGGAAATGTTATTTCATCCTATTCACCAATGATTATTAAGTATTTTGTCTTATTCACCTATGGTTATTAACTATCGGGTGACTTAGCAAAATAGAAAAAAAAAATTGGTGAATTAGAAAAAAGGCCGATGGTTATTAACCATAGATGAATAAGACAAAGTACTTAATAACCATTGATAAATTGTTTCCGATACTTATAGAGAAAAAGAATTAATGATTATTAAATATTTTGTTTTATTCACCTATGGTTATTAACTATCGGGTGAGTTAGCAAAATAGAAAAAAAAAATGGTGAATTAGAAAAAGGGTCGATGATTATTAATCATAGATGAATAAGACAAAATACTTGATAACCATTGATAAATTGTTTTCGATACTTATAGAGAAAAAAAATTAATGAGTCAGGTCTCCGTCACGTACCGCGAAAATTTTCTGCCATACTGAATAGTTGATTTTTGATGTGAAAATATGGGGCATTTCAACGTGTAGGCACCGCGAAAAGCTTTTGCGATACGATGATTTTTTTTTTTAAAATCACAATCGTTGGATGATTGATCCAACGGTCTACAAACAGTTTGTTGTGTTAACAGTAGATGGCAACCATTTGCGGTTGACCATCTACCAAGAAACATACGGAGTATCTTACAAATAATATTCAATACCCACTTTTTCTTAAAATCCGTGTTTTTAGTCAAACGGGCAATGTTTTGCGAGACGGAGGAGTATCTTTGTACTGATTGATTTAAATGCATGAGGAGATTTAAAAAAAAAAAGATTAAATGCAGGAGGATGTTTTCAACTACTTCCTCCGTCCTTTCATTTATTATCACTTTTTTTGTCATTTTTTGACACGCATTTTAAGATGAATTTTTAGAATTTTCATAACTTATTTTTAAATTATTTTTTTTTGTATAAAAATAGAATTGCTCTATTTTTATACAAAAAACAACAGAAATTTCAAAAATAAGTTATCTATTTTTATAAAAAAAACAAAATTTTAAAAATAAGTTATGAAACTATCCTAAAAATCCATCTTAAAATGCGTGTCAAACACCCAATTTTGAAATGATAACAAATCAAAAGGACGAAGGGAGTATATATTTTTTGCACAAAAATAATTTAAATATTTTTTTAAACAGATGATTGTATTATTTGTTTTTTTCTTAATCCTTCTTAATAAGCTTATTTGAATGAATAAGTTCAGATTGTTTGGATCTTGTAAATATTCTCTGAATGATTAATTTTTTTCTTAATCGTTCAAAAAAAAAAATGCGACTGAAGCACTAAGAAAAGCATGTGACAAACTGACAATATAGTGTATTGCGGGATCCCGGTTCTCTCTCATTCCATATTATACATTTTTGGGATCTCTTTGGTACACTCGTGGAATTGGCTTTTGCCAATGGTACCATCATATTTTTGGTTTCTATACATGGTACACCTGACATATTATTTCTCTCTTAGTCATGTCCTTCTGTTAGACAACTGTTAATATTTCAGGTGCACCACGTATATAAGCCAAAAATTTGATGTTACCATTGGCAAAAGCCAATTACATGAGTGTACCAAAGAGAATATCCCTATTATTTTTAATATTCATTAACAGTGATTATACGGTGTTTAACATTTTTTTAACGTTTTATTTAAAAAAAGGTATGACTAAGAGATAAACAATATTTCAGGTGTATCACGTATAGAAGCAAAAAATGTGATGGTATCATTGGCAAAAGGCAATTCCACGAGTGTAACAAAGAGAATATCCCTACATTTTTTATTATTCTGTTATTTACATGTATTTTTTGTATAAAAAATAGTTCATGCTGCTAGTAAACAAACAGCATATATTCGTCAACATTATATTAAAAATAAATTAAAATCATTTTTATTTTACTATATTATAATTGTTATTGTCTTGCCATTTTCATTCACCATGTGTTTAAATTTTTTTGTAAAAAGTAAAAATTTTGATTTTTTTTTTTTGCTAAATAAAAATTAGTATCGCTATTCATCATTTTCACATTAATAACTCACAAGAATTGTAATTGAAAATGATAAAGCATATAATTTAATTGTTTCGATAAATTAATTTTAAGATATAATTTTAAAATAGTAAATTCTATCATACAGATAGTTCAGATAAATTACTTACCAAATAATCTTATTCGTTAATATTTAGATTTTTATTTGTTCAGAAATATTAATCATTCAAAAATAATGGTTAAGATTTGCCAAATGGTCCCTAAATTAGTCTAAAAATTACTGTTTATTTTTATTTTTCTGCAATTTTTGTGTTTAAAAAATCGTTGTTCCGCCATCATGTTCTAATTAAGTTATAAATTGAATACACTCAGTTTAAAAAAAAATAATTAATCCATCATACTGTCAATTTTTATATTAGGACCATTTTTATGCCAAAAAGAAAATAGTTGACATCATCCTCTGCAATTAAGTCCCGTGATATCGTTTGCTATCATCTCGTTTGGTTTTTAATATTAGAATGAGTAAGACCATCTCCAATGGTAAAATCTGTTAGTTAAATTCACTTCTTTGTCATCTACACGGCATCTATGTTGCACATTTTAGATATTAAGTAAAAATTCAATACTCCAACCATTATCCCTTAGCAAAAAAATATAGATAACTAAAATTGGGCTAGCTACATTTGTAAAACCTCTAAATCTATTAGGTATAATTTTAGATAATATAATTATACATAATACCATTGGAGTAAACCTAGAAACTCTTAGCTATAATTTTAGATAATTATCAATATATTATATTATAGCTAACAAATATACATAACACCCTTGGAGATGCTCTAATGCTAGGTACCCCAAATTGGTACCCAAATATTACTCCCAAATGATGTGGCAATGCTTACATGGCATGTTGGTATGAATGTAGGGGGGTCCACTATTATTAAAACCAATTAAATTGCTACACTTAGCATTTGGGAAAATTTTTGGGTACCAATTTGGGGTACCTAGCATTTTCCTATTAGAATTAGCAAGAAAAGGAAATATTTCTTGTATTCCTTATGTATACTCTTCATGTGTATCATTATACTTCCTCAGTCTCATTTATTTTGTCCATCGATCTAAATCCATATTTTTATCAATTTACTGCATTTTTAATTTAGTTTCCATAACTAATTTTAAATATTACTATATTTACAAAGTTTCCATAACTAATTTTTGATTGGGTGGTTGGTATGAATGCAGGGGGTTCACTATTATTACAACCAATTAAATTGCTACACTTGGCATTTGAGAAAATTTTTGGGTACCAATTTGGGGTACCTAGCATTTTCCTATTAGAATTAGCAAGAAAAGGAAATATTTCTTGTATTCCTTATGTATACTCTTCATGTGTATCATTATACTCCCTCAGTCTCATTTATTTTGTCCATCGATCTAAATCCATATTTTTATCAATTTACTGCATTTTTAATTTAGTTTCCATAACTAATTTTAAATATTACTATATTTACAAAGTTTCCATAACTAATTTTTATGCCAAAAAGAAAATAGTTGACATCATCCTCTGCAATTAAGTCCTGTGATATCGTTTGCTATCATCTCGTTTGGTTTTTAACATTAGAATGAGTAAATGTTAGGTACCCCAAATTGGTATCCAAATATTACTCCCAAATGATGTGGCAATGCTTACATGGCATGTTGGGAATTTTTGATTGGGTGGTTGGTATGAATGCAGGGGGTCCACTATTATTACAACCAATTAAATTGCTATACTTGGCATTTGGGAAAATTTTTGGGTACCAATTTGGGGTACCTATTAGAATTAGCAAGAAAAGGAAATATTTCTTGTATTCCTTATGTATACTCTTCATGTGTATCATTATATTCCCTCAGTCTCATTTATTTTGTCCATCGATCTAAATCCATATTTTTATCAATTTACTGCATTTTTAATTTAGTTTCCATAACTAATTTTAAATATTACTATATTTACAAATTTTTAACATATTTAGAGTTTTATTTATCTTTGTAAAGGAAAGTGGACAAATATTGTAAGACAACAAAAATTGGAAATGTGACCAAAATAAATGGGACGGAGGGAGTGTGACATATCAGGAATTCGGTATCACTAATTAGTAACATACATTGATAGATAATATAAAATGAAATGACACTCTCACAAGGCAGGATCTTTTCACAAGTTTTGGCTTTTAAAACAAGAATTTAGATTCAATATTCAAACCTTAATAAACTAATCCAAAAGTCTATCTGATTATGTTAGCACAAAATTACGCAACCGCACGTAGTCACAAGTAATATATATTAAGTTCGTTCCGCAGAGATCTGGTTAAGTTTCAATCAGTAAATATGCCTATGCAACAATGTATGGTTTTAATCCACTGCTAAGAAAAGTAACAAATTGGGTTTGATTATCTAAATTATACTAAATTGCAAAATATTAAACTAAGAATTAATTAGCTAAAGAGAATTAAATCGAATTACTTATATGAGAATAAACATGGGATCCTAATTTCATTAAATACTTCCCTTAGATCTGACGCCTTTAATCACTATGTGCAATGGTTTTGATATCTGATCGGATAACACGAAACAAGTACACGCTACCTGTCAACATACGTATACCAAACTAAACATACATCCACAAAAGAGATAGAAGATGAATAGACACCAATTATGCTTAGACCCTATATGTCTATAGAATTTGAAAACATAACGGTTGAAGAACAAGTTATCCATTAAGATCACACAGGGTAGTATAAGTATTTTCATCTCACACCACGAATCATATTGATAATCAATTATGAACCTATGCTAGCATGGCAAGTTCTAAATCTCAAGATCCACTTTCACTTCACAAGAGATTAACAATTCAATTTAGATGTTAGCTACGCATCTAAAAGCATTAAGATTAACCATACGAGGATATCAATTATACACCACACATAGATCTTTAAAGCATCAAGATACTAAGTTCCATAAATAAATATGTTAGAATCCCATGACAACGATTAGCCCATAATTGAACTGTTCATCGTCATGGGATTTGATGAAAACATGATAATAAACAAGATATGGAAGAAAGAAACAATAATATTATTAAAACGAAGAGTTGAGAAAACAAATCTATAATCCAGAATAACACAAAGGATGAAGTAGATCTAGATCCGTTGCTTGTCACGAGCGTTGAATCCTTCTCTCCTTTTCTCCCTTGCAGATCTAAGCTATGTTACAATAATAAAACTATATTGATATGAATTACAATGCTAAGATGTGTTTAAATAGGCTCTAGATTTCTTGCCCAGCAAGAATTTACCTTCTATTACAATTAGAATTTAATTAAGGTGCTAAAAACTGCCTGAAATACAATTAGAACTTGAAAAGGGCAAAGTAGTAATTTCCCTGCTCCCAACATTCTGTTTGTCGTGCTGCCTGCTCTCTCCACATGCAACCTGCACGTGCAACACCTGTTCCATGTTGTAGAAAATCTCCCAAGCTTCGCGTGGGCAGTAAGATCGTTGAAAACGGACTTATAGAACTCCAGATATGGCCAAAACAGTGTAGACTGCGCAACCGTCCCAGAAAATCCGAATTTTAATCAATTTAATCTCCAAAACCCGACAGAAGCATCACCTTAATCGACATTCTTGCAAGCCTGCACATCTACACAAAACACATCAAAACTATAACAAACTTGAGTCCAAGACAATCAATTTAAGCCGATACGGAACGCTCCAAGTGGATATAAAATCCACTTATCAGATTACATTACCAATTGCAAAATTTAGAAATTACAAAACGCTTATAACCAGCTGCTCCCTCGGGATTCCCACGAATCATCAATCTGTCTTGCTGAAAGGTTAGAGAATGAAACAAGGGTGAGCCAAATATTGCTCAGCAAGTGCTAAGTAGTTTAGGAAATCTTAAACATGTAACAAGTAGGATAAGTAAATCGTCAAAGAGATTTTTGAAACCTTTATCAATTTTCATAAACTCCTCAATTTTCCTTTTTTGATATGGTATTTGAATAAGATGCTGCGGACTATAACTGATAACCAGTCGCCTACAGTCCCAGCACAGAAATAAGATTTCAATAAAAAATTCTACGGACTATAACTGATAACCAGTCGCCTATGGTCCTAGCCAAGGCACACAGTACGGACTATAACTGATAACCAATCGCCTATAGTCCGAGATAAAGCACACAGTATGGGCTATAACTGATAACCAGTCACCTATAGCCCCGGACAAAGCACATAGCAGTGTCCTAAAAATTTAATGGATCCGGTGGCACTTATTGACATTGGCATGTAATATAATAAGAGAAAACTGTTCCTGAGGTTACCTCAGGAGACTTACCTGAGGTTATAGTGTAAATAGCTATGGCAGTTTTGTAAATATTGGTAACTTTCTAAAAAAATCCTGAAATTACAATTGTACCCTCGTACATTAATATGGAGAATTTTAGTTACCTCAGGGAATTTTCCTGAGGTAACCTCAGGAACATCAAACCCATATAATAAAGGGTGACCGGTGCCTTGGTCAAAAGGATTTACCCCAAAACATTTTTGATCAACTTTCAAGCGATTAGCATTTTAAAACACACTTTAACATAACCAATCAATATCAACATATTCGCTGTATTCACCGTACAGTCCTTAAACTTACTGATAACATAGTCGCCTATGAGTAGTGTGGCATATATTTTTTATTGTTAATAATTTTTAGTTCATGATTTTTATTGTACCTTATGATTTTGAATTGAGAGTTTGAAATATCAAAATACCTATTATAGATATAATAGACTCATGTATAGATGTGTAATTTTTTAAATTAAATAATTATTATATTTGTTAAGCATAATGTAATGTAATATGTAATAGAGGACATATATAACTCAACTAGGATAAAAGATAAATAATATTAACTCTATACAGAGATCGTGAAATTTGAAGAACAGGCACCGACAAGGATCAAGTCGCTGAAAAAAGTTCATTAACATGATCAAGCCTCAGTGACAGAATAAGATGTACAGATGATTCAATTGAAGGGCCAAAAGATTCCATGTATGTATATTATTTGATGATATTGTTGCAGGCTAATCAATTGGAATGTAACGAAGGTGTGAAGATCAAGATCAGTGCTAGTCACTTGTGAACCAGACCAGTGCACTAAGTGTCAGCACATAAGAGAAGGATCAACACTTTAATTCACAGAAAAAATTGTCAAAGCCTATTGACGATCAAGGACAGACATAATATCTCAAGCAGAATATTTGAAACAGAAGAGAGAAGCCAGAAGCAGCAAAAAATAGTGGTTACTATGCAGGTGGGACCCACGTGAATAGTATTGTTCAAATAGTGGCTGGTGGGGCCCACATGAAATAAAAATTTCAGCTGACGCGTTTTGGTTGGTGGAATAGTGGTTACTATGCAGGTGGGGCCCACGTGAATAGTGCAGCATAGTGACTTTCTAAAATCTATAAATAGGCCTATTGTATTTAATTTCAAAATACACCTCAACACACAACTTTCTATTATCTCTCTTATATCTTCTCTGTGTAAGCTGCTAGACAGTCCATCTAGTAGGAAAGCCGGCTTGGCCCGCTTTCAGGAAGTGTCGGGTAGAAGGTCCTCGTGCCTAAACTATCCTTAGGAGTGTTTGATTTTTGTAGCTGATCCATAGGATTAGATTGTGTGCAAACCTCCAGGTTTTATCTATTTAAAGATATTTCCTAAACAGTTGTGTTATTTCGATTCAGTATTTTTGATTTCATATCCACATCAAAATTGAAATATTTTTTAAATAACGTATTCAACCCCCCTTCTACATTATTCCGGACCTAACAATTGGCATCAGAGCCACTCTGTTATTATACAACAGTTAAGATCCAAAAAGCTATACAATCATGACAGAAAAAACACAAACTCCAACAACTAGAAGATATGAATCAATCAGAGTTCCAATACTCAGGGCATCAGAATATCACATATGGAATGTGAAGATGGAAATGTTTCTGGAGGCTACAGATCCAGAGTACTTAGACAGAATCCATGATGGTCCACATAAGCCTACCAAATTGTCTGTTGCAGTTGCTGGAGAGGAAAAGAAAACGATTCCAAAGGAGAAGAAAGACTACACCCATGAAGATATCTCCTCTATTAGCAAAGATGCCAAGGTAAGGCATTTATTACATAACGCCCTTGACAATGTTATGTCTAACAGGGTCATTGGATGCAAAACTGCTAAGGAGATTTGGGATGCTTTGGAAGTCAGATGTCAAGGAACCAAAGCCATCAAAAAGAACATGAGAACAATACTCACACAGGAGTACGAGCACTTTGACTCAAATACTGATGAGTCATTAACAGATATATATGACAGATTCCTGAAATTGCTGAATGATCTGTCACTGGTAGATAAAGAGTATGATCTTGAAGACTCCAGTCTGAAATTCTTGTTGGCTCTTCCTGAGAAGTGGGATTTAAAGGCCACTACCATCAGAGACAATTATGATCTGCAAGACATGTCTCTTGATGAAATCTATGGAATGCTCAAAACTCATGAGCTTGAGATGGAACAAAGAAGCAAGAGGCATGGAGGCAAGTCTAAGTCAATTGCTCTTAAAGTTGAGGAGAAAGCTTCTAAAGAAGTTGCTGTGAAAAAGAATCAATCCAATAGAAAGGTTCTTATTACAAAGTCTGATACTGAGTCATCAAACTCTGACAATCTCACAGACTATGATGATGATGGCAGTGATGCTGAAATGAAACAACTTGCAACCCTGATGGTAATAAGCTTCAAGAAGATGGCTTACAAGAACTTCGGGAAAAGAAAGAAGTTCACACGAAGAGATTCAAATTTTGAAAAGAAGAATTTCTGAAAAGCTGAGGGAAAGGAAAGCAGGTCTGGGAAAGTGGACAAGTCCAAGATCACATGCTATAATTGTGATGAGAAAGGACATTTTACACCTGAGTGCAAGAAAGCCAAAGTTGATAAAGGTCAAGCTTACATCACAAAGAAGAAGGACTGGGCTGACACTTCAGACTCTGAAGATGAGGTGAACTATGCCTTGATGGCAAATGTTGATAGTATCTCTGAAGCTAATGAGACCAAGGTACCTCACTCTACTCTAGCTTTTGATACTACTGATATATCTGAGTTAAGACTCTTTCTTAAAAACTTGCATGTTAGCTACAGAGATCAGACTTTAGAAAATGAAAGAATAAAATCTGAAAGTCTAGACCTTAGAAAGAGAAATGACTATCTAGAATTAGAATTAGTCCAAATGTTACAAATTCAGAAAGAGAGAGATGATGCTATTTTTGTTAAAACTGAATTATTGAAAAAGCATGCTTATCTTGAATCTGAACTTGCTAAAGAAAGAAACATTATTAAAACTTGGACTAACTCTGGAAAAACTACTCAGATTATCATAGAGAATGATTGTTGGAAAGAAGGTCTAGGTTACACTGATAAAAGGAAAATTGCCAACCTAGAAGCCGAGACCTCTAAACCTGTATTTACTGAAAAGGCTGCAAACCCAAACTTAATCATATGAGGTTTGTACCAAAATCTGACAAACCAAAACAGGATGAAGTCAAATCAGTAAATATTAGTTTAATGTCTCAGAAACAGCTTAAACACAAGCTGAAGGAGTTAAAAAGAGTGAACAAGGTAAAAGAACCTAGGAAAAATAGAAATGGAAAGGTATGCATCAATAAAAGAAACAACTATATGTCCATTCCCAATGCTCCTAGGAAGAAATGTTACAACTGTGGAAATCCTAACCATCTTGCTACTTTTTGCATGAAGAATAAAAATATAAACTCTATACCTCCTAAGTTAGGAGTTGTTAGATATAATTGATGTGATTTAATGTCAGTGTTTAAGTGTTACAGGTAAAAAGAGTTTAACTTATTGGTTGAAAGCAGTTGTAACAGAGTTTGAGTATACGCTGATAGCTGGAAGCGCAAACGCTGACAGAAGAAAGCGTAAACACTGCTAGCTGAACACATGGAAGCGCAAACACTGTTAGCTTGGAGAGCAACAGAGTTTGCTAAAGTCTGTCTACTGGAAGCGTCTACAAGTCAACAGAGTTTAAAGATTAATTTAATATTAATATGGAAGCGATATCTTTGAAGATTGGATAGCTGTCAAAGAGATCGAGTTGACTTAGAAGACGTGTAGCAATCGTAATTGATATCAATTGTACAGCTTAATTTTAGGAGAATCAATTAACGATTATACGTAGCTGTATATCTTATAAATACAGTTAGGTTAACCCTAGAAGGGTATCCATCGTGAACGAATATCATTTTTGTAACCTAAGCAGCTCTCTGTGATATTTTATATCACTGAGAGAGGAATTATTAATTCCAAACAGTTTTAAGAGTTAAAACGTGTGTTCTTGTTATTTACTCATACGGTACTTGATTATATATTGTGTATTTGACCTAACAATTGGTATCAGAGACAATCTGTTACTTTATTATAGTTTAAGATCCAAACACAATAGTAATCAATGGCAGAGATTCCTCCTCCATCAGGTTCTGAGAAAGCACCTACTATTGTTAGTAGGTATGAAACAATTAGGGTTCCAATTCTGAAGCCATCAGAATATGCAATCTGGAAGGTAAAGATGACCATGTTTCTGGAAGCCACAGATCCAGAATATCTTGATAGAATTTATGAAGGTCCTCATAAACCTACAAAGTTAACTGATGCTGCTGCTGGTGAGGAATCAAAGGTGGTTCCTAAGGAAAAGAAAGATCTAACTGCTGAAGATCTTTCATCTATTGCTAAGGATGCCAAAGTAAAGCACTTGCTTCACAGTGCTCTTGACAATGTTATGTCTAACAAAGTGATCAACTGCACAACTGCAAAGGATATATGGGATGCACTTGAGGTTAGATGTCAAGGAACTGCTGCAATTAAGAAGAACAGAAGGAACATACTCACACAGGAGTATGAGCACTTTGAGGCAAAGTCTGAAGAAACCATGACAGAAACATTTGATAGATTCTGTAAATTGCTCAATGATCTATCATTGGTTAACAAAGAATATGATCTGGAAGATTCAAATCTCAAGTTTCTTCTTTCTCTTCCTGAAAAGTGGGATGTGAAAACAACCACCATAAGAGACAACTATGATCTTGCTGATACTGAGATTGATGAAATCTATGGACTGCTCAAGACTCATGAATTGGAATTGGAGCAGAGAAACAGAAGATCAAGCAGGAAGTCAAAGACTGTTGCACTGAAAGTTGAAGAAAAATCTTCAAAGAAAGAAGCATCAAGGAAGAAGGCAAAAGGAAAGGCCTTGGTCATTCATTCAGAAAGTGAGTCATCAAACACTGATGTTGACTCAAACACAGATGGAACATCTGATTCTGAAGATGATGAGGATATGATGCAAATGGCTGCATTGATGGTAAAGACCTTCAAGAAGATGGGATTCAAGAACTTCAAGAAGGCAAAGAGATTCTCCAAGGACTACTCAAGGTCTGATAAGAAGAATTTCAAGAAATCTGAGGGAAAGGACTTTAAATCTGGTAAGAAAGATAAGTCTGAGATTTAATGCTACAAGTGTAAGGAGATGGGTCATTATGCTCCTGAGTGCAAAAAGAATAAAACTGAAAAGGCACTCTACACCAAAGGCAGAGATTGGGCAGACACCTCAGATTCAGATGAGGAGGTGAATTATGCACTCATGGCCTCTACTAAGAGTGAAGATTCTTAACTAAAGGTACCTCCAACTACTTATGCTTATAATACAGATAATATAACTGAATTGAGAATTTATCTTAAGGCATTACACATCAGTTATAGGGATCAGACTTTATAAAATGAGAGAATCAAAAGTGAGTGTTCTCAACTCAAAGAAAGAAATAAACTTGTTGAGGAACAACTTCAAAACATGAATAAAATTCAGAAAGAAAGAGATGACGCTGTGTTTATAGAACAGGAGTTGCTAGGCAAGTATAAGCAACTAGAATCTGAATTGGAGGATGCAAAGCACATTATTAAAACTTGGACACATTCTGGAAAAGACACTCAAGAGGTTTTTCAATCAGACACAGTAGGTCTAGGTTATTCTGAGGATGATGTGCTTAGGTTTCAGAATACAGTCAAGATTAGACCACCTCTTTCTAATAAGAAATTTGGAACATTTGTTCATGGTACTGTTAAAACTGAACATGGAACTGTTGACCATGAGCCAGTAAAAACCTGTGTCAAATAGGTTAATATTGGTTCAATGACAGATAAACAACTTAAGCATAAGCTTAAAGAAATAAAATCTGTCAACAAACAGAGAATGCCTAGGAAAAACAGAAATGGTAAGGTAGGCATAACATCAGGAATTAAACCAATGCTTGCTACATTTGCACCTAGAAAAACTTGTTATAATTGTGGTAGCACTAATCATCTTGCTAGCTTTTGCAGGAAGAACAAAGACATTAATTCTTTACCCTCCAAATCTGGAGTGAAAAAGGATAATGTCAAATCAAGACCACAAACTCTGTGCAAACATTGTGGAAGTAGTTGGCACTCAATTTATACTTGCAAGAATTATCATGCTATTTATCATAATTATTATGAACTGAAACCTAATTTGAAATGGGTTAAAGTTGATTCTGCAAGTACTAAGGATGAAAATGTTAGTTTAAACTCTGATAATGCTAAATCCGCTGCAAAAACTAACAGATTCAATAAAGCAAAAGGATCCAAGCAAGTCTGGATCCTTAAAACTAACAATCAGTGATTGTTTGTGATTGCAGGGCACCAGGGTAAGTACCCTAGTCGTGGACAGTGGATGTTCAGGACACATGACTGGAAATAAAGCCCTGCTATCAGAGTATGAGGAGAAGGCTGGCCCAAAAGTTTCCTATGGAGATGGCAACATAGGACATACTCTAGGATATGGCAATATTAATCTTGGAAGTGTCATCATCACAAATGTAGCTCTGGTTCCAGGACTCAAGCATGATCTGCTTTCTGTGAGTCAAATCTGTGACAGAGGATATCATGTAGATTTTCAGCCTGAATATTGTCAAGTCATCAGTAAATCTACAGGGAAAGTTGCTTTAGTTGGAAACAGACACAATAACATCTATGAAATAAAATTGTCAACAAACTCGGATGGCAAATCAGTGTGTCTGTCAATAAGAATGTCCAGTGAAGAGAGTTGGAAGTGGCACAAGAAACTCTCTCATTTGAATCTGAACAACATCAATGAGCTAATAAAGAATGATCTTGTAAGAGGTCTACCAAAGTCATTGTTGAATGTAGAAGGCTTGTGTGATTCTTGTCAAAAGGCCAAACAGAGAAAAGCCTCCTTCAAAAGCAAATCTGAGTCTTCAATTGTTGATCCTTATCATCTCCTACATGTTGATCTTTTTGGACCAGTGAATGTTATGTCTCTTGGAAAGAAGAAATATGCTCTAGTCATTGTTGATGAATATACCAGATTCACATGGGTATATTTTCTTGCAAAGAAGGATGAAACTGCATTAACACTGACAAAACATATATTACAACTGGACAAAGGGTCAGAGAATCAAGTGAAAATTATCAGAAGTGACAATGGAACTGAATTCAGGAATTCAACAATGGAAGAATTTTGCAAGAGTAAAGGAATCAAACAAGAGTTTTCTGCACCTGGTACTCCACAACAAAACGGTGTAGTGGAGAGGAAAAACAGAACCTTGATAGAAGCTGCCAGAACCATGCTAGATGAAGCAAAATTGCCCCTACTAATGAGTCAATGAGTGATTCAATTGAAGACAAGAGTACAGGAGCTGAAAAAGCACAAGCTCAAGCTGATGGTCAGAAAACAGGAGAAAAACCAAGTTTTGCTGGGCCTTCTGTCAATGAAATTGATGACAATTATTTGACCAAACAAACTGCTGATTGGTACAAGTCAGAGTGTATTTTTCCTCCTGGAAGGGCAGCTATGTTTCTCCAGGCAAATTCTTCGAAGATTACAAATCCAGATATTTTCACTTGTTTGCAAGGAACAGTGATTCAGATCAAGACCTTGAATCATAGATTTGATGATACTCAGAAATCTATTGTTGATCTTCGGACAGAGGTTGCTACTCATGAGGAGAAATCTCAACTAGCTAATGCTAAGCTTTTTCAACAATTCTCCAGAGCTCAAGCAGATCTTAATGACAGACTGAGCAAAGTTGAACAGAATCAACTTTTACTGACTGAGAAGGTTGATTCAATTGCAAACTCTCTTGAGTTAATCACCTCAGTTCTGATTCAAGATGGTGATGATGTCAAAAAGGGGGAGAGAATTGCTAAAACCAAGTGTAAGTAAACTCAAACTCTGTCAAAGAAAGATCATCTGGATGATGAAGGTGCCAATGCTGATAAGGGCTTAAGAAGTGCAAATCCTAGACAAGGACATGGAAGGTCTACGAGGTCAAAGCCGAATTTGGTGATAGATACAAATATTCAGAGTACTTCTGGTACAAAGCCAAAGGATTTGTCATTCACTGACAATCCACAAACAGATGAACAATTGGCTGCAAAACTATTTCGTGAAGAGAATGCTGAAGCTACACTTTAGGACATACAAGCTGAAGAAAAGCTGTTGCAGAAAGAGCATTTAAAAACTCAAAAGTCCAAGAAAGTGAAGAAAACTGTTAGAGCTTCAAAGTCTTCAAGGCCTGTAATGAAAGGAATTGAGATCAAAGAAAAATTATCTGGTATTCAAGAAGAAGAAGAAGAAGAAGATAAAGGAAAGCTGATTAGAAAGTCTTCTCTTGATGCCAAGCTGAAGTTAAAAGGGGTGATGAGTGAAGAGAGCAAGAGTAAGATGATAGTTACAACCTCTGTTGATACACATGTTGTACAGAAGAATGAAGACACAACCTCTGTTGCTGCACAAGTTGTGACCACACCATTATTGTCTTCTCAGTTGAAATCAAAGTTTGGAAAAGGAGTTCTTCATGATTCAAGTCTAGCAGCTACAGCTCCAGCTACAGCTCCAATGGATTTCACTGATGGTAGAGCCTTATCTGGTAAAATCGGATACAACAAAGGAGGCATAGGCTCACATAGGGATAAAAGACAAAATGTTGCTCCCAGAGATCCTTCTTCACTGTCTGTTCCAGGTCGTGGTGTCACTCAAGAGAGTTTAGACAGACTGGAGTCAGTACAGCTTGTTTATCAAAAGAGTTTAGGAAAGGATTTTCTGCTATATTTCATGGCTGATGGAACAGTGTTCAAGATTGCTGAGAATGATATTGATTTAAAATACTGGGAAGAACTAGAGTATGTTCTGTATCTTTTCAAAGTAAGAAATCAAAGAGCTCAGTCACTTGCAAATGTACTCAGACAAAAGATGATTCAGAATCTTGCAAGAAGAAATATGAAGTACAACAGCAAGTATGTTCCGAAGTACAGAGATTGAAATGGGAATCTGATAGACATGGAAAAGGGGACTACAAAGCTGAAGACTGATCTTGGAATTACTGTTCTGGATTTTAATGTGAAGTCTGAAGAAGTGAAGTATATCAGATTGGGGAATGATATGAGAAGAAACAAGATCTATGATCTCAGAGCTGCTATCTTTCAAACTGATGAGAATGATCCAGATTTAAGAGAGATCAAGGAAGCTATGCAGATTGAACTTGAAAATGCTGAGAGGAGACTGTTGATTGATTATCTCAGAACAACTCCAGATCTTGAGGAGGTTAGGTAGACATAATTTGTAAGTAATTCGAATTTTGTGTAAATTTTGCTAAGTCAAGTTTTAAACTCTGATTATATGTTAAACACTGTGTTTTTATTTTTCGTTTTGACATCATCAATTATTTTGAACTTGTACATTTCTTTAATGAACAAGTTGGGGGAGATTGTTAGATATAATTGATGTGATTTAATGTCAGTGTTTAAGTGTTACAGGTAAAAATAGTTTAACTTATTGGTTGAAAGCAGTTGTAACAGAGTTTGAGTATACGCTGATAGCTGGAAGCGCAAACGCTGACAGAAGAAAGCATAAACACTGCTAGCTGAACACATGGAAGCGCAAACACTGTTAGCTTGGAGAGCAACAGAGTTTGCTAAAGTCTGTCTACTGGAAGCGTCTACAAGTCAACAGAGTTTAAAGATTAATTTAATATTAATATGGAAGCGATATCTTTGAAGATTGGATAGCTGTCAAAGAGATCGAGTTGACTTAGAAGACGTGTAGCAATCGTAATTGATATCAATTGTATAGCTTAATTTTAGGAGAATCAATTAACGATTGTACGTAGCTGTATATCTTATAAATACAGTTAGGTTAACCCTAGAAGGGTATCCATCGTGAACGAATATCATTTTTGTAACCTAAGCAGCTCTCTGTGATATTTTATATCAATGAGAGAGGAATTATTAATTCCAAACAGTTTTAAGAGTTAAAACGTGTGTTCTTGTTATTTACTCATACGGTACTTGATTATATATTGTGTATTTGACCTAACAGGAGTTAAGAGTGGTTTAGTTAGGTTTAAGCCACAGAATCCTTGTTTTCACTGTGGCAATATTTGGCATTCTATTTATACATGAAAAGAGTATCATAATTTGTATTATGATTATTATGAAATTAAACCCTCTTTGAATAAATTCAAGATTGATCCTACATGTATAAATTCTGATAAAAAGAATGTTAGCACAAACTCTGATAAAACTTCTGCTGCAAAAGCTAACAAACTTAATAAGGCCAAAGGATCCAAGCAAGTATGGGTCCTTAAAACTAATCATTAGTGGTTTTTCTGATTGCAGGGTAACAGGAAAAATATCCTTGTTCTGGACAGTGGATGCTCAGGACACATGACTGGAAATAAAGCCCTGCTATCAGAATTTATGAAGAAAGCTGGCCCAAGTGTTTTTTATGGAGATGGCAACTTAGGAAGGACTCTGGGATATGGCAATATCAATCTTGGGAATGTCATCATTGAATCTGTAGCTGTAGTCTCAAGACTCAAACATAATCTGCTAAGTGTGAGTCAAATCTGTGACAGAGGTTATCATGTGGATTTCTATGAAGAACACTGTGAAGTTATAAGCAAATCTACAGGCAAAGTTGTTCTGAAGGGATATAGGCATGGTAACATTTATGAAGCCAAGCTTTCAACAAACTCTGATGGCTCTGCAATCTGTCTACTGAGTAGAGCATCAATTGAAGAAAGCTGGGATTGGCACAAGAGACTTTCTCATCTGAATTTCAACAACATTAATGAGCTAGTGAAGAAAGACTTTCGTATAGTGTCCCACACTTGCTTGGCAGTGGTGCAGTTGATGACATTGTCGAACATGTCTTGATCAATACCATTGAACAGTATATTCATGGTTTTCTTGTCCTTCTGGACTTCTTCTTTGTCTGCCTTTGTGAATTCTGCTGGTGGTTTGGGAATAGGCCTTCAAGCAGCTGCAGTTCCGGCTGCTACTCCAACTGCAGTGTTGGCCTTCATAAGAATATGAGGACCTCTCTCTATACAGTTTACGTAACCTTCATCAATGGATAAGAGATGTAAATGCATTTTTACTTTTCAGTGAAAGTAATTATCTTTGTCAAGGACTGGTATTTTCACGCCTGTATCCTTAAATCCCATGGTGGTGATCTTTAAACTTCTTGTATGTTAGAAGCCTACTCTGATACCAATTGTTAGGTCCCGAAGTATCGTAGAAGGGGGGGTTGAATACGATACTACCAAAGTATTTCGATTTTCAAGATTTTTCGGATAATAATTTTTCGGATCTTGAAATCAAGATAACAAAACACAATTCCAGGAATATATCTTTATTGATAATAAACCCGAAGGGGTGTTACAACTTCTAATCCAATGGATTAGCTTCAAAACCAGAACACTCCTAAGGATAGTTTAGGCACGAGGACCTTCTATCCGACACTTCCTGAAAGCGGGCTAAGCTGGCTTTCCTTCTAGATGGACTGTCTAGCAGCTGACACGGAGAGGATATAAGAGAGAGAAGAGAGAGTTGTGTGTTGAGGTGTGTTTTGAAATGAAATACAGCATGCCTATTTATAGATTTTAGAAAGTCACTATGTTGTACTATTCCAACAACCCCCGTGGGCCCCTCCAGTCACTTTTTGAATAGTAGCCGCCATATGAATAGTAGCCACTTTTTGAATAGTAGCCGCCATATGAATAGTAGCCGTCATATGAATAGTAGCCGTGAATAGTATTACTATTTTTGGCTGCTTCTTTTGGGCTTCTCTCTTTTGTTTCAAATATTCTGCTGAATTAATTGTTCTTGGAAAATAGTTCAAGTACCAGATTAATTTAATTATTTATTATAAATATTTAATTAATCTGTTACTTAGTTAATTTTCAGAGTAAATTAATTTTTGACAATACCTTGAGATATTATGTTTGTCCTTGATCGTCAATAGGCTTTGGCAATTCTTTCTGTGAATTAATGTGTTGATCCTTCTCGTATGTGCTGACACTTAGTGCACTGGTCTGGTTCATAAGTGACTAGCACTGATCTTGATCTTCACACCTTCGCTATATTCCAATTGATTAGCCTGCAGCAGTATCTTCAATAAATACATGGAATCTTTTGGCCCTTCAACTGAATCATCTGTACATCTTATTCTGTCACTGAGACTTGATCATGTTAATGAACTTCTTTCAGCGACTTGATCCTTGTTGGTGTCTGTTCTTCAAATTTCACAATCCCTGTATTTAATATTATTTATCTTTTATCCTAGTTTAGTTATATATGTCCTCTATTACATATTACATTACAATATGCTTTACAATTTCCCCCTATTTGATTGTTAGGATTTGACAAGCAAATACGTAGAGGATAACTCAACTGATACAAATAAAATACAAAGATAAATAATATTAAAGCGCATTCTGGATCATATATATACATTTTCCAGATTTCTAAAATTTGAACAAGTACAAGACAAATTGTTTCTCTAGACTGAACATTTCTTCAAGTTTGCCTTGTTTGCTTTCCACATAGCACTAATACTCCCATTAGCTTTTCCTTTCCCAAAATAAAGTTAATTCCGTGTCAACAACCTTTTCCTTGCCCTTACGCCTAGTAGATTTTTCTTGATCATCCAACTTCTCCCCCTCAGTTGGGTTATCCTCCAGAGTAGTAGGATGTGGAGTTGGTAAATTAGACAAAGATGACTTTACCAAGGAGTTGATTGCATCATTAAACTGGGTTGCCAGGGTATTCAATTGAACCTGGAATACATCATGTTGAATAAGTTGCAAATTTCTGATTTCTGCAATGGACTTACAGATATTTTGCAACTCTTTCTCCATTGTTTTGACCCGTGTAAGGAGTCTGCTGTATTCCTTTCTGGTTACAGGTGCATGTGGTTGAGTAGGTTGCTCACTTGTACATTCTGCAGGTGTTTCACTCAACACTCTATATTCACTCGGTTTAGTGGTTTGGGTGACACTTACATGTTCTGTTCGTGTTTCCCTCAACTCTCCTCCAGAGCTTCCACCGATATGTGTACCTGCAAATGAAATCATCCTAGCCCCTTTTTCAGAGGTCACGGATGGTGCAATGAAAGTTCGTGAGCTTCCGTCCTCGCGTGAAGCGAGTTGCCGACCACTGGTAAAGAGTGGTAAATCTCGAAAGAGATCCAGAGATTTTCTCTCTAAGAGGTTAAACTTGAATCGATTAAATGGCACAAAACCCAAGTTTCCCTCGTACGTCTGTGAAGACACTTGGTTCATAAAAGAACCTCCTACCGATGGATCTTTCCGTAAAATGGAAGATTCACCAGCAGTTATTGAGGTAGGTAATTCCACCTCGGATGCGTGTGAAGGCATTTGATCTTTAGAAAGATCATCAACCACTCGTATGTTCCATGAAATGGAACTCAAGATAGTTGCTCCCGTCAATTCAACCTTATTTACATTTTCACTCATTGGATAAGAAAGAATTGTTTCACTAACAGTTGTCGTTACCTCAGGTTCATTTGGTTTACTCCGTTTAGAATGAGGTAGAGCGGCTGATGTAACTAACTCCTTATGTGGTGCTGCTGAGGCACTATCTCCCTCAATAATGTGGATGACTGGTCGTTTAAGTGACAATTGAGGTGTATGAGTTTGTTGTGTTTGTGTTTGCATTTGTAGAATGGGCTCTTCGACCTGTGTTAGAGTCGGTGGGATTTCCTGCTCTTGGTCGGGTAAGATGGCCACTGGGGGCTGTAGAAACTTTATTTCCTGTGACACAATAGGGAATACAAATGTTGGAATAGCAGGGATTGAAATATTACCTTGTCGTATACCTGCTCTCACTGGTCTTGGTAACAACTGAAGTGGGACAATCTTTAGATATTTAGTTAGGACTGTAGGCACATCCGTATATTTCTTTTTGGTTTTGTAATTAATTACATTCGTCTTCATGGAAGAACATTCCACCTTTTAACCATTTTCCAAGCGTACCATGTCTTCATCATTCAAAAAATCATTTAATATTAGCTATAGAAACCTTGGATATAGACATTTGACATTGTGAGTCTGAACATCTCTTGTTCCCAAGTGTTTCATCTTTAAAATGATTTGACCAATCACTATTTTTCCAAAATTAATCCTCAAATTATTGGCGACCGCATACCCTATTATTTGAATAAATTCAGGTATTCGATCTTGAGTTATTCTATCTGAGGAAAAAACATGGTTAAGAGTGTGAAAGAAGAAATTCCAATACTGGATTAGAAACGTTCTAGATAGATTACTAGTATTGAAATTGCCATCTTGGTACCTTATAAAACGAAAGAACATTTCAATCTGTTCGGGTGTAGGATCAGAAATGAGATTTTCCATAGGAAAATGAAGAATTCGATTAACATCTCGTTCAGTGACCCTAATCGACCTACCAAATAGTCGATATGTGAATTCACACCCGTCCTGTCCAGAAGTGTTAACCGCACTGCAATATAGTTCATGCAATGCATCATGGTTAAGCTGCACCTGTGTAAATAAAGCATAGCGGATTAATGAATGTTCATTCAGAAATTGTGTCCAAGCCCGAAATTGCTCATCCTGAATGGTTTCGATTTGCTGAATGGAAATAGGATTAATTTTAGCAATTAAAAAGCTTCCCTGCAATGCCATTTTCAAAACTTTGAGGAAATTCAAAAACAAGGGTTAGTTTTTATAAAGGATGATGTAAAAAGCAAGAATATGAAATCCGATCTAAAAACCACCAGCTACATTGAGAGATCTTTCCGATCAAAGCTCGAAATATTCAGCAATTGTGTGTATATGCTCTGTATATCTGAAAAATGATTATGTTAAACACAAACAAAAACTCATCATTTATAAGGTTTCAAGGTTTAGTGGGTTAGGTGTAATAGTGATAGGTTTTGTTTGAAAAACTAACACCGCTCAATAATTTCTCACCTAACACCCTAATTAGCCGAAAAAACATCTTATCGCCGAAACCTGTCGGCCGAAAAACATCTTATCACCAAGACCTATCAGCATATACACATATACATATATTTAATACTTCTAATTATTATGGATTTAAAAAAAATCACGCAGTGAATCAAGAAATAATTCACAATAATCAGATAAACTCACAACTAAATAGACATAAAATTAACAAAATATCATTAATTGATATATGTCAATAAAATATTTATTTAATTATGCTACAGTGATATCTCCAGAATAATCATGCAGATAAATAAATAAAACAAACAAAATCCATAGAATGAAATTCACTGGCTGCAAATAATTGAATAGACATTTTAAAAGATCATGTGAAATTTAACATACCAAGCTCACTTACCAACCTTGAAAAAGTTGCTTCATCCAAAGCTTTAGTGAAAATGTCTGCCAACTGTTTTTCACTAGGAACAAAATGCAGTTCCACAGTGCCTTCCATCACATGCTCCCTGATGAAATGGTATCTGATGTCTATGTGCTTGGTTCTAGAATGCTGCACTGGATTCTGTGATATTGCAATTGCACTAGTATTGTCACATAAAATTGGGATCTTTTTAACTTTAACTCCATAGTCAAGTAGTTGATTTCTCATCCATAGAATCTGTGCACAACAGCTCCCAGCTGTTATGTATTCAGCCTCTGCAGTTGAGGTAGATACTGAGTTCTGCTTCTTACTGAACCATGAGACCAGCTTGTTTCCCAAGAATTGAAGAATTGACAGGTTCCTGTGGTACTTTTTCTATCCATTTTGCAACCTGCATAATCTGCATCTGAGTAACCAATTAGATCAAAACCAGAATCTCTAAGGTACCAAATGCCAAGGTTTGGTGTTCCCTTGAGATATCTGAAAATCCTTTTAATAGCTACTAAGTGAGATTCCCTAGGATCAGCTTGAAATCTAGCACATAAACATGTAGCAAACATAATATCAGGTCTACTAGCTGTTAAGTATAAAAGAGATCCAACCATGCCCCTATAGCTTGTCATGTCCACCTTCTTTTCCTTTGCATTCAGTTCAAGCTTAGTGGCAGTGGCCATGGGTGTTTTTGCAGAAGAGCAATCTGCTAAATCAAACCTTTTTAAAAGATCATAAGTGTATTTTGTTTGACTTATAACAATTCCCTCATTCACTTGTTTAACTTGTAACCCAAGAAAATAAGTTAATTCACCCATCATACTCATTTCATATCATATCTACTTTGCATGAGTTTGGAAAACCTCTTGCAAAGTTTCTCATCTGTAGACCCAAATATTATATCATCTACATAAATTTGGACAAGTATCATAGAGCCATTGACATTTCTATAAAAGAGAGTTTTATCAATAGTACCTCGAATGAAGTGATTCTCTATAAGAAACTCCGAGAGTGTGTCATACCACGCTCTAGGTGCTTGCTTCAGGCCATAGAGTGCTTTGAGTAGAAAGAACACATATTCTGGAAAGTCTGGATCTTCAAAACCAGGCGGTTGACTAACATACACCTCCTCCTCCAGAATACCATTCAGAAATGCACTCTTGACATCCATTTGATAGACTTTGAAATTGGCATGTGCTGCATAGGCCAGGAAGATCCTTATTGCTTCTAACCTTGCCACTGGTGCAAAGGTTTCTTCAAAATCAATTCCTTCCTCTTGACAGTAGCCTTTAGCAACTAATCTAGCTTTATTCCTTGTGACTATGCCATTCTCATCCATCTTATTCTTGAATACCCACTTAGTGCCAATCACTGATTTGTCTTTAGGTTTGGGTACAAGTTTCCATACTTCATTTCTTTCAAATTGGTTTAGCTCTTCTTGTATTGCTAAAACCCAGTCTGGATCCAGAAGAGCATGTTCAATTCTCTTAGGTTCCTCTTTGGATAGAAAACTGCTATATAAGCATTCTTCTTGAGTAGCTCTTCTGGTTTGGACCTTTGCATTAGGATCTCCAACGATAAGCTCAAATGGATGATCCCTGGTCCATTTTCTCTGTGGTGGTAAGTTTGACCTTGATGAAGGGGCTTCATTTTCTCTGTGTTGATCATTGTGGCTTGTTGTTGAGTTTTGACTATGAGAAACTCCCCCTGAGTGTATGGCCCTCGAGATTGATGGAGTTCTTGCAGATTCATCAACAGATGCTTCTCTTTGATTTTCTATAGATGCTTCAAATTGATTTCCAACTGATGGTGTAAGTTGCTCTTCAACAGGTGGTTCATTCTGCACTTCAACTGATGATCCTTGTCTGTTTCTCACACCATTTGATCTCCATTCTTCATCATCATCTTCACTTTCTTCACCACTTCTCTCATTCTCAAATGAGAGAGACTCATGAAAACCTTCATCTACTAGACCAGATATTTTCTTGTCATCAAAGACAACATGTATAGACTCCATTACAATGTTTAGTCTTAGGTTGTAGACTCTGTAGGATTTTCCAGCTGAGTATCCAACAAAGATAGCTTCATCTGCCTTTGAATCAAATTTTCCAAGATGCTCACCATGATTTTTCAGTACAAAGCATTTGCATCCAAAGACATGCAGAAAGTTGATTGTTGGTTTCTTGCCTTTGAAAAGTTGATAAGGTGTCATGCCTTTTGCTTGATTGACCAAAGAAATATTCTGAGTGTAGCATGCAGTGTTTATAGCTTCTGCCCAGAAGTATGTTGGTAGCTTAGACTCTTCAAGCATTGTTCTTGCAGCTTCAATTAGAGTTATGTTCTTTCTTTCTACTACACCATTTTGTTGAGGAGTTCTTGGTGCAGAGAATTCTTGGATAATTCCTTCTTCTTCACAAAACTCTCTTATTACAGAATTCTTGAACTCAGTTCCATTGTCACTTCTGATTTTCCTAACTTTGAGTAAAGGATTGTTGTTCACTATCTTGATGTGATTTATAATGACTTCACATGCCTTATCCTTAGAGTGTAGAAAGAATGTCCAAGAGAATTTTGAGAAATCATCAATAATCACAAGACAGTATTTCTTCTTTGAGATTGACAACACATTGACTGGTCCAAAGAGATCCATGTGAAGTAGTTGCAAGGGTTGATCAATTGATGACATTGACTTTGATTTGAACGAGGCCTTCTTCTGTTTCCCTTTCTGGCATGCATCACACAATCCATCCTTGGAGTAATCCAATTTTGGAATACCTCTAACCAAATCCTTCTTTACCAACTCATTCATTGCTTTAAAACTCAAATGTGACAGTCTTTTGTGCTAAATCCAACCTTCATCTACACTTGCCTTGCTGAGAAGACATGTAGTCATGTTTGCATTTGTTGAATTGAAGTCAGCAATGTACACATTTCCTCTTCTATCTCCTGTCAACACTACCTTGTTGTCACTTTTCTTGAAAATGACACAAGCTTCAGATGTGAACCATACGTTCTGGCCTTTATCACACAGTTGACTAACACTTAGCAAGTTATGCTTAAGTCCATCAACCAGTGCTACTTCTTCAATGACAACATTCTTTTGTGAAATCAAGCCATATCCTCTAGTATATCCTTTGCTGTTGTCTCCAAAGGTAATGCTAGGGCCAGCTCTCTCCTCAAACTTAGTGAGCAGGGTAGAATCTCCAGTCATGTGCCTAGAACAACCACTATCCAGGTACCAAAGATTCTTTCTGTGTCCCTGCACACATCAAAATCAAATCAAGTTGATTTTGGTACCCAATTTTTTTTGGGTCCTGCCTTGTTAGCCTTTTTCTAATTTTTCAAGCCCTTACTACCCAGGGTATCTGATTGAGTTAAATCAACCTTAACTCTTGGTGTAGGTTTCTGAAAAATAGGCTGTTTCACTTGCTCACATGCATTAAAACTAGGTGTATAATTAGGCATAGTCTGTGCATACATGTTATTCATCATCCATGGCAACTGGGGCATATTAAAAGCATTGTAATATGGATTATGCATGAATGGCATGTTAGCATAATGACTAGATGCATGATCAGGCAGGACAAACATGTTTGGCATAACATTCATAGCAGGCATAGGTACTGACTTAGGCATACTAGGCACAGAAGCATTCTTAACAGATTTACAGTTGACAAATAAATGATTAACATTACCACAGTTCACACATTCCTTTCGAGGAGCATATTTATCACGTGTGTAATTACTATGTTTGTTAATTCCTACCTTGCCATTTCTATTCTTCTTATTAGCCTAAGCCTTAGGTTCAGTCTTTTCTAACTTATCCTTCAATTTCTTGATTGACAAGTTGCCTATGTTTCTTTGTTCAACTGACTTGGTTTTGCTACACTCTCCATTAACAAAGTTCTTATTGACAGGCCCGTACTTCTTATTCAATTTAGTTAAAGTTGCTTTGCTAACATGCATAAGTCTTAAAGAACATTCTTTTTCGACTAAATCATTGTCTGAAGCAACTTCCCTATCAACATCTAACTTAACTTCTGATAATTTATGAAAAGAATCAACTCCTTGTATACTATAAATTTCTTCAGTTTTAGCCTTTGATCCCTTCCACTTGGCAATTAAGTCTTGTTCCTCTTTTAACTGTTTTATTAAACACTCTTCTCTTTTCAGAGCCTCAAGTAACTCATTCTTAGCATCCTGGCATTCTCTTTTCATTGTTTCAAAATCAATTAGTTGAGTTTCTAACAGAGTATTCCTATCACCTATCTTAGCATTAAGATCTTTAATCTTTTTGTTCTCCTTGTTAAGCGATTTTAATGTGACATGCATGTTATACAATTCATTAGACATTTCATTAACAACATTATCACATTCATCTTTGGAAAGCTCAGTCAGATTTATAGAATATACCCGGTTACTTGCTGAACTAGCCTCTTCATCATTTTCATTTGCCATAAGTGCAAGGTTGACAAACTCTTCCTCTGCATCTGAGTCTCCTCCAGCTGCCCAATCTTCATCTCTAGATACGAATGCTCTCTCCTTTTGCTTGAGAAGGTCAAATTATTTCTTTTTGTAATCGACAGTCTCAAACTGTTTCTTTTCATTCTCAGATTTCGATTTTTTGCATTCATTTGCAAAGTGACCAGTAATTCCACAGCTATAGCATTTGATCTTTGATCTTTCAACCACATCCTTGTTCGGTTGATAGCTTTTCTTGAATTGTCCGGCTCCTGCTGGATTCTTCTTGAATCTTAGCTTCGAATATCTCTTTGATAGAAATGCCAAATAATCATCTAGATCTTCAGATTCATCCTCACTCAGTGCATCAAGTTCTTTAATCATCTTGCTTTTGCCCTTGCTAGCTCCACCTTCACAAGTTCTTTGACTTAGTGTGGCTTCCACATTCTTCATCTTCTCTCCATCTTGGTTGGTTGGAATATTGGCCACCAAAGCTACATTTCCACCTTTCTTCTCGTTCTTCTCAACTTCTTCATCCTGTTGCAACTCGAGCTCATAGGTCTTCAGAATTCCATACAGTCTCTCAAGTGTAAAATCTTTGTAGTCTTGAGAGTTTCTCAACGAGACTGTAACTGGCTTCCATTCCTTAGGAAGAGATTTCAGAAATTTTAAGTTAGAGTCTTTGACTTCATATGTTCTCTCATACAACTTTAGGCCATTCAGTAGTTTCTGAAATCTACTGAATATTTCTGTTAAATTTTCACCAAAATTATGATGGAAGTGTTCATACTGTTGTATGAGGAGTTGCATCTTGTTCTCTCTAACTTGCTCAGTCCTTTCACAGAGTGTTCGTATAGTGTCCCACACTTGCTTGGCAGTGGTACAGTTGATGACATTGTCGAACATGTCTTGATCAATACCATTGAACAGTATGTTCATGGTTTTCTTGTCCTTCTGGACTTCTTCTTTGTCTACCTCTGTGAATTCTGCTGGTGGTTTGGGAATAGGCCTTCCAGCAGCTGCAATTCCAGCTGCTTCTCCAACTGCAGTGTTGGCCTTCATAGGAATATGAGGACCTCTCTCTATATAGTTTACGTAACCTTCATCAATGGATAAGAGATGTAAATGCATTTTTACTTTCCAGTGAAAGTAATTATCTTTGTCAAGGACTGGTATTTTCATGCCTGTATCCTTAAATCCCATGGTGGTGATCTTTAAACTTCTTGTATGTTAGAAGCTTGCTCTGATACCAATTGTTAGGTCCCGAAGTATCGTAGAAGGGGGGGTTGAATACGATACTACCAAAGTATTTCGATTTTCAAGATTTTTGCGGATAATAATTTTTCGGATCTTGAAATCAAGATAATGAAACACAATTCCAGGAATATATCTTTATTGATAATAAACCCGAAGGGGTGTTACAACTTCTAATCCAATGGATTAGCTTCAAAACCAGAACACTCCTAAGGATAGTTTAGGCACGAGGACCTTCTATCTGACACTTCCTGAAAGCGGGCTAAGCCGTCTTTCCTACTAGATGGACTGTCTGGCAGCTGACACAGAGAGGATATAAGAGAGAGAAGAGAGAGTTGTGTGTTGAGGTGTGTTTTGAAATGAAATACAGCATGCCTATTTATAGATTTTAGAAAGTCACTATGCTGTACTATTCCAACAACCCCCGTGGGCCCCTCCAGTCACTTTTTGAATAGTAGCCGCCATATGAATAGTAGCCACTTTTTGAATAGTAGCCGCCATATGAATAGTAGCCGTCATATGAATAGTAGCCGTGAATAGCATTACTATTTTTGGCTGCTTCTTTTGGGCTTCTCTCTTTTGTTTCAAATATTCTGCTGAATTAATTCTTCTCGGAAAATAGTTCAAGTACCAGATTAATTTAATTATTTATTATAAATAATTAATTAATCTGTTACTTAGTTAATTTTCAGAGTAAATTAATTTTTGACAATACCTTGAGATATTATGTTTGTCCTTGATCGTCAATAGGCTTTGGCAATTCTTTCTGTGAATTAATGTGTTGATCCTTCTCGTATGTGCTGACACTTAGTGCACTGGTCTGGTTCATAAGTGACTAGCACTGATCTTGATCTTCACACCTTCGCTATATTCCAATTGATTAGCCTGCAGCAGTATCTTCAATAAATACATGGAATCTTTTGGTCCTTCAACTGAATCATCTGTACATCTTATTCTGTCACTGAGGCTTGATCATGTTAATGAACTTCTTTCAGCGACTTGATCCTTGTTGGTGCCTGTTCTTCAAATTTCACAATCCCTGTATTTAATATTATTTATCTTTTATCCTAGTTGAGTTATATATGTCCTTTATTACATATTAAATTACAATATGCTTTACATATATTTCATGCACAAGAAAGAAGAAACTGCATCAATCTTAACAGAGCATGTCAGACAACTGGACAAAGGATCTAAGCATACAGTGAAAATCATAAGGAGTGATAATGGCACTGAGTTCAAGAATGAAGTCATGGAAGAGTTTTGTAAAGAAAATGGAATAAAGCAAGAATTCTCTGCAGCTGGAACTCCACAACAAAATGGAGTAGTAGAGAGAAAGAACGGGACTCTCATAGAAGCTGCAAGGACCATGCTTGATGAAGCAAAGCTGCCAACTTACTTCTGGGCTGAAGCTGTGCAAGCTGCTTGTTTCACACAGAATGCTACACTCATAAATAAGCAGGGTAAAACACCATATGAGATGGTGAAAAATAAGAAGCCGAACCTGAAGTACTTTCATGTGTTTGGATGTAAATGTTTTGTTCTTAAGACTCATCCAGAACAGCTTTCCAAATTTGATTTAAAAGTTGATGAAGGAATCTTTGTTGGATACCCACTATCGACAAAAGCATTCAGAGTCTATAATATGAGAACAAAAGTGGTCATGGAATCTATCCATGTGTCTTTTGATGATAAAAAGATAACAGGACTTGAAGATTTTGATGAACATGACCGGTTGAGATTTGAGAATGAAGAAATAAATGCTGATCTACAAAATTCTGATACCCTTTCAGACTCTATTGTTCAATCTATACCAGTAGATCAGACAGCAGCACATGTTGAGGGGGAGCAAGTGAACGATGAAAATGAACCCCAATCAAGTGAAGAAACATCAAAGAATGCATCTACTGCTAATGATGCATTAAACTATGATTCATCAGACTCTGAAAGCAACAGCTCAGAGGGAGGAAACAATGATTTTGGATCTACTAGTCACCACACGCAACACAATTATGAACTTGGGGAATCATCAAGATCAAATCTGCCAAGACAGAGGGTATGGAGTAAAGCGCATCCCTTTGAACAGATCATTGGTGAACCGGACAAGGGTGTACAGACTAGAAGAGCAACACAGAATGAATGCAATTTCGCAGGATTTTTATCTCAAATTGAACCTAAAAAGGTTGATGAAGCTCTTGATGATCCAGATTGGGTAACTGCGATGCAGGAAGAACTCAATCAGTTCGAAAGGCAGAAAGTATGGAAGCTGGTGCCAAGACCAAAAGATAAATCTATAATTGGCACTAGATGGGTGTTTAGAAATAAACTGGATGAAAATGGTATTGTTACGAGGAACAAGGCTCGATTGGTAGCAAAGGGTTACTATCAAGAAGAGGGAATTGATTATGATAAAACCTATGCTCCAGTTGTAAGGCTTGAAGCAATCAGGATGTTCTTAGCATTTGCTGCACACTCCAACTTTAAGGTTTTTCACATGGATGTAAAGAGTGCATTTTTGAACGGAGATCTAGAGGAAGAAGTCTATGTTGAACAACCCCCTGGGTTCGAAGACAAGGAATTTGAAGGTTTTGTGTACTTTCTCTTCAAAGCTCTCTATGGTCTCAAGCAAGCCCCTCGAACATGGTATGATACTCTCTCCAAGTTCTTACTTGAAAATGGTTTTACAAGAGATATCATCGAAAAAACTCTCTTTCATAAAAAGCCTAAAAATGATATAATTCTGGTGCAAGTATATGTGGATGATATAATATTTGGTTCTACTAATGATTTGCTATGCAAGAGATTTGCTAAGCTAATGCAGAGTAGGTACGAGATGAGCATGATGGGTGAGTTGTCCTTCTTCCTTGGACTTCAAGTTGTTCAGAAGCCTGATGGTATTTTCATCTGCCAATCAAAATACATAAATGATCTTCTGAAGAAGTATGGGATGGAAGAAGCAGCTACTGCTAAGACCCCGATGCCAACTGCAGTCAAGCTTGATGAAGATAAATCTGGTAAGTCAGTTGACATCACGAAGTATCGAGGTATGATCGGCTCTCTCTTGTACTTAACTGCTAGTAGACCAGATATTATGTTCGCAACTTGTCTATGTGCTAGATTCTAGGTTAATCCTAAAGAGTCACATCTTATAGCTGTTAAACGTATTTTCAGATACCTTAAGGGAACCCCCAATCTTGGGATTTGGTACCCTAAAGGAACATGTTTTGACCTAGTTGGCTATACAGATTCTGACTTCGCAGGTTGTAAGATTGATCGAAAAAGTACTTTTGGAAGCTGTCAGTTTCTAGGAAGAAGGTTGGTATCTTAGTACAGCAAGAAGCAACACTCAGTATCTACCTCGACAGCCGAAGCAGAATACATTGCGGCAGGTAGCTGTTGTGCTCAGATCCTGTGGATGAGAAATTAACTTCAGGACTATGGACTCATGTTGGACAAAATTCCAATTCTATGCGACAACACGAGTGCCATTGCCATTGCCAACAATCCATTTCAACACACCAGGACTAAGCACATTGATATCATGTATCATTTCTTACGAGAGCATGTCATGAATGGAACTGTGGTATTATATTTTGTTCCCACAGATCAACAAATTGCAAACATCTTTACTAAACCACTGGATGAATCCACTTTCTCTAGGTTAGTTGGTGAACTTGGGATGTTAAATCTGTCTAATTAATTTTGGATAATCAATAACTACAATTTGTTATAAGTTCACATGTATTTTAAATGTCCATATGTTTAGAACTTGTGAATTTATTTGCATTCAGTCCTCATATTATAGTTATCTCTATATTAATTACCACGTTTATAAATGCTATATTTCATGGTAATTAGTTAATAAATAATTGAGTTAATTGTAGCATAATTAAATAAATATTTTATTGACATATATCAATTAATGATATTTTGTTAATTTTATGTCTATTTAATTGTGAGTTTATCTGATTATTGTGGATTAATTCTTGATTTACTGTACATTGTGATTATTTTTAAATCCATAATAATTAGAAGTATTAAATATGTGTATGTGTATAGGCTGATACGTTTCGGCGATAAGATGTTTTTTCGGCCGACAGGTTTCGGTGATAAGATGTTTTTTCGGCTAATTAGGTAGTTAGGTGAGAAATTATTGAGCGGTGTTATTTTTCAAACATAACCTGTAACTATTACACCTAACCCACTATTACTTGAAACCTTATAAATGATGAGTTTTTGTTTGTGTTTAACATCATCATTTTTCAGATATACAGAGCATATACACACAATTGCTGAATATTTCGAGCTTTGATCGGGAAGATCTCTCAATCTAGCTGGTGGTTTTTAGATCGGATTTCATATTCTTGCTTTATACATCATCCTTTATAAAAACTAACCCTTGTTTTTGAATTTCCTCAAAGTTTTGAAAATGGCATTGCAGGGAAGCTTTTTAATTGCTAAAATTAATCCTATTTCCATTCAGCAAATCGAAACCATTCAGGATGAGCAATTTCGGGCTTGGACACAATTTCTGAATGAACATTCATTAATCCGCTATGATTTATTTACACAGGTGCAGCTTAACCATGATGCATTGCGTGAACTATATTGCAGTGCGGTTAACACTTCTGGACAGGACGGGTGTGAATTCACATATCGACTATTTGGTAGGTCGATTAGGGTCACTGAACGAGATGTTAATCGAATTCTTCATTTTCCTATGGAAAATCTCGTTTCTGATCCTACCCCTGAAGAGATTGAAATGTTTTTTCATTTTATAAGGTACCAAGATGGCAATTTCAATACTAGTACTCTTTCAAGAATGTTTCTAACCCAGTATTGGAATTTCTTCTTTCACACTCTTAACCATGTTTTTTCCTCAAATAGAACAAATCAAGATCGAATACCTGAATTTATTCAAATAATAGGGTATGCGGTCGCCAATAATTTGAGGATTAATTTTTGAAAAATAGTGCTTGGTCAAATCATTTTAAAAATGAAACGCTTGGGAATAAGAGATGTTCAGACTCAAAATGTCAAATGTCTATATCCAAGGTTTCTACAGTTAATATTAAATGATTTTTTGAATGATGAAGACAGGGTACGCTTGGAAAATGGTCAAAAGGTGGAATGTTCTTCCATGAAGACGAATGTAATTAATTACATAAGCAAAAAGAAATAAACGGATGTGCATACAGTCCTAACTGAATATCTAAAGACTGTCCCACTTCTGTTGTTACCACGACCAGTGAGAGCAGGTATACGACAAGGTATGTTAGATATAATTGATGTGATTTAATGTTAGTGTTTAAGTGTTACAGGGAAAAAGAGTTTAACTTGTTAATGAAAGCAGTCGTAGCAGAGTTTGAGTATACGCTGATAGCTGGAAGCGCAAACGCTGACAGAAGGAAACGCAAACACTGCTGGCTGACAGAAGGAAGCGCAAACACTGCTGGCTAGGAGCTCAACAGAGTTTGTTAAAGTCTGTCTACTGGAAGCGTCTACAAGTCAACAGAGATTGAAGATTAATTTAAGATAAATATGGAAGCAATATCTTTGAAGATTGGATAGCTGTCAAAGAGATTGAGTTGACTTAGGAGACGTGTAGCAATCGTAATTGATATCAATTGTATAGCTTAATTATAGGAGAATCAATTAATGATTATACGTAGCTGTATATCTTATAAATACAGTTAGGTTAACCCTAGAAGGGTAATCATCGTGAACGAATATCATTGATTGTAACCTAAGCAGCTCTCTGTGATATTTTACATCACTGAGAGAGGAATTATTAATTCCAAATAGTTTTTAAGTACTAAAACGTGTGTTCTTGTTATTCTCTCATACAATACTTGATTATATATTGTGTATTTGACCTAACAAGTGGTATCAGAGCAAATCTGTTACTTTATTACAGTTTTAGATCCAAACACAATTGTAATCAATGGCAGAGATACCTCCTCCATCAGGTTCTGAGAAAGCTCCTACTACTGTTAGTAGGTATGAGACGATTAGGGTTCCTATACTTAAGCCATCAGAGTATGCAATCTGGAAGGTGAAGATGACCATGTTTCTGGAGGCTACAGATCCAGAATATCTTAACAGAATTTATGAAGGTCCTCATAAACCTACAAAGTTAACTGCTGCTGTTGCTGGTGAGGAATCAAAAGTGATTCCAAAGGAAAAGAAAGATCTAACTGCTGAGGATCTTTCATCTATTGCTAAGGATGCAAAAGTAAGGCATTTACTTCACAGTGCTTTAGACAATGTTATGTCAAACAAGGTGATTAACTGCACAACTACAAAAGAAATTTGGGATGCACTTGAGGTTAGATGTCAGGGAACTGCTGCTATCAAGAAGAATAGAAGGAACATACTCACACAGGAGTATGAGCATTTTGAGGCAAAGTCTGAAGAAACCATGACAGAAACATTTGACAGATTCTGTAAACTGCTCAATGATCTGTCATTGGTTAACAAAGAGTATGATTTAGAAGACTCAAACCTCAAGTTTCTTCTCTCTCTACCTGAAAAGTGGGATGTGAAAGCAACCACTATAAGAGATAACTATGATCTTGCTGATACTGAGATTGATGAAATCTATGGTCTGCTCAAAACTCATGAGTTAGAAATGGAGCAGAGAAACAGGAGATCAAGCAAGAAGTCAAAGTCTGTTGCTCTGAAAGTTGAAGAAAAATCTTCAAAGAAAGAAGCATCAAGGAAGAAGGCAAAAGGAAAAGCCTTGGTCATTCATTCAGAAAGTGAGTCATCAAACACTGATGTTGACTCAAACACAGATGAATCATCTGATTCTGAAGATGATGAAGAGATGATGCAAATGGCTGCATTGATGGTAAAGACCTTCAAGAAGATGGGATTCATGAACTTCAAGAAGGGAAAGAGATTCTCCAAGAATTACTCAAAGTCTGATAGGAAAAATTTCAGCAAATCTGAGGGAAAGGACTCCAAATCTAGGAAGAAAGATAAGTCTGAGATTCAATGCTACAAGTGTAAGGAGATGGGTCACTATGCTCCTGAGTGCAAGAAGGGTAAAACTGAAAAGGCACTCTACACCAAAGGCAGAGACTGGGCAGACACCTCAGATTCAGATGAGGAGGTGAACTATGCACTCAAGGCCTCTACTCAGAATGAAGACTCTGAACTTAAGGTACCCCCAACTACCTATGCTTATAATACTGATAATATAACTGAACTGAGAATTTATCTTAAAGCTTTACATATCAGTTATAGGGATCAGACTTTAGAGAATGAGAGAATCAAGAATGAGTGTTCTCAACTCAAAGAAAGAAATAAACTTGTTGAAGAACAACTTGAAAACATGAATAAAATTCAGAAAGAAAGAGATGATGTTGTTTTTCTAGAACAGGAGTTGCTAGGTAAGTACAAGCAACTGGAATCTGAATTGGAGGATGCAAAGAACATTATTAAAACATGGACTGATTCTGGAAAAGATACTCATGAGGTTTTTCAAGCTGACACTGTTGGTTTAGGGTACTGTGAGGAAGATGAGCTTAGATTTCTAAATCATGTGAAAGTTAGGCAAACTCTTCCAACTAGAAAATTTGTTCATGGTACAGTTAAAACTGAACATGGAGCTGTTGAAAATGAGCCAGTAAAAACCTGTGCCAAACAGGTTAACATTAGTTCAATGATAGATAAACAACTTAATCAAAAGCTTAAAGAAATAAAATCTGTCAATAAACAGAAAATGCCTAGGAAAAACAGAAATGGAAAGGTAGGCATTACATCAGGAAATAGGTCAATGCTTGCTACATTTGCACCTAGAAAAACTTGTCATAACTGTGGTAGCACTAATCATCTTGCTAGTTTCTGCAGGAAGAACAAAGACATTAATTCTTTACCCTCCAAATCTGGAGTGAAAAAGAATAATGTCAAACTTAGACCACAAACTCTGTGCAAACATTGTGGAAGTACTTGCACTCAATTTATACTTGCAAGAATTATCATGCTATTTATCATAATTACTATGAACTGAAACCTAATTTGAAATGGGTTAAAGTTAATTCTGCAGGTGCTAAGACTGAAAATGTTAGTTTAAACTCTGATAATGACAAATCCGCTGCAAAAGCTAACAGATTCAATAAAGCAAAAGGATTCAAGCAAGTCTGGATCCTTAAAACTAACAATAAGTGATTGTTTGTGATTGTAGGGCACCAGGGAAAGTACCCTAGTCGTGGACAGTGGATGTTCAGGACACATGACTGGAAATAAAGCCCTGCTATCAGAGTATGTGGAGAAGGCTGGCCAAAAGGTTTCCTATGGAGATGGCAACGTAGGACATACTCTGGGATATGGCAATATTAATCTTGGAAGTGTCATCATCACAAATGTAGCTCTGGTTCCAGGACTCAAGCATGATCTGTTATCTGTGAGTCAAATCTGTGACAGAGGATATCATGTAGATTTTCAGCCTGAATACTGTCAAGTCATCAGTAAATCTACAGGGAAAGTTGCTCTAATTGGAAACAGACACAATAATATCTATGAAATAAAATTGTCAACAAACTTTGATGGCAAAGCAGTGTGTTTGTCAACAAGGATGTCCAGTGAAGAGAGTTGGAAGTGGCATAAGAAACTCTCTCATTTAAATCTAAACAACATCAATGAGCTAATAAAGAATGATCTTGTGAGAGGACTGCCAAAGTCTTTGTTGAATGCAGATGGCTTGTGTGATTCTTGTCAAAAGGCCAAACAGAGAAAAGCCGCTTTTAAAAGCAAGTCTAAGTCTTCAATTGTTGATCCTTATCATCTTCTACATGTTGATCTTTTTGGACCAGTGAATGTTATGTCTCTTGGAAAGAAGAAATATGCTCTAGTCATTGTTGATGAATACACCAGATACACTTGGGTGTATTTTCTAGCAAAGAAGGATGAAACTGCATTAACTCTGGCAGAACATATAATGTAGTTGGACAAAGGGTCAAAGAATCAAGTGAAGATTATCAGAAGTGATAATGGAACTGAATTCAGGAATTCAACAATGGAAGAATTTTGCAAGAACAAAGGAATTAAACAAGAGTTTTCTGCACCTGGCACTCCACAACAGAATGGTGTAGTTGAAAGGAAGAACAGAACCTTGATAGAAGCTGCCAGAACTATGCTTGATGAAGCAAAATTACCAACCTATTTCTGGGCAGAAGCTGTTCAAACTGCTTTTTTTACTCAGAATGCCACTCTGATCAATAAGCATGGAAAAACACCATATGAAATGGTGAGAGAAAAGAAGCCAAACCTGAAATATTTTCATATTTTTGGGTGCAAATGCTTTGTGCTGAAAACTCATCCTGAACAGTTGACCAAATTTGATCTGAAGGCAGATGAAGGAATTTTTGTTGGCTATCCACTGTCAACTAAGGCATTCAGAGTTTATAATCTGAGAACCAGAGTGATCATGGAATCTATTCATGTGTCTTTTGATGACAAGAAAATAACTGGACTTGAAGATGTCGATGACCATGATCAACTACATTTTGAAAATGAAGATCTAATCTCTGACGAAATAAACTCTGACGGAACAATTCCAACAGACTCTGTTGATACAAACTCTGAACCTCTACTGGTAAACACAGAAGAAATTGTTCAACCAGAACAAAGGAGAGAACCAGTTGAGGGGGAGTATGAAGAATCAAACTCTGATGATTCACATTCTGAAAGTGAATCACATGAAAAATCTGGATCAATCTCTGATGATTCACATTCTGAGCAGTCACATTCAGGGGGAGCCTCAGAGAATGAAGAAAGACACCAAGGAAATCAGGAGAACATGGATCGAGGGGGAGGATCAAACTCTGAGAGAAGTCATTTGCCTTCAGCTAGGAAATGGACCAAATCTCATACACCTGATTTGATTATTGGTGATCCAGATGCAAGAGTTAGGACAAGAAGTGCAACAACAAATGAATGTCTGTTTCATGCATTCTTGTCACAAACTGAACCGAAGAAAGTTGAAGAAGCTCTTAAAGATGCTGACTGGATAACAGCAATGCAAGAAGAGTTAAATGAATTTGAGAGAAATGAAGTGTGGACACTAGTACCAAGACCCAAGAATAGGTCTATTGTTGGTACTAAGTGGGTTTTCAGAAACAAAACTGATAGTGAAGGGGTTGTTACAAGAAACAAAGCCAGACTTGTGGCAAAAGGCTATTCACAACAAGAGGGAATAGATTATGATGATACTTTTGCTCCAGTTGCAAGGTTGGAGGCAATAAGAATGTTTATTGCTTATGCTTCTCACAAGAAATTCAAGGTTTTTCAGATGGATGTGAAAAGTGCTTTTCTGAATGGAAAACTTGAAGAAGAAGTATTTGTTGAACAACCACCTGGTTTTGTAGATCCAAAATATCCAGACCATGTCTACAGGCTAGACAAGGCACTCTATGGACTTAAGCAGGCACCAAGAGCATGGTACGAAACTCTGGCTCAATTTCTTTTAGAAAGTGGATTCAACAGAGGTACAATTGACAAAACTCTGTTTTATTTCAAATCTGGAAGTGACTTGCTTTTAGTTCAGATATATGTTGATGACATTATTTTTGGATCTACTAATGATAAACTCTGTAAGAAGTTTGCCAAGCTCATGCAGTCCAGGTATCAAATGAGTATGATGAGAGAGCTTAGTTATTTTCTAGGCTTACAGGTGAAGCAAACAGATGATGGTATTTTTATCAATCAAGCAAAATATACCAGAAATCTTCTCAAGAAGTTTGGCATGCTTCACTGTTCATCTGCAACAACTCCCATGGCAACTGCAACTAAATTGGACAAAGATACAGGGTCATCAGTAGACATGACAAGCTACAGAGGAATGATTGGCTCTCTACTCTATTTAACAGCAAGTAGACCTGATATCATGTATGCAACATGTCTGTGTGCAAGGTTTCAGGCAGATCCAAGAGAACCACATCTAACAGCTGTGAAGAGGATTTTTAAGTATCTCAAGGGCACCATAACTCTAGGGCTGTGGTATCCAAGAGAATCAGATTTCAACCTACTTGGCTACTCTGATGCAGACTTTGCAGGCTGCAAAATTGACAGAAAAAGCACAAGTGGAAGTTGTCAATTTCTTGGTGACAGACTTGTTTCTTGGTACAGCAAGAAACAGAAATCAATATCCACATCTACAGCTGAAGCAGAGTATATTGATGCTGGTAGCTGTTGTGCACAGATACTATCGATAAAGAATCAATTGCTGGATTATGGATTGAGGTATAGCAAAATACCTATTTTCTGTGATAATCAAAGTGCTATTGCAATGACAGGTAATCCAGTACAACACTCAATGACCAAGCACATCAGCATAAGGTATCACTTTATCAGAGAGCATGTAGAGGAAGGCAACATTGAGCTCCACTTTTTGTCTATAGAACAACAACTTGCAGATGTCTTCACCAAGCCTTTGAGTGAAGCAACATTTACAAGGCTGGTCAATGAACTAGGAATGGTCTCTGGTTTTGACTAAAAATGTTGGTTAGACTCAAAATTTTTCTTATAAAATGTGTTGCTCATTTTTCTGTGAATTGTTAAGTGCTATGTGAACTTTGTTGCTTAAACTCTGTTATGCATACTGTGTTAACATGTTTTTGTTTAAACACTGTTAAACTCTGTCAGCATGTCTGTCTGTCATACACTGTTAACATGTTTGATAAACTCTGTGTATTCTGGATTGACTATTGTCTTGATGAAAACACCAATGAAGAAATATGTATGAAGCATGATTCTCAGTGATTAAATCAAGACTCTTTCTGAGTCACTGTGATCTAATCAGAAATTGTGCAGTAAATTAACACAGCATGATACTGTTTCATATTTATAGCATCTCTTAGTTTATTTGATCCTAAACTCTGAGTCTATGAACACTATGTGCATTGCCTCTCATAAATAACTTCTGATATTGATGAACTCTAAACTCTGATAGTGACACTCTGTTCCCAAGACGTATACATGGTTCTTGATGATTCCTGTTTGTACTTGTGACAATTACAAAACTTGAGGAGTGTCATTGTTGATTTTGGTGAGTTCAATTCATGTCTGCACCCTGTGAGAATTTGAGCCAAATAAATGATTGATACATTTTATATCAATCAAATTTTATTGTTGTGTGATGTTCATCAGTCAGTATGTTGCTCTAGAACTTGTTTTAAACCATTTTGAGACTACATGATATGTGTGTGCATGAAAATGATAAAGGCACTAGGATTCACCACATTTCTCCAAACACTGTTCATAAATTCCACCCTTAGAAAACCCCTTTGAGCCTTAATAACTGCTTCGTTTCAATTCTGATATAGCAATTTGTATATTGAAGAGCAAACGGGTGAGATTTTTTTTCTACAAAGAAAAGTTTACTCAGTGAATATATATACATAATAAAAAAAAATGTATATATGCTGATCATCTTGTACAAATATGTACTAACAGTGCAACTGAACACTTTGGTCTATTAAATTGTTCAGTTCGCCATTTATTCATTTAATCCATTTCTTCTCACCTGTTTGATTTTACTAAATTACAACCTTGAATAAAGTCCTTTTGATTTGTGCATATATGTACTCAAAGTAGTGTAGATTTGGTGGACAATCAAGCATATGGTAGTATCTGCTTTTACTGATTGAACTTGAGTGTAAACACTTCACCCAAACACTTGTGTGCTTTGAGAGTTTGTGAGTTTATCAAATCTTTGGCATGTTACTCACTGAATGATACTTTGATAACTATCTCTTGATCTTTTTGTCTATAAAGACTGTGTGCTTACTTGGATAATCATGGACATCAATGGGAATAGGGTTATTCAGATTTCTGTATTTAAGTAACTACAGAGTTTAGCATTCATCACATAATCAGTGTTTAATATGAGAGTTTGTGCATTCGGTGTTTATTGATTTACTTTATGGATTTTATGAAATATTAGATGCTCTAAAAATTGATTTGGTAACCTCTGCTTCACACACATATATTCACAACTGTGCAATTTTTGAAAGGGTTTCAATGATAAAGTTGGAAAATTAACAAGTGATATTGTGTGTTCCGTACTCTAAGGTAAATTTTCATTAACAGAATTTGAAAATTTTGGAGTAGATAGAGTGTTTGACAACTGTTAATGAGTGTAAATGTGGTAAAGTGTCTTGATAATAGGAAAGACATCGGTAATAATTGGTATTTTACTGCGCGTGATAAATTGATTCGCTGGATGATTGACATGTGTCCCACTCACCCATTATTGTTTCCCACTCACACATTACTCTAGGAACGGTTGAGTGTTTTAATGCACAAACGATTGGGTTTTAATTTTCAATTACAACTCTAATCATTTTTGTGTATATCGATTCATTTTCTTACTCTCACCTTCACATCCACTCATATTCACTTTACCCAACCACAGAGTTCTTTTGTGTTTTTCACTTCGACATTTTCAGAAACACCCTTCAAACACATCAATTTCACTGTCATTTCTTGCTCGTTTCTTGATCTAATGGCAACTAAACCTTTTACATCTCTTGGTCTTCATTTTGTTCCTAACAATTTTGCAGCTCTACTCGAGAATGACCGTGCTCCCGACGCGTTTCATCTTATACAGAATTTACTCCGTGACTCTGAGATTGGGCAAGCATTGATTGAACCAGCTGTTCTATCTGCATCTCAGATTGCTACTTTCTGGCAGAACTCAAAGTATGTGGCTGGAGGAGAGAATGGGACTCCGTCTATAATTTTCACTTATGATGAAGAAGAGTTTGTGATTACTCCACAGACTGTTAGAGAAACCATGGGGTTCGATGCTCACACCTCATATGCTGTTGTTTCGGAACAGAACTTGCGAGAAATGCTAATAGAGATTGGGTACATGGAATTTCTTGCAAAGTTGGGCAGTGTGAGAAGGCCAAATCTTCGTAAGGAATGGAACTTTTTCTTTGATTGCATCACAAGAACTTTCCAGAAGAAGGTCACCAACTGGGATGCCATTCCTATGGATAGTCTGTAAATTGGGTATTCTCTACTCTATGGCAGTAATTATGATTTTGGTCGATATGTGTTAATGAATTTAGGTGATAACTGTCAGAGTCTACTACAGTATACTTTGCTAGATTTTGTCAACTTTTATTCAATGCCTGTGTATCTGGATTAGTTATTGATGAAGCAGATGTGATTCAACATTTTAAAGTCAATAAGAGGATATTCTCTGATATGACTAATAAGGATGTTGGTAAAGACCTACCTACTTTTGTTTTGCCACTTGCCTTGCAAAACTTTCTCAACCAACCTCAAGATTCACAATCACCACACAATGAACAACAACAAACACAACCAGAACCACAACAAATGCCTGAACCACTGATCATACTGAAACTATACACTCTAACCCTATACCATCACCTGAGCCAACACCCACAAACATTGTACCTACTACATCACAACAACCACAACCTGAACCAATCATTGAACCAATAAACTCTGAGCCAGTCACTACTACTCAACCTCAACCAAAATCTAGATCAAAAAGGAAAAAACATACTGCACAGAATACAAGGCATTCAAAGGCTAAACAGACATCTAATGGAGCTGTTTATACCAGAAGGACTATTCAAAGAGCAAATAGGCCTTCATCACCACCAGTTGAGGACAGCTCTAGTGAAGAAGAAGAGGTGATTGAAGTGCCTCAAGTAAAAAAGAGGAGGTTGATTCTTATAGACTCTGATGATGAGCAAGTTATTGAAGCTCCAGAGGATATCTCTAAAAAGATTCCTGCTGTTGAGATAGAGGTTATCATAGAACCTACTGTAGAAGAAACAGATTTCAGAATTGATGAACCAGTAATTGCTGAGGTTCAGACTGATAAAGATGACGGAGATGCATTACCTGCAATGGAAGAGTTTGATGAAACTTTCATTCCATTTGCTTTTGAAGTTGAAGAATCTATTCCAACACCCATGGCTGCTACAAACTCTGTTGATACTGGTGTTGCAGATGAGCCTATTGTTGTGCTAGAAGACACAGAGGTTGCATCTCACACAGAGTTATTCTCTGATGCACATCATGTTTCTGATCATGGTGAGGAAATTGATCAACCAGCAAAGGTTGTTTCTTCAGAGCATGCACAAGGTGATAAAGGAAAACAAGTTGCTCAAGAAACAGTTGCTGACTTCAATGAAGAAATTGCCTCAGTTGCACATACTGATGAGTCAGATAGTGATTCTTTTGAAGACATGAGTACAGGAGCTGAAAATGACAAATTTCAAACTGATGGACAGAAAACAGGGGAGAAACCAGACTTTGCTAGACCTTCTGTTCAAGAAATTGATGATAATTATTTGACCAAACAAACTGCAGATTGGTACAAATCAGATTGTATTTTTCCTCCTGGCAGAGCAGCTACCTTTCTCAAGGAAAATTCTTCAAAGATTTCAAATCCTGATATTTTCACTTGTCTACAAGGAACAGTGATTCAAGTCAAGTCTTTAAATCACAGGTTTGATGACAATCAAAAAGCACTTATTGATCTCAGAACAGAGGTTGCTACTCATGAGGAGAAATCTCAAAGAGCAAATTCCAAACTATTTCAACAATTTTCCAAGGCTCAGGAGACACTTACTGAAAGATTGATTAAAGTTGAACAGAATCAGCTTTTGCTAACTGAAAAGGTTGACTCTATTGCAAACTCTCTTGAGTTAATCACCTCTATTCTGATTCCAGATGGTGATAATGTCAAAAAGGGGGAGAGAAATGCTAGAACTAAGTGCAAGCAAACTCAAACTCTGTCAAAGAAGGATCATCTGGATGAAGAAGGTGCAAATTCTGATAAGGGGTTAAGAACTGCAAATCCAAGACATGGACATGGAAGATCTACAAGATCAAAGTCAAGTTCAGTAACAAATACAAATCTTCAGAGTACTTCAAGACAAAAGGATTTGTCATTCATTGACAATCCACAAACAGATGAAGAGCTAGCTGCTAAGATTTTTCGTGAGTAAAATGCTGAGGCTACACTTGAAGATATACATGCTGAAGAAAAGCTGTTGCAAGAAGAACATTTGAAGGCATTGAAGTCTGGGAAAGGAAAGAAGATTGTCAAAGCTTCAAGGTCTACAAGGAAAGGAATTGTAATTAAAGAAAATTTATCTGGTATTCAAGAAGAGGAAGAAGAAGAAGAAGGAAAGTTGGTAAGAAAATCTTCTCTTGATGCAAAGTTAAAATTAAAAGGGGTGATGGGTGAAGAAGGCAAAGGTAAAAAGGCAGATACAACCTCTGTTGCTACACAAGTTGTAAGTGATTCTCTACAGATTCAAAGCAAACCTTTACTTGGGTTTTCTAGACCAAAGATTCCAGTTCAAGCACAAACAGAAGGGATTGGTGGTTATCAACATAGCATTGCTTGTTCAGGAAAGCCTCATGGCAGGAATACTTCTGGCTTGGGTTCAAGAAGAGATTTGAGAGTTAGTAACAGTCCAAGAGATCCCTCATCACTTATCTCTCTTGGTTCTGGTATTATTCAAGAGAATCTGGACAAATTGGAATCAGTTCAACTAGTTCACCAAAGGAGTTTAGATATTCATTTCTTGTTGTACTTTATGGCAGATGGAACAGTGTATAGAGTGAATGAAGATGCGATCAAACTCAAGCTGTTTGAAGAACTTCAGTATGTTTTGTATATATTCAAGGTCAGAAATCAACGGACAACACTTATTGCTAATTCCATAAGAGAATATATGCTGAGAGCTAAAGCCTTTACTGGATCAAAAACTACTGAAGAGTATGTGCCTAAATACAGAGATTGGAATTGGAACCTTGTTGAAATGAAGAAGGGGACTGCTAAGTTAAAGACTGATCTGGGTGTTACAGTTCTTGATTTTAATTCTCAATCAGAGGAAGTAAAATTTATAAGACTGGGAAATGAGATGAGGAGAAATAAAATCTACGATCTAAGAGCTGCTATCTATCAGACTGATGAAAGTGAGCCAGAGTTGAGAAAGATCAAGGAAGTCATGGAAAGAGAACTTGAAAATGCTGAGAGAAGACTGTTGATAGATTATCTCAAAACAACACCAGATCTTGAGGAGGTTAGGTAGACAGAATTTGTAAGTAATTTGAATTTTCTGTAGATTTTATTATGTCAAGATTAAAACTCTGGTTAAATGTTAAACACTGTGATTTTATTTGATTGTTTTGACATCATCAATTACTGTGAACTTGTACATTTTTCTAATGAACAAGTTGGGGGAGATTGTTAGATATAATTGATGTGATTTAATGTCAGTGTTTAAGTGTTACAGGGAAAAAGAGTTTAACTTGTTAATGAAAGCAGTCGTAGCAGAGTTTGAGTATACGCTGCTAGCTGGAAGCGCAAACGCTGATAGAAGGAAGCGCAAACACTGCTGGCTGACAGAAGGAAGCGCAAACACTGCTGGCTAGGAGCTCAACAGAGTTTGTTAAAGTCTATCTACTGGAAGCGTCTACAAGTCAACAGAGATTGAAGATTAATTTAAGATAAATATGGAAGCAATATCTTTGAAGATTGGATAGCTGTCAAAGAGATTGAGTTGACTTAGGAGACGTGTAGCAATCGTAATTGATATCAATTGTATAGCTTAATTATAGGAGAATCAATTAATGATTGTACGTAACTGTATATCTTATAAATACAGTTAGGTTAACCCTAGAAGGGTAATCATCGTGAACGAATATCATTGATTGTAACCTAAGCAGCTCTCTGTGATATTTTACATCACTGAGAGAGGAATTATTAATTCCAAACAGTTTTTAAGTACTAAAACGTGTGTTCTTGTTATTCTCTCATACAGTACTTGATTATATATTGTGTATTCGACCTAACAAGGTAATATTTCAATCCCTACTATTCCAACCTCTGTATTCCCTATTGTGTCACAGGAAATACAGTTTCTACAGCCCCTAGTGGCCATCTTACCCGACCAAGAGCAGGAAATCCCATCGACTCTAACACAGGTCGAAGAGCCCATTCTACAAATGCAAACACAAACACAACAAACTCCTACACCTCAATTGTCACTTAAACGACCAGTCATCCACATTATTGAGGGAGATAGTGCCTCAGCAGCACCACATAAGGAGTTAGTTACATCAGCCGCTCTACCTCATTCTAAACGAAGTAAACCTAATGAACCTGAGGTAACGGCAACTGTTAGTGAAACAATTCTTTCTTATCCAATGAGTGCAAATGTAAATGAGGTTGAATTGACGGGAGCAACTATCTTGAGTTCCATTTCACGGAACATAAGAGTGGTTGATGATCATTCTAAAGATCAAATGCCTGCAAAGGCATCCGAGGTGGAATTACCTACCTCAATAACTGCTGGTGAATCTTCCATTTTACGGAAAGTTCCATCGGTAGGAGGTTCTTTTATGAACCAAGTGTCTTCATAGACGTACGAGGGAAACTTTGGTTTTGTGCCATTTAATCGATTCAAGTTTAACCTCCCAGAGGGAAAATCTCTGGATCTCTTTCGAGATTTACCACTTTTTACCAATGGTCAGCAACTCGCTTCACGCGAGGACGGAAGCTCACAAACTTTCATTGCACCATCCGTGACCTCTGAAAAAGGGGCTAGGATGATTTCATTTGCAGGTACACATATCGGTGGAAGCTCTGGAGGAGAGTTGAGGGAAACACAAATAGAACATGTAAGTGTCACCCAAACCACTAAACCGAGTGAATATAGAGTGTTGAGTGAAACACCTGCAGAACGCACGAGTGAGCAACCTACTCAACCACATGCACCTGTAACCAGAAAGGAATACAGCAGACTCCTTACACGGGTCCAAACAATGGAGAAAGAGTTGCAAAATATCTATAAGTCCATTGCAGAAATAAAAAATTTGCAACTTATTCAACATGATGCATTCCAGGTTCAATTAAGTTCCATAGCATCTCGGTTTAGTCATGCAATTCATTCCTTGGGGAAGATAGCTTCGTCTAATTTACCAACTCCACATCCTACTATTCTGGAGGATAACTCAACTGAGGGGGAGAAGGTGGATGATCAAGAAAAATCTACTAGGCGTAAGGGCAAGGAAAAGGTTGTTGACACAGAATTAACTTTATTTTGGGAAAGGAAAGCTAATGGGAGTATTAGTCCTATGTGGAAAGAAAGCAAATGCAAACTTGAAGATATGTTCAGTCTAGAGGAACAATTGTCTTGCACTTGGAAATCTGGAAAATGTATATATGATTCAGAATGTACTTTAATTTTATTTATCTTTGTATTTCATTTTTTGTTGTATCAGTTGAGTTATCCTCTAGGAATTTGCTTGTCAAACCCTAAAATCAAATAGGGGGAGATTGTAAAGCATAATGTAATGTAATATGTAATAGAGGACATATATAACTCAACTAGGATAAAAGATAAATAATATTAACTCTATACAGGGATCGTGAAATTTGAAGAACATGCACCGACAAGGATCAAGTCGCTGAAAGAAGTTCATTAACATGATCAAGCCTCAGTGACAGAATAAGATGTACAGATGATTCAGTTGAAGGGCCAAAAGATTCCATGTATGTATATTATTTGAAGATATTGCTGCAGGCTAATCAATTGGAATGTAACGAAGGTGTGAAGATCAAGATCAGTGCTAGTCACTTGTGAACCAGACCAGTGCACTAAGTGTCAGCACATAAGAGAATGATCAACACTTTAATTCACAGAAAGAATTGCCAAAGCCTATTGACGATCAAGGACAGACATAATATCTCAAGCAGAATATTTGAAACAGAAGAGAGAAGCTCAAAAGAAGCAGCTAAAAATAGTGGTTACTATGCAAATAGTAGTTACTATGCAAATAGTGGTTACTATGCAGGTGGGACCCATGTGAATAGTACCGTTCAAATAGTGGTTGGTGGGGCCCACATGAAATGAAAATTTTCAGCAGACGCGTTTTGGTTGGTTGAATAGTGGTTACTATGCAGGTGGGGCCCACGTGAATAGTGCAGCATAGTGACTTTCTAAAATCTATAAATAGGTCTATTAGTATTTCATTTCAAAATACACCTCAACACACAACTTTCTATTCTCTCTCTTATATCTTCTCTGTGTAAACTATCCTTAGGAATGTTTGATTTTTGTAGCTAATCCATAGGATTAGATTGTGTAGCAAACCTCCAGGTTTTATCTATTTAAAGATATTTCCTAAACAGTTGTGTTATTTCGATTCAGTATTTTTGATTTCATATCCACATCAAAATCGAAATATTTTTTAAATAACGTATTCAACCCCCCCTTCTACGTTATTCCGGACCTAATAATATTTAAAATAAAATTGTTAAGTAGTCACGATAAATAAATTAGGATGAAAATTAAGTGATTGGTTTAACTTTAGTAGTAAATTCTGATTGGCTATAATATATATTTATGAAAATTAATATGTAATCTTTAATTATAATACCTGAATCTACCCATGTGTAGTTAATATGTAGTTAACCAATTAGAGTTTTTTAATATAATATGATTGGTCTAAAATTTAAGAGTGGCCTACGATTTGTCCTAAAATAATTCATAATTTTCTGATTGGTTAACTACTTCTTAACTATACATGGGCAGAATCGTGTATTATAATAAAATATATACATTTTTAACTTTTATTTGTAAATATGGAATACTTCTTAGTGTTAAATCTAGTAGATCTCATTGATTTATTAAAAATCTAATGGTCACTATTATTTGTATGGTTAAATCATTGAATCAAATTATGAACAATTATCCCCTAATTTACTTATTATAATTTAGTATAGATAACCGTAAGTAAGTTGAAAATACACTGAGATCTTGGTATAGAAGTGAAAAACTAAAATTTCATATATAACTTAGTTATTTTTTCTTATTTGTAATTTTTACCGCAATTAAATATACTTGGTTGTAAAATATCGAATCCCCTTGGACCTTGGTGGTGGTTTAGGGGACAAAAAATATCAAAACAAATTATGTGCTTACCTTTCCTCATATACCGAAATGCACACTTAAAATTTTGCTGGAGTCAAAATTTAAGTGGGCAAAGGATTTTGTTCGTTTTGATGCAAAAAATTAGAATAGTAATCAACAAGCATTTTCAATTTTTAATGTTACCTGTTTTCTTTGAAAGAGAATGGTAAGAAAAATCCTCTGTTATTGAAATCGGCAGATTTCTGAAAAATCGTCGATAAATCGGCCAAAAAACGGTCAAAATTTTGGAACCGATTCGGCCGATTTTGCAAAAATCGTCGATAAATCGTCGATTTTTAACCGAATCACCCGATAAATCATAAATCGGTACCTCAACCGAATAGTTCCGATTTACGAAATCTGCAACACTGAAAAAATCAATTGTGACAGAGGTTTGTCGACAAGATTGCATATCGATACAGAAACCTAACTTTTTTTAGTGTTGCTTAAGAGTTATAAATATGAATTTATCCTATCCGAATCTGAATAAGAATAAAGATTATAACTGATTCTCCATGTCTACATTGCACAAGTGGTAATTTTGTAGTTTGGTTAACTCATTTTTTATTATAATCATGGTTCTAAAAATCCCCGATTAAGTCGATTAATCCCCGATTAATCCTCTATAAGGTAATCAATCGATTTGATTTTTGAAATCCGATTAATCCTGTGAATTTATTTAAAATGATATGTTTAATTATAAATTAAACTAATATATTATATATTATTATAATATCCAATTAATGCTCCGATTAATCCTTCCAAATAATCCCCAATTATTCGATTAATCTTAAATCGATACCTCAATCGATTTATACCGATTACCAATTTTTACAACCATGATTATAATTATCCTTTTCATTTACGACTATTAAATCTACAACTTAAATAGATAATGACCATTAGATATCTATACTAAACTATAATAAGCAAATATGGGTATAATTGTTAGTAATTGTTGAACCGTTAAAAGAATAGTGATCGTTAGATATTTAGTAAATAAATGATAACCGTTATATCTAATAATAAAGAATATTCAATATTTAAATCCCTCTTCTAAAGATACAATGTTCGAATCCCGTCAACAACAAAGTTACATTAAGATTTTTTTATTATTAGTTAGTTCTGAACACTACATGTCCTTTATTAAATAATAATTTTATTAATTACTACTACAAAGTTAAATTATATCCATAATAAATTATTATACCCTATTTTGTTTAATCATATTATTTTAAAAAATATTTAAAAGTGCTTTGCACGGGTTATAAGCTAGTAATACCAAAAGTTGTTATATATAGAGATCTAAGATTTGAATCCCTCCAAAAACATTTTAATTAGAATTAATACTAAAAGATGTTATATAGAAAGGTTTAAGGTTCGATTCCCGTCAACAACATATTAAATTTTAAAAAAATACTAAAAGTTATTATATACAAAGGTTTGAGGTTCGAATAATTCAAACATCATATTAAAATTAACATTTATTATTTTATTTTACATTATAATCAAATTTTAAAAAAAAAAGTAAGCCAACAACATATTAAAATTAATTTTTATAATGTTATACTCCCTCCGTCCCTTTTGATTCTTAACACTTTCTATTTTCGGATGTCCCAATAGATTGTTAACATTTCCTAAAATAGTAAGTTTTAACACTATTACACCCACTACTTCACTTATTTTAACAATACTTTACACTATTACATCCACTACTTAACTTATTTTAACTATAAAATCACTATTACACCCACTACTTCATTTATTTTAACAATATTACACCCACTATCTTGGTTTCCGTTCAAAAAGCAAACGTTAATATCCCATTGGGACGGAGGGAGTACTATGCTATAAGTAAAAAATAATAATTAAAAGTAACTCGTGGATTGCACGGGCTATAAGCTAGTTAGTAACTACAATATAGTTGAAATGTTGTTATCATATATCTTATCTACTTTCATGATTGTTAAATCGATCAGTATTTCTTCTAGAAAAATAATCAAAAATATTATTCTTTATAATTTTTTTATTTTTGTAATTTTATCATATTTTGTAACTTGCTTATGAGTTGTTGACCATTTTACCTTGGTTGGCTTGAATGGCTTTCTTCTACTGTAACTCAAGCTCATGAGTTTTTAACACACCATATAGCACATCATATGAGACTTTGTTTAGATCTCTATTTCTCAAAGAGATAATCCTTTGCTCAAGGTGGTTTGGTGTAGACAATAAAAACTTCATGTTTAGCTCTTTTGTGCAGTAGGTCATTCCATTCGATCATTTGCAGTTCATTCATAAGTCTCTGAAATCTTTCAAACATCTTAGTGATTGATACCCTCTTCGGGTTGAGCCATGAAGGCCTCGTACTGAGTGACAAGTATCTATCTTCTATTTTCAAACATCTCTTTTGCTGAAGTACAAGCAGCAATGTTTGTAAACATTGAAAGCTCTATTGAGTTAGTAATAATCAGCATGAGATGGCTGTCAAGAGCTACTTTCTCTTTCTCACTGTCAGTCTACTTTGATGAATCTTTAGCAACACAAGGTTTGGAAATAACAGTGATTTCACAGTCTTTTCAGGAAATTCTTGTTCTGGAATAAAGGGACCATTTTTTAGAATTTCAGGATACAATGGATTATCAGCTTTAATTGACAGCAACATCTTTATCTGCCAGAGATTGTAGTTTTCTTTACCAAACTTTGGGACTTTGACTGGTCTCATAGTCTTTGGGGTATTCATCTTGATCTTTTACTTTTTCACTTAATAGCCTTCTCTGATACCGCTTGTTGAGTATGAAAAACACCTAGATAATACAGAGGAGGGGTGAATGTATTATCAACTTTTTCTCCGATTATTTACCTTATACCTTGAGTATGTATGTTATATGATAAATATTGTGGAATATATAGAACACACTAGCTCACTCTAAATCTAACGTTGTATTATATCAAAGGTTGCTAGAAACATTTAATACAAAACATAGTATTCTCAGCTTCGATTTGTCAAAAAGATATTCTAAACATTACACTTGAAATCTTAACAACTAAAGATATGAGTCTGTGCACTTATAGAACATGCGCACAACTCACTTTTTTACAAAAATAGTAACAGACAAACAAGTAAGTTAAGCCTGTTTATTCCATTTTTGTGAAAATTGATAACATGTGATTCATCTTATTTTGTATACTGACCAGATCCACTTATTTAACTGTTTTTCGTTAAATTTCTCTCCAAACTTCTTTCTAGGCTTTCCAGGTGCACACTGCAACAATTGGACCACTGCAGGTGCCTTGGTTGTGTTAATTTTTTATCTTGAGAATCTTCTTAAAATTTGTCTTTGATACACTCGAGAATTGGCTAAGTACTTCATTCGAGAACTACTTGTGAATGGTTAAAGATCTTAAAATTTTGGATCAAGTATATTTGAGTTATCGAATGCACTTCTCGAATGAGTCTTTTTACTTCTGCAATCCTTGAGATGTCGAGTGAGTCTTTTGACTTGTGGAATCCTTGCGATGTCAAATATAGCTTTTCACTTCTGGAATTCTTGAGATATCGAATGAGTCTTTTGGCTTGTGGAATCCTTGAGAGATCGAACGAGTCTTTTGACTTATGAAATCCTTGAGATATCGAATATAACATTTCACTTTTGGGATTCTTGAGATATCGAATCCTTGACTTCTCCAATAGACTAATTTCACTTCTCGAATTTGTGTATTTAGGCAAATTTCTTTTATTATTCAAACTTCAACTGTGATTATTGTGCATCCTTCTTCTTCAACCTTGAGGCATCATCCAAGGATCTTCTTTCAAGCATTATTGTATGACCGATTTATACAACTTACAGTTTTAATTCGATGCCTATTACTATGTACAAACTTTGATCTTCACTAACGCTTGATCAAATTATTGAATTTCTTTCAATGTAGTATAACGTCAAAACTGTAGATTGACTTTAATTTTCTTTCTGTTGACATGTGGTACATTTTTAGATTCCTGTGACAATTAATATAATAGTTACTATTACATTCTTGTTTAAGTTGAGTTGAATTCTCGATGTTTACAAATAAGAATAAACATATGAATTTCACATCAACATCTAAATATTCAACAAAACTAACACTACGATTCAACAATCTAGTTTCTTTATTTTTTCAATAATCATCCTCCTTTTGTGAGGATTTTGAGTTTTTGGCTTGTTTACCCATTAATTGGGTGTATTTGTCTCTCCTTGTGAGAGTTTGTTTGTCTTTCCTTGTGAGAGTTTGTTTGGTTTGATGAAGGTCTACGAGATCTGGAAAGTCTGCATCGAAGCTGGGATGCTGACGATCATGGCAAGAGCTCACAACTCACAATCAAAGATTGTTCTTTACCTATGGGGGGTCTTCACTTTCGGCATGTCTATAGTTGGTATCTGGCATGTAGATAGCTGGGGTATTGCTCATCCTTTGGGGGTTTCCTTTTTCGGCATGTCTATAGCTGGTATCTGGCACGTAGATAGCTGGAGTGCCGTTCCTCTAACCATAGGTTATTCAACTGAGACTTCTAAACACTTGGTTCGGAATTTGCTTGAGGGTTGAAGGGAAGATCAGGTTGGAGCGAGCTGTTGTCAAGAATCCATTTCTTGGACAAAATCTCTAAAGCACAATTATCAAGTGCTAGTAGTTCGATTACCGGTCCGCGAATCGTGTGGTTCTTTTGCTTGCAAATGCTGCATAAATTCTATGTCAGGCTATGGAGAGTGGTCTGTCACTCCCCCTCCTTTTTTAATCATGTACTCAAATGTAATAATTTTTAAGTAATGCAAGTACGATTTGTTAAAAGAAACACTACGATTCAACATATAAAAACTAGACTTAAAAGTAGCACACAAACGTTCAACAAAAAAACTTCTACAATTCAACAACAGTAACAACAAGAAATAAATACACAGAACCACAACAAAATTTCATTGTATACGAACAAAATTTTAACATTACTTCAAAACATTCAACAAAAATATATTTACAATTCAACAACTCCAACAACTATATTTAAACATAAAGATCTAACATTCAACAAAAGTAAAACTACGGGCCTGTTTGGGGTTCCATTTCTTAGCCAACTAATGGCTTATAAGGCCGTAAGAGCATCTCCAATGGTGTTTTGTAAAATGATTTGCTAAATATTGATTATGTAAAATTTGTTGAACCTGTAACGTGTTTTACTCCAATGGAATTGACTATATTGGTTGGCTATATTTTAAAAATGGTATGTTATTATTATTTTAAGTTGTTAAAAATAGAATGTATTATTTTTATATGGTAATTGATGATGTGGAGTTAAACTACAGGTTGCTAAAGGTTCGACAAATATAGCCAACCTATTGTGGTTATCTATATTTTTACCTAAGATTTTGTCCCATTGGAGTGGACAAAATTTTACAAATTCTCTATATATCTTATTTAAGGTAATTTATTTTGAATTTTACCTAAGGCCTTTACACCATTGGAGATGCTCTAAGAACTTATGAGGGGTGTTTGCCTATTTAAGTTTTAGCTCAACTTATGACTTATATGTTGATAAGTTGAATGTTAGGAAATCCTAACATTCAACTTATGCTTATAACTTATTTCTCGATACACGCAATATATAATATCCTTCAAATCTTCAAAATCATATATCTTTTGATCCGTTCATTAGAAAATTGATATGTATATATCAAATTACTCTACTCATCGAGATCTATCCATTGACATCCATTGATATATATTAAAAAAAATATTTTGAAAATAATAAAAAAAGTTAACTTATAAGTTTTGATTTACCAAACACTCTACTGATTTATAAGTTCTGATTTACCAAACACTTTACTAACTTATAAGTTCTGCTCTACTTATCACTTATATGACATTTATGCTTATAAGTTATAAGTTACTCTTCTTAAGATACCCCAAACACCCATTACGATTTCCTTGTTTTCGTTTGTATTTTCTCATTTTCCCTGTTTTCTTCAATAATTAAATCTTCTTGCGAGATTTGTTTGATCCCTTCCTAGTTCTTAGATTTGAATCTTCGGAGTTTTTGGATTTTTCTTCTCTGATTTGTGGTGATTTTCGGTTTTCTTCCCCGATTCCTGGTGGATCTTCGCTCTCAAGAGGGATCCGATTTCTCTTCTTTTTGAGGTTCCGTTTTCTAGATCTAAGACTTGTTTTAGTTTGGTATTTTTTTGTGTAATTTCAATTTTACTTTGTAAGTTCAGTTTGATTTCTCTCCTTGGTGAGAGGTGTGGATTTCTCTCCTTCTTTTGTGAGAGTTGGTTCGGATTCAACGATAAGGATTTATTCGGAACTGCATTTGTGATCGTTAGCTCAAACAGATTTTGGCGAAGATATTGAGCGTAGAGCAAGTATTTATAGATATATCATTTTTTTAGACATATGCTTATTTGTCTCATTTTGATTATGAAGACGAGCATGTCATCCTGTTCTATGTTTGATCGATTCGATCATTCTTGTAGATACCGTATAGTTTTTATGTATTGAATTATCACCTTTCATTAAAAAAAAACTATATAAAAAAATTAACGTATAACAACAAAATTTCAACAAAACTTAAAACGATACAAATCAAATTACTATTAACAAACGAGAAAAATCAAAATACAACTTTTGAAACGATACTGATACAAAAATCGAAATTAAAATCTATTTATAAAACGTAGGATAACACATGTAATTTCGATTCAACACATTATCGTGTTGAATCGTAATTATGTACCATGTTATCTAAAAATCTAATTTATCATCTTTTACGCATTTCATCAAACACTATCATTACACATTGTTCAAGTCTAAAAAATATCTATAAAATATATAAAGAGATTTGGGAGCCTGAGATATATCTCAGGTAACTTCGCTGAGATTCTTATATTTTATATGTAAAAATGGAGTGGGTATTTTAGTAAATTCAGACTCTTTTTAATTAGTCATGCGGGCCCAGTAAAAATTAAGTTATTTTGTTTGTATCTCACTAAAAATTCCCTGAGATCAGGGTCCTTTTTCTCATATATAAATTTAAATCGTAACATTAATTCTTCAAATCTCCACTTTTTGAATTATCCACCAACAAATTGCAACTCATAAGAATACAAGATTAGATGAAAATTATCACTACAATAATTAGAATCATATAGCAAAAAATCTCCGATTAGTGCTTCGATTTATGAATCCATAGATGAGTAAAAAATTATAATACCACATGATAAAGAATGTTTGGCTACTGTTACGAATTGTATTCTTCGTCTAACATTTACACGTGATTAAGTGCCTCTATCTTTTAATACAGTATCGTTTTTCTTGTCAAAAATCATATCAGTACGACAATACCTATAAATATATTTATAGTACTCTCTGTCTCATCCATTTTTTTACACAAAAAATTGCGTACATAACACGTATTTTAAGGTGTATTCTATAACTTATTTTTTTTATTTTCTTTTTTTGTATAAAAATAGGATTGTTTTATTTTTATACAAAAAAAGAAAATATCAAAAATAAGTTATAAAACTATCCTTAAAATGCACCTTCCGTGCCAGAAACTGGTCCGCAAATGTTAATAACTACTCCCTCCGTCCCTTTTGATTCTTATCACTTTCTATTTGGGATGTCCCAATAGATTGTTAACATTTCCTAAAATAGTACTCCCTCTGTCCCCCTTGGTTCTTTACCTTGGGGGACGTAATTCTGGCACGGATTTTAAGGTGCAATTTGCGGATAGTTTCATAACTTATTTTTTAAATTTTCTTTTTTTGTATAAAAATAGAATTGTTCTATTTTTATACAAAAAAAGAAAATTTAAAAAATAAGTTATGGAACTATACTTTTTAGGAGCCTTGAAATGCGTGTCGAGGAGTGAAAAAGAAATGTAAAGAAATGGGAGGGACAGAGGGAGTAAGTTTTAACACTATTACACCCACTACTCCACTTATTTTAATATTACTTTACACTATTACATCCACTACTTAATTTATTTTAACTATAAAATCACTATTACACCCACTACTTCATTTATTTTAACAATATTACACCCACTATCTTGGTTTCCGTGCAAAAAGTAAACGTTAACATCCCATTGGGACGGAGGGAGTACATGGGACAGAGGGAATATGTATTAAGGACTGTATAATTGTAAAAAATAGCACACACCTGATAAATGTAAAAGTAAAATTGAAATTACAATTTTGTTCCCACCCATATAAAATTTAAAAATATCCATATTCTTGGATCGTTTTTAATCAAATGATTTAAAAAAAAAATTAAGTTTGTAATTTCATTTTTTTTAAGTTGATCGCATCATATTTAGTGTATGTTTGGGGTATCTTAAAATAAGTAGATTATGACTTATAAGCACTTATGTTATATAAGTGATAAGTAGAGCAGTCAGAGTTTTTGGTAAATCAGAACTTATAATCAATAGACTGTTTGGGTAAATCAGAACTTATAAGTTAACTTTTTTTTTATAATTTTCAAAATATTTGTTTTTTATATATAATAATGGATATCAATGAATAGATCTCAATGAATAGGGAAATTTGATATATACATATCAATTTTATAATGAATGGATCGAGAGATATATGGTTTTGAAGATTTGAAAGATATTATATATTGCGTATATCGAGAATGAGTTATAAGTTGAATGTTAAGAATTCTTAACATTCATTCAACTTATAAGTTATAAGTTGAGCTAAAACTTACTCAGTATTTTGGCAAACACCCCCCATAAATGCTTATGAGGACATAAGTCCCTTGAAATAAGTGGAAACAAACAGCGCCTTAATCCATTCAAGTCATAAGGGACCCATCCGTTTTGTCTTTTCCGTGACAAAAATACAAATATCTTCGGAATCTTGCTTTTTTTCCCCTCTATGATTTTGATTAAAGAATGCATACTGTTTTTGTAACGCCACTATTCTTCAGCTTCACTTTCATCTGCACCTCCCTCCCTCTCTCTGTCTCTATCTCTGACACAGTTACCAATGCTAAAGAAATCAGACACCTTTACTTGAACTCTTAACTTTTGTAATAATGGGTTCTTGTGTTTCATCTCATAAACATAAATTCTCAGATAGCAAGCTTCGTAAATCTATAAGTTCTAAATCTGATCAGATTATATTTTCACCTGTTAAGCCCAGTAATGATCTTCAGAATAGTGGACTTGGTTCGAAATTACCGCCTGACCCATCTACCAATTTTCCTGATCTTGGTATGTTCTTTGTTTTAATCACATGCCTACTCTTAATTTTTTTTTTTTTTACAGTTATATTGTGTTTTAGTAATTTTTTTGTTTGTTTCATGGGTGGTTGTTTTGGTATATTTCTTGTTTTGTTTCAGTATGGTAATATTTATGAGTGTTACTGTGTGTGTATAGCTTTTTGTTCAAATATAAATTAGTGAAGGCTACAACCTACAAAACTGCTTATTTTTATTGCTGATCACTCTGTTGTGTAGTAATTATTTGGTGATTTGTGGCTAATTTGCAGCAGAGTTTATAAGCTTATATAAACTTACTAGAAAATGGGTTAAAACAACAATCTTGATTGCAAAAGCAAACCTCACAGGCTCACAGACACTGAATTTATTTAATCTTGATTGTAGTCTATGCAGCTACACTACAGAGAGTGCTTGTTTCTTTTTTTGGGTGTGTGCTTGTGACTTTGTGGTGGGGTTGTTTTGTATCTTGATTTGAAAGTGGCTACTACAGAATTGTATGCCTAAATATGGTCTTAGCTTTTTATTACAACTTAGTGTATACAATGAATGGAAAGAATATTAATTTTACTAATACCATCACAATAAGAACATCCAAACAATACAGTATCCTTTTATAGTGTTCTGCTGAAATAAGTTGTTATATCAAGCACCCTAATCTTTAGGAGAGATATAGGAGCATAGGTACAAGTTCCTGCTTTCTAAAACTTAAGCTGTGAAGTCCTGTTTTGGAATAAAAACGGAAGAACCGTTAGGTAGTCATCAATCTAGTTTTCTTAAAAAAATTAGTATTCCCCTTTGGTCTCTACCCTATGAAGTAACGAATCCTGTAGACGTTATTGCAAGAACCTATAATTTAGATTCATGTTTTCTTCACTGGCGAGTATTGGCTAGTTGTTTTTTTTATTATGTAGTAGATATTGATCTTTTTACTGGGCAAAGAATCGGAAGATTAGGAGTGTTCTGATTTCAATATTTAAGTTTGGTGGTTGAACCAACCTCAACTAAGTGTGGACTGTGATGTATATATAGTTAGTGGTAAACTAAAATTTTTTTTGTTCTAGAATTTAAACTATAGCAGAATATTAAATGGTTTGAATTAGTTAGAGCTTTTAATCTACATTGATAAGACTTTTGCATAATAAGACTGAGTATATCTAAAGTAATCAAATGTATTGTTTGGTGGTGCCTCTGAGATGTGGATGGCATTCCCGTTCTTGTGACTACCCAAAACTTATCCACGAACTTTGAAATGACTTGTTTGTACGTTCCTTAATGTTTTCTTTTCAAGGGTAACACTGGAGGCTTACAGTGGCCTAAGTAGCAGTTATTTGATAAATATGTAGCCCTAGCCAGTCTTAGGAAAATACAAAGCTGCTTTTGGAATGTTGGCTGTGATGCTTATTACTATCTACTACTTGTTAGTTATGTAAGATGCTGGTGTGTCCATATTCTTAGTTCAGCATGTATGATTTGTGTCTTTATAGTTCATACTCTGTTTAGATGCATGATGCTATCATGTTGGAAAGATATGTACCCTTTACGTAGTCTCGACCGTCTACATATATGTGTCTTGCAAAAACCGTTCGAACATGCTGCTTAATGCCTTCGTAAATTATAATTTGAACCTTCTTTTCATTTAACATTTAATGTGCATAGATTGATTTTCAACCCAAGTAAATCTTATCTATTGGTAGGTAATCTATACTCTTTATTAAAAGCAGAAACCCCCTTTAAATGGTATGCCATGTATACCGCGGTATGCACGGTATTCCAATTAATTAATTAATTAATTAATTACTTAATAGCTTATTTTACTATTTGATCTTACTTTAAAAACTGTAAATTTTTTAAGTGTATAGAAGGCCAATAAGAATAAAAACTACTAATTAAACAAGACCTCTCTGAACTAAATTACGGTATGCCAATTAATTAATTAATTAATAACTTATTTACTATTTGATCGTACTTTAAAGATCGCAAGTTTTTTAAGTGTATAGAAGCCCAATAAGAATAAGAACTACTAATGAAACAAGTTCTCTCTTATAATAATTTAATTTAATAATGAAATTATATACTATGATAAGTTTTTTAAGTGTATAGAAGCTCAATAAGAATAAGAACTACTAATGAAACAAGTTCTCTCTTATAATAATTTAATTTAATAATGAAATTATATACTATAAGTCTATTATATAGTATTACATAGAACTTAGGACTCCTTTAATTAATATTTAAAAATAAAAATTGAAATAAAAGTCAGGAATATAGTATTACATAGAAATTAGGATTCCTTTAATTAATATTTAAAAAGTATATAAAATAGATTAATAATAAATACAATTAATAGAGAAGTTATAAATACTAGGAGTCTATTAACTAGCAATCGAAATAAAAGTCAAGAATATAGTATTCTATACAACTTGATGCTTCAAGATTTTATTTTATTTCAAAAAATAAAGCAATGCTTGGTGATTCAAGATTTTATTTTATTTAAAAAATTAAAAATTTAAGATAATTTATTACGATCCGTGCTTCGCACGGGTTATAAGCTAGTAAGTACAAAAAAGATAAAGGGACACTGTGTTCGTCTGAGACATGTGTTCGTCTGAGACATTTAAATACTGCATACTGTATTACATTTAATTTAACAGTAGGAGTTAGACCCATTATATTTTACTTCCTTGACCCATTTTATATTATACTTCCTTAGCACTTTCTTCTGGTATGAGTTACCTTTTTGATACCAAATGTGATGCAGGTAGTAAAGACGAGGCCTTCTTTGATTCACAAGCCTGGTTAGATTCAGATTGTGATGATGACTTCATGAGCGTTAATGGTGGTAAGATATATATTTATATTCCAGTGACATCAGTGGGCTGTACTAAATAGCAGACAAATTATAGCGTTGACACAGCATTACTTGTATGTCGAGGCTGTAGTTTAACATGGGCGGTCCTGACCCAGTGCGGATCGTGCGATCGCACGAGGCCCACTGGGTTCAGGGGCCCAAAAGTTTATAAAATCCAGTTTATGTGTGTATGTGTTACCAATTTGAAATTAAATTTTATGCCTGCATTCATAATTAACGATCCTAAACATTATAAGCAAAGTGATTGCAAGAAATTTTTAGTAACTGTTATATTCAGTAGAGGCCCTTGTATAAATTTTCGCATATAAAAAGGGAACTCTTTATTTTGTAGTTAAACTTTGATTTATAAAATAACTTCGAATTATAAACATGTAAATATGTTTAGAAAATGAAAAATACGAGAGAATATTTAGTACATTATTATATTTAGGAGAGGCCCCTGTATAAATTTCGCATATAAAAGGGAATTCTTTATTTTGTAGTTAAACTTTGATTTATAAAATAATTTCGAATTATAAACATGTAAATATGTTTAAAGAAATGAAAAATACGAAAGAATATTTAGTACATTATTCGGTTCTAGGGTTTTATATTTTTATTTTAGTAAAACGTAAGCATCAAGTTTAGTTATGTATGAATTATGATTACATTTATACTTGGTTGAATTTCACATTTGAAATTAAATTTGATTTTACTCAAAAAAATTATATGAATGGCCTAAATTCTTTTTCGCACTGGGCTCCCGAAAATTCAGGACCGACCCTGTAGTTTAACCTTCTTTCATTTTGCCTTTTCCACTTCCGTGATTCTTGATAGCTTACTGATTAAAATGTGATTTCTGTAAGCATGGTAAAAGTGTAAATAAAATTTTATCCTACTGTATTCTTCAAATAATCCTTGTACATCTGATGCAGAGTTTACCAAACAAAATTTTATCCTACTGTATTTTTCTGATAATCCTTGTACATCTGATGCAGAGTTTACCCCTTCTCGTGGTAACACTCCACTACATAGTTTTACTACTGCAACTCCACAAGTCAACAAAGCCTTTTTTGAGGACTCTGCTCTGGGTGGTACAATAAAAAATCAACCATCCCCACCTGAGAAGAAAATGAGTTTATCTGACCTATTTAATCAGAGTTTTCGAGCTAAACAGGACGCTGCTGACGATCAAAATACATCTGGCAGTTCAAGTGACACAAATTGTAGCTCGAGTTTGCAAAGCAGTGAACTAACCCCAAATGGAGATTTCAAGGCTGGGCGGGAGAAATCTTTGATGTCGTTGCAGTGTTGCCTTCCGAATCTGGGCAAGCAAGTAACTTTACTGAAAGAAACAGATGAGCTTGTCCATAGTAATGGGTTAAATTAACATATGTTTATGTGTTATATAACTCTCTTTGCTGTCCATATATTTTGTCAAGCCGAAATTTTTTTGGCAATGATTTATCAAGGAGTTATAAGTTGATATTGAAATATATAGAACTTAAACTACGTTATTTCAAGTTTGTCTCCTTTAAGAAATTTAAAGTATGCGCATAAGAGAAGCATTATTTAACTTGGTCTTACAGATTGTTAGACCAAGTTAAATATTGCTTATTGTAACAGGAAGACTAAATAATGCTTAGTGTTAGTAACAGTAAGATTCAGTGTGACTGCGCTTCCGAGTATTTTCAAAAACATAGAGAAAATAAGAGGAGAAATTGTTAGAGTTTTCTCTTCTAGTTGTGATATATCTTTGAAGCAGATTTTTTTTTCCGCTGCTCCATTATGTTTATCAGTCACGGCATTAACAAATAGCTAGCGACTAAGCAGAGTGTGAAAGTTTAAGATGGGACGAAATGAGTACATGTTGTAAACTTTTGAACCAAAACATAATCAATAAACTTACTGGTAGTAAACCAAAAAGTAGTCATAATACAAAGATAAATCAGTTGAAGACAAAACGAAATCGAATCTAAACAAGCTCATCGAGTACTTGCAAAATTATATTATTATTACCAGATGATACTTGAATCCAAATTATAAACAATGGAAAAAGAATAAAAAAACAAGTGGGACAGATTCCCAATCCTAAGAGACATAATGAAAGGTACATCTTTCCTGCAGTCCTCTAAAGTTTGAGCCCCCTCTACGATTTCAGTGTCAATTATTCACACACATACTCTCTTCCCCCCCCCCCCCCCCTCTCCCTCTCGATATTAGTACTCTAGTGTCTCCAACACCCCAGAAGTGCATGAATCAAAAGAAATGATGAGTCTCCGAGCTTCATTTAACTTGATTGCTTTTTGGGCCTTATTAGTTGTAACATATTCTCATCATGCTCTTGCTTCTAGCCGCCGTCTAGTGGAAACAACCAATGATCAAGCTAGCACTGCACCAACAACCGGTATATGTTACGCTGCGGAGATCATGCATGGTTACAAGTGCCAGGAGTATGATGTAGGTTCTAATAGCTACTCAAATAATTAAAATTTTACACCTACATTTTTTGTACATCACTACTGATTATATTGTCGCGTACATTTTCTTTCGAGTACGTTTTATGTGCAGGTTACTACAAGTGACGGGTATATTTTGAGTCTGCAAAGATTTCCAGAAGGTAAAACTGGAGGTGGTGGTGGAAATAATAAGCAGCCTGTCTTGCTGCAACATGGTGTTCTTGTGGTAATTAAGTTTAATTTAATTTTGTTTTAGTGTTTGTGAGAAATATTGATATGTCGTGACGCTTACTGTTTAAGATAATATTCAATAAAAATGAATATAAACACACACACGAAATAGTATGTACCCGTGAACAACTACTACTCTGCCGTGAAGAGTTTGGCAGATTGTCCAGAAAGACAAATATGATCGAGTACCTACAACTTAAAATGATTGAAAGCTGAAAAATATGCAGACATTATTAATCATCACAACATAATTAAAGTAGAACATTTTATTTATTTTTTTTTGAGTAAAAGTAGAACATTTTATTTAATAATTAAGCAATCCCTCCAATAATAAAAACTTTTAGTACTACTTTTTTTTCTTTTTTTTTTTTGATGAAAGGTGATAATTCAATACATAAAAGCCATACGACATCTACAAGAATGATCGAATCGATCAAACATAGAACAGGATGACATGCTCGTCTTCATAATCAAAATGAGACAAATAAGCATATGTCTGAAAAAAATGATATATTTATAAATGGGTTTCATGTGCCTGTGAGGATGACCTCAGTTAGAACCCTGAGGATAGAACAAATCAATACAAATTTTAAGGGCATTTGTGTAAATTACATGGGACCTTGTTTATGTATCAGCAGATTTCATGGGACCTTGTTTATGTATAAAGAATATTGGGTTCATGGTGATCTTAAGTAACTACGCGAGATTGTAAAGTTTTCTAGTTTAAGTTATAGACATATATTTTGTAACTACAAAGTTAAATTTAGATTTCGTTGAATTATATATACACATGTAATTGTGGTTAAGATAGCTGTGAAGCCGTATGTGAAGGTCATATTCTATTGTGTACACACACTTGACACTACTCAAGAGAAACATTTCTGTAATCACTACTCAGTGCATATTGAAGTTATGTTTGCTGTTTCCCGTGCCAAATGTATCTATAAGAAAAAGTCATGGCTATTGACAGGATTTTTGGGATTGGACATGGGATGCTTTGGTAGCTCATGACTTACCAGCCACAATCAATTTTGTGTTTCAACAAACTGGGCAGAAACTTCATTATGTAGGCCACTCTTTGGTAAGATTATCTAATTTATCACTAGTAGTAACTGTCTCAAATAGTCGGAGGTGATTTGTTGTTGAGTTAAACTTGCTACACATGAATAATAGAGTGGATGATACGTTTGAACTTGGGCAGGGAACTTTAGTTGCTCTAACTTCATTCTCAGAGAAACAAGTAGACAAGGTGAAATCAGCAGCACTGCTTAGTCCAATTGCTTATTTGAACCATATGACCACTGCCCTTGGTGTTCTTGCAGCTAGAGCCTTTCTTGGTGAGGTACGCATTTCTCGCATATTTTTCATTAATAAACATTAATATCTCGAGATTAAGAGACTAGTAAATTATTCCCATGTCCTTGCGAATGGACAAGGTATCACATTTGGGGTTACAAAAGTAGCCATGGATGCACTCCTGGCCAAACATATTAACTGATGAATAAAAATGATACTGTAATACAATTTTAGCCAAACTGCGGTTTCTTATATTACATTTCATTATTTCCTATATTTTTTTTCACTACTTTTATTTCCTATAATGATGATAATGGTTTCTCAACAGATTACTACCATCGCTGGTTTTGCAGAATTCAATCCAAAAGGGTAAATCTTAAATTGTTATGAACTTTTGATCGTCTTAAAGTAATGCTTCATCCAGTTTTCCTACCCTCTATAAATTTATAAGAAACCTAAAATTTACGTAGCAGTATAAATTTTCTTTCCCTTTGTTTTCTTGACTGTCACAGAGAGCCAGTAGCCAACTTTCTCAAGGTATTGTGCCTTGATCCGCAAGTAGACTGTTTTGATCTAATCACTGCACTTACAGGTAATTACTATATTTTAATTACAATCTGTATCTTTATTTAAGCAAATGTAGGTTACTTTGGTGATTCTCCTTAATAATAGGCATCTAGTCATAACTAAACTAAATCTTGTTAGGTAAGAACTGCTGTCTCAATACCTCTACTGTTGACCTCTTCCTGAAGAATGAACCTCAATCTACAGCAACTAAGAATTTGGTGCATCTAGCTCAAAGTAAGTTAATTGGATACCTAGTAATTTTAGTAATTGATCCGTAAGCTGATCTATACACCATAATTCTAAAGTAGTTATGTGTTAAAACACTACACAATTTTGCAGCCATTCGAGATGGAAGATTGGCGAAATACGATTACGGAAGTGCTGACTTCAACCAGGAGCATTATGGTGATTCTCAGCCTCCTGTCTACAATTTGTCTAACATTCCGCGCGACCTCCCTCTTTTCCTGAGTTATGGAGGCCAAGATTCGCTTTCGGATGTTAAGGATGTCGAGAAGTTGCTTGATAATCTGAAGTTGCATGATGTAGACAAGATAAACATTCAGTACATCGAAGAATTTGCACATTCAGATTTCATATTAGGAACCACTGCCAAGGATATCGTGTATAACCAAATTATGGCCTTCTTTAAACGGCACTAGAAATAATCATATATAAATATGTTGTCCTAATGTATTTTGGCATCCGTTAGCACGCATATGAAGCTGCACGCACGCATATGTACGTTGTCCTTGTGCCAGAAACTGCTCTGTGCACTACTAAAATATCAAAGTGTAAATCAAAAAATTAAAGTACTAATAAAAAATGATAAAATATTAAAGGAAAATGCTAGGTACCCCTACCCCAAATTCCTTTCCCAAATGACATGGCAAGTAATTATTGATTATAATTATAATGGGCCCGCCAGGGCCATCCAATTAAAATCACTACACCATAAAAGGGCTTTTGCAACCAACTCTTAAAAAAAACTCAAAAATCGTTGCTATTTCCTCAAAAAAAATTACAATTTCAAAGATATTGTAACGATTTTTAAAGGCGTTGCAATTGAATTAAGAAATTGTTGCGTTAGACAAAACTTTATATCAATCGCAACGATTTAAGAAACCGTTGCTGTAGAATAATAATTTTGGCCCAAAATTATTGGCGGGCTAGGCGGGAGAATGTTAAAGTTTTGCCCGCGCTCCTAAAACAAGTGGGATTGACAAAAATAAGAAAAAGAAACACACTCACACAAAACACAGACAAAACACAGACAAACACAGACAAAACACTAAGACAAACACTGAGAGCTCGAAGAGGGGAAAGAGGCGATTAGGGTTCAAGCTCGAAGATTGAAGCTCGACGAACAATCAAGCTCGAACAAGGTGTGTTATCTCTCTATCTCTCTATCTCTCGGCATCGATTAGCTCAATCGATTATGCATGCATCAGTTAATTGGGGCTTAATTAGGTTGATGTTTTTTGTTAAAATTGGGGATTAATTGGGTTTTGTTTTGTGTTATCTCTCTATCTTTCTATCTCTCTATCTCTCTGCATCGATTAATTGGGGCTTAATTAGGTTGATGTTTTTTGTTAAAATTGGGGATTAATTAGGTTTTGTTTTTGTTTATTTGATTTTAATTTCCTGTTTTTACAAATTTTGGATTATACTTGTTTGGGTTGCTCTGTTTTTTCGAACAAGGTGTGTTACCTCTCTATGTTTTCTGTTCTTTTTTTTTTTGTGTGTTGATTTTATGCTCTGTCATTTTAGCTTTGTTTTTCTACTCTGTTTGATGATGTTATCTATATGTTTTAATGTGTCTGTTTATGCATGTGTATGTATTTTCCGAAAGTTAAAGTTCATGTTGTGTTTATACAAAATTTACATCTTCTCTGTATTTTCTGTTTATGTTTCTTTGTGTAGATAATAGGTTTGTGAATTTGCAAAGATGAATTGGATATCACTTCCAAAGTATAGTAAGGCATATTGTAATGGGGTAACAGATTTTGTTAGAAATGGATTCGATATTTTTGCAGTTGGGAATGAACTCAAATGCCCTTGTAAAAATTGTAGTAATCGTTTCTGGCACTCTAGGGAAGATATATATGATCATCTCGTATTGGATGGTCCCTGTCCATCATTTGTTAACTGGATATACGAAGTGTCAACCCCTAAGTTTAGAAAACCTGATGATGAGATGGAATGTGATACGGGTATTGGTCTAGGTGATGATTTTGATGAAATGATTCGTGATGAAGGTAGAGTTAGAAGTGGAATGAATGATATGGCAAAAGATTTTTATAAGGTTGTCGAGGAAGGGAAACAGTCTTTGTATCCCGGGTCTAAAGAATTTACTCGGTTAGGTTTTATAGTCAAGCTTTACTTATTAAAGTGCACTCATGGTTTTACCGAGTCTGCCTTTAGCGGTATTTTAGAGTTGATAAAGGAGGCCTTTCCTGATGTAAATCTGCCTCCAAGTTTTAACGCTGCCAAAAGTATGATTAGGGCATTGGGTCTTGATTACCAAAAGATACATGCTTGTCCAAACGATTGCATATTATATTGGGCTGAAAATATAAATGAACATAAATGCAAAGTATGTGGAGTGTCAAGGTGGAAATCTGTAGATAATGAAGAGCTTTATGAATGAACTGCCACTTAAATTTTTATTGCTTAAAATGTTGTATTTCCATATGTGATGTTACTTGTAGAGTAACTCCTTTTTGTACTTGTATTGTATTGAGATTTGGTATTAAGTTAAGATCTACTTGATTTGCTCTATTTGATTTTGACGTGTGACAATCTCTGTATTACTTGGTATTTTTCTGCATTTTTACTTGTGCATATTTTTAGTTTGATGTAATTGCATATTTCATTCATGTGCCCACGTGCCTTAGTAATTCATGTTCTAACTAATTTTTATTGTTCCGTTTTATTTTCAGGATGACAGAGTATTTTTTCCTCAGGTTTTACCACAAGGGACAATTTCTTAAAACTAAGTACTTATGTGGTACATGTACAAAGATCCCTACCGAGATAAATTCTGATAAGTTCTCATTCACAGTACTTATGGACTATGTCAAGGATGATGTTGGATACAATGAAATAGGAGGAGTTTATGTCAAAAAAGTTGGAGGGGGCTGGAAATTAGTTAGTAACGATGCTGAAGCTATTGAACTTATACAAGGCTTAACAGATGGTGCGTATCTAGATCTTTACATTGACACTGTTGTTGACAAAGCAATAGAGCCGGTGAAGCAATTGCAGCCTCATGTTATAATAAGACCAAGGACAAATTTTTTTGAAGGTATATCTTACCTAATTATTTTTTTTTCTTATCATTTTTTCTGGACATTTTTTCTTTGTATATAAAGATTTACAGTTGAAACGCAATAGAGATATGTTCTAATCATTTTTTTCTTTGTATGTAAAGATTTGCAGTTGAAACGCAAGTTTGTGACAGTACAAGGGCTTCAAAAAGAGAAAAAAGAAAAGAAAAAATTGGCTGATGATGGTAGTGTGGTGGTTACTAAGATTTCTGGACAGAGTGCAGAAGTTGCACCTAGGGTAGGGCCTCCAGTTCCTGAAGGTACTTAATCTTACCTAATTATTTTTTTTGCAGCCTAGCTCATGTATATTAGGATCATCATTATATGTTCTCATCATTTTTTCTTTTTAGATAAAGATTTGCAGTTGAAGCGCAAGAAAGTTAAAGTACAAGGACTTCAACAAGAGCAAAAAGAAAAGAAAAAATTTGCTGATGATGGAAGTGTGGTGGTTACTAAGATTTCTGGATAGAGTGCAGCAGTTGCACCTAGGGTAGTGCCTCCAGTTCTTGAAGGTAATTAATCTTATCTAATTATTTTTTTTTGCAGCCTAGCTCATGTATATTAGGATCATCTTTATATGTTCTCATCATTTTTTCTTTTTAGATAAAGATTTGCAGTTGAAGCGCAAGAAAGTTAAAGTACAAGGACTTCAACAAGAGCATAGAGAAAAGAACAAATTGGCTAATGATGGACAGGGTGCACCGAAGGTAGGGCCTCCAGTTCCACCTACAAGAGCGGAAGGACCACCTGCAGGAGCTAAAGGGCATGTTAAGAAAAAGAATGCAAATGCAGAGACTGAAAATGCTAACTCTAAAAAAGCAAGTCCTGGGGTACCTTAAATATAAATTTATGTGCATATGTGGTCACTTATATGCCATATTCTTTTATTTCGAATTTCTTATTTACTGTTCTATTTTATGTTCAGGTTGCGGATTTTGAAGAAGGAAGAAGGAGGAGAGCTGAAGAAAATAGAATGTACTTGGAGAAAAGTGGACTAAAGCAAATTGCAGATGATTTATTTCAAAAGTCCAAAACTAAGAAAAAAACACTTGAAGAGGAATGGGCAAGTTGTGATAGGGAATATGTTCCGGGCCATGATAGCCTTTCAAATAGTGAAGAGGACGAAGCCCCCAAGGTACATAGGGAATAATAATTTATGCTATTTTCCATGAATATTGAGTCATCTTATGCTGTTTTTGATGTTTACGTAGATAACCACTAAAGTCAAGGCCGCCATCGGACCATCAACTCGTTCACAAACAGTAAAGAATGCTGCGAGTACAAAGGTATGATAAATATATTTGAATTTTTCTTCATTTTATGATCGTTGGCTTTTTTTCGTTCTAAGTGTTAATTTTCCTTATATAAGTTTAAATACTAATCAATTTTATTGCAAGGTCATGGTTGAAGACAATTTACCACCTCCCCCGCCATTACCTACTGATTTTGAACAATTCAAACAAATAACAAGGATAGACAATGATGGAATTGGTACAATGGCTGCATATTTAGCATTGCGGAAATCCCAACAGGAGCAAGAGGAAACATATATGATTAATGACCATAATGTTGAAGCAGCAGATGGTAACGATGAAGCAGCAGATGGTAATGGTAATGTTGATGATACAGTTGTACTTGCTAAAGGTATATCTTTTTCTAAACATATGTACTGGAATTACGTACTAAAGTTAAATTTATAATTATGTATTTGTTTGTCTTCCTCATAGAGAAAACTAAAAGTACGAGGCGTAGAGGACCTACGAAAATGAGTGCTGTCTTCACAAGAAAACTAGAAGATAGACCGGTGCTTACCTTGAATCATGAGCTTCAACCAGTGTCTGAAAATAGCAAAATAAGATCTGAGTATGGTAGTTTCTTAGGGGCACTGGCAAGACAATGTGTGCCACTTGACTATATCAGTTGGCCTGTAGTTCATGATGAACGAAAAAATAGTTGGTGGGAATTTATCAAGGTGAAAACCCGCATTCTTAATTTAAGTTGTACTTGTAAATTTTCAATTAGTAATTCAGTTTTCTGTTTTACTTATATTGTAGACAAAGTATATCATTCCCGAGGAAGGTAAGGACTGGTCACTTAGGACTATGGCTGAGTTGTGGAGGCTTCACAAGAGTCGTGTCAAGGCTCGATATTATAGCAAATACGAGACTGATGAGGAGAGGTTAAAACACAGGCCTCTAACAATTCCATTGGAACAATTCAGGGTTTTGCTACAATACTGGGGTGATGAGAGTGTCCAGACCAGAGCTGAAAAGAATACTGTAAATCGGTCAAAAGTTTCTGATTCACACAATGCTGGTCGTACAAGTTTTGCGCAGCTCGGTAAAGAAATGGTATGGTAATTAGGGACATTAATAATTCTGTTTCATAATTCTGTGAAAATTGATGACTAACATAATTACTTTCCAGCTCGCTCTATTTTTTAATGCTAGAAAAATAAAACTAAGAGCATTACAACACCCAGAAAAGGCCGAATTTACCCTAAAACCCGCAAGGGTCATAATGAGGTAACACATTAGTTCATTTTTTTCAAATTATTGTACTAAAAAATATCGTGAATTCTCATTTTTTAATTCTACATTCTGGATTACTTGGAATATTGGCAGGGTGAAGGTTCGGATGGTGATGAGGGTGAAGGATCTGAACTGAATTTTGAAGCTCATGGACCAAATTGGCTGGTTGGCAGGAGTGGGAGAACCAGGAAAACAAGGAAAGATATGTCAACAATTGACATCAAAAATTCTGCACAACTTAAACAGCTAAGAGATGAGATAGCTGCAGAAATGGAGGACAAAATGAACAAGAAATTGGAAAATATTCTTGCAAAATTGGCCGAAAAGAATCCAACTCTCAATATCAATGAAAAAGAGCTGTGTGCTACTACTGTTGACGATGGAGATGAGACTGATGCAGTTGAAGAGGAAGAAGAAGAGGAAGCGCTAGCACCATGATGACTCAATATTTATGCAATGTTTAACCGGCCACTAAGTTGGTTTATTAATTATGTATTACTAAGTTAGATTGTCTTTTGAACTTAGTTATTTTGCTTGAACTTGATCATTTTGTGTATGAATGTTGGAAATGATGTTGGAACTGATGAACTGCTTGGTTGCATGGTTGGTTATGAATTGAAATACCAATTAAAATTGGTGGATGCTTATAAAATCTAAAGGTCATGGCGGATTTTTTTTTCATCGTTGCAATAGTTACATAATTGTTGCCATATATGTCATATTCTTTAAAATATTTCATTGCATTTGATTCAAAATACGTTGCCTTAGAGCTACATGAGTCCATGTATTGCAACAATTAACACTAAAAAAATCGTTACAAAAAGTAAGCCATAGCTCCTCCAAGATATTGCAATGGTTTTAAACATGTTGCTATAGCCATTAAATCATTGCCATATACCCTAATTGCAACGATAATTCAACGTTGCAATATGGTACTAAATTCGTTGCCATAAGGTACCTATGGCAACCAGAGCAAACCTTACTCCTGATTTTTCAATAATCGTTGCCATAAACCTATTGCAACGAATTTAGGGCATATTGCAACGTATTTCAGACGTTGCTGTATCTGTTTTATGGTGTAGTGAATATTCCAAAATGCCAATTAATTAGTGCCACATCATTTGGTGTCAAAATTTGGTACCCAATTTGGGGTCTGTAGCACTACTCAATATTAAAAAACAACCATGCCATGCAATAATCTAGCATTTTGGTTAATGAAGTTAGAAAAGAGCCTTAGCATGGTTTACGAAGTTCATTCTTACTAGCCAATAAACCGTGTGATGATGCACGGATAATTTTAATATTTTTATCTCATTATTCATAATTTTGATATATATTTTTTAATTAGTAGGAAAATAAATTATAAAAGATGTTAAAAATATAATAATACATATTTGATAATATTCTAAACGATAATGTTTTTCTTCTATTTAAAAATAGCTAATATAACTTTTTAAATTTAATATGTTTTAACGAGAATTGAACCTTAAATTTCTTGGAGTGGTTAAGATAATATAAATATTTGTGAAAATAGATAATATAAATTTTTAATTAAAATATGTTGTTGACGGGAATCGAAACATGAACTTTTTGGGAGTAGTTGTTTATAAGATAATATAAATATTTAATAATAATAAGATAATATAAATGTTAATAATAAGATAATATAAATGTTTAATAATAATATGTTATGAAGGGGATTCGAACCTAACCTATGCGAGTATTTTAAATATTATAAAAAAATATTCTTTTAACATTACATCCAACTAGTTTTTTTAATTAATTAATTTCATGTGTTTTAAACGTCTTCGAGGACAGGACTTTAAACTTTGTCGAAAGAGTCTATATCTAGTACTCTCGCTATTCTTGGATATCTGTCTATACAAGTCAAAACCCTCCTCATCTCCCTTCAAAAGCTGCTCCTACGTACGTTGTTCAATTCTAATTACAATGTTAGGGATCATGACATAATTATACGTTGTTCATTTATTCACTAGTCTACATAACACTTGTAACAAAAAAGTATGCTAATTGAATTGTTTGGTTTTTTAACAGGTGCAGGATTTTTATGTTATCAAATGCGAGAAGAGGATATGAGAAAAAATAATCGAAAATTCAGGAAAAAATCTTGTCTAAAACATCTTTTGATTCCTTGCCTGCTGATATTGTTCGCATAATCTTGTCATTCTTACCAGGGAAGGAGGCGGCAGCCATGCATGGCTACTTTGTCTAAAACATGTCATTTTGCTCTACCTGTCTTAAATTTCAATGATTGCATTAATTACAGTCTATCACAAAAGGAACGATCTGTGATTTTCAACAAAATGGTAGATGACACTCTTTTTAAATTTCATCCTTGTGATAGTAGTCACAAAACCATTCGATTTCGTACTCGCAATGCATTTATTCTTAAACGCATGGATCAGTGGCTAGAATTGGCGAGGATAAAAAAATTTACAGACCTATATCTAGATTTTACACAGGCAACGGAGTACTACCCTCTACCACGTACTTTATATGCTTTTAAGTCATTAACCGTTTTGCATATTGGAGGTTGCCAATTGCCAAGAGGATTGCATATAAGCACTCGTTTAGATACTTTACAAGAGGTGCATCTCACACGTGTAAGTTCAGCAGAAAGGCTTATTAACTGTCTCAGACATGTCTGTCCTTCGATTGTGAACCTTAGTCTAATACATTGCACTATCTACCATCTTGTTGACAGATTGGGATATTATACATAAAATGATGAAGTAAAGCTACATTTAGAAGATGACAATGGTAGAAATGTTGTAACAGAATTACAGAGAGAGTATGAAAATGAATTACATCAGAAGATAACAAAAACTATCAAGCTAATATATACAGAATGAGTAACAGCTTTTTCTAACTAACTTCTGCCAGCTATAAACTTGAGTTGCCAGTCTGGTTTGCCACATCAGCTTCTTGCTCAGCTTGATCTTCTATATTTGTAACAGCCCCCCTCAAGTTGGAAGTTTGAAAGAAGTTACAAACTCCCAACTTGGCTGAAAAATCATGTAAAGAATGATAAGGCAAAGCCTTTGTGAACATATCAGCAGGTTGTGAAGTAGTCTTGATGTGCACAGTATTAATGACTCCAAGTTGTAATTTTTCTCTAACAATATGACAATCTATCTCAATGTGTTTGGTCCTCTTATGAAATGTAGAGAAACTGGAGTGAGATTAGAGATACCAAAAACTTTGAATAAGTTCAGGAGCCAAGACAATTCACAACATGTGTCAGCCATGCTCCTGTATTCTGCTTCTGCAGAAGATTTAGAAACTGTAGGTTGTTTCTTGCACTTCCAGGAAATTAAAGCACCAGCAAACTGAATACAATACCCTGTGAGAGATTGTCTGGAATCCTTGCAACCTCCCCAGTCAGAATCACAGAAAGCTGTAAGCACTGGAGGTTGATTAGAAGGCATGAATATGCCTTGACCTAAGGTACCTTTAAGATATCTAACTACTTTATAAGCAGCATCCAAATGAGTAGTACTAGGTTGTGCCAATGACTGAGATAAAACTTGCACAGGATAGGACAAGTCTGGTCTGGTGACAGTTAAATAGATCAAACGACCAACCGATCTTCGATATGAAGAAGCATCTTTTGTAGAAAGCATAACACTGTTGATGTGTTGAAGATTGTGATTTTGATCCATAGGAATTTTTGAAGGTTTTGCAGCTAACAAACCTGCATCCTTGATGATATCTAGAGTATATTTATGTTGATGTAAGTAAGCACCAGCTTTGGATCTTGCTACCTCAATACCAAGAAAGTATTTCAAAGGTCCTAAGTCTTTTATCTTGAAAGCAGCAGCTATATGATTTTTAAGAGTAGTAATAAGAGTAAGATCATTACCAGTTACAAGAATATCATCTACATACACTAGAACTACTACAAAAGAATTGCCTTGATTCAGAGTAAACAAGCTATTATCAGAATGACATTGCACAAAACCAAATTCCTTGAGAGCGATCGAAAATTTGGAGAACCAACATCTAGGAGCTTGCTTAAGACCATAGATAGACTTGACTAGTCTGCACACAAATTCTGAAGGATCTGTAATATGACTAACATTGGCAAAAGATGACAGTTGCAAATAGCCTGGAGGTAATTTCATGTAGATTTCTTCATGAAGTTCACCATGCAAAAATGCATTGGTGACATCTAGCTGAGTAATATCCCATTGTGAATGAACAGCAATAGCTATAAAAAGTCTAACTGTGGTCATTTTGGCAACTGGAGCATAGGTTTCAAAGTAATCAAGACCATATGTTTGAGTAAAACCTCTAGCTACTAATCTGGCCTTGTATCTTTCAATACCACCATTAGGTAAGTATTTGACTCTAAAAATCCATTTACAGTCCACAACATTCTTATCAGGAGGTTTTGGTATGATTTCCCAAGTGTGATTATTCTCAAGTGCATTGAGTTCCAATTTCATAGCAGCAAGCCAATTTGAGTCAGTGGCAGCTTGTTTAAATGTGTATGGAATATGTGTTTGAGCAGTGGCAGTGAGAAAATTGATGTAAGAAGGTTTAAAATGAGCAAATGAGACAAATTTGTTAAGAGAATATGCAGAAGTACCTGAAACCATGGTTGTTGAAGCTTGATGAAGATTGGAAACTGATTAATGAAGACCTGTATAATCTTTAAATCTGGTAGATATGGTTCTGATTCTAGTTGACCTGGGCTTAAGAACAATAGTATCATTGACAGGGCCTGAAGTGACTGTAATTGGGTGATGAGAAGTTGATTGCTGAGAATTGTCTGTATGAGAAGGTTCCAGAATTACCTCTGAATCAGAATTATCATCATTTAAATGAGTAGGAGATGGAAATAAAGTTTGAGGTGAAGTATCAGATAAATCGAAAATAACAGAATTAGGTAATGTAAAAGGAAAAACATGCTCAACAAACACAACTTCTCTGGTTACAAATGTTTTTCTGGTTTGAATGTCCAGAACTTTGTAACCTTTCTTATGACCTGGATATCCAAGAAAAACACATTTAAGTGCCCTGGATTCAAATTTATCTGGAGACATATTTTTAATATAACAGAGACAGCCAAATGCTCGAAGTTGACTGTAGTCTAGAGGTTTAGAAAATAAAATCTCAAAAGGAGATTTGTACTTTAAAAGTTTAGAAGGAGTATAATTGATGACATGAGCAGCTGCCAAGATATAGTCTCCCCAGTAATTGATAGGAATTTTAGATTGAAATTTGAAAGCTCTTGCAACATTCAATAAATGTTGATGCTTTCTCTCAACAGTTCCATTCTGTTGAGGATTATATGCACAACTGGTTTGATGAATAATCCCTAATGAGGATAAATGATTCTGTAGAGTAATGTTTGTGAATTCAGTGCCATTGTCAGATCTCAAAGTTTTAACTGTTTTTCCAAATTGATTTGAAACATAAGCAATAAAATTGATAATAAGAGATGAAACTTGAGATTTGTCATTGAAAAAGAATACCCAAGTACATCTAGAGAAATCATCCACAATGGAAAGAAAGTATTTACAAGTACCAAAAGTACAATGCCTGTAAGGACCCCAAACATCACAATGAACAAGTTCAAATATAGTAGATGTCTGAGAAGTACTCTTAGAAAAAGGTAACCTATGCTGTCTAGACATATGACAAACATCACAATCAGCTATAGGGGGAACAATACAATTCAGATTAGGAATATGACTAAGAACAACATAAAAAGGATGGCCAAGCCTGTTATGCCATTGCATAATTTGAGTCTGAGTAGAAGAAACTGTAGAAACAGAAGCTGTCAACAATGAGTTTGGAAGAACAAGTTTATACAGGCCCCCTTCAAGTTCACCAATCTCCCTCATCTTCATCAAACCATGGACCTGCAGAAGGCACTTAGATGCAACAAAGTGAATTGAACAAGAATTGTCAGTAGTAAATTTGGCTACAGACAAAAGATTGCAATGAAAACCAGGAACATAAAGAACTTGTTTGAGCACAAATTTAGATGTCAATTGAATATCTCCTACATGAGTGATACTAGTTTTCTGACCATTAGGAAGAAATAAATCAGATTGCAATACTTGTATATTAGTAAGCAAAGAAATATGATGAGTAATGTGATGAGTAGCTCCTGAATCTATGATCCAGACATGTTGAGGATTTGTAAACTGTATATTACCAGCCAAAAACACGGAATGAGATCGATATACTGAATTACCTGACAGTGGAGTAGTACCAGAATTGAGGACACAACTAGCACTTCTAGAAGGAGTGATTGTAGTTAAACGAGATTGTAACATTTGAATCAATTGTTGACATTTCTGCTCAGAGAGAGATGTCTCAGAATTACCAGTAGTATGCTCTGCAGACATAGTTGTATTCACACCAGAAGTATTGCCTACAACAGCATTCACTCTTTTTGTATTCACTGGCTTGACTTTTGGTTTAGGTTGACCATGAAGTCTATGCCAGTCAGGATAACCATGTAAGGCAAAACACTTATCCTTTGTATGCCCAGACAAAGAACAATAGTCACACTGAACAGAAGCATCTGCAGTTTTCTTCTGAGATTTAATTCGATCTTTGTTGTAAGAAGTATTGTTATTGAACCTCACATTTAAGGCCAAAGAATCAGACACAGAAGGTACTAATTTACCAAAGTCTCTCTGATTTTCCTCTTGAACAATCATAGCATAAGCATGAGCTAAATCAGGTAATGGATTCATTAGAAGAATTTGACCTCTTGTTTGCACAAATTGATCACTAAGTCCCATAAGAAACACACTCAATTTGTTCAACTGCTCATATTGATCTAATTTCTGACCAACAGTACAAGAACAAGTACTATTGATACAAGTACATCTAGGTATAGGTGACAGAGTATCAAGTTCATCCAAGAGTCCACTAAATTCAGTAAAATAGGCAGTAACAGATTTTGTACCTTGTGTTAGAGAGAACAATTCCTTTTTCAGCTGAAACAAACGAGGAACATTTGTTTGAGAAAATCTAGCAGCAAAATCGTCCCAAATTGCTTTAGCAGTATGAAGATAAACCACACTTTTTCGTATCTCAGAAGACATAGCGTTAAGCAACCAGGAAATGACCAAATCGTTGCTACGCATCCACAAAGCATAATGTGGAGATGTAATTGCAGGTTTTATTTGTGATCCATCAATGAAACCTAGTTTCAGTTTAGCAGATAGAGCAATCGATACAGATCGACTCTATTGATTGTAGTTAACTCCAGTAAGAACTTCATTAACAAGTGCTAATCCTGGATGATCAGAATTAGAGAGGTAGTAAGGATGATTAATGTCGATTACAGTAGTTGTAGTTGATGAAGAAACAGTCGCCATTAACACAGATGCATAAGAAGACATTCAAAGAACATAGATCAACTCTCAAATAAGATCAACACGAACAGATAGTAAAATCAACAAACAAAATCGACAAGATCGATGAAAATTGACAAACAGATCGATGAAAATCGACAAACGGATCAGTGAAGATCGACAAACAGATCGATCAGTAGTAAAGAACAAGCGCGGAATCAGAAATGTGTGATCGGAAAAACATGTGTGTATATACACCAGTTTCCGGCTTTGATACCATGACAGATTGAGATATTATACAGAAAATGATGAAGTAAAGCTACATTTAGAAGATGACAATGGTAGAAATGTTGTAACAGAATTACAGAGAGAGTATGAAAATGAATTACATCAGAAGATAACAAAAACTATCAAGCTAATATATACAGAATGAGTAACAGCTTTTTCTAACTAACTTCTGCCAGCTGTAAACTTGAGTTGCCAGTCTGGTTTGCCACATCAGCTGCTTGCTCAGCTTGATCTTCTATATCTGTAACACTTGTACTATCTCGCCTTGATAAACTCACCAAGGTGAATGTAAAGGACTCTGGTCGTCGCATTAGTAACATTGTAATCAAAGCACAAAGCCTTCGGATATTCAAATATCATCAACGCAATGTTGATAAAAAAAGAGTTTGTAACATTAATGTGAGTCGGTGTAGGAACCTCAAGGTATTAAACTTGGACTCATCAGCCCGAATGGAAGGATTATTTCCTGACATGTGTTCCATATTTCCTTTGCTTGAGGAGTTATTTCTTGGCTTTTGTGGTTGTTCATTACCATTGAATATAGCAAGTCCAGTGCTTCAAATTTTAGTTTTGTCAAATCGCGACTTGGTGGTAAATGCAGCAATTGACACTCCAAATTTAAAATATTTTGAATGCACCCAACTAAGCTTGTTTAGAGCAATGACTTGGACACCAAAGGAAATTAGGATTAGCCTGCGTTACTATCACCTTGTTGGTGCTTCGTGGCTCTTAAGATTGAGAAGTTTTGTTGAAAAGTCGCCTTCAAACTGTAAGAAATTGTCGATAGAATTGGTTTATGCTATGGTAAGCTGACAGATTGATTCTTCTTGTAAAAAACATTTTGTTATATTTTCTTATTCTTCCGTAGTTGGATTTTTATCAGATTCTCGTATTGGACTAAATTATAATGTGTGTTAACTTCTATCATTCATGTGTACACATGTCAAATTTGAACATGAAGATGTAACATATTATATTTCATCAGTATCTCCTGGGATCAATGTTCTGAATCTTGAAATAGGCACCATAATTAATAGAAATTACATTGAGCTTATAGATGGCCTTCTCTGGGGTTGCCATCCAGAAACTCTGTCAATACAATTTTCTGATGCCCATATAAAGAAAGAAGCCATAGAGGTATACATTTTAATGATTCAAAGATAATTTTCTGCATGAATGTGATGATGTTTTCACTCACTATATTATTTGCTTCGAACACAGGCATTTTGTTATGAAATGCGCAACAGAGAAACAAAGACAAGTTGCTGCAGAACTACTCGTAGAAAATGCTGGCTACATTATATAAAACACATTGATATGGCGCATTTTGAGGACAGCTGCAGGAATATACTTGAACACCGCCAAAAACTCATCTTTAATATGAAATGGTAGGTGCAATGATCTTTAAGTTAATGCATTCATCCTGTACTTGAAGCCTGTACAAGGCTTCACACCTTTTTTCCACAATTTGCAAACAACATATACTCTACAATCTTAGACATACACTCATGAATCAAATATTCAGTTTTGTCAAGTAGTTAAAGTAAAATCATAGCTTATCTTGATCATCTACTCTAACTATTCCATTTGAAGTTGGTGAAAGGTCAGGTTTAGTGAATGAATTTGCACAAAATCAGAAATTATACCTCTTAGACTATTGTGGGCTCATATCTCAAAAATTTATTGTTTGTTTTTGCATTTTGTATCACTTGATAGACTTAATAGTATATCAGTTGGGTTGTTCTTTTTAGGTTATTCGTTAGTATTTTCAACAATAGTTTGATATCACAATATTAGTCCCTAAGTTTGTGTATCAATGTAGGGTGAAAGGTAAGAAGGAAAATTAAAAAGGCCAAGGTTGCTGAAGAGTCGACGACCTGCAGCGGATGAGGAAGACTATCTAAACCACCATGATAAGATCAGTTACGTTTATTTTAGCATGGACATATAACTTTTGTTTTGTTATGAAGTTCAGTATTGTAATCTATTTTGCAAAACAGATTTCGTTCCAAAATCAACAAACATGTCTGCCGGAAGTAAGTAATAAATTTGGATATGGTTATTTATACACACGACACATCCATTTTGTTTTTGACAAGTTTCGAATTCTGTCGAGGGAGATATCGCAACATCAAGAGTGAGAGGTACTCTCATCATTGAATACGAAGGTAAGTTATTGTCCCAACAAGAAGGGGCGTCTGACAAAATTTTAGGAAACTGCATGTTTCTTTGTTGGAGTATGGAAGGTTGTTACCGAAGATGCTTATCTCTCTGTTTCTGGTTTTCACCAAGGCGCACTATCTATGAAGTACATGGGACTTACGTTGTTGATATCTAGAAAGGTGACTAAAGTTGACTGTAATGCTCTTATTATTAAACTCTGAGCTTGTAAAGGGTCGTGGACATAAATTTCCTGGGTAAGTAAGTAGTTGATTTTGGGGTTGCATCTGCAAGTTGTGAGGTGTAGGAGGCTCTCCATAACTACGATCGGAGATATTGGACGATTTGTGTCGAAAGTCTTCCTGACACTGAGGTAGTCGGGAGGCGTGTCCCGCAAGATGAGGAGCCACAAATGAATAGCGGCGGTATAATGGTCACAAGATTGGTGGTTCTTGGATTGAGGGGAGATTGTAGAGTGGGTGTCAACCCAAGTCCCACATCGTTAAGAGAAAGAAGAATTATTACCTTGAATATAAGTAGCCAAATAACTCCATTAGTATGTGGTCTATTGGGATGAGCCCAAAAACAAATTCGTGCGGCTTGATCACGATAAAAAATGGACAATATCATAATAATGTGGAGTTAATGGGTGTTGCATGACCCACAAATATCCATAGACAAAAATAATAAAAATTAAGATGAGTAGATTGTCAAGGGAAAAATTATCATGCCTAGCATGTTAGAAGCAGCAATTAAAGAATAATTTAGTTAGATTACTTTATTAATTGAGCTCGTATGCTTTTTTATTTACAGATTCACTTTTATTAATCTGAGCTGGGATTTTCAATTTACTAGCAGGGTATATCCCATATTTTGTAATTGCTTCTTTGTTATGTAATATTAAAATATTTATATTAAATTATAATAAGAAAATTAGAGAATAATTATTTGTAATTTGGTTTAATGGTTTAATTATATAAATAATAATGATAGTTAGATTTTTAGTAAATAGATGAGAATCGTTAGATCTACCACTAAGAAATATTTCATATTTGTGCTAATTCATGAATATCCAAGTTTCGAATTCTTTTAAAAATAATTAAAATTAAGAATTTATATTATTAATTCTAAACAATACATGAGTTTTTGACTAATATATATTAAATTAAAATTAAAATAACTTCAAAAATAGATAAAAATTTAATTTTATTATAAGTAAACATTATATCACATTCTATATCAAGGCTAGATTTTAAGTTAGAATGTCTTTTCATCATCATTAATCTAATAATAAATATATCTTCATATACACATATACATTAAATTAAGATAAAAATATATTGATTAAAGAAACAATTTTAAATAACATGGAAATGAATTACCTACTTCTCAATTTTTTTTTGAAAATTATCCCCATTCCCCGACTCGTATCCGAAAAATCCCGAATCCTCATCTTGTCAGAGATTGGATCAAAATCGGGCAAACCAGATGAATGCCCATTCCTACTTTCGATCATGCATTTTATCGGGTCCCGTTCACTAGCAAACATTTGCTAGTGAACTGTTTCACAACATATGATCCAACGGCTGAGATTTAAAAAAAAATTATATCGTACCGCAGAAATTTTCCGCGGTACGGAGAAATTACAAAAATGCCCTTACTGTTCACGTATCGTAGAAAGTTTCTGCGGTACGGTGAACAGTAGATTTTTGATTTGAAAACAGGGGAGCATTTTTGTAATTACCCCGTACTGCGGAAAGTTTCTGCGGTACGATGTAATTTTTTTTTTAAATCAGGACCGTTGGATCAACCTGAAACCATATGTTATGTAACGGTTAAATGAAAGTTGTTTGTCACTGACCGCCAGCCTTTATCTATTCCCAGTCCTACATTTTTTTCCCTTTCTTTGTTTCTATATTCTCGTAAGTGAAGTTATTCTCCCAACATAGATAATCCAAAAATTAAAAGTTTTACAGTTTATTTTCAATTATATTAAAATAACATATTTAATACTCCCTCCATCCTTTTGATTTGTTATCATTTTTTTGTCATTTTCTGACACGTATTTTAAGATGGATTTTAAGGATACTTTCATAGTTTATTTTTAATTTTCATTTTTGTATAAAATATGGATTGTTCTATTTTTATACAAAAACAAATTTCAAAAATAAGTTACGAAACTATCCTAAAAATCTACCTTAAAATGTGTATCAGACATCCTATATTTTGAAATGATAACAAATCAAAAGGACGGAGGGAATAATAATTAGTTAATTGTTTTTTCTAACTAAAACACATCATTTTTTTGAACATATCTTAAAATACCAATCACGTATACTATATATTCTAATCAATAAAATATATAAATATTGATGCATTTTATGAGTTATTATCTAACTTGTGTGATGTGCGGTTTTTTTTAAATGTGATATAATATTTTCTTATATTTTATCGAATTTTTTAGTTATTTTAATTTTAATTTAATATATATAAATATTGATGCATTTTATGAGTTATAAGCTTATAATCCGTGCAGCCTTGCTATTGATGTTAATTTCGCTATATATTGCAAGAAAAAATTATTTCAAATCTCATTAAATAATGTTTAAATTATTTAGTGTTATTTAAAAAAAGTAAAATTATCCAATTCCTCACAAAGTTTCTCATAATAAAATAGTTCCCCAATAAAAATCAGACAAAAAAAAAAGACGGGGTTTGAATTCGGAGATCGAGAACAAGATCCTGCCTCGAAATGACCTAAAAACCAAACATACCCAGTATATCCCGCACAAAGCAGGGTCTGGGGAGGGTGAGATGTACGCAGACCATGCCCATACCTTTTACGGTAAGGAGGCTGTTTCCGTGAAGACCCCCAGCTTAGTGCACAACAGAAAAATGGTGTGTGATATTTACAACGACTTCAAAATTTTTTGGAAAAGGTCGCAGTCATACCTGAGCCCATGATTTTGATCACATGGGACTTACCTACGCGGGGGTTATCCACTCCATTCTCGACACACTCTGATCTCGGATGACTCCTCGCACAGATCCCCGGGGATTGACTACTCCACTCTGCAAGACACTTAGATCCACGATGCCACCGCGGTAATCTCCCTGCAATTGAACAACCAGAAAACAGAAGCCAATGAAAAATGAAAAATGAGCACGAAAGAGCCAAAAAAACTAAGATAACGCTAATCGAGATAACCCAACTCTTAGGCTCTCAATAACAGAGCCGCTCCCTAAAAGAGAATCCACCACTCTGATCTAGCGCCTCCAAGAACACCTATCTGCTGTCATGGTCTCATTTAAGTTTAAGGCCTTCAGATCCAACCTAAGCTGCTCTTCCCACGATCTCCTCGGTCTACCTCTCCTCCTCACCCCCACAACCGAAAGACTCTCGACCCTCCTCACTGGGGCTTCAGCTCGCCTCCTACGGACGTGGCCGAACCATCTCAACCTCCCTTCCCCAACTTTCGCTGACAAAGGCGCCACCTCAAGCTCGCTCCTGAAAACCCCATTCCAGATTCTGTCCAACATCGTGCGCCCACAAGACCACCGCAACATCCTCATTTCGGCCGCTTCCAACTTGCTCTCGAGAGCCTTCTTCGCCGCCCAACACTCAGAACCATACATCATCGCAGGACGGATTGCCGCTCTATAGAATTTCCCTTTCAACTTTAAAGGAACTTTCTTGTCGCACAACACCCCTGACGCTGCCCTCCACCTTAGCCACCCAGCCTTGATACGATGTGTGACATCGTCTTCAATCTCTCCTTCCTTCTGGATGATCGAACCCAAATACTTGAACTTATCCGTACGGGGGACGATCTGATCTTCAATCCTAACTAGGGGTGAAAATCGGATAAAACGGATCCGGATATAGCCATATCCGAATCCGAATCCGGGAATTCAAAACCGTATCCGGATTCGTATCCGGATCCGGGAATATCCGAAAAAATATTATCCATATCCGAATCCGGCGGATATTATCCGGATATGGATAATATCCGAATCCGTATACATACACAACTCAAAAAATTAAAAATCATTTCTCCACAAAAAATTCACAAAAATCATCTCTCTCTCTCTCCCAACCCACCACCATCTTCTTCACCTCTGTCGAGATCTCCTCCCTCTCCGACATCGCTGTCGTCCGACACAACCGCGACCCCGAAAATCCGATCTCCAACCGCCTACATCTCTGTGTGTATGTATATATCGTATGTATATACGAGAGAGAGAGAGAGGGGGGGTATTTGAGAGAGAAATTGGGAGAGAGGGTTCGAGTATATTTGAGAGAAATTAGGAAAGAGAGAGGCGGGGTGGGAGTGTGTATTTGAGAGAGAGAGAGAGGTGATTGCAACAGTGGGGGGCGGCTTGAAATTCACGGATGGATGAAAGTTGAAAAGGAATTTATTTTTATCACTTTCAATTTGAATACAATTATTACTCATTCACTTTTACCTTGTAGGAATAAATAAAGGTCCCTTTCACTTTCACGTTTACCCGGTTTGTGTATTAGTTTTTATTATATATATAGAATTAAAATTTTAAAATATATATTATATATATTAAAAATATATATTATATATAAATAATTTCGGATACGGATATTTTCAGATACGGATGTGCCTATATCCATATCCGTATCCTAAATTCTCGGATTCAGATACGGATAATATCCGTTTGACTCCGGATACGGATAATATCCGCTTTTTTCCGGATACGAATACAAATATTTCGGACGGATATCGGATTTTTCGGATTTTTTTTCCAGCCCTAATCCTAACCTCCACCCCTTCCTCGTTGGCCTCACCACTAAAGTTACACCAGAGATACTCGGTTTTAGACCGGCTCAGACGCAAGCCTTGGGGCTCCAAGGTAGATCTCCATAACTCCAACTTCTCGTTCACCTCCCCCCTCGACTCCGCCACTATCACGATATCTTCAGCGAAGAGCATGCACCATGGAACAACCTCTTGAATCCCTCGCGACATGACATCTAGGATAAGGGCGAAAAGAAGCGTACTAGGGGCCGACCCCTGGTGGAGCCCAATCTCAACAGGGAAATAACGGGAGTCACCCACTGAGGTCCGGACGCAGGAACTAGCTTGGGAGTACATATCTTGAATCGCCCTAACATACGACGACGACACACTCCTCTCCTCAAGGCTATTTCAAATAGCTTCACGAGGGATGCTATCATAAGCCTTCTCAAGATCAATGAACATCATATGCATGTCTTTGCGACGCTCTCTGAACTTCTCCATAAGGCGTCTCACGAGATGAATGGTCTCGGTCGTCGATCTCCCAGGCATAAAACCAAATTGATTCTCTGAGATTTCAACTTCTCTTCTAATCCGACATTCAACCACTCTTTCCCAAAGTTCCATAGTATGACTGAGTAATTTAATACCCCGATAGTTACTACAATTCTGAGCATCGCCTTTGTTCTTAAAGAAAGGGACCACAATACTACGTCTCCATTCAGTTGTCATCTTATCACCCAAGGGGAGAACATTGAACAGATCTACTTGCCATTGAATGCCAGCCTCAAGACAAAATCACACCTCGATTGGGATCTGATCCGGACCATCCGCCTTCCCTCTAGCCATCTTTTGAAGGACACCCTTAACTTCATCCTTGCTGATACGCAGGAGCCGGCTGAACGCACAGACGAAAGAGAGATCTCTCGCTCCCTTGCCTCGAAATGACCTGCCCATCCCTATTCGAAAAGGGTTATACGAAAACGACAAAAAAGGCTTGACCGAGTCAACGCCCCCTCCCCCCAAATTAGCGCCTCCGGTGGCCGCTCCCGACAACACACACACACTACACATTGTCAAAAAAATGGACGGAAAAAAACTGAAATCCATGCCGGAAGAAACCAAATCAGTCGATTACGCCATGGAAGCGGCGTCCGGCCCTCACTTTTCCGGCCTCCGTCTCGATGTTCTCCGATCCTCTCCCTCTTCTTCCCCTCGTTCCAATCCTGTCCAAGCCATTTCTTCTTCCACTACATCCTTACCTACTTCACAACCCTTCATTATTGGTAATATTCAATCTCTCTCTCTCTCTCTCTCTCTCTCTCTCAGACGCACACATTTATAAATAATTGCTATATGTGTAAATTATGCGGTTCTGAGTAATTGCTTTGAATAATTATTTTTAATTTGTTGTGTTTGATTGAGCAGGAGTTTCTGGTGGTACAGCTTCGGGTAAAACCACTGTCTGTGATATGATTATTCAACAACTACATGATCATCGCGTTGTGCTTGTTAATCAGGTTTAAATATTCATTTTTATGATTTTCTATAGATTTTTTTTTCATGTTTCTATTTTACTTAGCAAGGTTGTGATGATGTGGTTAAGGAGATGTGTGCTTATTAATCCTGTGTTATCTCCTATTTTTTTCTAATAATATTTAAAGATTTGAAATTTTAAATCTTGGTGATTAAACGTTTCTTTGACATTGATGTTTCTTTTTGTTACTGTAGGATTCTTTTTACCGTGGCTTGACACCAGAAGAATCAAAACGTGTGCATGAGTATAATTTTGATCATCCAGGTAATTTAGTTCCAGGAAATTTAATTGTTAGCCATATTAAGTTTCTGGTACTTGTAAACTGGGATGAGTTGTGCCTTGATGAGAAAACGTAGTTAGTGCTTTAATAAATGTAGTATGAATTTATGTGTAGATGCATTTGACACGGAGCAGCTTTTAGAGTGTGTTGAGAAGCTCAAACTTGGGCAGTCTGTACATGTTCCAATATATGACTTTAAGAAACATCGCAAGTCTGAAGATTCTTTTCGGCAGGTTTGACCTTGCAACATGTTGACTAGCAACTTGGGTTCAGCCACTCATTGGCTGACCAGATCGGATGACGTTATATCTTATGTCTATCATGTTACTTGTTTTGTATGTTTTTCTGTGTTCCTGCATGTAAAGATTCTGAATATGTAATTTTGCATGTTGTGGTAGCAACTCATCAGGATTTACTTTCTATATTTGTTATTTATGTATTGATTTGCTTTGGAAATTTCAAACTTGAAAAGTAGACGTTTATGTATAGAATCAGGTAAACTATCTTAGTAAGACACAATGTAATCATGTATGTTATCTTTTTCTCTTGAAGACGAGGCGTGTTAAGTAAGTGTACAACAAACAGACAACAAATCTGATTTTTTAATTTTTTGCTTAAACAAAATAAATTGTAAAATATTATTTCTTAACTCAATCACTCGTATGAAAGCCTGATTCTTATCGCTAAATAGATGTCACTATGCTTATCTTGTTTCTTTCCTGAATAGATAATACCATCATTATGAGAGATATAAGTTTTAACAGGTTTTCTCAAGCTCCCCCAGTTTGCGTGCTGTGTCCTTCCCTTGTGTTTGTTTGAGAAGATACATAATTTGTTGTTTTAGTATTAATGTATTTTTTTGGGTAACTCAATAGTTCTAATATTGTCTCCAAAATAATGTTGTTGAGTTGTTCAGGTAAATGTATCAGATGTAATTATATTGGAAGGAATCTTGGTATTCCATGACCAACGTGTTCGTAACTTGATGAATATGAAGATTTTTGTTGACACAGGTTACCAGTTCACACTCACTTTTTTGGTTGTTTTGTAGCTTTTACTTCTCATCTCATCATTACAGTTACTTGTCATGTTCTTCGTTTTAATTTTGGATTTTCTAAAGAAACATCCTTGTTTTTTAGTTTGGTTCTCTTTTGATATTAATGGGATAGACTGTCGGTAGATGTGCTCTATATTTTTTATCTTTCTCCACTCTGCGTAATTAAATAAGACCATTTTTGTGGGAAATGTGCTCTATTTTTTATCTTTCTCCACTCTGCGTAATTAAATAAGACCATTTTAGAGGGAAATTATAGATGCAAAGGTATGCAACTTGATTTTTAGACCCTGAATGTCATTTTGAAATGTAAAACTTGGTTATTGAGATAAAATCTCATTTTTATATGTTTACTATTTGTAGTACTTTAGTTATTTAAGATTCAAGAATCATTGATTTATGAAGTATCGTAACATATCGCATCTATGAGAAAATTAACTGGTTTTCATTCTTTAAAAATAAACTAGACATGTCCTAAGTATTTTCATTGCTTGTTAATAAGTTTACATATATCTTGTTTATTTTTCAATAACACATTTTTTGATCTTGTCTGACCCCGTATACTTTATGTATTGCTTGAACTACCACAATAAATTGAGTATTATTAGATCCTCTTTTTCCTGACCCCGTATACTTTATGTATTGTTTAAACTACCACAATAAATTGATTATTATTAGATCCTCTTTTTCCCTCATGAATGAAAAAGAATGCAACATTATCTTGGTGTTAATTTTACGTTCCCTTAAGTTGTAGCTTCATAGGCAGTGGGTCATGCAAAAATAGGGGGGTTGTATTCATGCCGTCATGGATACATTTTTGTATCTTGCTATTCTTTTTAATTCATTAGTAGGCCATGTCTTCCATATTAGCCATATTTTCATTCTAGGATGAGTTTCACATGCATCCATGAAGTGCACGTGCAAATATTTTCAAAAGAAATAGAAGCCATAGACAGCTCTTGACTATGTCTGTGCATATAACCTGAATTCATGTCCTTTCTCTGTCCCACTTCATTTTCGCATACCCACAACATTCTATATTTGTATAAACTAATTGATTATTCTTCAATAAACTTTTACTATGATATCTGTATATTAATTACATTTTAGCCAATTTAACCATATTTACCAGTAGCAATGTTCCCATTTAATTCTTTTGTCTACTTCATGTGTGATATCCAGATGCGGATGTGAGGCTTGCTCGTAGAATACGGCGTGACACTGTTGAGAGGGGTAGGGATGTTAACTCTGTTCTTGAACAGGCAAGCCTTTACTTAGTATAATTAGCTTTAGGATGCTGATTTTTAGTCTATTAGTACGATACATTTGTACACCGTAATTTTTTTTGAGTGCTCAAAACAGTTTAGTGTTTCTTGGACCTTTGTTTTGTAAATTCTTTTTCCCTTGTATTTTTGTAAAAAGTGCCTCATGGGCTAGAAACACAGCACTTGCACCAGTTGAACATTTGGTCTTTTGGTCCGACTTGACTCCACTAACTTTTATATGTAAAGTTCTATGATTCGATTACTTTTACTCCACAAGATGAACATAAATTATTCTTCCTGCTAGGCCTTTCTCCCTGCATTTAGGGCTTTACATTGTAACTTAATAAAATGTTTTGGAGAGAAATATAAGAGGAACCAATTAAGATTTACAAAAATAAATATTCGATAATAATTACTTGAAATACGTTTGAGAAAAGGTCATAAAAAAATTGCGAAATGCATGCATTATACAAGGAATTGAGACTCGTGTGCATTAAATTTTGAAATTTTTGTGTACTTTCTTGTGTCTGCTCAAACACTGAGAAAAGTTACACACAAATATGAATGTATATATTTATATATATGAGTTTAGATATACATGTCGTAGAATTTGTTGCTTTGTGAATTAAATTAAAAAAATATAGCATCTGCAGATCTGCTTGATAAAGGCGTGAGTCAGTGATTAGTACCCTGCAAACTATTGTGCTTTGATATACATGCTAGATATTGGATGAATATTAGTTTCTTTAGATATCAGTAGCAATTGAATATTGTTAATTAATAAAGAAAATGGAAAATAGAAATAAATGCTGCAAATAGTCGTCAGAAATTAGCTATATTATATTAGTATCGGATGAAGTAATGAAGGTATTTGGCCAACGCTGGTGCAAGTTACCCTAAGCTACTTGTTGCAATGGCCCAGATGATGAAGGCCCCTTTGGGTGAAGGAAGCTCGGAGGTCGGGCAAGACTTCCGTCATGACTAGAAACCTGATGATAATGGTTCCTTCAGGCGAAGAAGAAATGCTTTAGAAGGGAGAATGAGCCATGACTAAGGAGTCTTTCCCTTAATGTGGTTGTGCGCTATTGCAGTATTGCCTCTTGGTAATTGAGCGGGAGGGACGGGAGGGAGATTAGGGGTACCAAGTTAAGCCAGTAGCTATCCAGTCTAATGCAGGGCATCTTTTTTAATTTTCTACGCGATGCATTGAATATGTGAAAATAAAAATTGTTCCAGATTGTTATTTCTTTTCTCTGAAAAATTCAGTCTATGCTAGGGTACCTTGTACTCTTAAGATTGAAGGTTGTCTTGTATTCATTTATTGTCTAATATGCTAGGGTTTACTTGTCATTTCAACTTCTATACATACATACATACATATATATATATATATATATATATATATATAGTCTAATATGTGTGTGTATGTATCTTCTGTTGGTATAACCAATACTATTTTTGCGAAGTCCAAATTCATGTATTTCTTGTTTTCTGAGCAGTATGCAAAATTTGTGAAGCCTGCTTTTGATGATTTTATTCTGCCATCAAAAAAGTATGCTGATGTTATTATTCCCCGTGGAGGTGATAATCATGTTGCAATTGATTTGATTGTTCAACATATCCACACAAAGCTTGGACAGCATGAACTGTGCAAAATTTATCCTAATGTATATGTTATTCAGTCAACATTTCAGGTATGCTCTATTTTTGTATGGTACTTTCATGTTTTTCTTTGGTTTTTACAGGCCTCACGGGCAGTGTTATAAGAACTGATAAACTATAGTATAGTTGCTGGCCATCTTATAATGGCTCTGAACTCTTGACCTCTTTGTGCATCAGTGATAATCAATAATACCGATTTCAACCGATGAGGTAAAGATATAAAAACTAACACATTGTAAAATTAAATTATGTGTAATTTTACACATTAATTGCACCAGATATAAATTAACTGAAAGCGAACATGAAGGAAATAACTAGAAGAAGGGTGTCATGTAATGCTGGTGTTTTACTTACGCACCCAACTAACTGAGTCTCTCAGCCTAAACAATGAGCTCCTTCTATTAGTTCTAATCATAAATTGACCCTGAACAAATTTAGCCTATTATTTATGGGACTAGTCATAGTTGCTCACCTGCCCACCCACAACCCGTGCCCACACACACACAGACATGCGAGCACATTCTGTGTGTTGTGAATTTATGTTTTACTCATTACTTGATTTTTTTCTTCTCTCCATGCATCCAAGTATATCTGTTTTACTAATGAATTTCATGCTACAGATAAGAGGCATGCATACACTGATTCGAGATCATGAGATATCAACAACTGATTTTGTATTCTACTCAGATCGGCTTATACGCCTGGTACTTGAGCTTTTTTTATTTATTGTTAGTAATTTAGCATCAATTGTAGATCTTTAGCATCAATTGTAGATCTCTGCACTTGGAGTATCCTGGTCTGTATGTTAAGCTTCCTTCACCTCAACTTTCAGGTTGTAGAGCATGGCCTTGGTCATTTGCCCTTTACCGAGAAGCAAGTAGTCACTCCAACGGGTATGTTGGTAACTAAATTAATAGTACCATCTCAATCTTATTTCTCTTTATCGCGGCACTACCTTCTGATTGGTGTCTCTGTGATCTGTTAAACAATAATACAAGTCCCAGGTCTTCTGCTAGGCCTTCAGTTCAAATATACATAATGTACATTCCTTCACTAATTTGTTTAATGCTTAAATTGAGAGCCTTAAAATTTTGTCTCTGTAGAATTCAGAGAATATGAACGACATCTGCGATCAATTGACAAGGACCATGACTCTGTCTGTAAGATCTGGGTCATTTAGAATTCTTTTTGCCGTTTTGTGATGCTTGCTTAGAAGATTACTAACATGCAATATCCAATCAGATGAAAAACCTAAAACTAAACATTAGCACAAGTGTTTTGTGCGCTTTTACAGTCACCTGGTGATCCGGGAGCGTTCTTTTTTCCTTTATTTTTTTTTATTTTTTTTTTAAATCGTGTCCGGGGGCTATGCCTATATCATAAATATAAATGTGAAGTCTTTTTTTTTTTTTAATTTTTCTAGCCATTCTTTTTTGGTACTGGACCTGTTCTAATTCGTCACTTCCAATATAATACTACTGTCATCGTATGGTAATTAGTATTGGGCAGTGTATCTTGTAACATCTATACATTATAGGGCAGATAGCCTCTGTTCTAAAAATCCCCGATTCAGCCGATTAATCCCCGATTAATCTTCTGGAAGGTAACCAACCGATTCGATTTTTGAAATCCGATTAATCCTTTTAATTTATTTAAAATGATATGTTTAATTGTAAATTAGACTAATATATTTAAATATTATTATAATATCCGATTAATGCTCCGATTAATCCGTCCGATTAATCCTCGCCTACCCGATTAGGCGCTAGGCGATACCCCGACCGCCCTGGGCCGCCTAGCGATTTCTGGAACACTTCTGATAGCTATTATTGGCTTGCGTATATAAGTACCAATTTTTTTTTCTGAACGCTTTTATTTACGATTATGGGATCTGGGATGTAAGTCGACTCTTCTGTTGTACTTGTAAGTTGTCCACATTGGCTATGTTGACAAATCCATGTAATTTAATTGCAGGATCAGTATATACTGGAGTTGATTTTTGCAAAAAGTTATGTGGAGTCTCGATTGTTCGAAGGTTTGCATTGAGTTGATTATTTTGAGAAAAATTATTTTGTTTGAAATTTCTGATAAGTTGTTTAAAAGACATCAATACATGAGGCAATGATGGCCTTCTATTTATCAATGAATTTATGAAACTGGCATTGTTTAGCCTAGCCACCAGTAGTTCAGTCTCTTCTGACATTTGTCTCACTTTTTTGTTGCATTATTTTTTTTTTTTGTTTTATTACATTACGAAGATGCATAAGATGTGCATACCCCTTGATAATTATACCCTTTAACAATAACACTCATATCATCATTGCTTCTTTAACTAGAACATTAAGCATTTATACATTTGAAAACTGGTAATTGATATATTCTTTATTAGTTCAAATTTCAAATATATCAAGTATTATATGTATACAGTGGTGAAAGCATGGAGAATGCTGTGCGTGCTTGTTGCAAAGGAATAAAGATTGGGAAAATTCTAATCCATCGTGATGGTGATAACGGGAAACAGGTATGATATTATAAATTTATTTTTACTGTGTAAAAATTTCTACTGTGGATGTAACTGCTCCATGGTGTATAGATAACACCAGTATGTATTTAACAGCTTATATATGAAAAACTTCCAAAAGATATTTCTGAACGACATGTCCTGCTCTTGGATCCAGTTCTTGCTACCGGTAATATTTGTTGTCTCATCTTATATTTGTTTTTTTGCATGGTTCCAGTTAAGAAAACATTTTTTGCATTCATCTCTCTTTTCCTTTCTGTTTACCTAATTGTTTGAAAACAAACAATTTTAATCTCCTCATCTAGGCAACTCTGCTAACCAGGCAATTGAACTACTCATACAGAAAGGAGTTCCAGAGTCCCACATTATATTTCTAAACCTCATTTCTGTAAGTGTCAAAAGCTGTCTACAGATAAAAATGTGCTTTGAAATTACCCATGCATACTGATTCCTCTTGCATTGATTTTTATAGGCCCCAGAAGGGATACATTGTGTCAGCAAACGGTTTCCAGCACTTAAAATTGTCACTTCAGAGATTGATGTAGCTTTGAATGAAGAGTTTCGTGTGATACCAGGCATGGGAGAGTTCGGAGATCGTTACTTCGGCACTGATGATTGATTAAACAAAAGAGTGACTATCATCGTTTGTCTTGGTTTCAACTCTCCGAGAAAGTTACAAAATGGTGATCAACTAATGCACATATTGACTTTATATTCTTGTGTTTCATTATCATTTACTAGATGATAACCCGTGCGAAGCACGGGCTCGGAGATTTATGTTAAATAATTACTGAATTTTATTTAATTAAATATTATAAAATTATATTACAAAAAGTTATAAAAAGAACTATGTTATTTGCATAAAAAATTTATGCGATTAACAAACTATAAATTTAAATTGTTTAATAGAAGTACATGGAAACACGTTTCGGTTGTTTTCATTGAAAAATATTTAGGATAATTTATCGTAATCTTTTTTTATTATAAGTTATAATAAAAAAATTTGCTAATACAATGTAAGAATTATAATAATAATAATAAGATTTCAATTTTATTATATTTTTTTAAAAAAATAACATATAATCGCAGGGAAGAATGTTCTAGAGTAGTGTATAGAAAACATGTTCTAGTTGTTCATCTTGAAAAATCTTTTGGAGAATTGAACGTATTACTTTTTTATTCTAAATTATGATTAAAAAATTGTATTATAATTATAATAGGATTTTAATTTTATTATTTTCTTTAAAAATTAACATAGAATTGTAAGGGAATATGATTTTAGGGATGAAACTTATTTTTTTATTTAAAGTTGTAATAAAAGAATTATAATTACAATAGAATTTCTATTTTATTAAAAAACAACATAGAATTATAGTAGAAATAGAATTATAGGAGTGAAACCAAAATAGAGGTGAAACCAAAAGTGGTACCATTAAAAGGGTATTTTGCTTATTAATAAAGGTTATAGATTTTGGAGCAATGGGCCCTGTATACGCATATTTAATATTTTGGCTACCACTGCTTTAAGAAATTCATTGCTTGACTAACTGATGCATTAATCCATTTAAGGATCCTAACAAATTTCTTAGTTCAGCAGATATTGGCTCATTTCTCAATCTGACCTTGTGCATACCATTCGTGTATACAGATGCAGTAGAATGGAACTTTGATTGTACATATATGAGGCGACTGAGTTCCTGTAAATAAAAATGATCAGGGCTAAATAATTGTGATAATCAATATTTTATCAAGATTAATACATGTCAAGAGATAAGTAAAACCAGCTGGGGAGAGAAATTTCTCTCCTCTTACATTTTAAGGTGCTGAGAAGATGAGACTTTGAGTATGAAGGATTGAAATACAACCGAGGAAATGTATCATATGAAGTGGTTTGGTTAACAGTTATGGGCTGAGAGGAATTTTTAAGATCTTGGAAGTTAGCTACACTAACCTCTTCGTAGCTTACACTTCCACACATTTTAGCTACATTTACTATGAAAGTTGCGATTAGTAGAATATAGCAAAAAAACGTTGTAGCTTTCGTTGGAAATGAATTCCCTCCAGAACTGCTGAGAAATCCGAACTATTTTTTTAGCATAAATAATACTCCTATACAAGGACGGAACCAGAAAAATAATTTGTGGGACCAGAAGGCTTCTGTTTAGACACTATGTATAATTTTATTTATTACTGGATCAAAATGAGTGCTGTTAAGTCATTTTTTAGGGTAATTTATCAAAATAATAAGGGAACGAACTACATTTTATAACTATACATGCATAAAACTGGAAAAATGTACAAGTTTTGGAGGAATGATTGTCATCCCGTGCCCCCCTCTAATTCCTTCCATGCTCCTATACTAATAGGCTTAGAATTAAGGTAAACGTAAATTACATGATCCTAAAAGCCATCAGATGTACTTTATTTATCCTCTAATTCCTTCCATGTTCTAGAAAAATATTTTGGAAAGAAAAGAAAAGAAAAGTAATCAGTAATTTCCACACCTTGTTCCAGAATAATTTTTTTGGAAAGGAGAGAAAAGAAAGCTAAAGATTAGGGAAGAAATTCTTTTTATATTTGTCTTCAAAATCTTCTTCTCACTTTTGGAAAGATTTGAGAAGAAAAGAAAATTAATTATTTTCTATTCTTTTCTTTTCTCTACAAAATTCTGGAACAGCGTAAAAGCTTTTGAAGAGAACTCGAAATTACCATCTTTACTCAATTTATCATCCTGATATGCAATCCATCTTAAATTCATCAGCAAGACAAATTTGTACTCCGAATTTTTTGTTCAAGAATAATGTTAATATAAATATTTTCAAAGCAATCTGTACGTATCTATCAGATGTACTGAGCACATGTGACTCCATCTAATAAGCATTCTCATTTTACATGTCCCTTCTGATTTTTCAGTAATCAATATGACCAATTTTTTATTGAATATTAAAAATTATTCAATTATTATTTTTAAAACTGAAAATTGCAATGTAACATAAATTAGATGTACTTTTTAATTATAAACATATATATATATATATATATATATATATATATATATATATATATATATATATAGGTTGGACTCCATAGCAAACACCTTATATAACAAACAATAAAGAGCACCTCATATCTAATAGATCCATTGCCCCTGGCGGGGCCACCCAATACAAAAAATTCTTATTTTTTTACCCTCTATCCATCCATCATCTCAAAAAAAAAAGTTACTGTTCATGACGATGACGTCATCAGTGACGTCATCATGAACAGTAAAATTTTAAATTTTTTTTTTTGCTGGCTTGATAGAGGGTAAAAAAATAACAACCTTTTGTATTGGGTGCCCCTGGCGGGGCCAAAGGATCTAATAGATCTAAGGTGTCCTTTGTTGTTTGTTATATAAGAGTGTTCTGTATGGAGCAAAGGCCTATATATATATATATATATATATATATATATATATAGGGGGCTACTCCAATACAAACCTCCTTAAAATACAAACCTACAAACCAAGCAAAATTTAATATTTCAAGCTAATCTAATGACCAAACTAGGGGTACCCCAATACAAAAAACGTTTAAAATAATTGGCTCTATCCAACAAAAAAAATAAAAAAAAATCACTGTTCACGTGATGACGTGGCAGTGGATTTCACTGGTTAACGGTGCTTCGCACCTTCTTGTACGGCGCTTCGCGCCTTTATCATTCTAAAGTTGTAAGGAATGGCAATCAATGGTAAAGGCAATAGACGATTGACGGGTGTGTCGAGGGCCTTCGGCCCTCATGACTACCTAACTCATCCGTTTACTGTCTTAAATGCTTCGCATTTCCACGGCAATTTTTTTTTTTTTGGTTGGATAGAGCCAATTATTTTAAGCAACTTTTGTGAAGGTACCCTTGGCGGGAACCTTAGAATAAATGAAATATAATTAATTTAGTGTTGGTTTGTAGGTTCTCATTTTAAGAATGGTTTGTATTTGAGCACTTGCCTATATATATATATATATATATATATATATATATATATATATATATATATATATATATATATATATATATATATATAGAGTCCTACTCCACTACAAACTAAAATTAACTACAAACTAAAAACTAAGCACTAATCTAATATTTCAAGGACCAAACTAGGGGTACCTCAATACAAAAAATGCTTAAAATAATTGGCTCTATCCAAAAAAAAAAAAAAATCAATGTTCACGTGATGACGTGGCAGTGGATTTCACTGGTTAACGGTGCTTCGCACCTTCTTGTACGGCGCTTCGCGCCTTTATCATTCTAAAGTTGTAAGGAATGACAATCAATGGTAAAGGCAATAGAAAATTGACGGGTGTGTCGAGAGCCTTCGGCCCTCATGACTACCTAACTCATCCGTTTACTGTCTTAAATGCTTCGCATTTCCATGGCAGGGATTTTTTTTTTTGTTTTTTTTGTTGGATAGAGCCAATTATTTTAAGCATTTTTTGTGAAGGTACCCTTGGCGGAAACCTTAGAATAGATGAAATATAATTAATTTAGTGTTAGTTTGTAGTTTGTATTTAAGGATTGGTTTGTATTTGAGCAAAAACCTATATATATATATATATATATATATAAGTTCTATGAAAACCAACATTTTTAGTGGAGATCGGAGACGAATATCAATCAAAACATTGCAAAAACTTATTCATTGAAAATCATTATATCATTTGTTTCATTGAAAATCTTGAAAATCATATATGTTTTACATGCAAATTTCGTTAAAAATCTTGAAAATCATGTATGTTTTGCAAACAAAATATTGCAGAACGTATTGTTCTCCAAAACATGTTATGCTTGTAAATCATATATGATTTTTAAGATTTTAAATGAAATAATAATGTTAATCGAACATTCTTTGCAAATATATATTTTTTGCAGTTTTGAGTGCATAATGTATATGGTCTCCACTCAAATGTTGGTCTCCATTGAACTTAACTATATATATATAGGCTAGCGTTCAAATAGAAACCAACCTTAGAATAGAAACTAGAAACCTACACTAAATAAATTATATTTCATTTATTTTAATGGCCCCGCTAGGGGCACCTTCACAAAAAACTTATAAAATTCTTGGCTTTATTCAACAAAAATATAAAAAAAATAAAAAAAAGTTACTGTTCACGTACGTCATCACGTGAACAGTAACTTTTTTTTATTTTTTTGTTGAATAGATCCAATAATTTTAAACGTTTTTTGTATTGGGGTACCCCTAATTTGGTCATTAGATTAGCTTGAAATATTTAATTTAGTTTTAGTTTCTAGTTTCTATTCTAAGTTAGTTTTTATTAGAACAAGACCCTATATATATATATATATATATATATATATATATATTAGTCATAGAGGCATGCCTGTTTACATCTAATAACAAGCCTAATTGTTTGTAATGCTTTGCATTACTTACATGACCTCATAACTGAGGGAACCTCTAGTTGTAGAGTTTCTATTTGTTTTGTACTTGTAGTAGGCATCAAATTCTAGTTGTGTAACTGTATGTATATAGTCAAGAATAATGCTTGAAGGAAGTTCCAAGGTTCATGCCTCAAGCAAGAAGATAAAGACTGTCAAATAATCACAGGGATTTGAAGAAATGAAGAATTTGCCTAAGTACCAATTCGAGAAGTACATTTGTCTATTCGAGAAGTCTAGCATTCGAGAAGTCAGAGATTCGATATCTGAGAAGACACTGATCGATATCTCTGAATGAACTGTTCGATATCTCATTCGATATCTCAGAGATTCGACATGTCTAAATACTCTATTCGAGAACTCAGGAAGTCAACAAGTCAAAGTGGTATTCGAGTTCTGAAAGAGTCAACAAGTTAAAGTTCCATTCGATATCTCAAGGACTCAGAAAGCTATTCGATATCTCAAGGATTCGACAAGTCAAGTGTTCTATTCGACAACTCAAGGAATCCTGAAGAAAAGTATTATTCGAGAATTGATTCGAGATATCAATCATACAGTATTCGAGAACTCAGAGTTATCTAATCCTAGTTCTCGAACCAGTCACTTAGCCACTTCTCGAATACACTCTTAGAGACAAAATACTGAAGAAATTGTACAAATCTGAAACCTGCAACAAGCCAATGCACTTTATGGACCACAATCTGTAACGTGCTCTAGAAAGCCTACAAGGAAGCTTGGAGAGATATAGAAGAGACAAAGGGCTAAAGAAGTGGATCTGAACAGGCTTTGCAAAGTCAAATCTGTAACCGTTTGGACACTTACTCAAAAAGGATAGACAGACTAGAAAGTAATTTGTTTAGCTACCTTATTTGTAGTAAGTAGGTTGTATCCATGTTCTATAAGGATACAGCCTCACTTCCTTAGTTATTAACTTTTGAGGAGTCTAGTTTTTCAAATACATTGTAAGCTATATCTCTCTGAGAAAAACGAAGCTGAGAATACTATCATTTGTATTCACAGATTGTAGCAACCTTTATCTAATAATACATTAGATTAAAGTGATAATGTGTCTTATGTTATTCTTTATCCGCACCTACATCTTTGCACACACAAACACTTATCTGCTACATAGACTCAAGAAAAAGAAAAGTTCAAGAATCCATTCACCCCCCCTCTGTATTCTTTTACTGTATTCAATACTTAACAAGTGGTATCAGAGCGGGCTGTTTATTCAAAAACAGAAAAACGATCATGAGTTCGAATACACCAAAGACCACAGGAACGGTGAAAGTCCCTAAGTTTGACAAAGAGAATTACAACCTCTGGAAGATAAAAATGATGTTGTTCATCAAAGCCTCTCATCCTTTGTACCCTGACATTCTCAAGAATTGTCCCTTTGTTCCACAGCAAGAAATAGCTGAAAAGACTGTTGGAACCACAACTGTTCCAAGATCTTATGTGGCCAAGGAACCATCCAAATGGACAGAATCAGAGAAGGAGATGGTTGCTCTTGACAGCCATCTCATGTTGCTAATTATTGACTCCATGGATATGTCAATGTTTGTAAACATTGCATCATGCACATCTGCCAAAGAAATGTGGGATCACATTGAGGTGTTATGTGAAGGAACTGATGAGGTCAAGGAAAACAAGAAACAGATACTTGTCACACAGTATGAAGCTTTCATGGCACAACCCAAGGAAAGCATTACTGAGATGTTTTAGAGATTTCACAAGCTAGTTACTGAGTTACAGATGAATGGCAAGGTTTACAGCACCAAGGAGTTGAACATGAAGTTTCTGCTATCTTCACCAAATCATCTAGAGCAAATGGTCATTTCTCTAAGGGAAAGAGATTTGCACAAAATCACTTATGATGTGCTCTATGGGGTTTTAAAGACTCATGAGCTTGAGTTGCTTCAGAAAAGGGCTATCCAAGCCAATCAAGGCAGAATGATAAACACATCATGTGCCTTGATTGTCAACAAATCTATTCAAGACCTAGAAGCATCTACAAGCCAGCTAAGGATAGAGGAGATAGTAGATGATGAAGAAACTGAAGCTAAGGTAAGTGAACCTGTTGAGGAGAAGGAGGAAGAAGAGTTCTATACTCTTGAAGAGCTAGATGGAATGGAAAACACTTCATATGCTTTTATGGCCAGAAAATTTCCAAACATCAGATTCAAGAGGAACCAACCTTTCAAACCCAAAACCCAAAACCATTCATTCAACAAGAGCAAGGCACCTGTGAAACCAAACAAGAATAAATTCAAAACCAGCCATGTGGATAGGTCATCTGTAAGGTGTTATAGATGCAATGACCTAGGGCATTTTGCCAATGAATGCAAGAAGACTAAAAAGAAGGATAAAGAGTTTCTGGAACTTGAAGCTAAGTATGAGGCCCTTCTGAGAAAGCAGACACAAGGTAAGGCCTACATAGCCGAAGGGAAGTGTTGGGATGATTCTGATAGTGATGGAGAGGATCAAGAATTTTGCAACTATGCCTTGATGGCCAATTCCAAGGAAGACACATCTCCATCAGACTCTCAGGTACCATCCCTCACTACTATAGACATGTCTGTTTCTGAGTATAAATGCATGATTGAACAACTATCTGTTGAGATGTTTAATATTCATACTAGTATGACTACTGCTAATGAGGAGATTGCTAAACTGTCTACTAGAAATGAAATGTTAATCAAAAAGAATGAGGAACTTGAGCTAATCGCTATGCAAGTAGAAAACCTTAAGAAAGAAGTTGAATATTTGTAGAATAAGGTTTTATGTGCTAGTCAAGTGGAAAAGGCTCTTAGGGATGAATTAGCTGAAAATGAATTCAAACTGAAAACATTTAAGAAATCATCTGGTCTAGTGCAATCCTACTGTGAGAAAATTCAAGCAAAACCCAAGGCTGCTATTTGACTTGACTATGGCACTCTTAAACAGAGAAAAGGCTATGCTATCATTGAAGATGACACAGTTGTTCATGAGGGAGTGCTTCACATTTTGAAAAAGGCTGAAAATCCAATTTTTAAAGAATCAACATTTGAAATTGATGAGGATGCCTTACTCATCAAGCAAATGTTGAATGATGAGGGTGAGGCACAATCCAGTGAATAACAAGCATCCTCCAAGAGTGAGAGTGTCAAGTCAAAAGCCAAGGAGCCAGTAGGTGATAGGTCAAGACCTAAGAAGTTTGTTAAGTTTGTTAAGCAGGGAAGAGTGAATCAGAGAAGAAAGTGTCTAAGAAGAAACAGAACAGAAATGGAAAGTTAGGGATTAACAAAGATAACAACTATGCTTATATGCCTAATGCCCCTAGGAAAACTTGTCAGAACTGTTTCAGTACCAATCATTTAACTCATGCATGCAAGAAACCTGTTGGTAGAGTGCCCAAACCTTTCTATGATTGTTCTGTGCCTCTAAGACATAGAGATGCTCCATTTTGTGATAAATTCGATTGTATGCCATGCAATATGAATGTTATGACTAGTTGTTTCAATTTAAGAAGGCAATTCATTGATGGTTGTATCAGTCACAATTCTCACACACACTACACAAGGTCGAAGTCTTCAAGTCCTCCTAAAGCTAGGAAGGTACCTCTGTCACCTAAGTCTGAAACTTCAGGTTCTAAGACTTCTAACAATGACAAGAAGACTAACACCAAGAAAGTTGACAAGCATGTTGTTTATGATAAAACTGTTTCTAAGTCACATGGACCCAAACTTGTTTGGGTACCAAAGGAGAAGTAATACCTTTGTGTTTGTAGGGCAAAAAAAATGAAAAGAAAGTCATGTGGATTTTGGACAGTGGATGCTCAAATCACATGACTGGTGATATGGCCCTGCTATCACAATATGAGGAGAAGGCTGGCCCAATGGTTGCATTTGGAGATGACAGCATGGGTAACACATTGGGATATGGCAAGTTGAAAGTTGGTAATGTCATCATTGAAGATGTAGCACTAGTCAAGGGACTCAAGCATAATCTGCTAAGTGTTGGTCAGTTTATTGATAGAGGATTCAAGGTGGATTTTGACAAAGATGAATGTTTGATCACCCACAAGAAGACTGGTGATTTTGCTCTATCTGGAGTAAGGAAAGGAAGCCTGTTTGTAGCCAATATTAACTCTGCAAACAAGGACAAAATTTGTTGCTTCTACCCAAAAGCATCAAATGAAGACTGTTGGTTGTGGCACAAGAAATTATCACACCTGAACTTCAAAGCCATTAATTCTCTAGTCAAAAGAGAGTTAGTGAGAGGCATGCCCACATTTGAATTCTGTCAAGAAGGAGTGTGTGAGGCTTGTCAAAAAGGAAAGATGAAAAGATCAAGCCACAAGTCAAAGACAGTGACATCAATAACCAAGCCCCTGTAACTCATTCATATGGATTTGTTTGGGCTTGTCAATATTATATCACTAGGAAGAAAGAAGTATGCCTTGGTGATGGTTGATGACTTTACAAGGTATACATGGGTGGAATTTCTAGCATCAAAAGATGAGGCTCCACAAGTAATCATTGAGCACATAAAGAGAATTGACAAGGAAGCAAAGGCCAACAATGCAAGTGTGATTGCATTGAGAAGTGACAATGGAACAGAGTTCAAAAATGCCATACTTGAAGCATTCTGCAAAGAGAATGGAATTTCTCAGCAATTCTCAGCTCCAAGGACTCCACAACAAAATGGAGTTGTTGAGAGAAAGAATAGAACTCTAATTGAGGCTGCTAGAATAATGTTACTCGATGCAAAGATGTCTACATGTTTTTAGGCTGAGGTTGTAAGCACTGCATGCTATATCCAGAACAAAACCCTCATCAACAAAAATACTGGAAAGACACCTTACAATTTGATGACTGGAAAGAAGCCTACTCGAAAGTATGTTCATACTTTTGGAAGCAAATGCTTTGTATTGAAGGATAATTCAGAATATGTTGGAAAGTTTGATGCAAAGGCATTTGAAGGAATTTTTCTTGGCTACTCTATGGAAAGAATTGCATACAAAGTTTATGTCATCAGTCAAAAGAAAATTATGGAAAGCATAGATGTGACATTTGATGACAGCAAACTACCTAGACTAGAAGAAGCCAATGATGAAGATAAAGATCCATTAAAGTTTGATAATCTAGATGATTCTAATGAAGAGACTGAGACTGGAGTTGAAACTCAAGTTCAACAAACTCAAGTGAATGATGATACAAGAGAAGAATTTGTGCCAATCAACAGTGTAGAAACAGGCATCCAAGACACCTGTGAGTAGTGGCAACCTCACAGGGGGAGGAAATGAGAATGATCATGATATAGATGATGAAGCAACATCAAGAATGAGAAATCAGGCTGAGCACTCAAGGAAATGGGATAGATCACACACTGCAGAGCAAATCATTGGAGATCCTGACGCAGGAGTAAGGACTAGGAGAGCAACTTAGAATGAGTGCCTCTATGACTGTTTTCTATCTCAGGTTGAGCCCAAGAAACTTGATGATGCACTGTTGGATCCAGATTGGATTATTGTCATGCAAGAGGAGCTGAATCAATTAGAAAGGAACAAAGTATGGGAACTTGTGCCTGCACCAAAGAATAGAACCATTGTTGGAACAAAATGGGTTCTGAAGAATAAGATGGATGAAGATGGTGTGATAGTAAGAAACAAAGCAAGGTTGGTTGCAAAAGGATACTCTCAATAGGAAGGCAATGATTATGATGAGACATTTGCCCCTGTTGCTAGATTGGAAGCCATCAGAATATTCTTGGCATTTGCTGCTCATTCAAACTTTAATGTTTATCAAATGGATGTCAATAGTGCATTTCTGAATGGAGAGTTGGAAGAAGAAGTTTATGTGCAACAACCACCTGGCTTTGAGGATCCACACTTCCCAGAATTTGTCTACAGATTGCTTAAGGCATTGTATGGACTTAAGCAGGCTCCCAGGGCATGGTATGATACTCTATCACAATTTCTCCTTGAAAATCAATTCACTAGAGGCACATTGGACAAGACAGTGTTTTACTAGAAGCATGGTGATGATATTATCCTAGTTCAGATTTATGTGGATGATATCATATTTGGGTCTACAAATGAGAAGCTGTGTGAGAAATTCTCTAAACTCATGCAGAGCAGATATGAGATGAGTATGATGGGAGAGTTGACATTCTTTCTTGGGTTGCAAGTTAGTCAAAGGAAGGATGTTATCTTTATCAGTCAAACCAAGTACATCAAGGATTTATTAAAGAAGTTTTACTTGGAAGATTGCTCACCTGCAAAGACACCTATGGCCACTGCCACTAAATTGGATGAAGATGATAAAGGCAAGAAAGTAGATATCTCAGCCTACAGAGGCATGGTTGGTTCTCTACTCTACCTCACTGCAAGTAGGCCAGACATCATGTTTGCTACATGTTTGTGTGCAAGGTTTCAATCAAATCCAAAAGAATCACATTTGATTGCTATAAAAAGGATCTTTAGATATCTGAAGGGCACTCCAAACTTGGGTTTAGAGTATCCTAAGGACACATGGTTCAATCTAGTTGGTTATTCTGATGCTGATTATGCTGGATGCAGAGTGGATAGGAAAAACACCTCAGGTAGCTGCCAGTTTCTTGGATAAAGGTTAGTCTCTTGGTATAGCAAGAAACAACAATCTGTGTCAACTTCTACAGTTGAGGCTGAATATATAGCTGCTGGAAGTTGCTGTGCACAAGTGCTTTGGATTAGAAATCAACTTAGAGATTATGGACTTGTGTTGGAAAGAATTTCAATCATGTGTGACAACACAAGTGCAATCTCTATAGTTGCCAATCCTGTCAATCATTCTAAGACAAAGCACATTGACATCAGATATCATTTCATTAGAGAACATGCAACTAATGGAACCATTGAGTTGCATTATATCTCTACAGATAAACAACTAGCTGACATATTCACTAAGCCATTAGATGAAGCCACCTTCACAAGGTTGGTTAGTGAGATTGGAATGTTGAATTCTTCAGATTCGGGCTAAGTGAATATATCATCTAGATTTTTGCAGCAGTAAACACTTACTTTATCTAAATTCTCAATATTTTTGGAGTAAGTGTTGGCTGAAATATGATTTATAAATATTTCAAATCTGTTGCATATGTTGGAAAATCATATTTTGTTAACTTGAAATTTCTATGAAATTGTGAGAAAATCACTGTTTAATTTGCTAGAATATTCCTCATTGAATATGACTGGTAAATTTTAAATATTGGTGAAAACTGATTTTTGTGAGTGATGAGTATATTTCGATAAGTCAGACTTCTCGAATGATTCACTATTCGACGTCTCTAACAAGTCTCATTAGAGTACTCTCGAGTTCTCGAATAGAGTCTTTCAGAGATATTGAATGGAGGTTTTCTTGACTTCTCGAATATGGTAATTGAGTTCTCTAATGGCTGAGTTCTCGAATACTATATTTGACTTCTCGAATCATTTGAAAAGGCTGAATTCTCGCTGAATTTCAACCGATTTTGGATTTTTGTCTGAAATTTTAATTCACTCATAAAAACACATTTTATTTAATTTAGAATTATTTCTAAGTTAGATAACTGCTAGCTGTGAGTTACAATCTGCTTGAGTTATCAAATAAGCCTTTCTTGACTTATCGAATAGTTGTTTTCTACTTCTCGAATGCCTGACTTGTCGATACAAAACATATATCTAATTGACAATTCAAGCACTTCATACATATACAATTCTACATCTATTCAATTCATTTGATTCGATTTTTCAAGCATCTAAACTCCCAAAACGTCTGAAAACCCTAACTGCCAAAAGCTAAATTTCTTCTTCAACCTTTACTCTTTATTCTCTTCTCTCTGTATCAATGGCAACAGTGAAGTTCAACACCAATTTTATCGCCTTAACCAGTGATGTTGAAGCACCAAATGCGAACTTCAAGTGCTTTGTGAAATGGATGGCTGAGTCATACATCAAGGATGCACTCTCTGCCAACCCAACTCTGTATCTAGATATCCTGGAACAGTTTTGGGGAACTGCTATTGTGGGAGTTGTAGCCGTGGAAAGCGCAATAACGTCATATATCATCTACTGCAAGATTCAGGATAAGGAAATCACTATCACTACTGCAGACATGAATCAAGCACTGGGCCTACAACAAGAGTCATATGACATACTGACCACAAATGCAGAGTTGGAAGAATTCTTTGAATTCATCAACTACTCAGATGGGATCAATCTTGGAAAGCTGAATAGGAAGAATCTGAGAAAAGAGGTGGAGCTATGTGTTTGCAACTCTCCTACAAGTCTTCACTGCCAGGAAATCTAGGTTTGACCAAATTAGTGCACCTGCGCAGCAAATTAGCTATGCCTTAGCCTATGGGATGAAGATAGATGTTAGGCAAATCATTCTACAACAGCTGTATGGGAGACTTAGTAAGAACACAACCAAGAGAGGTACTGATATTTTCCTCCCTCGCTTTATTCAATATGTACTTAATTTTAAAATGCCCAATTGAATTGCCTGGGATAGATAAAAATAGAATAGGCTATCCTAAATCCATGACCAAACTCATTTTTGGTAATTTGGAGACTAGGAATGATGTGGATGTAAGACTTAACATAACTCCCCATATGGAGGGTTTGTTTAGGACTTACCCCCACAACATGCCAATATTTGATTCCAAGTCACAGTTAGCACTGCCCAAGCAAGTAGAACAAAATGCTAACCCAGGGCCTGCTAACCAACCCTCTCAGCCACACACTCTACCAAACATTGAGCCAACTACATCATCCTCTCAAAAGGGTGATGTTAGTAAAAAGAAGAGAAAGGAGATAGCCTCTGCACCATTAACCATATTATCTGAAGCAGCATTGGCTGTAGAATTAGAAAGTAAGGAACCTGAGTCACCCTTGACAAGGCCAAAGAAGAAGAAAGTTAGAACCACCTCTCCAGTCACACAAATGGCTGAAGTTGTAAAATCAGGGGCAAACAGTTCACTAGATGTACCCTCTCAACAGGGTGCATCTATAGAATCAAGCATCCTCCCCAATGCACCTACTTGTACAGAGTCAGCACCTGGGAGTGATAAGGTTGGCACAACACTAAGTGGAGAGCACATCACATTTGAAACTCCCTCTATTTCTCAGGGGGAGTTGCCAAATCTATTCCACAAGACACTTCTCTTCCAGAATCTACATCTAAGATTTCTTTGCAGCCTGCAACTCAAGCAATTGAGGAGCAAGGACTTGATCATCAAGAATTCTTCTCTCCTGATGAGCCAACAAATTCAAGTGACATGGTGCTTGACACTGTGCTCACCACCCAGAAACCACATTCAGATGGTGAGGGAATGCTAGCTGGGGCATATCCTGATGACACCATCACAAACACAGAGGATTCACTTGTTTTTACTAGAGACTCTGTGCCTGTGTCAATTACTGCTGTAACTCATCCCACTCCTGTGGAGACAACAGTAATAGAGTCAACCCATTCGGTTACAGAAGTTGCATCTGTAACTGAGAGTCTAGTATGCCTAGCTCTAACTCTGACTTCATGTCACAATGGCTGAAGCCTGTGCAACATGACAGTGCTTCAGGATCAGGGTCTGTTCCACCAAAATTGAAGGTTGAAGCACTTCAAAGCTTAGTTGTGAATCATATTCCTGAGTTTGTCAAGATAGCTCAACACTTGGTCACCTCCAACATGCCTAATCCAGACTATGAAGCCATTCTGCTATGCCATAGGGATGATGTGGAACTGCAAAAGGTCAAGATAATAGATGATTCTGAGAGAGATGGCAATGCAGATGCCTGGCTGCAAGGGAAATATGACATTCCTCTCTCAGAAGGCCTCCAATACCTCAGAGAAGAGTACATCACATCACTAGGGTCCAATGCCAAATCTCTGACTCCTATTGATGTCTATAAAGCAATGAATGACACCTACAAAGGCATTCTCAAAGCTGCACACTATCTTGGCAAGGGTCTCAAGACAGAAGTGAATGAAGTATGTGCAGCTACAGTCAAAGAGGTGCAGAAAGTTAAAAGGGATTTTGATACCAAATTTCCCCAACTGGATAATGTCATCAAGGAGGTTCAACACTGCAAGTCTGAGTGCATCAAGATGGACAACTCTATGCTGTTGGTCCAAGGATCTATCAAAACTATGGCTGCTCAGATGGCATAATTATCAGATCAGACAACAGAGGCCAATGCCATGCTGAGGACAATGTTCAAAAATCTATATGGAGACAGGCTAGTGACTGAAGTCCATGTGCATGAAATGTCAAAGTATGAGGTGAAGAGACTGCAAGACCAATCCTTGTCTGGTTTCAAGACAAATTAGCTATTCACTAAAGTGGATACTCTTGAGAAGGAGGTGGTGTCTCTCAAAGAAACCAATGCTCACTTAACAGACAAGGTTGCAACTCTGACTGAGCAGTTGAGCACTCAAGCCACCACCACAGTTGAGGTTCTTCTGCATCAACAGTCCATGTTGTCTGCTATGATGAAGAATATGGGTCTTCCTCTACCTGATGACTCTTCAAACCCAAAGGTCACTTCTACAGCCTCTGTGCCTGACAACAAGCCTAAGGGGGAGAAGAGGACAAGGAATTCAAATACAAAGGGGGGGGGAACCTAAGGAGAAAGGTATAAAGATAAATGAGGGTGGTCACCAAAGGGCTAAATCTATAACTCATGTGCCAGAAAAAGGGACCACTCTGCCAGTTGTTACTCTACCAACTGTGCATGTCATTACTCCAAGTGACCAGAAGCAATCCATCACAACCACAATGGTTGCAGGGAGTATGCCATCTGACAAATCTCCATCCTCCATATCTAAAAGTGCCAAGCCTGAAGAAGTTGAAGTCATTACTGAGGCCAAGCTACTAGAAGTTGCTAATTCAAATATCTATCATGATGAAGCCTTCTTGGAGTTTCTGAAAGCCACAAGGGAACAGGCTGGTGACACTCAGTTCTATCTGAGGGAGTTGAAGGAGCAGATTGACTACCTCACTGTCATACCCATGAAATTCAACAACCTTTGGTTCAAAGAGATAATGATGATATCCAAATCAAAGATATGGCATCTAACATACAAGACTCTACAAGCCCTAAAACACTTAGAGATAGATGCCCTACTTGAGCTTATTGAAAAGAGAAATGAGAACAACAAAAGTCTGTTTGATTATTCGAGGAATGGCCAACCTTCAAGGCTGCCAGAAGTGATCAAGAAGCCATGGACAATCATCTATCAGTCTGGCACCAAAATTGAAGACATTAAGCAATTGGTCATTCCCAATGATCTCACTCCTCGAAATCACAGACTGGTCATTGCTATCATTGATCAACTACAGAAGAAGGTTGGAGCCAGAAATGCTGAAGAAATTGAAGCACTGCACATCCTCAGATCTTTCATAGCAACTGGTGAAATTCCAGAGATGGCTCAACCTAGGAGAAATAAGGATGATGATTCTGAAGACAAAAGTGATGAGAGGAGAAGACATCACAGGAGAGATAAGGGTGATGAAGATAAGAAGAAGAAGAAGGATGACAAGAATAAGAAAAATGATGATGATCAAGGCAAAGTCTATGAGAGGAAGATTGGAAAACAGCAAGCCTTAGGCAGTGCTAGCAGTAACCTCACCACAACACAAGACTCTAAGTCTAGGGTGAATACTGTTAGTAGTGACCTAGAAAAATCTACATCTATGGCTTCTGCAACTATTTTGCCACCTCAAGAAGAGAAGAAGATTCAAGTCAAGAAACCATCTGTGTATTTCAAAAAGTAAACTGCTAATGGAATACTACAATGGTCTACAAACAAAGGTCACATGCTATTGCCAGGCAGCCATGTAAAAAGGATCAAATTCAAACAAGCTGCAAGGAAACCAAAGCTATCCAAATGAAAGACTCTGACAATCTATCCAGGATTGAAACTCCAACCACTAGATGAAGATTTTGATCAATTTCTAAGAGCTCAAAAGATATGCTATGCTGCAATTGTGAATGACAGCCTTGAAATCAAATACACTGAAGGAAGAGAAATGAAATTCAAACAAGGGGTTGTCAAAATTGGGGCAAGTTATATGAGATAGAAAGAATTATTGCATTTTTGGATTCTGAAGACAAGGTGGAGAGAGTATGGAAGCTGGAGTTGATTTATTTTGTGAAAATGAAGAGAGACTATGCTGAGAAGATAAGGAAGAGATGCTTTGCGAAATGGCTGGAAAGGGAAAAGGAAATTGATAGACTAGAAGTTGAAGCAGAAAAGCTAAGGGAAAAAGGATTGTGTAGAGTTCAATTCAATCCCTATGTGGTGAAGTATAGGAGGAGAAATGGAGATAATGTCAATATAAGAATGAACTTACTCAGTCACTATCCTGCCAACATTCTGAAACAAGTACTTGAAGATCTCAAAAACTCTATTATGCTTGAGGAATTGGATGCTATGGCAGAGATCATAAGGGCTATAGATGAGAATGCAAGAAAGGAGAAAGAAAGGAAACAGAAAGCATATGATGATCTACAAGCCAAAGCAATGGAGATGGAATCAAATGAGAATGGCTAGTATTTCATCATACTGTAAGATTATTCATCTTGTAATTTCACTCTTGTGCTAAATCAAATTTCATACCTGTACTTTTCAAGTTTTATCTTTATGTATGTTAGGCTTGTTATCAGACATGAAATTGTGACTAAGGATCTCACTCACAATTTGGGGGAGATTGTTAGTCACAGAGGCATGCCTATTTACATCTAATAACAAGCCTAATTGTTTGTAATGCTTTGCATTACTTACATGACCTCTTAACTGAGGGAACCTCTAGTTGTAGAGTTTCTATTTGTTTTGTACTTGTAGTAGGCATCAAATCCTAGTTGTGTAACTGTATGTATGTAGTCAAGAATAATGCTTGAAAGAAGTTCCAAGGTTCATGCCTCAAGCAAGAAGATAAAGACTGTCAAATAATCACAGGGATTTGAAGAAATGAAGAATTTGCCTAAGTACCAATTCGAGAAGTACATTTGTCTATTCGAGAAGTCTAGCATTCGAGAAGTCAGAGATTCGATATCTGAGAAGACACTGATCGATATCTCTGAATGAACTGTTCGATATCTCATTCGATATCTCAGAGATTCGACATGTCTAAATACTCTATTCGAGAACTCAGGAAGTCAACAAGTCAAAGTGGTATTCGAGTTCTCAAAGAGTCAACAAGTCAAAGTTCCATTCGATATCTCAAGGACTCAGAAAGCTATTCAATATCTCAAGGATTCGACAAGTCAAGTGTTCTATTCGACAACTCAAGGAATCCTGAAGAAAAGTATTATTCAAGAAGTGATTCGAGATGTCAATCATACAGTATTCGAGAACTCAGAGTTATCTAATCCTAGTTCTCGAACCAGTCACTTAGCCACTTCTCGAATACACTCTTAGAGACAAAATATTGAAGAAATTGTACAAGTCTGAGACCTGCAACAAGCCAATGTACTTTATGGACCACAATCTGTAACGTGCTCTGGAAAGCCTACAAGGAAGCTTGGAGAGATATAGAAGAGACAAAGGGCTAAAGAAGTGGATCTGAACAGGCTTTGCAAAGTCAAATCTGTAACCGTTTGGACACTTACTCAAAAAGGATAGACAGACTAGAAAGTAATTTGTTTAGCTACCCTATTTGTAGTAAGTAGGTTGTATCCATGTTCAATAAGGATACAGCCTCACTTCCTTAGTTATTAACTTTTGAGGAGTCTAGTTTTTCAAATACATTGCAAGCTATATCTCTCTGAGAAAAACGAAGCTGAGAATACTATCATTTGTATTCACAGATTGTAGCAACCTTTATGTAATTATACATTAGATTAAAGTGATATTGTGTCTTGTGTTATTCTTTATCCGCACCTACATCTTTGCACACACAAACACTTATATGCTACATAGACTCAAGAAAAAGAAAAGTTCAAGAATCCATTCACCCCCCCTCTGTATTCTTTTACTGTATTCAATACTCAACAATATATATATATATATATATATATATATATATATATATATTGAATTATATAATACATAAAAATTTTTGTCAAATTTTGGTCAATTTAATTAATCAAAATTCAAAAGTGACAGGTATTTTAGGACGGAGGGTGTAGTTATATTTTGATTTTTATAATAAAACTAGTCGATAAAGCCGCGCTTCGCGGCGGCGTTACAATATTTTTTTTAATAAAATTCAATATATTTACGTTATATTATAATATTAATATTAAATTTTTAATAATTAACTAATTTTCTCTAATGAATCGATTTCTTGTTAAACATGATTCTTTCGATTGAGCCGATCTCTCGTTAAAACCGAAATCCTAACTTTAACATATATTATAAAGAATTTGTTCAAAAAAACATATATTATAAAGAATTATATAATAATTTTTATCCATAAAATTGAACCGTAAAAATTTAAAAAATTATGACATCAATATCAAATTCTAATAGCTAATATAATCTTACTTAGTGAGCCGTCATCCCGTTAAATACGTTTCGAGTAGCTCTTATTTGGAATCGAAATTCTAACTTCATCATATAAAGAGAGTAAATTCCAATTTTTATATTCTTTAAACTTGCAGCTTCCACATGGGAATGTTTTTCTGTTATGTTAACATATCAAAAAAAAAATTAAATACGAAGACTTTTCGTTAAGGGAAAAATATTAAATTTATGAATATATTTTTCTAATGCAAGTATAATTAACTTGTATAAAAAAGCCCGCAAGGGTTGTCTCAGTTGGTTAAAGAGAGGCCATCTCACCTCTTGGTCACAGGTTCGACTCCCATGGGAGGCGGATTTGTGATTATGCCATCCTGGGGGAGAGCCTGTCGCACTTGTGCGGTTTGCCTTGGGTCACGTGGTTTGCAGGCTATTGCGTGAGCCCATGGGTTTACCCAGAGCGCACCGGAAGGGTAGCGGATGCGGGTTCCCATGTTAAAAAAAACTTGTATAAAAAAGTTTAAATAAAGGATTTCTAAGAAAAAAAAATATATAATTTATAAAATTGCATAAGATGTCTCCATCGTCCTCGTATTGTACTTCCAATAAAACATTTTATTATATGTATTCCTTATATATTCAAACATCTTTTATACGGTCTTCTCTAATGAACCGCTTTCTCGTTAAACACGGTTGTTACTATTGATCCGCTCTCTCGTTAAAACCAAAAACTTAACTTTTACATATATCATTTGTATGATAATGTTTATCCATAAAAATCAAATCCTAATAATAAAATAAAATTTATAACACCAATATGATATTTTAATAGCTAATACAATCTTTTATAGTGAGTCGTCTTCCTGTTAAACACGTTTCGAGCCGCTCTCATTTAGTATTGAAATTCCAACTTCATTACATATTATTGATGATACTTATCTTACAAAACAACTTACTCCTTAAAATCAAAACCTAAAAAATAGAGCGAATTCCAATTTATACTTATTCTAGACTTTCTAAAAATTATGGAATTTTAGAAAATGAAAATACATCTTATTTTCTCTTTATATTATAGATACTCCTGTATTTATTTAGGATTCCTACATGACAATGTTCTTTTATTATGTTAATACATCAATTATTTTCTTTTTAAAAACGATGACTTTTTTATGACAATAGTATTGGATTTATGAATAAATTTTCCTAATAGAAATATAATTAACTTATATAAAAAAGTATAATTTAAAAAGATCGTACTTTCTATAAAATACTTAATTATATGTCTGTTCTATATATTCAAACACCTATTCTACTTTTAATAGAACTTTTATTTATAAGTTTTTCCTATAAATTCGAATTCTTATTCTCTATAAATTCGTACTCCTATTCTACTTCCAATAGAACTTCTAATCATATGTGTTATAAATACTTATTCTATTTCCAATAAAACTTCTAATCTTTTGTCTTCCCTATAAATTCGAACTCTTCTCCTCTATAAATTCGAACACCTATTCTATTTCTAATATGTAAAATTATATTTTTCTGTTTCTAATATAACTTTTATTTATATATTTTTTCTATAAATTCGAACTCCTATTCTACTTCCACTAGAACTTTTAATCATATGCATTATAAATACTTATTCCATTTCCAATAGAACTTCTAATTATATGTCTTCCCTATAAATTCGAACACCTATTCTACTTCTAATATGTTAAATGATATTTTTACATTTATTAGTGTTTAAAATTCTAAAAAATTAGAAAAATAGATTGAGACGATTTTAGAGCAGGGTGAAAAACAAAAATACCCACATTTTAATTCCAGCTGCCCAAAACACCTACCGGGAGAAAGGGGCGCCCAAAATACCCACGGACAACGCATTGCACACATGCGTAGACGCATGCTAGTCATGCGTGGAGTAAGGCCACGCAAGTTACAGCTGCGTGGAGTGTATAAATTTCGATTTTGTAATCTGTGAACAGTACCAAGGGTTGTACATGTTGAGATTGCGTATCGCGAGATGCACATCTCCAACATGCGCAACCGAGGTACTGTTCATCGTCTTCCAAGCTCGTGCTAGAGCGATTTTTTGACGAAAATTTTAACCACTTTGTTCACTCTTTTTCCGGCATCGAACACTAGCATATTATATACCAAAATCTTCGCCTTTTCACCCTCTACATGTCTATACCATTGGATTTTCATTTGTTTTGACGGATGCGAAATACCCAATTGGTACCTTTTTTCTGATCTACTTTTCCGATAAGCTAAAACACGCCCCTGCGGGGCCAAACTCAATAAATCAACTTGTAAAAATGGAAAGGCGGGTCTGGGCAATATTTTGATGTATTCAGATGTGGTGGAGGTAGCTGGAGGTGTACAAACGAAGAAGACGACCGGAGAGGCGATCGAGAGAGCGAGAGAGTCGCCGACTGTGTTTAATATAAAATGTCCAATTCGATTATTGAAATTAACCGAACCAAACACATGAACCACAATTGGATTAAAAATCGAGGATGACTCACACTTTCTCTATTTTGACAAGTAAGGAGCACTATGTAAATAGAACACATAGATTAAACAAAACAAATCCATTTTCTTTCTTGGTATCACTCGTCAGTCTCTATTTTAGGGCTTGTGATCCTTTAATGTTGATTAGATCAGGTAAAAGGGTTTATAGGTATGTGGTGAAATTTCGTTTTCAAGATTGTGTTTTTATTTCTAGTAGTATTGACATGTGTGGAAAATATGATGGTGTTGGTGATACAGTTTGATGGTATGTTCGTAAGAAATGTGGTTGCTTGAAAGTGGATGATTTGTTGATATCGTGTTATGTACAAGTACAACATGGTTAAGTTGAGACTTGAGAGGTGATTCATTTGTGCCGATTAAATAGAATGGAGAACTTTAAGTATGACTCTGTTATATTGACATCTATATCATCGGCTTAATCTGATTAGAAAAGTGTTAAACTTGGTACAGAAAGAAGGAATGCAAAAAATAACGATTTTTTAACCAAAAAGAACAAGTTTACCATTTATCGGAAGGAATGGTTAAACATAACATTTTAATTACCCAAGATGCAAATGCGTATTAAGCCCACAATCTCATTGTTAATTTTATCCCATTTGTTCCAACTTTATAAAATCATAAAATTTAATTATTACTGTTACCTCAAACAAGCATGCATATCTATTTATTCACATATACCCAAGCTATTTTTGCGTATCCTTATTTCTAAAATAAAGTAATTATGTAATATCCTAATTATACATGCATATTCTTTATTACCCAATTATCAATTGGGTATCTAACTTTTGAAAATAAGAAATCATTACACAGTACTCAAACCACGTATGCGTATCAATCAGTTTATTTGTTATAATCATAATGTTAAATGCTACCGTAATACAAAATGCGTGTTTAATTTGTTATTTTTCGCCATCCCAGCCGAAAAAGGTTATTCTCACCATCGTATAAGAAAAATCGTTATTCATCGACTTAACCCATAGAGAAACACATTATTTTTGTATAAAAAATGACGACCATGTATACGATGTTGTTCACTATTAATATGTTTGCTAAATGTGAGAAAATAAAAATTGCGATAACATTTTTTTTACTTTGCCGGAAAAAGAAATCATACGATATGGAATATAATATTGACCGTTTATGCACAAACTGAAATAAGTGGCGAGACTTTGAGTATGTTTTATCAGATGCGGTTGAAAAGTAGGGTGAAAACGAGCCGAATATGTGTGAACAGTAATATGATTGAATTCGGCTCGAATTTATAGTTATTCGTTCGGATCCATTCCGAATTCGAATTGTTATGTTTATATTATGCTCAAATTCGACTTGAATTTGAATACGAATATTCGTATTTGATTCAATTCGACTCGACTGAGTACTGAACTATTCATTTTTGTATATTCAAATTCGAATTCATTTAAAATAATCTTAAAATAGTAAGAATATTCATATAATGTTTTTTTTGCTAAATAAGAATATTCGTATAATTTTTTACAAATAACTAAAATATGCTACTTTGTCGAATTTTACTTTAACATATATTTTATATATAATATAATATATAAAATATATACATAACTTACAAATTAAAATTGAATATGTATAGTAAACACATATTCAAGTACACTGAATTTATTCTAAATAAATATGATCGAATACTGAAGTGGTGAGATTTGACTCGATATTCGTTCAAATTATAAAATAGGATTCGAATTCGCTAATTTTTTATACGAATACGAACAATATTCGTTATTAAAGAGGTGAATCTGGATTCCATCACAGATTCGTTTTCAACCCTATTGAAGAAGGTTCCGCCAAATTTGATATCATGGAATTTAATAATACTTCCTCTGTTCCAATTTATCTAACTCAACTTTGACTATAAATTAGAAATTATTTATTCATTATTATGAAAAATTGAAAAATACATATTAAAATGGGCTTGCTTTTCCTGAGATTACCTCAGGTAAGTTTCCTGAGTTAATTAAAAAAACAATACAAAAATAAGGTTATTTTTGTAAATACAGAAGACCATGTTAAGTTATTACAAAATTACCCCTGCGGGGCCAGTTATTTTATAAGCATTATCTCAGGTAAGTTCCTGAGGTAACCTCAGGAACTTTATTCTCTATTAAAATAGATTAAATATACTTTCTAGTGATATAAAATTTATGATTGTTTTTGATTATGTATTTTATGAAATTTTCAAACAAAGTTGGGTGAAATTAACCACAAAAAGTCAAATAAAACAGATAAATTGGGACTGAGAGATTACTATTTTTTTTTGGTAATGAACGTGTCAATGAGGCAATGAACGTGTCATTGAAATCGCGCCTAACTTAATTACTTATACTACGATTATCACTGATCTTGATAGAAATGGATTAGGCAATGAAGCGATTACGCTATTTTATAAAATGTTAGAAGAAAGAATTCAGCCAAACATAATAAGCATTATCTATATTGTATGTGGTCAAACTTATGAGCCTAGTACATCCTTATGATGTGGAAAAATTATTCACAATTGTATATTTAGATATAACATTTCAATAACAATTGCATTTGCAACATCTGTTGTGAATATGTATGTTAAATGCATGTATTTAGGTCAAGTAAAAAAGGTGTTTGATATGTCTATAACTAATCAACAGTTCTTGTATATTATAGTGATAACTGAAATATGATTATGCATCCTATAGTGTGCTTGAGATGTTCTTGCACTTTTTAAACATTTTACTAGAGGAAACTATATATTATGTTTGAGCCAGAGACACCTATTTTGGCCTCCCTACTTATTGCTTGTAGATATCATAAATAGACTGAAATTTGGCAACAAATAGTAGATTACTCAACGAACCTAGAGGCTTTTAGATGCAGTTGAATTCGGATTGGAGAAGAACTTCATGTATCTGTTTCTAGTTAAAAAATTCACTCATAAACAAAACAAAATTAGGTAGCATTGTCTTTATTTCGATTAGAAATGCAATTGAAGGATCTTGAATCATATAATTATCTTGTTTAGTAGATTCATGAAAGTGAATGAAGTTACAAGAATCGAAGGCTAACACTTCCTTCACTAAAGGAAGTATTTCGTGGTGTCATGCTGATTTGTCTGTAGTATTTGTGTTGTAGGTACAGTACTTTTGACAGAGTTATTGCTTTTGCTCTATAGGTTTTGGAATTTGTCAAAATAAAAGTGAAATTAAATTAGATTTAGGATCGCACTTAGAATCCTCCCCAAGGGACGACATGATTCGGGAATCAAGTCAAACTGGTCAAACCGAGCCAAAAATGTTTTCCGACATATTTTCGACATCTACTTAGGATGAGGATATCATGTTGATGGTATTTTATATTCTAGGTTATTTATGTCAAAAGAAAATAGGCATTCGGCTAAAGGCACAAATATCGAGAATTTTTAAACACTACTTTTACGAGTCAGACTGATCGATATATTAAAAGAGTGTTGTTCTTAAATGTTTTACTCTCAAATATTCTTGATATATTCATTTAATATTTATATTCAATTTGCCTTGCCAAAAGACCAAAAACAGATTTTACTCCGAAATACCCGTAATTCCTTATTTATCCGAATAAAATCATTTTTAATTCGAACTTAAATATTCCTTGGACCTCATAGTCATTATTTCACAAGGAATATTATGTTTGAATATTTATCAAGTCAAAACTTTTGTCTAAGTTGTCGATAAAGACAAATGAATTTTTGGTCGCTCCGGAAGGCTGTTTTAACATTCGAAAAATTCGTAAAAATGCTTCCACTCATCTTTTTGACTTGAAACTTTGAATATGTCCTTAATTTCCCCATAGGACATTGTAGAATAAATTTCTTAAATTTTGGATGAATTATTTCCGGGACCCCTTAAATCGATACGTAATTGATTTATCGGTCGCTTAAAAGTCATAGTTGGTCAACTCATTTCAAGGTGAAATTTTGACCATAATCTTCTGGGCACATTTCTAGGAGATTCCCAAAATTTCATAATTGTTCAATGATTTTTCGATTTATTGCGATTAAACCCATTTCGGCTCGTCGGTACGCGCGTTTCTCGCTTTTTAATCGTTTCGTTAAACGAAATGCCACCTATGCACGTCCAAATCAGCAAATTTGAAATGTGCACATCTGGGGAGTGTGTCTAACACATGCCAACTCATGCCTAACACATGCTAAAATGCCTTATTTTTTGGCTATAAATAGCCACTTACCTCCCACTTCTTTTCCCAAGCTTTGAGAGCCAAACACATGCTGAAGAAACACTCCTAGAAACACTCTCTCTACTGTCCAAAAGTTGCAAAAACGTTTCTTAGTGTTAAGCCATTTTTACATCTTGATTTAACATCATTTTGGCTTGTTTTCTTCACTTATTCTTGCTCTCATAACACACCTTTGGTCACCAATCTTTTTGTGATCTTTGGACCTTGTTTTAACAGATTATAAGTGACCTTTTGAGCCTCCAAAAGTCCGGCCATAAAGCCTTATTCCGGCCATTTTCCGGTGACTTTTCCGGCGACTCTTTTTGTGTGTTTTTAGCTTCGTTACTAGCTTTTTCTCTTGTTTTCTCTCTAGATCTCAAGGGTTATAAGTTGGTTTCTATATTTTCTCACTCTCCTATATATAAATCGAGTATATATAGTTGTAGTGGTGGTGGGTGGCTTCAATATTTAGTGTTTAGTGCTTGTTTGGTTTAGATCTACACTTATAAACAATAATATTCAACATTCTTGCATTTTGTCACTAATATACACTTGTTCTTGAAGTATATTCGTGTAGTGTATATTTGACATCTTGTAAGGTGTGTTCTTGAGGTTGAAAAGTTGAGATTCACCTCATTTAAGTCCTTTAATCCAAGTTGAGTATTTGGATTAAAAAGGCTAGTTAACTATCTTTTGATTTAAAACAAAAAGCTTACATCTTGTTTTTACCTTAAGTGGTTTAAACTTGATATTTAAAAATCAAAAGATAAGTTTGTTGTTAGTCTTGTATAACCAAGTCCTTTGTTCATCTTGTGTTTTATTTTTAAACAAGGACATAACAAATCAAGACTATACAAGCTAGCTCTTTAAAACAAGTTAGTAGTTATTGTTGGCCTTTTCATTTTGTTACATTCGGCCATAACTACTATTGGTAGTCTATCTTGTTCAAGTTGGTTACTCACTTGTTTTATCTTTATATCTTGAACAAGGATTCAAACAAGACTACTTGCACTTGTTTTAGGACTTTGAAAAATTCGGCCATACCACTTGGTTTACCATTCGGCCGAAGTGCTTAAAGCACTTGTTATTTTTTGTTGCTTGCTTGCACTACCTGCTTCTTAGTTTAATATTCTTGTTTGTGTTGTGTGTGTAATAATTTAACGCATAATAGCGGCCCTCGTTTTATCCTATAGATAAGCGAGTTACTTTTCTGTACGTGTGCGTTTTGTGTGTGGTGTGTGGTTAGTGTAAGTGTGTGTACCGCTTGTGTGACAAGTCCATTCGTGTAACTTATCCCTTGCCGTTATATACTAATTTAACGCGTAATAGCGTCCCCGTGACTAGTACCATAACATACTAGCTTGCACAGGTTTATATATTTTAATATAAATTGCTTGGTTGTTTGTTGGACTTGTATTCTAACCTTTGTAGTGAGGTGAAGTGAAGTGAGGTGACTCTTGATCTAAGACCCAAGTCTTAGGCGTACTAACGGGGAGTTAGTAGCCTTTGCACCGTGAAGAAAAGGGAAGACCCAAGATCCAAGACCGGCAAAGTTATAGAAGTGCATTGCCTTCTAGGGGTTACTACAAAGTATTTGAGGAGGTGACGGGGAGTTACGCTCCAAGACAAGTTTTGTAGTTTGTATTTAGCTATTTAATTTGAGGAGGATACGTGTGTGTATCGCTCCAAGATAATTAGATAGTGGTCTAAGGAGTTTTAAAGGCTTCTCCGCCTACTATAAAGGAGTTTCTTTGTAGTAGTGAAAAGCTCGAGTCCGGGGAGGAGCTTGGGGACTGGAGTAGGGGTGTTCGAATCCATTAGGGGTTGCGGGCATCGCGAACCAGGATAAAAATCAACCGTGTGCTACTCTCTTTTCTTTCGCTTTTTATTTTCCGCACTTTAATTACTTGCTTACAAGTAACGAAGTTTAAAAAGGCGAAAGAATTTTCGAAAAGCAAAGCTCTAAATTTTTAAAAGGTGATAAGCTATTCAACCCCCCCTTCTAGCTTATCTAACCCATATACGGGACCTATCAACTTTGATGTTTTAAGAAAAAAACTGCTATTATGGATCATGTTTTATTGATGATCGATTATATATTTTTATAATTTTTTTATTACACTGAGATTAGTGTTGATGTAGTTTTTGTGAAGTTCATTCGCAGGGAAGGACTATTGATTCAAGTTTAAGTTTTAATCTCTTAATACCTAGAAGTGTGAGAAATAATTGGTGTGTTTGTTGTTAACTAAAGTAAACTAATTATAAGCAAGTAAAACTAAGTTTTATCGATGAGAAGAAACAACCCGAGAACTAGGGTTCTTCAATTGGCTCAATGATGTTGATGTAATGCGATATAAATTTCTCGTACTTTGCTAAAGACAATTCTTCTAAACTTTATAATGTTCTCTCCCAAGATACAAGATAGTGTCTACAACCAAATCTCAAAAGTCACTCCCATGATCAATGGAAATACAATTATAAACTATTAAGATCCAAGAATTATAAGTAATTTCATAGTCCTCTTATTAATCTCCCGATTCAATAATCAAACTATGTCTACCAAATCATGAACAAGAATTATGACTCCTCTCCCAATTCATCATAATCCCTATGAATACAATTAAAGGTTAGCTACTCCCTTAATTGGGTTAAGCCCTCAATGATAGATTAACAAATGTAGAGAATTCGCATCATAATCAAACAAGCATATATCACCAATGAATACTACCTAATTCTCGGATTAGAGAATTAGTTGCCCATGCTAGAATAAGAAAACAAGCATATGTTAATGGGTAAAATCATGATTACAAGAGTTGAGAGTAAAGAAAATACAACTTGAAGAATCTCTTAAACCTTGGATGGAATCCCTTCGATCCTTGCTCTCTTGTTCTCTCACCAAGTGTTTCTCTCTCTCCTGTCGTACGATCCAATCAAAACCCTCGTTTTCCTCTCTTAATATCCTCAGATGGACTTTTTTTAAAGTTATACATGGTAACTAAAAACTAATTATAATTAAATAAATAAATTTATTTTTATCCAGCTCAAGACCCCTGAATGTGATGCTCAGGCCCCCTGAGCTTGCTGAAGCTTCCCTCAAGGCCCCTGAGTTCAAGGCTCAGGTCCCATGACTCCAAAAAGTGAACTTCTAATCTGTTCAGGGCCCCTGAGTGCGAGACTCAGGTCCTGACGCTCCAAATACTGAAAATTATGGTTTGTTCAAGGCCCTTGAGCCAAGGCTCATGACCTATTTTCTCCAATTTTTGTCTTCTTCCAATGTGTCTTTTTGTCCCTTACACCTTACTGCACTGAAATCTCCTAGAAACATAGAAAATACCCACTTAGCATCCATCTAAGTTAAATAACAACTAACATTATTTATAAAGGACCAAAGCATCATAAAACAAGGCTAATGAGGATTAATATGAAGCAAAATATCTATATTATAACCATACATCAATTAGTATGTTGGTTGACTGATGATCATACATCTCATTGAACAATATAGGGATATTGAAGTCAACTATTGTCTATAGGTAGATGTAAGAATATAGTGCATTGAAATGACCTTTTTTGACATCTTACATATCAATATTGTCATAACTAATTCTCAAGGCGATAATGATATAGTGATCATTGAGCCTGAAAACATTATATTCCTATACGACAATCAAAATACGTTAAATATAGAGTTACCTTTAACCGAATGATGTTAAAGATGAACATTGTGTATATTATGAATCATACGAGAAATCTGTGAAGGATTTCGTGCATACAAACGCAGCGGAAAAACACATAAAATAAACTAAAATCGAAACCCTTCGCAGGATCCTTGTGAAAACAAATTATTTAATTATGAGATTAAGAATAAATACTTTAAGAAGTTTTAATAATTCGTTAATGGAGGTCCAAAGCTTGTTCAATCACCACGTATCCCGCTCTCGCAATCTACGTTCTACGATATATATCTACACGAATGCTTGTCTCGAAGGATTGATGTGTACTAGCTAGCATCCAAAAATTACTTCTCTCTCAATCTTCCTCTTTCTCCATCTTCCTCTTTCCATCTTTCTTAGGGTTTTGTAAAACATGTGTTATCAATAAAATCAACCATAATGAGCTATATACAGAAAGAAAAGAATTAATTTTCTAATTATAATCTAATTATATTTAATAAAAATCTGAAATTCCATTTTATTATTTAGTTATTTCACACTTAACTAATTAATAACTAATTAATTTCAGAATTATTTTAAATAATTCCATTTTTCTATTTATTTAATTAATTAAATCATACTTAATTAATATTATAAATTAATTAATTACTTAATTAATTTAAATTTGTAATTTAAAATTATTTCCCATTCGTTCTTTTGTGTGATCCTGTATGTTATTACTACATTGGCAAAAATTTTAATAGCATATTCAAATAGCATTTCGAACCTTCTGTTCATTATCATTCAGCTTGACACTGCATGCATCATATGAATATCCTCTCAGCTTGTATAATTTGACTCGTTAGATTGAGAATTTTTAAACATTGTTGATGTTTTTTTCTCCAGTGTAAATAGAACTGCAAACGAAGTAGAACTGCAAATCTTGGGCATATAATAGAAGACTTCTAATATAGTAGCATGGGGTAATCCCACATATCTTTCAGATAGCTACTTCTAATTTCGGGGTGCAAATTAATTATTACAAAAATCGTCAACTATTAACCATGTAACCCTAATTACTGAAATATTTTGTACCTGCAAAAGATATTATATATATATATTTTTTAGTTATATGAGTGGTGAAAATATAGAGAGGATTCCGGATTGTATTGAACAAGCAGCTTTTTCCAAGTGTCTCTTCTCATTAACATCAGCTACTATATATAGGCATACATACATTCCTCCACCCTCTAAAGTAACTGCCCTAATAATTACTATCATCAATATAATTAATATGTAACTCCAATATTATTACTAACATCAATGTAATTAAGGTATAGATATGTAACTCATATCTTTAATATTCCTTTATCTACATTTCAAAATAAAGTCAAAACTAACATCTCCCACTTGACTTCATTTTTAAATAATTTATGCAACTCCCACTTATCGCGAAATTCAAAGCAACTTCTAAACATTATGACTTAAATATTTCTAAGCCCCATCAAACCAACATGTGTGATAAATACTTCATAGAAATACCTTCTATTAAAAATTCATAATTTCTAATTAAACATAGTCACTTTCACTTCTTGTAACACATTCATGTTTCTTACTTTCCCAACTTCGGATCCACCATAAATCAATAGGTCTTCCGAAGTTGAATTCTCATTATCTTATCACCTTCCAAATCTGCACCAGAACAATCGATAAATTCAGGCACGCCTGCCTCATAACCAATTAGTGGTGCAATGTACACTTCTACACTTCAAGTACTTCATTATCCTCTTCACAACCTCTTAATAGGCTTGATTAGGATTTCTTTCGTATCCCTTTACTAGACTAATTAAAAATGCCAAGTCAAGTCAATCGATTATAAAAATTAGATACATCGAACTTACGACTACTTGCACATATGATACATCTAGTGGTTCCTTTATCTATATTAATCGCTTCCCCATTCCCAATGGGGTTGGCGCTAGACTGCAATTCTGCATCTTAAAACGATTAAACATTTTATTCGGATACTTTTCTGGTTCACACTAAATATTCAAAATATTTAGTTCCCTGAATTTATCAGATTTCACTCATATTCTCAACTTTCCCACTAAGTTCCAACTTAGTTTGTTGAGCATTCCTTTATTAATTATCTATCACTAACATATACCGATAATATTGTAAACAAACTCCCACTTTTCAAAATACAGACACTATTGTCTAATTCATTCTCGGAAAAATTTTCTCAATTTCTGCATAAAACCTTTCGCAATCGGACATATTTCCATTTTAAAATCAGACACATTTTTTCTTATCTTTCCCTTTTAAAAAAAACATATACAACCTATGAATTTTCTATATTGAGATTGATCACACAACTCCCATAATTAATTCTTTCATAGCGACTCAAAATTATCTTTCATGATTTTCCTCTGATATTTCAGATTCCTATCATAAACAAGATTATGCACTATTATATTTAATACCAATATTCAGATCATGATCATAATATTCATTTCGATCTACTTCAACACATGCCTCAATCTATAAACACACCAACAACTTTATTTTCCTTTTCAAAAGTCATTTACAACTAACGAATTTTTTTATATTACGGTGGATCTTATAACTCCGACTTTTATTTCAATTCCATGAACTAAAATTCTTTCGATTTCATTTCGAAAATTCTAATTTTATACTCACAATTCTGAGTGTCACAAAAAAAACATCTTTTTCTTTTCACCCTCTGTTCTAAGAGTCACTATAATTTCTTCTATAATAGTGTCGTCTTTTTCAACAACGATTCCAAATTACCTTAATACCACGTATAACAACAGGTTCCAACCAAACAAATTATTTTAAACAAAAGCACACATTTTATAGTTCAGTAGATGTATCAACTTAACCACACCTTGTAGACATTATTTCAAAATACATTTTAGAGTTCTTTAACGCCTTAGTCCAACAAGACCAACAATTCCTGTTTATTAAATTCTGGGCACTAGCCCCAATTTTCTTGTAAATTAAATAACTTATTTCAAAAATTTCTCTTTTCATTTTTACATACTCTCTATTCCGAGTATCATAAAAATATTTCTTATAAAGTATTATCTTTTAAATTGATAAATTTTCTGATTGTCTCCAAACAATCTATATTCCCACATTTTCTTTTCCTTTCCGCTCTCCATTCTGAGAGCCACACAATTTTTCTGGAACACAACCTATGTTTCACTTGCTCTTTATTCCGAGAATTACTAAAAAAAATTCTCTAATTTAACATCGTCTATTATAACGATATAATCCAATTCACGTATAACGAATTTATTTTCAATTTAAACACTTAATTAAAAAATGTTACCAAACAATATAAAAAACAAAAAAACTGATTAAGAGTTGGGATTTGATCAACAATGTAAGTACTAAGCACGAGACAATATAAATTAAGTACAAAAGACTACAGGAATAATAGCTTTCCTATAAAACAATTCAAAGGATTGATGTATAAAAATAAGAACCTAACATGCAGTTCTATGATCACAAGCAAAAATAATGACCATTAGGCAACAAAAAATAGTATATGGTTGACAAGTAATTACGCAGTAAAAAAGAGAGACAAAGTATGAACAAAATATAACACAACCAAATGAACATTGAGAAAATAACAAAACTGGTCACCAAAAGCTTGGCACAAGATAAGCAATTAAATGGAAGAAAATAAAGACCGAGCCAATTAATCAATACTAGTGGATAATAACACTAGCGAGAAAAAAAAAACAAGCGAGGGCAGAAACTTTAACGAGGAGGAAAACTCCTACGACAAGAAAGAACAAAAGAAAATAAAAAACAACAACACAACAATCAAATAACATGAAACAAATGAAATCTAATATATGCCTTGTCAGATCAACAGAAAATTTTAAAAAAAATTGGTAAATTAGGTAAACGGGCACTTATAATAGTACACAAAGCAAGACAATATTCTCTCAATAAAATAAAATCTAAAGCAAGAAACCAATATACATACACACTGACAAAAAAATGCTAAACAAACAATGAAAGTAATTTATCCAAATATATGAATGGAATTCAGAAACCAGGAGAAAATGATTGCAAGACTAAACAAAGATAAGGATATGTAAAGAGAAGGAAATATCTGATAAAAATTGAACCGATCCAATCGAAATCCTTGCCAAAGATACAAAATAGGTTAAAGATCTTGTTAGCTCTGATACCAATGAAATATTTTGTACTGCAAAAGATATTATATATATATATATATATATATATATATATATATATATATTTTAGGTATATGAGTGGTGAAAATATAGAAAGGATTCCGGATTGTATTGAACAAGCAGCTTTTTCCAAGTGCCTCTTCTCATTAGCATCAGCTACTATATACAGGCATACATACATTCCTCCACCCTCTAAAGTAACTGCCCTAATAATTACTATCATCAATATAATTAATATGTAACTCCCATATTATTACTAACATCAATGTAATTAAAGTATAGATATGTAACTCATATCTTTAATATTTCTTTATCTATATTTCAAAATAAAGTCAAAACTAACGATTACTTGTGTCATATGTCTTCGAATTTTGTTGATGCCACTGCACCTGGTTTTAGACTTCTATGTAGATCAATTAATTTTGTGCCCAAACAAGAGATATTAAGTCATACAGATAACAGAACTTGCATATAGATTAGCATATATGATGTCTGGATCTTAAGCGCGATCTTTTAAGTGATATAATTTTAAATAAATTACTTAAAACTAATTCATTATAGTACCACCAAAGCTTGGGTTAGAGAAGAGCATGGCGTCTGCATGTACGGAAACATGGAGTATCTGCTACGTGTGCATGCAATCATCAATATATATATTGGCTTTTGCTCAAATACAAACTACAAACTAACACTAAATTAATTATATTTCATCTATTCTAAGGTTTCCGCCAAGGGTACCTTCACAAAAAATGCTTAAAATAATTGGCTCTATCAAACAAAAAAAATTAAAAAAAAATTAAAAAAAAATTAAAAATCCCTGCCGTGGAAATGCGAAGCATTTAAGACAGTAAACGGATGAGTTAGGTAGTCATGAGGGCCGAAGGCTCTCGACACACCCGTCAATCGTCTATTGCCTTTACCATTGATTGCCATTCCTTACAACTTTAGAATGATAAAGGCGCGAAGCGCCGTACAAGAAGGTGCGAAGCACCGTTAACCAGTGAAATCCACTGCCACGTGATCACGTGAACAGTTTTTTTATTTATTTTTTATTTATTTTTATTTTTTTTGTTGGATAGATCCAATTATTTTAAGCATTTTTTGTATTGGGGTACCCCTAGTTTGGTCATTAGATTAGCTTGAAATATTAGATTAGTGCTTAGTTTTTAGTTTGTAGTTAATTTTAGTTTGTAGTGGAGTAGGACTCTATATATATATAAAGGAGGATACACGGGAGTTTAGGTGGCGCTCTAAAAGTGTATCAATCTATTTTTCTAATTTTCTAGAATTTTAGAATTTTAAACACTAATAAATGTAAAAATATCATTTAACATATTAGAAGTAGAATAGGTGTTCGAATTTATAGAGGAGAAGAGTTCGAATTTATAGGGAAGACATATGATTAGAAGTTCTATTGGAAGTAGAATAAGTATTTATAATGCATATGATTAAAAGTTCTATTGGAAGTAGAATATGAGTTCGAATTTATAGAGAATAAGAGTTCGAATTTATAGAAAAAACATATAAATAAAAGTTCTATTAGAAGTAAAAAATTATCATTTAACATGTTAGAAATAGAATAGATGTTCGAATTTATAGAGGAGAAGAGTTCGAATTTATTGGGAAGACATATGATTAGAAGTTCTATTGTAAGTAGAATAAGTATTTATAATGCATATGATTAAAAGTTCTATTGGAAGTAGAATAGGAGTTCGAATTAATAAAGAATAAGAGTTCGAATTTATAGAAAAAAACATATAAATAAAAGTTCTATTAGAAGTAGAAAAATGTCATTTAACATATTAGTAATAGAATAGGTGTTCGAATTTATAGAGGAAGACATATAATTAAAAGTTCCATTGGAATTCGAATTTATAGGGAAGACATATGATTAGAAGTTCTATTGTAAGTAGAATAAGTATTTATAATGCATATGATTAAAAGTTCTATTGGAAGTAGAATACAATTCGAATTTATAGAAAAAACATATAAATAAAAGTTCTATTAGAAGTAGAATAATATCATTTAACATATTAGAAGTAGAATAGGTGTTCGAATTTATAGAGGAGAAGAGTTCGAATTTATAGGGAAGACATATGATTAGAAGTTCTATTGGAAGTAGAATAAATATTAATAACGCATATGATTAAAAGTTCTATTGGAAGTAGAATAGGAGTTCGAATTTATAGAGAATAAGAGTTTGAATTTATAGAAAAAACATATAAATAAAAGTTCTATTAAAAGTAGAATAGCTTCGTAAATCCAATACTATTGTCATAAAAAAAAAGTCATCGTCTTTAAAAAGAAAATAATTGACGTGTTAACATAATAAAAGAACACTCTCATGCATGAATCCTTTATAAATACAGGACTATCTATAATATAAAGAGAAAATAAGATGTGTTTTCATTTCTAAAGCTCTATAAATTTTAGAAAGTCTAGAGAAAGTATAAATTGGAATTCATTCTATTTTTTAGGTTTTGATTTTAAGGAAAAAAGTTGTTGTGTAAGATAAGTATCATTAATAATATGTAATGAAGTTGAAATTTCAATCCCAAATGAGAGCAGCTCGAAACGTGTTTAACGGGAAGACGGCTCATTATAAAAGATTATATTAGCTATTAAAATATCATATTGATGTTATAATTTTTTTTTAGGATTTGATTTTTATTGATAAACATTAACATACAAGTGATATATGTAAAAATTAGATTTTTGGTATTAACGAAAGAGCGGATCAATAGAAATAATCGTGTTTAACGAGAAAACGGTTCATTAGAGAAGATCGTAAAAAAGATGTTTGAATATATAAGGAATACATAAAATAAAATGTTTTATTTGAAGTAGAATACGAGAACGGTGCATGATGATGTCTTATACGATTTTTTAAAACTATATATCTTTTTTCTTAGAAATCCCCCTTTATTTTAAATTTTTAATTCAAGTTAATTATATTAGCATTAGAAAAATATATCCATAAAAATATTATTCCCGTAACGAAAATTCTTCATATTTTTTTGATATTTTAACATAACAAAAAGATATTCTCATGCGGAAGCTTTAAATAAATACAAGAATATCTGTAATATACATAAAATATAATATGTATTTTTATCTTTTAAAACTCTATAAATATTAAAAAGTTTAAAGAATATAAAAATTGGAATTGACTCTCTTTATTTAATGAAGTTAGAATTTCGGTTCCAAATGAGAGCGGCTCGAAACGTATTTAACGGGAAGACGGCTCACTAGAAAAGATCGTATTAACTATTAGAATTTGATACTATCGTCATAATATTTTCCTTTTTATTTTTACGATTCGATTTTATGGATAAAAATTACTATAAAAGTCTTTATAATCTATGTTAAAGTTGAAATTTCGATTTTAACGAGAGAGCGGCTCAATCGAAAAAATCGTATTTAATAAGAAATCGATTTATTAGAGAAAATTATTTAATTATTAAAATTTAATATTAATATTATAATATAACGTAAATGTATTAAAAATTTTTTAAAAATATTATAACGCCGCCGCGAAGCGCGGCTTTATCGACTAGTTGTTTATCTATTTTACCCTTGTTCTCTTGACTAATCTTTTTTTAGATTTAATTAAAGGTGTTCGGCTTAGTGTATGGTCAGTTGCTACATGTGGTGTGATGCATATAGACATAAATATATAGAGTCCTACTCAGCTACAAACCAAAATTAAATACAAACTAAAAATAGGTAGCCTAGCCAAACATAAATCACAAAATTACACAATTGAAATCATTAATTTTATTTTTGACAAAAAATATTAAAAATACCCCACCCCACCTGAAATCAGTAAAAATACACCCCCAAAGTCACTAAAATACAAACACCCCCACCCCACCCCACCCCACCTGAAATCAGTAAAATACACCCCCAAAATCACTAAAATACAAACACACCCCACTGCCATCGCCATCACCACCAACACCACCAGATCTACAAACACAAATAGTCACAAACACAAAATCACAAATCATCAACCACAAATCGGCACAGAGGTCCGAACAGATTGTGAGTAAAGAGGAGCCGGGTGTTGAAGGATTGGCAGCAGCAGATCGGAGTGGAGGTCGTCGGTGTCTTCATTTCGGTTGTATAATTATCGTAATAATAAAATTAATGATTTCGTCGGCGTCGGGCGGCGTGGCTTGAGCCGGAGCTCAGATCTGTGATGGCTATTGAAGAAACGGCCAGAGAAGATGATCGGAAGCCGACCGGAGAAGATGGTGGGGGGGTGGGTGGTGATGGCAGTTCCCTCCGGTGTCTCTAGATCTGGTGTGGTGGTGGATTGGAGATGGTGGTTGAGGACTGGTGGTGATGATGGAGAACTGGTGGTGGCCGGATCTGGAGCTTTCCGGAGCTGGCCGGAACTAGAAGGTGGTTCCGATGAGGTGGGGGGTACGGGGTACGGGGTGGGAGTGGGGGTGGGGTGGGGTGGGCATGATGATGTCATATTAAAGGTGGGTGATGTCGTATAGGGGTGGAGATAGTAAAATATGGTATGAAGATAGTAAAATAGGTTGTGGAGATAATGGTTTTTAGTTTGTGTTTAAGAGATATTTTGTATTTGAGCAAAAACTTAAATATATATTGCAAATTTAACTCTTGGAGTTAAGATATTAAGGGCTAAAGGAAAAAAAGGATGATATTGTTAATAAACCAGTCGCCGCAAAATTTTAAAGTGTAAGAGGAAGGCCATCTTATATTATATATATTTTAACACTTCCACTCATTCGAAAAAAATTATAATATTATTATAAAATTTTAAGATGTTAAAACTTTAATATGTCTCTTATAAGTAGGGGTGAGCCAAAAACCGAATTGAAACCGAAACCGAACCGAAACCGACCAAAACCAAACCGAAAAAACTAAAACCGAAACCAAACCGGCAATTGCGGTTTTTGATTTTTAAAACCGAGATTTTCGGTTCCGGTTCCGATTTTAGGTTAAAACCGAACCGGTTAAAACCGAACCGGCTAAAACCGAACCGAACCAATTATTAAAATAAATAAATAAATATATAATTATTTATATAATTTATATGTGTTTTTAAAATTAATAAATATATTATATCCCACACATATTCTTGATTTTAATTCTTACAATGACAAATTGATTTTCCCGTGTGCCATAACATCTGTGCATATGCTTGATTTTAATTATTACGATGACAAATTGATTCTTATTTGCATTTCACACTACTACCATTCCCAGTAAAATCGCAAATTTGTTATGATTTTTAACATTATACAAGGTCTACTTATTATTTACCATGTTTTATTTGTTATTAAAAGTGATAATATATTTATGGACATAAACTTGGAGTATGATATGTTTTTAGAAACTAGAGAGAACTTTAACAGTATTACCTGTTTTTCATTCTGTTTGCCGAATGGTAGCCTCTACATGACAATTGGCTAAATACAACAAAACCACACGTTGTCAGTTGTATAATGTTAAAAATCATAACAAATTTGCGTGAACAAATTGTGTTGCTAGGCTACTTTTTAAGTAGATAATCGAATTGTGGCATCTTTTTTATTGTTTCAAGTTTTGAAAATTGTTGTATAAATACTTTTGGACGATTTCTATTTTTATGGTAGAACAACTTTTTTAATTAATTTGCAATACTTTCTTATTTTTATTTTATTCGATTTTAAAACCGAAACCGAACCGGGGTTTTAAAACTGAAACCGATGGTTCGGTTGCGGTTTCGGTTTTTGATTTTTAAAACCGAGAACTTTCGGTTTCGGTTCCGGTTTTACCCAAAAACCGAACCGAACCGGGATTTGCTCTCCCCTACTTATAAGTGTTAGAGAAAGATTTTATATGATCTTATTTGAATATTCTCTATTATTGTGTACATTTTTTGCTAACTAATCAATCCTTGGAAATATCCGTCTACTTAAATTAACATTTGGATCCACTCTTAAATGAAATTATAATTTTTGGGTATGAACTCCGGTCATTGGGCCGCTGTATTCGTTTTATACTAATCAATTTGAACAAAATAAAATATTATGGGTTTATTCAATCATCCATGTTTTGTTTGTACTAGATGGTCTCGACATGCAATGGCAAGAAGTAATATTCTCAAGCAAAGAAAAAAAGAGGAATATTCGTCTTGGTTGGGATGTTTCCTTTTAGTACTGAATTATTATTAAAACACTACTCCCTCCGTCCTATCCATTTCTTTATATTTTTTTTGTCATTTTCTGGCACGCATTTTAAGGTGAATTTTAAGTATAGTTCCATAACTTATTTTTAAAATTTTCTTTTTTTGTATAAAAATAGGATTGTTCTATTTTTATACAGAAAAAGAAAATTTCAAAAATGAGTTATGGAACTATCCTTAAAATCCACCTAAATGCGTGCCAAACACCCTATTTCGAAAAGATAAGAAAAGGAATGGACAGAGGGAGTACCAGTGAAGTGTTTAATACTCCCTCCCTTACTCTCACTTTAGGCACGGAAATTAAAAAAAATATAAAATAGGAAAGAAAAATAAGAAAAATGAGTAAAGCAATATAATCAAGCAATATTTTATATAATAAAATGAGTTAATGAATAAAAGTAGTGAATATAATTTCTCAAAAAAAAAAAGTAGTGAATATAATTAATTATTATGTCATAAAATATTATTATTTTGGTTAAATTAAAAAATTAATGAAGCATTCAAAAAAAAAAGTTAAAGAAATAAGAGAGTACTCTTACTCCGGACTTTACTCACCACCAGTATAAAAGACCAGGTGGCCACTGGCCCATGTGGGTTTTATATCAAACTAGCCACCCGTTTTACTCAAAACTATCAATTAGATCACCCATTCAAAAACGATATCAATTGAATCACTAAAGTCATAATAAATATCAAAGTGGTCACCCATTATAGTAATCAGAAAGTAAAAATAATTTTTCATCGAGTTTTACACATTTTTCTTAAATACTACTATAATCAAATGAATGGTTATGAATTCTAGTATTTTTGATAATATATTTAGAATTTAAAAAGTTTATTTACTATTTATTTTTAATTAAAACAAGGAAAATGACAATAAAATAAAAAGTAAATAGTAAATGATTTTTAAAAATCTAAATATATTATCAGAAATACTAGAATTATTAACATTTCGTTTGGTTATGGAAGCATTTAAAAAAAATGTGTAGAACTCGATGAAAAATTAATTTTACTTTTCGAGTACTATAATGGGTGGCCACTTTGATATTTATTATGACTCTAGTGATTCAAATGATATCGTTTTTGAATGGATGGTCTAATTGATAGTTTTGAGTGAAACGTGAAATTGATAAAATAATTTTAATTTATTGATGGTTTAAAAACTTTTTTCAATTAAAATTATACAAAAATAAAAAAGAGAAAAAATTGATGATTTTTTACATTGAAAATTATATTCGATTGAGAAAATCTACTTATGTTTCGTTTTGATTATCAAAATACCCTTCTTATTATTAGAAGATAGTTCTACAAAAAACCAAATACTACAATTTTAATAATAAGTGTAAGAGGGATTTGGTCCAAAACTTTGGTAATGGGTTGTAAGGTCCTCAATATGACAACATAATTAAGAACCGTTAGATCTTAAAATAGATAAATGAAACTGTTGGATCTAGCATAAAAACCTTTTATATTTTAATATATAGATTAAAAAATGTATTCATATTGAAATACAAAAAAATGTATGTCAGGGATTTAAATCATATATAATTAGATTTTTTACATTGAATAGGATTATCAGTGTAGGTCTTCTACATTAATGTTTACATTAAATAGGATTAATGTAGAAATTCGTACTTATTCTTTCTCTTGAAATTTTGAGTATTTAATTTCATTTGGATAATAATTGTTAGATTATCACTAAATTAAAAATAATTTTATAAGATTCGCGTGAATTATAAAATCATCCAAATGCAATTTTTAGATCTCAAGATAGAAACCAATAGTAAATATGATTTATTTTAACATTAATAAAAAATGAATAAAATTCAATTTTAATACAACCTTTCTTAAATAATTATATCCTTTTTAGACTAAAATTTTCTTTTTAAAATTTAATTTTAATTTATTTATTTTTTCAATTATATCCTTTTTATATTATATATTTTTTTTGAATATGATATGATCATGATGATCTATTTTTTAAAAAATATTAGAATCGACGTTTGAGATTATTTTGATGGTACAAAACGAAATTTATTAATGAAACCGCACGTATGTTTATTATATATAAGAATATAATAAGAATGGGTTAAATGGCTATTTGGTCACTGTACTATATGAAAACTTTCAATTGGGTCCTGATCCCAAAAAAATTTTCAATTGCATAATGGAACCATTAATTATTTTCAATCGCATCATTATACTATAAAAAATTTCACTGCCGTTAAAAATGGTTTGACTTTGACGGAGAACCGTTAAACTGTTCATCAACTTTCAACTAGGTCACTGGACGAAAATATCAATTTTAAATTAGGTCACTTGACGAAAAAAAAATAAAACTGTAGATTGAAAAAAAATTAAATTTTTGTTAAAAAATTTAAAAAATAAACTGTAGATTGAAACTTTTTGAAAAATTCAAAATTTTTTATTTCGAAAAGTTTTGAGATTTTTTATTTCGAAAAAATTCGAGATTTTTTATTTCGAAAAAATTCGAGATTTTTTCATTCGAAAACATTCGAGATTTTTTATTTCAAAAAAATTCAGAATTTTTTATTTCTAAATTTTTTTATTGAAATATCTACATTAGAATAAAATTGATTCACAAAAATTGATTTTCTTCCCTAATCGTTAACAATCTTTTCTTTTCTTCTTACAAATATCATTCGAAAAAAATTGATTCACATGTATCGATTTATATGCATATAAACTGAATGGGTATATTCATAATTAAAATTCGAAAATTTTTGAAATTCACTTATGATTGCAAAAGCGTGATATCTTAAAATAATTGTTCGCATGTATCGATTTATATGCATATAAACAGAATGGGTATGTTCATAATTGAAAAGTTTAAAAAATTCAAAAAATATAAACTTCTTTGAAATTTTAAATATTCATTTAAAAAATTAAACTTCATTTAAAAATTTAAAAATTCAAAAAAATACTGATGAACTAATTGAAAATTGATATAAAGTTAAGTGATGAATTAGCATTCCGTCCATTTTTTAACGGAAGTTACCAGAAAGTTAACGGCAGTGACCCAATTGAAATTTTTTGCTTTTACAAGTGTTTGACTGAAAACTTTTTTTGGATAATGACCCAATTGAAAGTTTTCATATAATACAGTGACCAAATAGCTATTTAACCCTAACAAGAATATGATTTGAGGGCTAGCTTACCCTTGTTCTCAGAGACAACCGACATATATAGATATTGCTCAAAGTGACCGATAACTACAAGTGCAACCAATTCAGCCTAGTTCGACGAACGTCCCTTTTTTCTTCTTCGTTAGAAATTTATTTGTTGCCAATGAATATCCAGATGGTCTTGTAAAATCAGGATTTTGCTTCATAGAAGTTCCTACAACGTATTCATGGACTATTGATTAAGCTTCAGTGTAGCGATGTTAAGATGGGAACATAAAAACCTAATCTCCACTTTTATTTAATTAATTTATTGACCGAAGGAAACGATTTCGTTGCAAGTAGCTTCCAGAATTATGACGTGGCAGTTTATACAAGTGGATTGTACTCTTTTATTTCCATTTTTGTTATCTAGCAATATTTTTTGGCGGGAATTGCACTTCCTATATAAGCCAACCCGGGCCTCATTGTAAAGTATCAGATGGAATGAAATTGTTATCTCCTTTCAGCATCCATTTTTTCTAGTTAATCCTTTGTTTTATTATTAAATATTATAAACAATTCTACTCCATTGTTACAACTGGTATCAAAGCCATGGCTGGGCCATCTCTAGCCAAACATGAAAAAGACTTAAAACTTCTGGAATCCCATATAGAAGATGTCAGAAATGGCACAATACAAAAAGAAACTGAATACAAATCTCAGATGGCGGATCTGACTTCCCAGATGTCGGAGATGGGACGAAGGGTCAACGGTTTGGCAGCTGAGATGAAGTCCGATAGAACCGATTTGACAAATCAAGGAATTGGTGGACGCCATTAAAGCCCAAATCCCAGGTATTCAATCACCAACCACCAACTCTGTTCGTAATTCAGTTTCTTCCATAAATACTCATGTCACACCTCCTGTTAAGGTATCAGCACACACTATACAGTTTGGGGGTACTGTACCTCGTCCATTCCCTACGATGACTACACCCCCTGTTATTATGCACCCCACCCCGTTGTTTAGACAAAACCCACCCACTTCTACCGTACTACCCATACCATGGTTTCCCCAGATCAACAAAACCCACTTCCTTACAACATACCTTATTATAACCCTGCTCTGGGTTTTCCACGACACCAAGCTCCGTATATGAATTACTCACCGAACCCAAACCCAGGCCCGACCATGGGCACCTTTAGCCAAAACGGAGACCAAAATTCTTACAGATCTGGGATGGGTACTCCTTACAAACTCCCTAAAGTAGAGTTCCCAAAATTCGATGGGAGCAATGCTCCTAGTTGGGTAGTTAAGGCTGGCAAGTTCACTATATTTGGAGGGGGAAGCTGATCATTGGTTTCAGACTTTACAACAGGAACAATCGGGTATCACCTGGGAAAATCTTGTAGATCAGCTACTACCGAGGTTCTCCTCTGGCAATCAGGAGAATCTAGTTGGAAAATTCAACAAACTCGTGCAAACAGGTACAGTTAAAGCCTATATTGCAGAATTTGAGGAATTAAGGGGTTATGTCATGTCGCGGCATCTGTTCCGAACAGATGACTTCTATTTATCCAGCTTTCTCAGGGCCTAAGGACTGATATTCAACAAGCACTATATGTCTACAAACCTAAAACCTTGAGAGAAACGATGGAGAAGGCACGAGAGCAGGAGACCTTCATTGAAATGTTGGAGAAACGGGTGCGTGGCCCTGCAAAAGTATACAATATCACCAGTCAGAAATGGGTTAATGAGGGAAAATCTAATTTCCCTGCTTCTGCAAACACAGGTAGCTATAATAAAGAGTCAGACAAACCAGTGGTGCCCAACAAATGGCCTGAGATTAAGTAAATTTCACCACAAAAAATGGCTAAAAGACGTGAAAAGGGGCTATGTTACAATTGTGATGAAGTTTACACCCGTGGGCACAAATGTCTCAAGCCACAACTATACCTGATGGTTGGTGATGACGACAATGAACAAGAGATTGAGGTCCATTGGGAGGACAACGAAGAATGAGGAGTATCTGCTCACGCCATCTAAGGTACTCAAGGCATCCACACACTCAAATTGGAGGGAGTGGTCAAGAGCAAATCTATCACCATGTTAGTTGATACAGGTTCCACCCACAATGTTTTGTCTCACATCTTGGTAAGCAGCTGGGAATACGCACAGAGTCATGCCCTGAAATGAAAATTTCATTAGCAGATGGTTCAGTTACTAAGTGCAGCCGTAAAGTAGAGAACCTAACATGGAAATCTGGTACTACAAACTTTGTTTCAGATTTTTTCATTTTACCTTTGGGAGGATATGATGCTATCCTTGGTATACAGTAGCTACAACAAGTAAGTCCAGTCAGTTTCGACTTCGCTGCACTTAAATGGCGAAACAAAACGGTTGTTCTCCAGGAGTCCACAAAACCAATTCAAGAGGTCTAAGTGGTACTCGACAAGAACAAACTAGGCCAGGTAGGGGCATAGGCCTGTTTTTTAGTGTAGCTGGCAGTTATTGACGTGTCAAAGCCAGAGGAAGCCACCTCCCCTACAATTCCTGAGGCAGTTAAACCACTCCTCGATGAATTTCCTCAGGTTTTCCAACCACCAACAGGCCTCCCATCCCAACGACCACAAGACCATCTGATTTCTATTATGGAAGGCAGTGCACCAGTTAACCTCAACCCCTACAAATGCCCTTACCTGCAGAAAATGGAGATAGAAAAGATGGTCAAAGAAATGCTGGAAAGCGGTATAATCAAGCATAGTCAATCTCCCTACGGTTCACCTGTATTACTTGTTAAGAAGAAAGATAATACGTGGCGATTTTGTGTTGATTATAGGGCGTTAAACGCCATAACAGTCAAAGACCGCTTTTCTATTCCACTCATCGAAGAAATGCTAGATCAATTATATGGCAGCAAGGTGTTCAGCAAACTGGATTTACACAGCGGCTACCACTTGATACGAGTCAATGCTAAGGATACCTATAAGACTACGTTCAAAACGCTCTTGGGGCATTACGAATTTTTGGTGATGCCTTTCGGCCTCACCAACGCCCCAGCCATGTTTCAATGTGTTATGAATGAGGTGTTTGGACCCTATATTGGGAAGTTCGTATGTGTCTTTTTTGACTACATACTAATCTACAGTGTTGATCAGGAGGAACATTTACGCCATCTCAAGATAGTCTTTGAAGTTCTCCAGAAAAACAATCTATGTGTGAAATTCAGCAAGTGCTCTTTTTCTCAAACTCACGTGAAGTACTTGGGCCACGCTATCAGTGATAAGGGGGTAGCAGCAAACTACAAAAAGATAGAAGCTATGACTAATTGGCCTACTCCGATTAACATCAAATCACTTCGAGGTTTTTTGGGGTTGACAGGGTACTATCGTCGTTTTGTACGCAACTATGGTGTTATTAGCAAACCACTCATTGATTTGCTCAAGAAAGGGGCATTTCGATGGGGAGAACATGCACAAGTTGCATTCGACACTTTAAAAGCTGCCATGAGCCTGACTCCAGTATTGGGAATAGCCTATTTTTCTAAAAGCTTCGTATTCGAGTCTGATGCATGTATGACAGGTGCAGGGGCTGTTCTAATGCAAGAAGGTTGACCCTTGGCTTTCTTTAGCAAGGCATTTTCACAAAGAAATATGGGCCTATCGACCTACGAGAAAGAGCTTCTAGCTGTGGTTATGGCTGTCAACAAATGGCGAGGTTATCTCCTGGGCAGGCCTTTTGTAATTAAAACAGACCAAGAGGCCATTAAGCACCTCCTTAATCAAAAATTACAACACTTATGCAACAGAAGTGGTTGACTAAGTTACTAGGCTTCGACTATACGATAGTCTACAAGAGGGGACGAGACAATATTGTGGCTGACTCTCTCTCTCATTTACATGAAAGCCAACATTCTCACGAGCTGGAATCCAAAGCTATCACGATGGTGATACCCCAGTGGACATTGGACTTACGTCAATCCTGGGAGCAAGACCTTGACTTCAAAGACACTATCACTCAGTTGGCTATCGACAACACTACACCTTATGAGTTCTCACTCCAGGATGGTGACTTAAGGTTTAAAGGTAAACTGGTTGTGGGACAAATGGGGGATCTAAGGCAACAGGTGATGAACAACCTAAATGGGGGTTCGGAGGGTGGACACTCAGGCATCAACGCCACCATCAAACGCGTTAGCAATTTTTTCTGGTGGCTAACTCTCACTACGGATGTGACTAAATGGGTGCAAGGTTGTGAGACTTGTCAAAGATGCAAGGGCGAACATGTTCCTTACCCAGGTCTCTTGCAACCAATTCCGATTCCTGATAAAGCCTGGAGTACAATTACCATGGATTTTATTGAATCTCTTCCGAAGTCAGGAGGTAATGACACTATCTTGGTTGTCGTTGACAAGTATACAAAATTTGCTCACATCCTTGCTCTACACCACCCTTTTTCTGCATCACAAGTGGCACAACTGCTGTTAGACAATGTCTTTAAACTTTACGACCCCCAGACGCCATTATTACCGATAGAGATAAGATTTTTACCTCACAATTTTGGGCTGAACTCTTCAAGAAACTCGGGGCCTCCACTAGGCTCACCACCGCCTACCACCCTCAAACCGACGGGCAGAGTGAGAGATTCAACCAGTGCCTTGAGATGTACTTGCGCTGCTTGACTTATCAATTAACGCCCCAATCAATGACATCGATGGCTTCCAATGGCCAAATGGTGGTACAATACCAACCACCATTCTGCCATTAACATGACACCATATATGGCTCTGTATGGCCGACAAGCTCCAAGCTTTAACTATCACCAAGTCGGGAAGTCACCAAACGATTGTGTCAACACTTTTATCCAACAGCGAACAGAGATCCATAAGTTGTTGAAGGTCGAACTGCAAAGAGCGCAAGAAAGAATGAAATTTTATGCAGATAAGCGAAGAACAGAGCGTGTCTTTGAGGAAGGAGATGAAGTCTTTTTAAAGTTTCAAGCTTTCAAACAAACATCATTGAAAGATGTTAAAGACAACAAATTTACACCTCGTTATTTTGGTCCTTATAAAATCTTGAAAAAGGTGGGAGCAGTGGCTTACCGTCTTCAATTGCCCGCAACGGCCAAGATTCATGACACCTTTCATGTTTCTTTGCTTAAGAAGAAGATAGGCCCAACAGACTTCGCTTAGATGAATCCACCAACTAATTCTGACTTCCCATCTCCGGCCTATCCAATCAAGATATTGGATCGAAAACTGTTAAACAGGAATAACGCTGTTGTCGTCTCTGTTCTCGTGCAATGGGAAGGAATGACTCCTGAATACGCCTCTTAGATTGATTACAATATTCTTCGCCGGAGTTTTCCCAGATTCATCGATGAGGACATCGCCGCTCAAGAAAGGGACAATGTTAAGATGGCAACATAAAAACCTAATCACCTCTTTTATTTAATTAATTTATTGACCGAATGAAACGATGTCGTTGCAATCCAGAATTATGACGTGACAATTTATACAAGTGGATTGTATTCTTTTATTTCCATTTTTGTTATCTAGCAATATTGTTTGACGGGAATTGCACTTCCTATATAAGCCAACCCGGGCCTCATTGTAAAGTATTAGATGGAATGAAATTGTTATCTCCTTTCAACATCTATTTTTTCTAGTTAATCCTCTGTTTTATTATTAAATATTACTAGCTTATAACCCGTGCGAAGCACGGGTTTCTTTTGATAGGTTATAAAATTTATTTAACATTATAATTATGAACTTTGAATTTTTAGTAAATTAATTTAATCATGTAATATATCTTATTATTAGATCTAACGATTCTTATTTATTACTAAAAATAATGATTTGAATATATGGTGAGATATTTTTGAGTGTATATTATTTAATTTTATTAAATAGAACCGTCCGTGATATAATTGGAAAAAGAGAGATTTTAGTTTGAAAAAAATAGAAAAAGATAACGTGAAAATTAAAAGGTGACATACTTTAGGGTGAAAATGGTAATTGATTAGTTTATAGTAATTATAATTTAATTGTTATTTTACTAAATAAAATTGCAGGTAATATTTTTAGAAAATGAGAAATTAATGTTACCGTGATATTTCTAAAAAAAGGAATTTAGTTAGAAAAAATAAAAAAGATGATACGTTTTTAGCTGAAAAGGTAATCGGTTAATTAATAGCATTATAATATTATGATTTTATTTTTATTAAATAGAATCGCCCGTGATATAATTTGAAAAAGAGAGGTTTTAGTTAGAGAAAATAAAAAAGGTAACTTGTTTTGGCTGAAAAAGGTAACCCGTTATATAATTGGAAAAAAATATTTTAGTTAGAGAAAAGAGAAAAGAAATTTTTTTTTATTAGTTAACAGTATTTATAATTTTTTTTAATTAGATAAAATATAAAAGATATTATATTTTACCTGAAAAAGGAAACTGCTTAGTTATTAGAAAAAAAGGTAACACGTTTAACCTTAAAAGTAGGTTGATTTGTAAAGTAAAAATTTTAGTTAAACAAAATATAAAAGAAAATTTTTAAAAGGTAACTCGTGATATAATTGGAAAAAGAGATATTTTAGTTAGAGAAAAGAAAAAAGATAATTTGAACGAAAAAATTAATTAATTAGTTAATAGTAATTATAATATGCTTTTTAGTTAGATAAAATATAAAAAATATTATATTTTAACTGAAAAAGGAAACTGCTTAGTTATTAAAAAGAAAAGAAAATGTAACATGCTTAACCTGAAAAAGGAAATTGATTAGTAAAGCAAAAATTTTAAAGGTAACATGTTTAAACTGAAAAAGGAAATTGATTAGTAAAACAAAAATTTTAGTTAGATAAAATATAAAAAAAGATTTTATCTGTAATTAAGTAAGGGTAATTAGGTAAATTCAATAGGTACCACCTGAAAAAGGAAACTGCTTAGTTATTAAAAAAAATGTAACACGTTTAACCTGAAAAAGTAGGTTGATTTGTAATGTAGAAATTTTAGTTAAATAAAATATAAAAGAAGATTTTTAAAAGGTAACTCGTGATATAATTGGAAAAAGAGATATTTTAGTTAGAGAAAAGAAAAAAGATAATTTGAATGAAAAAATTAATTAATTAGTTAATAGTAATTATAATATGCTTTTTAGTTAGATAAAATATAAAAGATTTGGAAAAAGAGATATTTTAGTTAGAGAAAAGAAAAAAGATAATTTGAATGAAAAAATTAATTAATTAGTTAATAGTAATTATAATATGCTTTTTAGTTAGATAAAATATAAAAGATATTATATTTTAACTGAAAAAGGAAACTGTTTAGTTATTAAAAAGAAAAGAAAAGATAACATGTTTAACCTGAAAAAGGAAATTGATTAGTAAAACAAAAATTTTAAAGGTAACATGTTTAACCTGAAAAAGGAAATTGATTAGTAAAACAAAAATTTTAGTTAGATAAAATATAAAAAAAGATTTTATCTGTAATTAAGTAAGGGTAATTAGGTAAATTCAACAGGTACCAACCAACCGACCAACCAAACTTTTAATGTTTCGGAATTTATATAATAGTATAGATATGATACATGTCATAATTTAAACATTATTTTTTTAATTATAATAGTAATTATAATTTAAACATTAGTTAATAGTAATTATAATATGCTTTTTAGTTAGATAAAATATAAAAAATATTATATTTTAACTGAAAAAGGAAACTGCTTAGTTATTAAAAAGAAAAGAAAATGTAAAATGCTTAACCTGAAAAAGGAAATTGATTAGTAAAGCAAAAATTTTAAAGGTAACATGTTTAACCTGAAAAAGGAAATTGATTAGTAAAACAAAAATTTTAGTTAGATAAAATATAAAAAAAGATTTTATCTGTAATTAAGTAAGGGTAATTAGGTAAATTCAATAGGTACCACCTGAAAAAGGAAACTGCTTAGTTATTAAAAAAAATGTAACACATTTAACCTGAAAAAGTAGGTTGATTTGTAATGTAGAAATTTTAGTTAAATAAAATATAAAAGAAGATTTTTAAAAGGTAACTCGTGATATAATTGGAAAAAGAGATATTTTAGTTAGAGAAAAGAGAAAAGATAATTTGAATGAAAAAATTAATTAATTAGTTAATAGTAATTATAATATGCTTTTTAGTTAGATAAAATATTAAAGATATTATATTTTAACTGAAAAAGGAAACTGTTTAGTTATTAAAAAGAAAAAAAAAGATAACATGTTTAACCTGAAAAAGGAAATTGATTAGTAAAACAAAAATTTTAAAGGTAACATGTTTAACCTGAAAAAGGAAATTGATTAGTAAAACAAAAATTTTAGTTAGATAAAATATAAAAAAAGATTTTATCTGTAATTAAGTAAGGGTAATTAGGTAAATTCAACAGGTACCAACCAACCGACCAACCAAACTTTTAATGTTTCGGAATTTATATAATAGTATAGATACACAATTCTACTCCATTGTTACAAGCGAATAATAGCTAGCTAGACTCCGCTACTTTACCCCGTAAATGAAATAACATGTGCCCAGCATCAATATTACAACCTGTTTTGGATATAGTCTTCTCTGGATCTTTATTTTATTCTTGCTGCCAGAAAAGCACGAACCATGATGTCCTAAAAATTAAAAATTTAAATTTTGTCTTTAACTCATAATTAAGTATGATCCATATTCCATAATAAAGAAATTGTAGATAGACTGGCTATAATTAAAGGAATCGCAAGTCGCAAGTTCAGTTGCTATATTCAGTTGCTATATATTGTACGTATATATATATGTTCCTTTAGAGACGAAAATTCGAACACAGTGAACACATTCACGCAACTCAACAGTCACATTTTGCAGCTTAATTGTAAAGGGAAGTCGATCGGCAAAGTTCCTAGCTCCGATCCCCACCCCAAGGTGATATTATTTTTTATTAATATATATTATTAAACTTTCACCTAACTTGGAATCGGTTATTTGCGATCACGCTTATTATTTATATGCTTTAATCTGTTAGTAGTGAATTTCGTAACTTGAATTGTAAACTAAGTTATAAATTTGAAGTTTGATAATATATAATTTCATTTAATTTGTATTTCATATCTTGTTAAGGCATTGACGGAATGAACGATGGGAAGTTGTACAAACATGACAGCCATCAACACAAGCTACGTTTTCACTTAAAACCCCCAGGGAAATACACCTGTAACGGTTGTGAGTTGCCAGCAGATTTGTATCCATGTTTTAAATGTCCAAATGAAGATTGTGTTAAGAAACCATTCCATCTTCACCAGGTCTGCTATAAAGCAAAAAATGAACTTGAAAGTCAACTACCGCCATTCTTCGAGTGCCAATTTATGTATCAAGAATGTCCTGTTTCTGACAATGGCGGAGATGATCATTATTGTGATGCATGCGGAATGGATATAAAAGGGTTCATGAGTTATCGTTGCAATGAGACCCATAATCAGCATGACATGCATCCAACTTGTGCTGATCTCCAGAAAGACAGTGCTATAACCACCCGAAAAGGAATTTTATTAGAGCTCAAAGACAAAGTGAATTCTAAGTGTCTGCATTGTGGAAAGAGGTATCCTGCAGAAGAATGCAAGCGCTTTACCGGTTGGAAATGGGTTTCCAAGAAAACATACTGGGCATTTCCTTTGCGTTTTAGAAAAAAGTGCTATCACATCAAATGCATGAATGAAATAGAATATTCACTCATCGGGATGGTTCGGGGCACACAATAGAGAGCTTTGTATTAGTGTCTCAGTTTTTACAACCTTTCTCTTAATTACCCCAGTGGCTGCAGCCGTACGTGGAAAGTACTGTTCTATACATATGTCTGAATTTGGTTTAATCCTTGTAAACCTTTTCCATGGCTCTAGATAGTTCAGTAATTAACTTGTTTTATAATTGCATCTTCTTTTGTATTCAACAGCTCTGTTTTAAAGTTTTAGTTCTTCAATAAAAATCTTTTTTATGTTTCTAGTTTTTTCTATGCCAAAAATTAAATTCTATATTTATCAACCTCAATTTATGAATTTGGAAATTAAGCTGCAGTTTTGAGAGTCGACTTCAGCGCTCTCTTCTTCTCTCTTCTTTTCTCCCAACATTATCTTTATTCTACTCATTTTCCTTTATTTCTCTTTGAATTAATGGTTACCACTAATCTTCGAACTCTCGTTTTTTCTTTCTTTGATATGCTTGCGGTTCTTTACCTCATTGGTCTTGACTTCAGAACTTTGGATTTGTTCATGCTTGAGATTGGCTCCTTTACCAAAGTTACACCCCTGCAAGGCTTGTTGTATGTTAAAATATGTCGAGGTTCTACTGCTCTTCCTTGAGTTTCATATATTTTGTTAGAGGTTCGCGATTGAATGTGCCTTGAAGTTGAATATTTTTCGACAACCAATAACGAGGCAGAGTATAAAGCCTTGAAAGCCGGACTAGGCTCGTCTTTAGCCATGAGGGCCAAAAATCTTAAAGTCTATGGAGACTCAAGGCTGGTGATAGCCCAAGTGAGTAGAGCTCTAAAAGCCAAAGATGAAACGATGTTGAAATATCTGAAAATTGTAAAATCACAGTTGGTATGGTATGATTCGAGAAATACCAACTTGTATAACGGCCGATGCCTTGTCCAAATTCGCCTCGTCTGAAATCGAGAATTACACTAGAAGTGTTTACTATCAGGTCTTGGAGACCCCACTATAGAGCGCAAATTGTTGGCGCCCATCGACGCTGGAAGTTGCTAGACAGACCCCCATCAAAGCTCATCTTGAGGCTGGTTGGCTCCTTGATAATGCCTTGATGGCCAACAATGTTGTCTGCCTCCAATCAAGCTTGTCGTCTGAGTTTAATGGCTCGAATCAAGAGTCGTTAGTCAAGTTGAAACCTAGAGTCAAGATAGAGTAGTGACAACTAGCCAAGGCACACCAGACTTGAAGTCAAGTGCTGAGTGGCAAAGGAACTTCTTGAACGATCAACCGAGAAGCAAGACCTCCACCATATGAAGCAAGGGGGGCAAGAACTAAGAAACAAGTAATTTGAATTCAAGGTTCACGAAACCTTTCAAGGCATGGCAAACACCTCCTATTGACCTGAAACCACGTGATTGGTGGTCCAGAACACCCCCAACTTGATAAATGTTTTGGTAGTTGATTAAGAACGCTTATCAGAAAAGCTAACAAGAAAGGTTAATACCTCAATTTGGAAATTGAAAAATGTACTTGGGATCCCGAGTCTCTGATCCAGAACATCGACGTGGAAGGCCAAGATTAGCCATGAAGGCCAAGATTAGCCATGAAGGCCAAAGTTAGCCATGAAGGCCAAGATTAGCCATGAAGGCCAAGATTAGCTATGAAGGCCAAACTTGAGGAGGTCGTCATTAATCTCAAATCCATCCGAAACAACTATAAACCCAAGGTCTGAATTGACCCAAATTTGATTTGAGGCCCAATAAACTTTCAGTTGGATACTAGGTCTGTTAAGCATGAAAATCTAGGAAGTAAAGGCCCATTGTGACCTAGGCCCAAAAGAAGGAAACCCAAACAAGGTCCACCATTAAAAGCCCGTAGAAGGCCCAAGAAGCCAATGGCAAACAAAAATTATGCTCGAGGTCGGTGATTTTTGAAGTCAAAAATACATTATGATGAGCTCGTATGGGACGACCTTGGATCCCCATATGAAGTCGCCAAGGCGTGACTCGAGATCGCAAAGCCCAGGTCGTAAATGAACTGGAAAACAATAAAAACCCTAACGACTTGAACCTTATTTGAGTTCTTAATTAGGTTGGGTTGAGGTCGAAAATATACTATGGCTAGATTGTAAATTTGAGATCGAAAAAGAGCGGAAACTCGCGAAAAAGTCATGCGACTTGAAGCCAATTTGAGGTCGGTATCTCTTATAATTGAGATCGCGAACCTGAGCTCGAAAATGAACTAGAGAGAATAGAAATTTCTCGCGACCTCACTCCCAATTTGAGGTCGTTTCAACACCATCTGAGCTCGTCCATTCGAGGTCGGAAAAACACTGAAAATCATGAAAAGAAGCCACGACTTGGCCTCCGTTTGAGTTCATTTTTGAGCTCGAAAATGAACTAATGTCCGCTCGAAATTTCCAGGTCGAAAATGACTTAGAAAGTAAGAAAAATGGCTGCGACCTTGAGGCAGTTTGAGCTCGAATTTGAGCTCGGGTTTGCAAAATTTCGAGCCGAAACGATAATTTCTGAATAGTACTAGTCTTCAGAAATAAAAAATTTCCAAGCTGACCTGACCCCAGCCAGGGGCTCTGCCCCTTGGACCCCGCCAGGGGCTGCCGCCCCTTGGACCCCGCCCGGGGGTTGCCGCCCCCGGACCCCCGCTAGCACCGTTTAGTGCCTGTTAGCACCGATTAGTGCCGTTTTATGCCATTCGACATTGTTTAACACTGTTTAAACATTGTTTAAGGCTGATTAGCGCTGTCTAGTGCCATTTAACACCGCTTAGTGTCGTTCAACATCGTCGTAAATTGCGTCGATCGCTCCACGCTTTACACCAAGATGATATTGTTGAAAATACTCGCGTACGAGCAATGAACCCTGACCCAAGTCTCAATTAAGGCCTTTATAACTTCAAGGAAAACCTGATCAGTTTTCCTAGAAGTTGGGGGGCAAATGATGTGGGCTGAAAGTAAGCCCTAAAGACACATTTAATGTGGCATTAATTAGACCTAGAATGGTCCAAACGTGGGGCCCACCAGATGGGCCCAAATCCTATTTACAATATTAATTTCATAATTAATATTAGGGATAATAAACAGCTCAGCAATAAGTGTCAGATAGGGACATTATCTCTACAAGGAGTAGCCTCCGAGTCGCATACTCATACAAGGAAACAGACTCCTACAAGGTAGGAGTCTAGAACTTTCCTCTAGGCTGACTTACCCACCAAGTCACCTAACCCTAATACAACTCTAAGGCTTCTCAGCCTATATAAAGGGTCAGACCCCTCATCTCAGAACTACGTTTTATTGGCTTGATTCTCTTAATACAGAGATACGTAGGCATTCTGTGAGGACCGATTAAGTCTCGAACGCAGAAGCAGCCATTAAAGCTCGAAGCTCAACCACCCTTTGCATTGAATATACTTAAACCATAGCCGCAATATTCATAACCTAGTTTTTATTCCACAACATTTGGCGCCGTCTGTGGGAAAAAGACATCAACCATGGTTCAAACACGAAGAACAGCACCAAGCACTACCGAGCCGATCATTACCGAGGCTCTACCTCTAAGCTCTGCTCCACCTGTTACTGAACAAATACCCCCAGCCACAGGGGTGATTACTCAAACTCAGGTTTCTCAACCTCTAGGGACGAATTCCCATGCTGAGGGGACGTTGCCTTTGGTCATCCATCCTGGTCAAGGGCGCTGGTTTCTCCTCTAGTTGATCCCAGTCGCCCACCACCAGGGGTACAGATCCATACTACGGATCTCCCCGTGAGTACTAACCCGATGTATGGCCTGCCTAACTACCTTCCTGGACCCAGTGGTCATGCCTTGCAGATCCGAGATCGAGAGTATCTTGACTACTCTGGCCCCTATACTGACGATTCGTCGTCTGAAGACGATGATCGAGACAAAGCCCCAAGGAGGCGACGTGCTAGTAAGGAACCTCTGAGGAGGAATCCAGCAAACCGTGATGGTCCTTTAACAATCGCAGAGAGAATTAAGGCTTATGAAGCCGAGATTCAGAAGCTGAAGGACGACCAAGCAAGGGAGCAAGAAAGACAGAACCCTAATCAGACTCGACCTCCTCCGACTTCAGGAGGGATTCCCTTCATAGATTTGGAGAGGTCTTCAAGGAGACGCCGAAGGGCTGAATCCCAAACCAGAGGGACTACAAGGGTGGAACTCCCCAAGAGTAACCCCAAAGACTTGATGCCACAAGGAAATCTCGATGATCCGACCCCTCCGTTCACTGAGGAGGTGATGAACGCGCATATCTCCCGAAAGTTTAAGATGCCCACAATAAAAGCTTATGATGGAATGGGGGATCCCGCAACTCATGTGAGAACGTTTACGAGCGCATTGTTATTGCAGCCCGCTAACGATGCCCTTAAGTGTAGGGCGTTCCCCCAAACCCTGTCAGGCATGGCGCAACGTTGGTATAGCCGTCTACCTCCAAATTCAATTAGCTCTTTTAAGGAATTGAGTACCGCTTTTGTCAGTGAATTCATTAGCGGAAGAATTCATGAGAAAAGCTCTGCATCCCTTATGTATGTAGTACATGGGAAGAACGAGAACCTGAGAGATTATCTCAAGCGATTCACTAAGGAGACCCTAAACATCACTGATTTGGAAAATAAGGTGGCTATGGTAGCCCTGCAGCATGGAACCACGGATCTCTTTTTTAAGAGGTCACTGGCAAAACATCCCCCTGAGAACATGGATGAGCTCCAACGAAGGGCTGATAAGTACATTAAGGCTGAGGATAGCATGAAGAAGGAAGCCACGTTGGGCAATGGAGGCAACAGGAACTCCAAGAAGCGAAAGCAAGACCAGGAGTATGATGACCAGGAATATGATGCTAGGGACAAGTATCCCCGAACTAGTGAGGACTCCAACTCTGCCCCTAAGAAGAGCCAAGGACCAAGGTTCACTGAGTATGCAAGGTTGAACACTCCCAGGAGTCGAATCCTATTGGACATTGAGAAGGATAAGGATTTCCGATGGCCGAAGCCACTCAGGGGTGATCCCACAAAGAGGAACAAAAATCAATATTGCAGATTCCACAAGGATGTAGGGCATGATACTGATGATTGTAAGCAACTCAAAGATGAGATCGAGTTCTTGATCCGTAAAGGGAAGTTGGGCCACTTCACTAAGGGTGAAGATCGTGGTAATCAGAGAAGAGAGTATGATAGGAACGACGACGATCGGGATCGCACCCCACAGCCCCGAGGGCCAGTGATCAACATGATCTCAGGAGGCCCGACTGCGGCCGGGACGACTAGGAACTCTCGGAAGGCTTATGCCCGAGAAGTGATGCATATTGTCGGAGAGACATCAAAGCGTGCAAAAACCGAAGTAACAATCGAATTTGATGATTCAGACCTTGAAGGGGTGAAGTTCCCCCATGATGACCCGCTGGTCATAACACCCATGATTGGGAATTCAGAGGTGAAGCGAGTCTTGATAGACAATGGAGCTTCAGTGGACATTTTGTTCTATGATGCATTCGTGAAAATGGGATACAACGACTCTCAGTTGACCCTATCTAACATGCCTATATATGGATTCAGCGGAGTAGAGACTAAAGTTGAGGGAACTATTCTGTTGCCCGTCACCATCGGACAGAAGCCAACAGAGGCCACTCAGATGCTGAACTTTTTGGTTATCAAAGCGTCTTCCACCTACAATGCCATCCTCGGGAGGACTGGACTCCATGCTTTTAAGGCTGTGGCCTCAACCTATCACATGAAGATCAAGTTTCCAACCAGGAATGGTGTAGGAGAACAAAAAAGTGACCAGAAAATGGCTAGGAGCTGTTATGTAGCCGCGTTAAGGCCTGATGGAGTCGGGGGGCAGGTCCTTCCGATTGAAGACATGGATGTTTGTAGTGATAAGGAACATTAAGAAAGGCCAGCAGAGGACATCACACATAAACCTCGGACAGCCATTAAGGCTAAGGCGTCAACTGACTTCGTGGTTGAATGCATCATTGGCAACCAAGAAATCGAGGGGCAGGAGATTGTACCCCAAGCTGTAAGTGAACTTCAGAATAAGAATGAGGTGACCAGAAGGAGTAGTGAGTGCTCAATTTTATTGGAGCATCAAAAATAAAATCAAGTGGTGCAAGCCTAGTCTTGCAAAGCCCCGATGGGTTCAAATTATCCTAGTAGTTTTTAGCTTCATATTTTATCTAGTAGAAGTAGAAATAAGGTTCGATGAAACCATCGCAGAGCATGTTGCTCCGAGTAGGACAGTAGTATTCTATGTAAGGGTTGAACCCATCTCAAGTTATTAATGCAAGTTTGTTTTCCATTCATTGATTATGTGATTTTATTTATGTACCTAACACCTGATGTGTGTAAGTCAAAGATGACCAAGTACCAAAAATAAAAAAATACACGAATGGAAACAAACAAACGCATAAATAAAAACCCTGAAAGGTCGAGAGTTACTAAGAGTTTAAGTCCTTGAAGGACCCCGGATAAAAAACAAGAAGCAAAGATAGGTTTGAAAACCCTGAAATCAGAATTAAGATTCGAGACAAGCCGTGAAAGACATGAAGTCAAGTAAGGGATCCTAAAGACCTTTAGTTTGACATCAATCCAAAAGAAAGGTCGTGAATACTTGGTAGTCGACATATGGACACTAACGATGAACATGTAAACGTCAACCTCGAATCCTAGGATAAGGAACACGAGTTATTAGCCATGAAGGCCATGGGATAGCTATGAAGGCCAAACTTGAAGGGGTCATGAACCTCCAGATAAGATCCAATGGTTGAAACTTCAAGTCAAAGCTTGAAAACCAATCTGAAATTTTGGACCCTCAATCCAGAATGCCAACATTGAAATATCTGAACAAGCATTGAGTGCCATCCTCATTCGAAAGGATAACAAGGTTCAGAAGCCTATCTACTATGTGAGCAAGATGTTGCATGCAGCTGAGTTAAATTATTCTCCCATTAAGAAGTGTGCTTTGGCATTGGTAACAGCCTCGAGGAAGCTACGATCGTACTTCCAGGCACATAAGATTGAAATCCTGACGGACAAGCAACTGAGAAACATATTGCATAACCCGAAGGCTAGCTAAGTGGGCGATAGAACTCAGATACTTTGATATCGCGTACAATCCTCGAATTGCAATTAAAGCACAGGTACTCGTTGACTTCTTAGTTGAATATACCATTGACAACCAAGAAGTCGGGGGGCAGGAAGGCACAACACCCCAGTAAGGGCAAGATGAGACACCCCAAGAGGGAGAGAACTTATAAAGTTTAGAAGAAACATTGGGTGCTCTATTTTGATAGGGCATCAAAAACAAAATCAAGTGGTGCTTGTATAGTCCTACAGAGCCCTGATGGCTTCGCGATTGAATGTGCCTTGAAGTTGAATATTTTTCGACAACCAATAACGAGGCAGAGTATAAAGCCTTGAAAGCCGGACTAGGCTCGTCTTTAGCCATGAGGGCCAAAAATCTTAAAGTCTATGGAGACTCAAGGCTGGTGATAGCCCAAGTGAGTAGAGCTCTAAAAGCCAAAGATGAAACGATGTTGAAATATCTGAAAATTGTAAAATCACAGTTGGTATGGTATGATTCGAGAAATACCAACTTGTATAACGGCCGATGCCTTGTCCAAATTCGCCTCGTCTGAAATCGAGAATTATACTAGAAGTGTTTACTATCAGGTCTTGGAGACCCCACTATAGAGCGCAAATTGTTGGCGCCCATCGACGCTGGAAGTTGCTAGACAGACCCCCATCAAAGCTCATCTTGAGGCTGGTTGGCTCCTTGATAATGCCTTGATGGCCAACAATGCTGTCTGCCTCCAATCAAGCTTGTCGTCTGAGTTTAATGGCTCGAATCAAGAGTCGTTAGTCAAGTTGAAACCTAGAGTCAAGATAGAGTAGTGACAACTAGCCAAGGCACACCAGACTTGAAGTCAAGTGCTGAGTGGCAAAGGAACTTCTTGAACGATCAACCGAGAAGCAAGACCTCCACCATATGAAGCAAGGGGGGCAAGAACTAAGAAACAAGTAATTTGAATTCAAGGTTCACGAAACCTTTCAAGGCATGGCAAACACCTCCTATTGACCTGAAACCACGTGATTGGTGGTCCAGAACACCCCCAACTTGATAAATGTTTTGGTAGTTGATTAAGAACGCTTATCAGAAAAGCTAACAAGAAAGGTTAATACCTCAATTTGGAAATTGAAAAATGTACTTGGGATCCCGAGTCTCTGATCTAGAACATCGACGTGGAAGGCCAAGATTAGCCATGAAGGCCAAGATTAGCCATGAAGGCCAAAGTTAGCCATGAAGTCCAAGATTAGCCATGAAGGCCAAGATTAGCTATGAAGGCCAAACTTGAGGAGGTCGTCATTAATCTCAAATCCATCCGAAACAACTATAAACCCAAGGTCTGAATTGACCCAAATTTGATTTGAGGCCCAATAAACTTTCAGTTGGATACTAGGTCTGTTAAGCATGAAAATCTAGGAAGTAAAGGCCCATTGTGACCTAGGCCCAAAAGAAGGAAACCCAAACAAGGTCCACCATTAAAAGCCCGTAGAAGGCCCAAGAAGCCAATGGCAAACAAAAATTATGCTCGAGGTCGGTGATTTTTGAAGTCAAAAATACATTATGATGAGCTCGTATGGGACGACCTTGGATCCCCATATGAAGTCGCCAAGGCGTGACTCGAGATAGCAAAGCCCAGGTCGTAAATGAACTGGAAAACAATAAAAACCCTAACGACTTGAACCTTATTTGAGTTCTTAATTAGGTTGGGTTGAGGTCGAAAATATACTATGGCTAGATTGTAAATTTGAGATCGAAAAAGAGCGGAAACTCGCGAAAAAGTCATGCGACTTGAAGCCAATTTGAGGTCGGTATCTCTTATAATTGAGATCGCGAACCTGAGTTCGAAAATGAACTAGAGAGAATAGAAATTTCTCGCGACCTCACTCCCAATTTAAGGTCGTTTCAACACCATCTGAGCTCGTCCATTCGAGGTCGGAAAAACACTGAAAATCATGAAAAGAAGCCACGACTTGGCCTCCGTTTGAGTTCATTTTTGAGCTCGAAAATGAACTAATTTCCGCTCGAAATTTCCAGGTCGAAAATGACTTAGAAAGTAAGAAAAATGGCTGCGACCTTGAGGCAGTTTGAGCTCGAATTTGAGCTCGGGTTTGCAAAATTTCGAGCCGAAACGATAATTTCTGAATAGTACTAGTCTTCAGAAATAAAAAATTTCCAAGCTGACCTGACCCCAGCCAGGGGCTCTGCCCCTTGGACCCCGCCAGGGGCTGCCGCCCCTTGGACCCCGCCCGGGGGTTGCCGCCCCCGGACCCCCGCTAGCACCGTTTAGTGCCTGTTAGCACCGATTAGTGCCATTTTATGCCATTCGACATTGTTTAACACTGTTTAAACATTGTTTAAGGCTGATTAGCGCTGTCTAGTGCCATTTAACACCGCTTAGTGTCGTTCAACATCGTCGTAAATTGCGTCGGTCGCTCCACGCTTTACACCAAGATGATATTGTTGAAAATACTCGCGTACGAGCAATGAACCCTGACCCAAGTCTCAATTAAGGTATTTATAACTTCAAGGAAAACCTGATCAGTTTTCCTAGAAGTTGGGGGGCAAATGATGTGGGCTGAAAGTAAGCCCTAAAGACACATTTAATGTGGCATTAATTAGACCTAGAATGGTCCAAACGTGGGGCCCACAAGATGGGCCCAAATCCTATTTACAATATTAATTTCGTAATTAATATTAGGGATAATAAACAGCTCAGCAATAAGTGTCAGATAGGGACATTATCTCTACAAGGAGTAGCCTCCGAGTCGCATACTCATACAAGGAAACAGACTCCTACAAGGTAGGAGTCTAGAACTTTCCTCTAGGCTGACTTACCCACCAAGTCACCTAACCCTAATACAACTCTAAGGCTTCTCAGCCTATATAAAGGGTCAGACCCCTCATCTCAGAACTACGTTTTATTGGCTTGATTCTCTTAATACAGAGATACGTAGGCATTCTGTGAGGACCGATTAAGTCTCGAACGCAGAAGCAGCCATTAAAGCTCGAAGCTCAACCACCCTTTGCATTGAATATACTTAAACCATAGCCGCAATATTCATAACCTAGTTTTTATTCCACAACAATTCGAAATTGTATGTAAAAGATATGACATAAAATTGATATAGAAGAACTCTCACAGTACTTTATTCTATGAAATTCACATTACACGCTCTGAACTCCATGATGAAGAAAAGAAAATAACTACTATCCACTGTGTACATTACAAACTATTTTGGATACTATCATTCTAATGAATATCTGAAATGAAGTAAAGAAACAATATTTATACTAAGTCTTTACTAAGTCTATAAAAGAAAAGTAGTTACAGAATAACTAACTAACTTTCCATCTTCGTCAAGTTGTGTTGAGCTGTTAAGTATCACCAGTCTCTTCTGTATTTAGTATTTCAACAGCCTCCCTCAAACTTGGCTCGGGTGAACACATGTCTAGTTTGGACAGTAAATTGTTAAACTGTTCAGATGGCAAGATCTTTATAAACACATCTGCCATTTGTGATGATGTAGGAAAATAAGTAATCTGTAGAAGCCCTTCAAGCACTTTATCTCTAGTAAAATGCACATCAATCTCTATGTGTTTTGTTCTCTCATGATGAACAGGGTTCTTTGCAATATGTATTGCACTTTGATAATCACAATGTAAAGTTATTGGCTTAAGTTTTTCAACACCTAACTCCACTAGTAACCTTACTACCCATGTCATCCTGGAGAAATCATCTACTAGAGTGAGGAAGAATTTACAACCTTCATTAGTAGGCTGAGAGTATGGTCCCCAAGTGTCTATATGAATTAGCTAAAAAGGTTTTGTAGATTTAGTAATGCTACGGGAAAAACTATTTTTGTATTGCTTTGGAGCAGGAGAAATTTGGCAAATGTGGCTCATAGTCTGAACTGATAAATGTCCAAGTTTTAAATACCAAAGCTTAGTCAGATTGCTATTTTTGGTGATTTGAGAAGTAACAAGAGATGTTGTAGATAAGGGAATAGATGGTGGTGAGAAACTTGGAGGATTGATGTGAATGGAAAAAGTATCCTCTAAGTAATATAATCCTGCTCTCAACTTACCAAGAGGTAGTGGACTCATTGAGGGCCCCTGAAGAAAGAATCCCATGTTAGTAAATGTGACATCACAATGTAAATCTTTACAGATTTTAGGTATGGAAATGAGATTAAATTTAAACTCAGGAACATAAAAAACATCCTTTAGAACAATATCATTTCTAGTATTAATGGTACCATGATAAAGTATAGAAACTTGTTTTCCATTTGGAATAGTAATAAAATTATTGTGTCCTTCAATAACACAATAAGAACTAAAAACATTTAGGTCATGACACATATGATCTGTGGCAATAGTGTCTACAATCCAACTTAAAGTAGTTGCATAAAGTAAGCAAATTGTACCTGCCACATTTGCTGATTTTGAGCTATTGTGATCTCCATTATCAGAATCATTCTTTTTCTCATTGTTAAAAAGCTGCAACAATTGTTGGTATTGACTTGGATTAAATCCCATCTAAGCAATATCTGATGATGCAGGGTTATGATTTTCTTCATTTTCAAGCTGTGAGTATGCTGCCATTCTTCTGTCTGTCTTATAACCACGTGGAAACCCATTCAACTTATAACATCTCTAAAGGCCAACCATTTTGCAATGATCACAAAAATAAGTATTATACTTTCCTTTTGAGTCTTGATGATTAAAACTCTGTCTACCAAGTGAACCTTGTTGTCCTTTGTATTTCTTTGAATTATCTTGAAATCTCATCCTGTTAACTGCAAAGGCCATTGTATGTGTACTTGCATTTGATGAAAATAGTCTTTTATGATTTTCTTCTTGCATAAGTAATCTATAAACTTGTGAGATAGATGGTAAAGGACTCAAAATCAAAATGTTTCCTCTCAAAACTCCATAGCCTTCATTAAGTTTCATCCATAATTCTACCATTCTTCAATCTTCGTGAGATTTAGTCAATTTCTTTGTGATCTCACAAGTACAATTTGTAAAATTACAAGAAGGCAAAAAATCAATAAAGTCGAGTTAATCCCATAACATTTTCATTTTTGTAAAGTCTCCAGATATAGTATCACTTCCTTGTTTTGCATCATGAATAGCCTGTTGAATTGCAAACAAAGTAGTCCCTGATGCTTGACCAAACCTTTCTTCAAGATTTATCCATATCTCTCTTGCAGTTGAAAAATACAACACACTTCTAGCTAGATCTTGATCAAGAACACAAAGAAGCCAAGAAATCATCATACTATTGCATCTTTCTCAAGCTTTATATGTACCGTTTGTTATTGGTGGTTTCACAATTGTACCATCAATAAACCCTACCTTGTTCTTAGCAGATAAACTGATAATCATCAAACGTTTCCAATCATTATAATTGTGCCCATTAAACTGCATTGATATAAGCTTCATTCCCGAATTATCAAACGGATGAATATAGTAAGGTGAAGTTGGATTTTGTGCATGATCAAGTGTAATTATGTTTGCAGCCATTTTCTCAAGATATGTGTATAAAGAAAGATTGATTGTACACAGAGACAATTTATCAAACAGGTGATAGAATTGAAGAAAAACAAGAAATCTTGAATCAAAGAAGAATGATGTGATAGTGTTAATGCCCTAGAGACAATGTAGTTGTGCTTCTAAGAAAGACTATTTTGTTAATGATTATGTTCTACTGATTATTCTACATTAATTTATTATGTCTTAATTTACTGCGATATAAATGTTAGAGTAATAAATGTCCTTGGAATATAGAACACGTATTCTATACTTTAAATATGTGACTTAAAAATGCGATTATCTGAATAGTGTTTATATTCCTAAATATCCATAATCGAGAATTATTAATTTGGGACAATTATAATGCATAAAGATTAGTATGTTTGTTGACGGATGACCACATCTCATTGGTCATAGCTATAGTGATACTAAAGTCAAGAACATAGGTGCATGTAATATTCTACATGGTACTGGATTAACCCACGGTGAGATTCTACATGTTGATAATGTCATTAGAAAGACTCACAGTGATAATGGTGTAATGATCCTTAGACTTGAGATCATTATATTTCTATACGAGGATTAATATACTTTGATTATATCCATCCGTAAATATAATATCTCAATGGTCCACATTTGAAGATTTATTATCTCATGCATATCTCCATTAGTTCATTCTTAAAGGTGATATATTCGCCGGTGATGAATTTGCCTTACAAGCAAATAACATAAGTACAATTGAAAAGAATCTCTGGTTCTTAAATAACGTCCATATAAAGTTTAATGACTATTCATAAATTTATGAAACCGGGAGGCTAATCCAGTCATGCCAAGCTATGAAGTTATAAGTAAACTTCTAGTTTACTTTAATATATATTTCAATGGAAGGTATTGATCATATCATTCATCTATTGTCCCCATGTGATATTCGTAATGATTTATATTTAAAATTTTCACTACAAGAAAACCCAGATTAAACAACAGAAAAATCCGTTGGCAAGTTAAGGAAATCCGTTGGGAAGACCCTTTGCCAACGGAATGACCACAAAACCTGTTCGTTGGAGGAAACCTTGTTGGGAAGTCATTACCAACGAATCTGTTTTCGTTACTAAATTTACCAACGGAATACCAAGACAACAATAATAAAATTCTTATTTTACCAACAACCATGTTATAACGAAGGGGCTACAGATTATTCTGTTACTATATTTAGCAACAACATGCCAACGACATTCCGTTGCTAAATGTAATAACAAATTCCTAACGGAAAGTTCTTACTAACAAATTCCCAACAGAACACCTGTTGGTATATAGTATTCACTCCGGGTAACAAATTCCCAACGGAAAGTTCTTACCAACAAATTCCCAACAGAACAGCTGTTAGTATATCTGTTAATATATAGCATTCACTCCAGGTAACACAATACCAATGGAAATATTATGACACAATGCCAACAGAATATTAATAACTATACCAAACCATACCAATGGATATATATGATTTTCAATTTTCTTGACCTGTACAATTTACACATTCACAATAACAAAAAATTCAAAAGATTGTAAAAGTCTTTCTTTCATAACACTGGCAGTCATTAGATAGTAGAAATTTAAAATAGAGCTTAAAGAGTTACATCACTCAAGCCCTACAGAATACTAGGTTGTATATATCCAATGTCCAAAATAAGTTGCATATATAGACAACTTGCTAAACCACCATACCAAGATCTTTCCTAATGTCATAAGCAACATAAGTCAAAAGAGCATTGCAGAAATACTAACTTACATACTATTGTCATCACTTTGATTATCTAAATCAGTAGGGGATTGAGGACATTGGATTGAATTACTCGCAATTAACTTGGCTAGCTGATTTTTCATTTCTTTCATCTCATCCTTCACCTCTTTCAATTCTTGCTGCAACTTCTGATTATCTTCACTCGCAAAGGATGAAGTACAAGGCATAATCTCAGTTTGATAAAAGAGGTTTAGAGATGAACCAAGTCCATATACTCTCTTTTTCTTGTCAGGTACTCCAGTTGCTTTAAGAAACAAAGCATTTCTAGCATTTCTATCCACAGGCAGCCCAGCTTTCTTCTGCTGCTCTAAAGAGCTAAAAAAGTCTCATGTATACAATAACAATTTACCAAGTAGTTACCTAAACTATTAGCAAAATAGGTTCGCAATAAACTGAAGCATTTAATTTACTATTCAAATCACGCAATCCAATAATATTTTACCCAATCCAAAGCATTTTTAGGTAACAAATCAGAATAGAAAAGTGAATGGCTTAGTTGTTCATTAGGAGCCAGAACTCAGCCATATATGGGTATAGGTCTCTGATCCTTGCCTACAGGTATGCCCTTGGCATGATTTGAAAGATAATTCTTTTTTTATTCTTTTAAGTTGAAAAATCATCTTTCTGTTATGTCATGGTACTGCATATCGGGTCATAGATACATCTACATTCTTGCAACTTGCAGCAACCAAAACTGAATGAATGTCCAGTTGCATGATGCTGCTAAGTGCTTAAACCATCCCAATAAAATTTAATTTCTTTAAAAACCATGGGAAGCGATTTTAAAATTTTAAAAATATGCAATATTTTAAAAATTATCGAGAATATAAGGATTTATGTAAAAACACAAAAAAAAGATTTAAGAATGCTAGACTCATGTCACATAAGTCATTGAGATTTTAAGTAGCTACTTCAGTTGCAATTTACTTTTAAGAAGCAAGTCAGTGTCACGTAAGTCACAACAAGGTCTTCAAAATTTAAAAGTTGCTACTAAAAGGCTTTTTAGATGCAAAGATATAACCAGCATGACTATTGGACAGGCAACAGATGCAGTAATTTATTATAAAAATTATAAAATAACACTTACATATATTCGTTGACTTTTTTTGCCAATCCATATAAGTTCGCCTTCCTCTCCATCCTCGCAATCCTCAACATCCTCATCATCCTGACCAATCAGATTTTTCTTTTTCTTCATGCGTCTGGTGTGCGTCAATTTAAACAACTGATCTGCAGTGGGCTCACACTTATACTGTATTTTCTGTTTAAAAAAAACAGTTAATCGCAAATCAAATGCAAATTAATTAATTAAAAATATTACTAACAAAGCTTACCATACGAGCTGCAACTACCCTATGAGAAGCAGAACCACTCGTATGTGTTGAAGGGCAGCCATCGTCCCCGCTACGACGATTGTTTTTCTGAGTTGTAGACTTCTTTTTGAATTCCTCCGTTTTCCAAAACTCAACCCAGTTTAAGTAGACATTCATACCAACTCTATTATCTCGTTTGTTGTGATTTTCCCAATCAGAACGAGCATTGGAAACAAGTTCAGAATACTTTCTCCTTGCGTTATCTAGCCAGCCCTGGTATATTATGGCATCTGATTGTCTCCACACAAAGTATTTCTATAAAAAAAAAAGACAATTACAAAAAATTAGTCAGCTTTTATAGTATATATATAATCTGTGTGCGCGTGTGTAAGGAAAACAAAATGATGAAGAGGTTTTTTAGAAACCAGAACTAATACCATGAATTTATTTACAAATAAATGTATTAATGTAAGGGCAATATTAGTTGAAAAATCGAGATCAAAAGGCTTTTTAGAATTTTAACCTGTGATCTAACAGATACAAGTAAACAAGCAGTTACAACTTAACCACACAAACTATTATAACAAGTTGGAAAGGCAATATCAAGAGTTTTTATCAGAATTTTAACTTGTGACAAGACAAATAAAAAGCGGTTGATACTTAACCAGAATGAGGTATGGAATTTGTTCAATCAATATTTCATACAGATAGCAAATTAATACAATGGGAAGTTCGTGAACAGAACAGGTAAGACCTGAGATAGTTTTTAATTAACATTATAGTATTATATTACCTTAGTAATTACCTTAGTAATAGGGGTTTTAAATTTACCACTAGAAATCAATAACAAAGTTGAAACTTTAATGATCTAATTTGAATCAAGTAGTAATTACCTTGAATTCTTCAAAATAAAAATCTTGCGTTGACTTTGAAACTGATTTCCAATTATATCCAGTGGGCTCAAGTTGCTCATACATGATTTGTCGATTCTTTGCAGAGACTTGTTAACACAAAATTACGCAAGCGCACGTAGTCACAAGTAATATAATTTAAGTTCGTTCCGCAGAGATCTGGTTAAGTTTTACTCAGAAAATATGCCTATGCAACAATGTATGGTTTTAATTCACTGCTAAGAAAAATAACAAATTGGAGTTTGATTATCTAATTAAACTAAGATGCAAAATATAAAACTAAGAATTTAAATTAAATAAAGAGAATTTGAAATCGAATTACTTATATGAGAATAAGCAAGGAATCCTAGTTTCATTATCTACTTCACTTAGAGTTGCAGCCTTTAATTAATACATGCGATGGTTTTGATATCTGATCGAATAACACGAAACAAGTAAAAGTTACCTCTCAGTATACTAGTACCAAACTACGCATACATCCACAAAAGAGATAGAAGATGAGTAGACACCTATCATGTTTAGACCCTATATCTCTATAGAATTTGAAAACATAAAGGTTTAAGCACAAGTTATCCACTTAGATCACATAGGGTAGCATAAATCTCTATTTACGCCACAAATCATGATGTTAAAACATCAACCTATCCTATGCTAGCATGGCAAGTTCTAAACCTCAAGATCCACTCTCGTTTAGCAAGAGATTAACATATTAGATGTTAATAATATGGAACAAGCATAACAAAGATGAATAAATCAATAATGTAACAAGGTTTACAGAACAAATCCGTGAATGGAACAAGCATCCAAAAGATACGCCCTAACAAAGGAATACGAGAAAACTATGTCTAGATCTTCTTGTCGTCACAATCCTCGCCTTGGCTTCTCGATCTCGTACTATAATGGTGTGTATTTGTTATGAAGTAGATCTAATCTCTGGTGGATGGTTTATGTTTTTGTTGTCCCAAGATGTGTATTTATAGCCCCAAGTGTCCTCTTCTCCAAGTAATTGCAGTCTTTGAGTTGGAATAGAATTTCGGCAAATTCCATCTTTAAACGGGATATGATTAGCAATTTCCATGATTACAACTGATTCTGGAATGTTCCCACCGTCCAAAGTGATTGCCATATTGATTAGGAGTAAAAACTCAGCAATTTCCCATTCAGAATTGAATTCCAGGAAGTACAGGAAGTTTCTGCCGCGCACAAGCGTGCCCGCGCATGTCCCCTTTGTTTTTCCAGCGCGCCCGCGCCTGATCAATTTATGCTGCAATGCCAAGCGCGCCCGCGCGCTTCCTCAGTATATCCTGAGCGCGCCCGCGCCCAATGTCTGATCCAGCACACTGTTTTATTCCCTTTGTTGATTTCTTCCCCGTCTTCAACCGCAACTTGATTTCTTCACCTTGACAACACCATATAGCTACTGGAAAGCCTACAAATGATGTCCTACACAATTCTACACAAAAACACATTAAAACACACCAATACTTGAGCTACAAGCGATCAATTTAAGCCAAACAGAAGCGATCCAAGTGGATAAAAATCCACTTATCTCACCCCCAAACTTAAATCGATGCTTGTCCTCAAGCGTAAACAAACAAAACTATCTACACTAGCTAGTACCACTTCCGTAGGTGATCACGGTTGCATTTGGCATATGCAACAAGCCTTTAAACCCCTAGGCAGCCCTAGTGGACGAGTAAGGTCTCGTGAGGGCCTATAGTGAATGTACCCACAAAATCCATCTATCTAACAATGCAATGCAATGCATGAATGCAACTAATATGAAAATGCAAAGATCCCCTTCAATTCACCAAAACCAACTAACAAGCAAATATCTCAAAGAATGCAACAATTCCAAGTAGAGCTCGACTAAGTTCCCATATACTAACAATACATGAACAGGAACGTGCGTGTGTGCGATGCTCATCAGAATACTCCCAAAACTAGATCACAATCATACATGTTCTTTGCCAAGACAATCACAGGTTTATAAATAGAATAGACTGTAGACACTTCATAACTTAGGAACACCTCCACCCTTATCCAAGGTAGACAGAAACTCATGCTTTATTACTTAACTAAGACACTATATACAATACGCATGCTTATTTAACCGTGCAATGAATGAGACCTCAAAAGGCTTATACAATAATACCCATGTAGCGAGTGTTAGGTCAGCAATCCCAAACCACAAGGGCTTTAGGTTACTAGGACTAAGTCCCCTCAGACTTAATTACTCGAGTATTAAAGAGCTCACTCTGGTTAATTTTGCATATAAACAATTAAACTATTGACTCTTTTTATTCTTTTTTTTCTGATTTTTTTTATATATACAATTTGGAATGAGCCTTTCTCATTTCCAACCCTAGACTACTAATATAAATATGAGCCAGATACTAGCCATTTGACGCCTAGCCATTATTGACAATTATTAACAACTATCATGAAATTCTTGTTTTCCCCCAAACTTAGACTTAAGTGCTCCTACGCCATAAAGGGAATAACGAAAATTCTAAGTATAAACAAGTGATTAAATCTCAAAACATCCAACAGGCATGACCCTAACCTAGCCAAAAAGCACCCAATGAGACTGTGTAATTAGTTTTGTTCCTATAGCACGCAAGTCAATTTCGTAGGGACTATAAATCAACCCTCTACTCATCATTATCACACTCAATTAGACACCTACCTACCAATCAAAATCAGCTCGTCCAAAGGGATAATGAAAAAAAATACATGCCATGAAAATACAACTAAAATGAACTCACATGGTAACTAAAAAAAATAGAATGTCCTACATGAAACACACGTAGATAATACGAACATAAATGCATGAATTACGACTAATATGCAAAATATGATATCTATATGAACACAATGACTCACATAATCACAACTAACTACATATATACTACTCATCCCCCAAACTTAAAATATTCAATGTCCCCATTGAATGGAAGGTAATACAAGGGATATTAAAAAAACATACCTAATTGACGAAACACATGGGTTGCCTCCCACGAAGTGCTGTCGTTAACGTCATTTAGCCAGACAAATGTGATTCAAATCATGGTGGCTCGAAGATCGCATTCGACTTGTCCTTAGCAGAAGGACCATTCACCTATTGTTTGACAACCTTCTTGCTATCTTTCCACAACTTTTCTAAATCACACTTCACTTTGACTCTTCCTCCAGTCGATTTTTTCTTTTTCTTCTTCACACCTCTAAGGTGTTTATGCTTCACAGTTGATTGATAAGAACACTCTTCTACCTCATCATCCATGATCCACTTTCTTAACACATTATCTGGACACACTTTAAAAATCACCAACTCATCATTCAGAAGGACATACTTCAAACGGGATGGAAGTTTTCCGAGCTTGACATTTGAGAGATCTCGAACTGAAGAACTGTCAATGGAATCACTGATGTGATGCTTTAGCATGTGTGTGTCCGACTTTTCGCTCAATAATTGATAAAACTTCTTTCTCTGACCCGTATCAACCATTTCCACACTGAAACACTCTTCATCCTCTGACGGAAATTTCATGGCCTTGAACACATTAAAGGTGACATTCTGCTCTTGCACCCTCATTGTAAGCTCTCCTTTTTGCACATCGATCAAAGTACGACCCGTAGCTAGAAAATGCCTTCCCAAGATTATGAGAATCTTCTTGTCTTCTTCGAAATCTAGAATCACAAAATCGGCAGGAAATATGAGCTTATCAACCTTCACCAAGACATCCTCTACTATACCCCTCGGATACGTGATAGACCTATCAGCCAACTGCAAGGAGATGTTGGTTGGTTTCGGCTCCTGTAGACCAAGTTGCTTGAAAACAGACAAGGGCATGAGATTAATACTAGCTCCCAAATCACATAAGCACTTGCTGAATGAAAGGTTGCCAATCGTGCACGGAATAGTGAAACTCCCCGGATCTTTAAGTTTAGGTGGCAACTTCTACTGCAGAACGGCATTACACTCCTCCGTTAATGCCACTGTTTCAAATTCTTCCAACCTTCTCTTCCCTGACAAAATATCCTTCATGAACTTAGCATATCTCGGCATCTGCTCCAATGTTTCAACAAAAGGAATGTTAATGGACAGTTTCTTGAAGACATCCATAAATTTCTGAAATTGTCTCTCTTAACTTTTCTACAAGCATCCAGGATATGGCGGAGGTGGATAGATCTGATTATTCTTTGAAGATTGCTCCGGAGAAGCTTTTAAATCAGGTTCCTTGTTCTTCTCTACTTCACCATCTAGCTCATCAGCTACTAAGTAAGATTTCTCAATTTCAGGCACTGCAGATTTTTTAACTTGCTGATTCTACACTTCTTCATCTTCCTTAACGGCTGATTTAGGATCTGATGTAACCTTCCCCGATCTCAAAGTCACAGCTTTCACCTGCTCATGAACCTCCCTCCTGCCTGGATTTGCTTCCGTATCGCTAGGAAAAGTTCCTTGTTGCCTACTAAGTAAGGCACTCGCAAGCTGTCCCATCTGGTTTTCCAAGGTCTTTTGAGAAATTGACAGGCTTTTAATCATCATCCTCAACTCATCCATTTCTGATTTTTCATTAGAAGATTGCCCCGCATGAGCCTGGGGTTGTTGCTGAAATCCAGGAGGCTGATATGGTTGCCTTGGAGCATACTGTTGTTGATAACCTTGATTGAATGGCCTTGATTGCTGACCCTGATACTGCTGATAAGGCTGCTGAGGTTGTTGAGCACCTTGGTTGTTGCTCGAGCTGAAGTTAGGATGATTCCTGTTGTTCGGATGATAGATGGCTGAAATTGGTGCAACAGGTCTCTGGAAATTACTCACGAACTGTGCTGATTCAGAAGAGATTGCACACTGATTCGTCTCATGTGCGCTCGCACATAGCTCACAAACACTAGCCACTTGCTGAACTCCATAATTTGCAAGAGAATCCACCTTCATAGTCAAAGCCTTCAACTGAGCTGCAATAGCTGAAGCTGTATCCACTTCAAAGATTCCTGCTACCTTGCCTTGAGATAGCCTCTGGGTTGGATTATGATATTCATTAGCAGCCATCGTCTCAATAAGGTCATAAGCTTTGTCATAGCTCTTAGCCCAAAGAGCTCCACCTGATGCTGCATCTAGCACAGGTCTAGATTGTGCTCCCAACCCATTGTAGAAAGTATTGATAACCATCCAGTCAGGCATACCATGATGTGGACACCTACGAAGCATCTCCTTGTATCGTTCCAAAGCTTCACACAAAGATTCTCCATATTGCTACTGAAATTGAGTTAGCTGGTTCCTTATTGCTGTATTTTTTGCCATAGGGAAAAATTTAGTAAGAAACTTCTGAGCAAGATCCTCCCATGTAGTAATGGAACCAGGTGGTAGAGAGTGTAACCAATCCATAGCCTTATCCCTTAGAGAGAATGGGAAAAGCCTCAACTTGATAGCATCATCTGACACACCATTGAACTTGAAAGTATCACAGATCTCGATAAAGTCCCGAATATGCATGTTAGGCTCCTCCGTAGAAGCACCCCCAAACTGAACCGAATTCTGTACCATCTGAATAGTGCTAGGCTTGATTTCGAAGTTATTAGCCGTGATGGCCGGCCTGATAATACTAGACTGGATATCATTGATCTTCGACTGAGAATATTCCTTCAAAGCCTTAGCTGCTGCTGCATCCGCCATCTCTACTGTAGTTTCAGATTCCTCTCTCTTATTCTCTATATTCTCTACAAGATCGTCTTCTACCAGTTCTTCGTTACGAGCTTGCGAACGTGTTCGCATACAAACTTAAGTACCTGAAACACCACGAAACAAACAAACTTAAGTAAGAAATCCGAGTCAGTGAACGCTAACGACCACTATTGACAAGCACATAAACCAAAAATAAAACACCGATGATCCCCGGCAGCGGCGCCAAAAACTTGTTAACACAAAATTATGCAAGCGCACGTAGTCATAAGTAATATAATTTAAGTTCGTTCCGCAGAGATCTGGTTAAGTTTTACTCTGAAAATATGCCTATACAACAATGTATGGTTTTAATCACTGCTAAGAAAAATAACAAATTGGAGTTTGATTATCTAAATTAAACTAAGATGCAAATTATAAATCTAAGAATTTAAATTAACTAAAGAGAATTTGAAATCGAATTACTTATATGAGTATAAGCATGGAATCCTAGTTTCATTATTAACTTCACTTAGAGTTGCAGCCTTTAATTAATACATGTGATGGTTTTGATATCTGATCGAATAACATGAAACAAGTAAAAGTTACCTCTCGGTATACTAGTACAAAACTACGCATACATCCACAAAAGAGATAGAAGATGAGTAGACACCTATCATGTTTAGACCATATATCTCTATAGAATTTGAAAACATAAAGGTTTAGCATAAGTTATCCACTTAGATCACATAGGGTAGCATAATATCTCTATTTACGCCACAAATCATGATGTCAAAACATCAACCTATCTTATGCTAGCATGGCAAGTTCTAAACCTCAAGATCCACTCTCGTTTAGCAAGAGATTAACATATTAGATGTTAGCTACGCATCTAAATTCATGAAGCACAACCATATAAGGATATCAAGAATTCACCACACATAAATCTTTAAGGCATGCAAACTACTAAGCTACATAGATAAATCCGATAGGATCCCACGACAACGATTAGTTCATAATTGAACCTTTCGTCACCATGGGATTTGATGAAAACATGATAATGAACAAGATAACAAAGATGAATAAATCAATAATGTAACAAGGTTTAGAGAAAAAATCCGTGAATGGAACAAGCATCCAAAAGATACGACCTAACAAAGGAATACAAGAAAACTATGTCTAGATCTTCTTGTCGTCACAATCCTCGCCTTGGCTTCTCGATCTCGTGCTATAATGGTGTGTATTTGTTATGAAGTAGATCTGATCTCTGGTGGATGGTTTATGTTTTTGTTGTCCCAAGATGTGTATTTATAGCCCCAAGTGTCCTCTTCTCCAAGTAATTGAAGTCTTTGAGTTGGAATAGAATTTCGGCAAATTCCATCTTTAAACGGGATAGGATTAGCAATTTCCATGATTACAACTGATTCTGGAATGTTCCCACCGTCCAAAGTGATTGTCATATTGATTTGGAGTAGAAAACTCAGCAATTTCCCATTCAGAATTGAATTCCAGGAAGTTCAGGAAGTTTCTGCCGCGCACAGGCGTGCCCGCGCATGTCCCCTTTATTTTTCCAGCGCGCCCGCGCCTGATCAATTTATGCTGCCATGCCAAGCGCGCCCAATGTCTGATCCAGCACACTATTTTATTCCCTTTGCTGATTTCTTCCCCGTCTTCAACCGCAACTTGATTTCTTCACCTTGACAACACAATATAGCTACTGGAAACCCTGCAAATGATGTCCTACACAAAAACACATTAAAACACACAAATACTTGAGATACAAGCGATTAATTTAAGCCAAAATTAACACAAGTCAATTTAATATCACTAGTCACTACATGATTTAGCAAAGTAAGAAAAAATAACTGTGCAAATACTTTTTGTTCAAGAACTTGAAACTTAATTTTCATTAATGACTTCTATTCGCTCCCTTCCATCGCTATCTGTTAAGAAAATATTCCAACATATGTTCTCATTCGCGGCTGTAGAAGATACATTATGAGTGCTTAGACGTGACTGAGGTGGTGAGTGTTCAAATTGAGCAGTTGCGCGTTTTTGGGATTGAGCAGTTAGTTGTCGTGATTGATTTGGTGAGCTCTATGCAGATTGTGATGTGTGATGTCTTGATTGTACCGGTGAGTGGAGTCTGGACTGAGATGGTGCACGTATTCGAGGTTGATTTGGTCTTGATTGAGATTGAGCAGGTGCACGTATTCGAGGTTGATCTGGTCTTGATTGAGATTGAGCAGGAAAACTTTGAGTGCGAATAAGCGCAGGTTGATCGGGAACATGTTGTGCAGATTTGGTAAGTACTCGCGGTTCAGATTGAGTGGCAACGCACTCTCCAGATTGAGTAGGTACTCGCGGCCCAGATTTATTAGGTACTAGAGGCCCAGATTTAGTAGGTACTCGCTTTCCAGATTGAGCTTGTACGTTGTGTCCAGAGTTTGCTGATTGATTTTTAGCATTATCCTTATTACTCCTAATTTTCACATGTAATACACCAGATAACAAAAATTAAAATGAATGGATTCTGAAATTGCTATTAACTAAATACAACGAGATTTTCAATTTGGTTGTTAAAGAACAATTGTAGTACAAATAATCCAACGGTATATACATCTTATAATTAAGCAAGCGATGAGAATTGTAGTGTTAATTGATCACATTAGCAACGAGAATTAAATTAACCTTAACTAGAGAATAAATGAAGAGTATATAATAACTTTATATAATATATTAAGAGTATATAATATATTCGCCAACATTTGTACTGCGTTTCTTTTTATGTGCAATCTGAAGAAAACATTCACAAAAAATTATAAATATCATCATTGTATTACAAACAGAAGACATAAATGCTGCAACTTCTCCTTTTTTAATCTCTAATCAATATTGAAACAGATGCAAAATTTTACTAAAGCCGTGTTAAATAAATTCTTAGTTGAACACAAGAATACCTCCTTACTTCTGACTTGACTCTCCTCTTCGTCAACAATTGTACTTTGATTTCGTTTCTTTTTATTTGCAATATAAAATAAAAATTCACAAAACATTTATTGCAGTCTTGTAGATGATACATGCTTTTCTATATATCTTAACAGAAGCATACCTCAATGGGTGTCTTAGTCGACTCAAATCCCTTCTTACTTCTGACTTGACTCTCCTCTTCGCCAATGCCAACAACATTGGTACTCTGACTGCGTTTCTTTTTATTTGCAATCTGAAATTAAAAAAAACAATAACAGCACACGATTTACCCAAAAGTAGTGGTACTACATACAGTTTTTGACCTCAATAAACTTTTAAACTCAACTTTTATGCAATATAAACGTTGATTTGGACTGTAAACGACTTTCGTTCTTTTATATTTGCGAGGATATAGTGAAAAGCCTCCTTTTTTTAGTTCTTACTATGATAGTGTAGGTCAAATAAATCAAATCACCTAAAATTCTATTATATGCGATTCTAAAGTTTTCTTTCTTTTGGATTAAGTTATGGTGCACCTAAGTTTTTTCATTTGTTTTGAAAATTATAAAAGTTTAACTTCAGGTTGTGGTGGAAAACAATCAAGGCTTTTAGAAATAATTTATTTATGATTTCTGAAAAAACATGTTGTTGGCAGTTCAGTTGTCATACGGTATAGTTCATGACAGTAATGTATGTCATTCACTATGCAGTTTTCACAAACCATTATTTTTATACCTAAAAGTGATATAAATACAAACAACAGCTTTATAAATTGTAAATACAGATTAAAAGTATATATTTTACCTCAGTAAAGGCATCATTCCCTAAAGTTACACCCCCGTTGCGTTTCTTTGGACTCGAAAATGGAGCAAAACCCTCACTTGCAGGTTCTAGGGATTTTGGGTCATTCATAATCTGAAAACACATAAATGACTAACCTTAATCGAATAAAAGTAAAAGGAAAAAGGGAATTGAACACAGACACAAAAGTGGAATTGAACATACATTTACCAGGAATTGAAGTTTTCTCATCTCTGTTGCTCGATTTGGTCGCCAATTTTGTTGCTCGATTTGGTCGCCGCCTTTGAGAGAGTAATTTAGGTCTTGAGTTTGCACTGGGCCATGAGACTGTGTATTTATATTTTTCACAAAATAATTAAAAAATACTATCTTCGGGGAATTACATGTAAATAAAAGGAGAATTAAGGGGAATTACATTATAATATATTTATTTATTTATTTATTAATTTATTTTCTTAACACAAAAATTTATATTTATTAATAAATACTTTTTTTTTGGTAAACAACATTTGATTAATAGAACAAGTTCGAGACTCATTTGATTACAACTCCCACAATTAGATAGGCTATAACGGACACTAGCCTCTTACCCTAAGCACTGAGCCAGTTACAAACTTACAAATTATACTATCCGACTATGATTAGAACATGAAAACATCTATTATTTAACTAAATGATAGCTAAAAAATACTAATCGGATGCATCATTATAGCCATCTTCGTCACAATTATTGCTATCTTCGGTTTGCGAAGATACATATTCATCTTCGATTTCATATTCAATTTCTTCCTCCGGAGTCCCGTTACCATCATCTAAATCTACTACAACTCCACTTTCATCATTTAAATGCGTAGGAATGTCATTTGTACTAATATCACTTAGATGTGTGGGTGTATCATCTTGGAAAGGTTCTTGATGTGATACCGGGATTTGAGAAAGTTCAACAAATGATCGAGCTTTTACTTTGCATACAACTAACCAATCGCTCTTGTCTCGTCTAAGACTTGGGTACTTACAATAGTAAACTTGCATGGTCTGCATTGCTAGTATAAATGGCTCGTACACCCTCAGTCTCTTTCTTTTATTTACCTCAATTAAATTATAACGTGGATGAACTCTTGTTCCAACATTAAGTGTAGGATCAAACCATTCACACTTGAACAACACTGTTCTCTTAATTGGACGGCGAGGATACTTGACAATCAAAATCTCTTCAATTACTCCAAAGTAATCATTAGATGTCTCGCTATAATTCGATCCAATGATGCATACTCCACTGTTTAATGTTGACTTGTCAGCTCCATATTCCCGAGTATGAAATTTTTACCCTTTCATATAGTAGATTGGTACGGACTTAACCGAACGAAGAGGTCCAAATGAAAGGGCCTGGATATATTCATTTGAAACCAGTGATGGATTTTCAGCCTGAAATTATCAGTGGTGGCAATTAGAATAAGAGAATGTTATAACCGAACATTATCTAATATTAATTATAAAAATATCAAATAACTTACATAGTTTTTAAACCACATGGCAAATCCATTTTCTAAGCATTGATCAACTTCAACACTACTTATATATGGATTGCGTTCCCGAAGTTGATTTATGAAAATCCTAATTACAGAAGAAAAAAATTAGATAACATGACTATTCATTAATAGGGACAACTAAGCATGTGTATATGACAAAATAAACTTACCCGGTATATGGTGCAACCTCTGGACAATTAAATAAGATATAATTATGAGCTGTCATATATTCTCGATCATCAAGATAACGAGTACTAACACTCCCATGTGAACGTCCGGGATGAGAAAATATGGAAATGTTTCCTCCAAAACTCTCTTCACCTATAGTAGAAGCATTTCTGGGAACTTTTCTATGTTTTGTTTGAACATGTTGCTTAAAGTAATGTGAGCAAAAAGTGGAAGCTTCCTCAACCAAAAAAGCATTGCATATTGATCCTTCAACCCGAGCTTTATTTTTCACATTATTCTTCAAGTGGCGCAAAAATCTTTCGAAAGGATACATCCAACGATACTGTACAGGACCTGTAATGCGTGCTTCATATGGCAAGTGCACTACAAGATGTTCCATTGAGTCAAACAATGCTGGTGGGAATATGCGCTCTAACTTGCAAAGTATAACAGAAATTTGTTCTTCAAGCCTCCGCATGTCACTTATCTTTAAAGTAGCCGAAGTGAGATCTCTGAAGAAAAGGCTTAATTCTGTGATAGCTTCCCAAACATTATTAAGAATAAATTCCCGAAAAGCAATCGGAAGAAGTCGTTGCATAAACACGTGACAATCATGACTCTTTATTCCAAATAACTTGTATTTTTTCATGTTGATGCAACGCCCCATATTTGACACATATCCATCAAGAAATTTGAGATCTTTCAACCACTCACACACTTTTTCTTTACCCTTCTTGTCCATGCTATAACATGCTTTCGGATACTTTCCTGTCGACTCATCATATGCTAACTCCGGCCTTCGACAAATCTCTGCAATATCATCTCTTGCCTTAGTATTATCTTTGGTCTTTCCTTCAATAGCCATGATAGTGTTGAAAATATTCTCAAAGACATTTTTCTCAACATGCATAAAATTAAGGTTATGTCTAATATTCAATGTCCTCCAATATGGCAAATCCCAAAAGATATTTCTTTTTTTCCATCCACAATTGTAAGCTTTGATGATTTTGGCATTGTGCTCTTCACTTCCCAATTCAGTAATTTTCATCAAACCAAGCATCTCAATTTCTTGCAATACATCTTCACCCATTCTCACTGGTGGGGCCGACTCAATCACTGTCTTTCCTTTGGTAAACCAGTTTTTATTCTTTCGAAATGGATGATTGGTAGTAAGAAATTTTCGATGATTATCAAACCATGTAGTCTTTCCACCATGCGAAAGATTATAAGCATCATGATCATGAGCACAATGAGGACAAGCTAAATGACCAGCAGTTTTCCATCCAGACAACATTGAGTAAGCAGGGAAGTCAATGATAGTCCACATCAACGTAGCTCGCATGCGAAAATTCTGTTTCAAAGAATTATCCCAGGTCTCCACCCAATCTTCCCACAACATTTTTAACTCAGCAATTAATGGTTGAAGGAAAACATTTATCTTCTGTTTTGGATTTTTTGGCCCAGGCACAAGTACAGACAAAAACAAGTACTATTCTTTTGAACACATCCACGGGGGTAAATTATATGGAGTCACTATAATTAGCAAAGAAGAATATTGTCTGCCCGTTTCACCAAATGGTTGAAACCCATCAGCCAAAAGTCCGAGTCTAACATTTCTTATCTCTGAGGAAAATGAAGGGTGTGCTCTGTCAAATTGTTTCCACTCCTCTGAATCTGAGCAATGACGCATCACATCTTCTTCTTGATGATGTTCGGCATGCCATCTCATATGGGATGCAGTAGTCGGTGAAGCATACAGTCTTTGCAATCTCGGTGCCAATGGAAAATAGATCATCCTTTTAACGGGCACTTTCTTTTTCTCCTTTTTGGATCTTCCAGTTCTGACTTTGTATCTTCCTTGTGAACAAAACTTACACTCCTCCAGGTTGATGTCTTCCCCCCAATATATCATACATCCGTTAACACAACAATCAATTTGCTTGGAAGGAAGCCCCAATTCTTCCATATACTTTTCCGTACTATAAAAGCTGTCAAGAAATGTATTATCTTGAGGCAAGATGCCTTTGACAAACTGAGATGTCTGATCATAACATGCCTCTGACCAATGATGGTCCGATTTCAAACTCAACATCTGAGCCATGGCAGACAACTGAGAAGTTTCACAGCCTTCATATAGCTCTCTCTCAAATGATTTGAAAGTATCATACAACTTCTGTGTTTCTGCATTATGCATCTCCGGATCAAAACTTGGACCAGCAGCATCCATCACCATGTTGTACATTAGGTTGTCTTGGGCATCGGAGTTATGTCTGGAGGATTGTCCACCACTTTGTCCAACAATATATGGTTCTCCATGTCGGTTCCATACAAAATAATCACGCACAAACCCATTTTTCATTAAGTGCAATTTTACTGTCTCTGCATTCCAAAATCCACCATGGTTCCGACACTTCGAACATGGACATTGAATGTTTGTCCCATTAAAGGATGAAGGTTGAGATATAGCATATTGCATAAAATTTTCCAACCCATTTAGAAAAACCGGATTTAAACATCCTCTATTATCTTTTCTTTGATACATCCAAGCTCGATCATTATTCATGTTCAATTTTTTTTACCTACAAAAAATACAACATTCACAAAAAAAATATAGTCTACACCTATAATTGGATTAACTAACATGAGCAAAATATAAATATATTTATCATATAATTTAATTATTAAATAACTAATATGATTAATTACCTAGTAAAATATATTTATATATAATTAACTAAGCAACATGCATCACAAGATAAAGCCCACAAAATTAATCACAAGATAAAGCCCACAAAATTAACACAAAGTTAAGAATTCTAAAGATAAGACCCAAAAAATCAACACATATATATGTCATAAAAACAATTTTCATAATTATAATTAAAAATTAAAATCAAAACAAAAACTATGTAGGGGATATTAAGGTTAATTACCTTAATTAGGCGAGCTGAAGAGGTTCAGATTATTGATGATATGAAAAGTTGCAGGAGAAGCCGGAGTGTTCTGCTCTATTTTCTTTTCAGTATTGTTTTGTTTTGATATGAGTGGTGGTGTGTTGTTCTGTTAGATGAGAAGCTGCCATAGTAATTGATGGTAGGTGGAATATTAAATGCAACAATCAAATTATAACGGATAAGTAACGGAAATATTTCTAATTGGAATATATATGATCGTTCAAATACTACCAACAGATTAGTAACGGAAAGAATATACTACCAACAGTTTAGTAACGGAAAGAATATAACCGATCTAAATTCCCAACGGAATATATCGTTGGTAAAGCATTGTTAATTCCTTGGTAAATTATTGTTATTCTGTCAGTATTTTTTCCGTTGGCAACTCGTTAGTAGAAATGGTCGGCAATTTTAGCCATTTTTTCGTTTTTATAACGCCCATATTTTCTCTTTTTTAAAGCCATTCTAATTCTAAAATTCCCAACGGAATATATCGTTGGTAAAGCACTGTTATCATGTTGGTACTATTTCCGTTGGCATCTCATTGCTAGAAATGGGCGGCAATTTTAGCACCAATAATTAGCACTCAACAATTTATTTTCCGTTAGGAATCTGTTAGCAATCACCAAAAATTTCCGTTACTAAATATCCGTTTCTGAATCGTTACAAATGTGCTATTTTATAATTGGCTTTTCAGAATAATCATATGGGTGAGTAATCCGTTAGTAAATAGCAACGAACACGTTTCCGTTGGGAAATTTTGTTACCAAAACTGGGATTTCTTGTAGTGTTTATTCCCTTAAGAAAAAACATATTTTCTCTTCTAGAGCCTTCATCAATATTTGGCTATTTACAGAGCTTTAAAAAATATATCTATAGAAATATATACAATGAGTCATCCTGAAATATATAGGGTTAAATGGCAGTTAGGTCACTCAATTGACTCAAAATTTTCAGTTGGGTCATCCAACTCAAAAAGTTTTCAATCAGGTCACTTAACAAATAAAAACTTTCAATCAGGTCATTAGACACGTTAAAAAATTTCAATCAGGTCATTAAACACGTTAAAATCAGGTCATTAAACACGTTACAATCTAGTCATTTAACGTGTTTTATGACCTAATTGAAAGTTTTTATTTGTTAAGTGACCTGATTGAAAGTTTTTTGAGTTGAATGACCCAATTGAAAGTTTTGAGTAAGTTGAGTGACCTAACTGCCATTTAACCCGAAATATATACAGGGAGTCATCCAAATATATGCAATACTCCTCCTCTGGATGACTCGTACTTCTTAAGAACAGTACATAATATCTAATTTAAAATAATGTCATATAATTTATCACTGTACAATCATAAATTTTATGTAGAAATACGACCACATCCAAGTTCGTATTATGTATCATAACCATTGCTACGGGCAATGTCTATATTCTTTTAATTTCCTTCCATTATTCTCATATTCGCTTATAGGAATAAAGTAGATCCAATTAGTCAATGTTCATAATTTTTGTTAATAACTGTCTTATTTTGCGCAGCCAAAAGGAGACAAGAGATCAGTTTATAATATTCCTTAATAACCATTTTCACGATAGTGTATCTGCAGGATACATTTTTACCATAATTAACCATCAACCTAATAACTCTTTCAAATTTTATTGAACATGTGATAATCACACATATACATACGATACGATAGGAGCATATATTCTCAGATTATATCACATAAATAAGTGTAATAAAAATAGAACAGATACATCACTAAAATACAAGGATTGTAATAGAATAGTGTTAAGCGTACCTGAATTTGGCCTTTAGAATTTGTCAGACACGAAATAATCAATAATCAACTTATTTAGATATTTAAAAGCAATCCTTCAGGGATTTTGTAAGAATCAGACACACCCAAAATATGCCATATAAGAAAGTATATACACGTGTTCAACACTCTCATTTTTTAGATATAGTATAAATTTAAATCTTCCTTCTTGGATGAAATATAAAAATCAAAAATATTTTCATTTACTAAGGCGATATAAAATCAACATATATGAGTAGTACCACTTTACTAGCATTTTAGAGCACCATTAATATTTACGGATGTATATGCAAGTATAAAAGACCGTCAAACGTAATAGTATAATTAACGGTAGAGCACAATCAATAATAGTTCTACCGGACAAATAGAAAACTGAAAGTTGAATCAGCCTATAATGAATCTAGGAAGTATTGCCGAAAAAACTTCTTCTTTACTCTACAAGTAAATTGACATCACAAAATAGGTGTCGATGTACACAAAATTATTAAATATTAAACCAAAAGTAAAGTAGTTATAGGCTGTAAGTTTGTGATCAGACCTCTACTGTTATGAGGCTTATGTTACCATTAGTATTTCTATATGCTCTCATTTGATGCACATACCAAATACCATATACCAAATCAATAAGAAATTCACTAATAAATTATAAACTTTATTTTGTTATTTAAAAAAATAATTGGTGGAACATAAATAGTTACCAAATACGATATAAAAGATATCATTTGTAAACTGTGGGTCTAGCAATTTGCCATGTATTCCACTGAAGCATGCAAAATAAAATGATATCACAATTTGACTAGTAACTTAATCAAATGAACACTTAAGCTTACATACATGTTATTAAGAAAATTATATAGAATATTACTGACTAATGTATGACATGATATATATTATAAGCATCTTGTCAACTAAAACATATGAGGCCTAAGATGATGTGATAATCAAACACTGACAAGTAATATGCCTGACAACAGAAAGAATAATAATGATAAAAGTGATTATTATTTATAGATTAAATGGATCATATCTTTGCCGAGAGATGATTATAAATATTTTAAAATTATACTTTATCTTTAGACTGATACCACTTTTAGTTTGAGAAACAATTGTAAGTGAGACCACCTTCCTCCCTTCTTCCTTTTACAATTGTGCTCGAATGATTGTCCCTTTTTTTAACACAAACTAACACCATGATTTCGAGAGATCTGAATATATAATTGAAAGATCAACTTCGTGCTGATAACGTATTATATAATAATATAATATATAGACAAGGGCGAACCCAGCCCATGGCTGGGGTGAATTGTAGCCCGGGGGAAAAAAATTTGTCAAAAATTTATATGTAAAATTTTTATAAATTCTGATGGCTCATGTAACATATAAACTCCATTGCTGTCCAGCCCACACTAGTACAGAAAGGTCTTATAGCATCGCACTTTTGGCGTCGATTCTATAGAGAACCGTGGCTTATACATACTTTAGGCGTCGGTTACTAGCTTAACCGACGCTTAAAGTCAATTATTTTGGATCTTTTGCGTCGGTTTACTAATTTAACCGACGCATAAAACCTTTATATGCGTCGGGCTTCTGAATGCCGACGCCTAAAAACACTAATAGTGTCGGTCAAGAAACAACTGACGCCTAAAACTATACCTTTAGCGTCGGTCTTTACTCAACCGATGCCTAAAACCAAACCTTTAGCGTCGGTCATGAAACAACCGACGCCTAAAACCGACCCTTTAGTGTCGGTCATCAAAGAAACGAAGCTATAGTGTAGCTTTCTGGAGATATGGAGTAGCGTAGATTCTGTATGCTTTGATGTGGATAGCACAGTGTGTCTGGATTAGGGCATTGATGAACTTGCAGATTTTTGTGGAGCAGGGAAGGCTATCGTAGAATGGACTGCTAGATGGGGATGCTTTTAGTAACCATAGAATATTCTGTACAATTTGATCATTATAAGCATGCACTGTGTTTTACAAATCCTTCACAGATGATTTTTGTGGTCACTCTTTGAAGTTTGAGATTAGTCCTTTAGATGATAAATCTCATGTTTGATATTTGTAATTGTCATATACTAAAGGGTAATTGTTGGTAGGTTACTGAAATTTCAATTTTTTTTTAAAAGTTGACTTTAAGCGTCGGTTCTTGATAAACCCGACACTTATAATCTGATTTTATGCGTCGGTTTTTTAAGCAACCGACGCCGATAGTAGGACCTATAGCGTCGGTCCTTTAAGCAACCGATGCCAATATTAGGACGTATAGCGTCGGTTCTTTAAGCAACCGACGCCAGTAGTGGACCATAAGCGTCGGTTTCTAAGCAACTGATGCCAATAGTAAGACCATATGTGTCGGTTGTTTAAAGAACCGACGCTATTAGTAGTTGATATGCGTCGCATATTTAATCGACGCTATAGGCATTGACCTATAGTGTCGCCTACATTTACTACGCCCAATAACCAACGCCTAATGGTTGTTTTGACCGACGCAAAAAGTCTTTTTTGTACTAGTGCCAGGTGAAAAAATGGAAAAGCCCTAGTTCATATTTTAGCAGCCCAACCGGATATCAAGCCCATGTAAGTAAGTGCAGCCCATTTAATAGGTAGTTGAGTAGTTCACACTTCATATACCAAAAAAAAAAAAAAATACCGCTCCCGCTAGTCTCCACTCTCCCTCTTCTTCCCTGCCGCCTGGAAATACAATAAAATGTAAGTACCCCTTGCTTAGCTTAATTATTCAATCTATGAACATCTATTTTTTTTTACATCATTTAAATGTTTACTCAATTGTGTATTGAGTAAATTTTTGTAATTTTATATGTATAGTTTGTATGTATAGTTGAGTTTAGCACTTAGCAGTTAGCTTAATTGGTTTCGTGGTGGCGCGTGTTGGCAAGAAAAAAAATTTCACGCTGCGCTCGCCTTGGGTACCGACAAACTCAGCCCGGGTGGTGACCAAATCCTGGGTCCGCCCCTGATATATAAAGGGAACTTGAGAGAGAGAGAGAGAGAGAGAGAGAAGGAAGATCTTATCATTCCACAATGTAAACATCCTGATTTCAGGGACAAACGGCTGTGGAACCAATTGTTAAATAACCGGTCCTTGACAAACGATTGTCAGGGACCCGGACTCATATATATATAGGGTCTTGTTCTAATAGAAACTAATTTAGAATATAAACTAAAAACTAAACTGTAGGTGTAATTTTTAAAAAACTTAAAAAACATGCATTGAAATATGAAAAGAGATTCCTTGAAAGCCCTGCTTTCTAAGTACTCCGTATATCTTTTTCAGCCAAGAGTACGTGAAATAAAAACAAGGAAGAGATATACATACAATGATGTTGTGTGTGTATGTAAAAATGTGTTTTGTTGAAATGGTAAACTCAAGATGTGTGGCTTAATGCCTATTACACTCAGCCGATCCGAAATCAGCGAGTTTCAACCGGTTCCACTCGTCAAACAACACATTGTCCGGCTTCAAATCGCGGTGAACAACTCCTAACGGTGACAGTGTGCAATCGCCTCCGTTAACGGCACCTAATTCATGTTTTTAAAACAAAATATGTTCAATTAGAACAAAATACACACACATATACTTACAGTTATATACCAAAATTAGTTCGATTAAATCGAGATGTGTGTGTATAATAGTTGTGTGTGTTGAGTACAGAGGTGTCTATGCGTGTGTGTATAGTGAGCATATGGGTGTGTGTCTTCTGCCATCTATGTGTGTGTGTTGTGTAATTGGGTTCGAGAGTTTGGCTGTGTGTTCGATAGTCCCCTGTTTTCGATTTTACTATTACTGCAGTGAGATTGTTGATTTAGTATGTATTTTGGTGCGAGTTATATGGTTGTCTCGTATAGTCCGGTTGTTGTTTAATGTTCCGAGTGGGTTACTTGGTTTTGTGAATTGCTAATCTTTATTTGTTAACTGTTCGATCAGATCTCAGTCTCATTGGATTTAGTTCGTGGAGAAAGTTAAGTTTCATGGTTTCATGATTTTCCTCTCGCGATGAGTCCGATACGGTGGTGTAGGGGCGGCATGGTCGCCGGAGAAGCGGTGGTGGGGTTGATGTTCATATCCGTATCCTAAATTTTAGTGTTTACATTAATTATTTGTCTTAATTGTAGCTAATTTCGTATTTAAATTATTGTAACTCCTTTTAATTGATTCTCTGATTTCTAATTATTTGATGTCTTGATTAAATGTTAATTGAGTAATTGTCTCCCTTATTAATTGTTAATTGATTAAATTGATTTCCGTATTAATTGTTAATTGTTTTTCTTGTTTTATTTGATTAATTTGATTCTCTAATTAATTGTTAACTAATTAATTGATTTATGTGGGTGGTTAAATGATGAATTTATGTCTTTTTATGTAATATTGACTTTTAATGGTAAAAATGGTATGTAGTATATCTAATAATATTTATTATTTTTATATCTTGTAATGCATTATTATTTTTCTATAGTGTAAAAATGAAATATATTTCTTGGTAGATGAAATATATATTTTTTAAATGTTTTTCTTGTACCATTTTATATGGTTTTGGTTTTGTACCTTTGAGGGTGTGCCATTTATTTGTGGTCTTGTGGACCAATTTTGGGTTACTTTGATTCCATTTTTGACGATTTGGATCATTTATTGATTTGGAATATGTTGTCATTTTAGATGACTTTATAATAGATCTTTTATGAGAAATTAGTTTTATATGTCTAACCATGGGGGATCCCTTTGGTTAGATATATAAAATTGTTCAATGTTATTATTTTCACTGAGTAAAATAATTATTTAATGTATATTCGATTTTGGTTTTTTGACATAATATTATTTGTTTGTATTGATTTATTCAGGTTCCGTTGATGAGGTTCCGTGGATGGGTAGAAGTGTAAAGAGAAGATGGATGACGACATAATTGTGGGGTTTTAGGATGAGAAGATGGATGAAGGCGGTTATGCATTACTAGAGTGGTTGAATCAAGCTGAAGATTCAAGAATTTTCTAGTCATTTGATTTTATTTTGGTAAATGATGTACTCATTTATTTAGTAAGGCATTCTTTTTTCCCCGCTTGAGTTTTTTTCCCATTGGGTTTTGCTCTTGTGGGGTTTTTAACGAGGCCTTTTTGGTGGGTATAAAGGTGTAATTATCTAAACTTCCGGAGGAATCTCTTTCCTATGGGTTGTTAGACTCATGGATTGGTTAAGCATACCTTTCGGTTAGATGATGAAGCTTTTATTATCTTTTTGATGTATCATCTTTTCATGAATGAAATTTATCATTCTTGGCAAAAAAAAAAAACTAGAAACTAAACCTAAATTAAATATTTCAACCTAATCTAATGACCGAATTAGGGGTACCCCAATACAAAAAACGTTTAAAATTATTAGCTCTATTCAACAAAAAAATTAAAAAAATTTAAAAAAAGTTACTGTTCACGTGACGACGTGACACGTGAACAGTAACTTTTTTTTATTTTTTTTATATTTTTGTTGAATAGGGCCAATAATTTTATAAGTTTTTTGTGAAGGTTTTTTGTTTTTTTTGTTTTTTTTATATTTTTGTTGAATAGAGCCAAGAATTTTATAAGTTTTTTGTGAAGGTGCCCCTAGCGGGGCCATTAAAATAAATGAAATATAATTTATTTAGTGTAGGTTTCTAGTTTCTATTCTAATGTTGGTTTAGCCTATATATATATAGGCCTTTGCTCCATAAAGAACACTCTTATATAAAGAACAATAAAGAACACTATAAAATCATTTATTCCAATAGATCCATTGGCCCCGCCAGGGGCACCCAATACAAAAAGTTCTTATTTTTTTAGGCTCTATCCATCCAGCAAAAAAAAAAATTGAAAATTTTGAAAATTTTACTGTTCATGATGACGTCACTGATGACGTCATCGATGAACAGTAAAATTTTCAATTTTTTTTTTTTTTTGCTGGATGGATAGAGCCTAAAAAAATAAGAACTTTTTGTATTGGGTGGCCCCGCCAGGGGCAATGGATCTATTAGATATGAGGTGTTCTTTGTTGTTCTTTATTTAAAGTGTTCTTTATGGAGTCCAACCATATATATATATATATATAGGCTAGCGTTCAAATAGAAACCAACATTAGAATAGAAACTAGAAACCTACACTAAATAAATTATATTTCATTTATTTTAATGGCCCCGCTAGGGGCACCTTCACAAAAAACTTATAAAATTCTGAGCTCTATTCAACAAAATTATAAAAAAATAAAAAAAAATTTAAAAAAAAGTTACTGTTCACGTGCCACGTCATCACATAAACAGTAACTTTTTTTTAAATTTTTTTTTATTTTTTTATTTTTTTGTTGAATAGAACCAAGAATTTTAAACGTTTTTTGTATTTGGGTACCCCTAATTTGGTCATTAGATTAGCTTGAAATATTTAATTTAGGTTTAGTTTCTAGTTTCTATTCTAAGTTAGTTTCTATTAGAACAAGACCCTATAGGCTAGTGGTCAAATAGAAACCAATCTTAGAATAGAAACTAGAAACCAACACTAAATAAATTATATTTCATTCATTCTAATGGCCCCGCCAGGGGCACCTTCACAAAAAGTGTTTAAAATTATTGGCTCCATCCAGCAAAAAAAAAAAAAAAAAAAATACTGTTCACGCTGACGTCACTGCCACGTCAGCAGTGAACAGTAATTTTTTTTTTTTTTTTTTTGCTGGATGGAGCCAAGAATATTATGAACTTTTTGTATTGGGGTACCCCTAATTTGGTCATTAGATTAGCTTGAAATATTTAATTTATGTTTAGTTTCTAGTTTCTATTCTAATTTAGTTTCTATTAGAACAAGACCCTATATATATATATATATATATATATATATATGTGTGTGTGTGTGTGTGTGTCATAAAAATATGAATTTTTTTTTAAATTAGGAAATTGACAGATATATAAATCAAATCAAACGTACCCAGTTATAATACCACTTAAAGTGATGTCTGGGGAGGGTAGATGTACGCAAACCATGCCCCTATACAATAGGGAGGTTATTTCCGAGAGGACCCCGACCTAGTACAGAATTACAAATACATAAAGGAAATCTAATACAAACTAGGAAATTAACTCACGCACACGCAGGAGTCGAACCCCTAACCTCCTTCAAAGGAGGTCAGTGGCTCAATCACTGCACCAACAGATATATATACATGCCATAAAAATGTGAAAATATTTGAAAAATATTGTCGTCATCTATCAAAACAATCTACCTGTATAATAGATTTTTGACAAATTTGTTGCCTTCAATATATACATCTGGGTAAAGAAGGCTAGAAACCCCAGAACAAATGAACACAAATTAAAAGGCAAAATCATGCAGCTGACTAAAAGCTCCACCAATAAAACATGCAATAACTGTTTGTTTTTTTAGAAAATGAAATTAGAAACTGAGAAATGAAATAAAAAGCACGAAATGTCCTCCATGTGTCCTCGGTCTTTTGAGCAGCTTCAATCAACCGCTTCTTTTCATCACCTGCAATAAATTTTTAATATGATAAAAGAAACAAGTTAAAGCCTAAAAATTTTGAGCAGAATAAAATACGTTAGGGCCGGCTTTGGGAATTTAGACATTTGCTAAACTTCAATATGAGGTCCTTGATTATGTTGCCCAAAAAACATTAATGTTATGACATATATAGTACTCACTCCCTTATATTCATTTTATCACCTATCAGATTTTTACATTTTATTCAACGAATTTTTTTGTATAATAGATTTTTACCGAAATTATCAAACAAGGATACATATACCCAATATTTTTGCTTTCAAAGTTCGAAAAAGTTTATGGCAAAAATTAGTGCACATATACTAATTTTGTTGTACATGCTTAGCCTTGTAGTGTAACACTCTTGATGGGCTTAAATATGAATTCGATGTTGGGTCTTAGAGCATCTTCAATGGGGTTGGCTAAAATGGTTGGCTAAAATATTATAAAATAATGATTGGCTAAAATTTGCTGAACCTGTAAGGGATTGTGCTCCAATGAGATTGGCTATTATGATTGGCTATATTTTGAAAATAGTGTATTATAAGTTTAAATAATACTTTTTTAATACTTTATCATTAAAAGATTGTCTCACTCTAACACCATCAAACAATTTTTCAACATATATAATACACTACAGATCTGTTAGCAATTCAACATATATAGCCAACCATTTGAGGTTGGCTATCATTATTGCCAAAGGGAGTGATCCGTTGGAGAAGCACAATTCCAATCTGTTAGCTATATTTCGTACAGTTCACTTGCCACATAGATATTATACACAAGGGGTCTCCTGCCTTGGAGATGCTCTTAGGAATAAAATTTCACAAAAAATTTCATAAAATGATAAGTGTTTTAATTTAATTGATTATAATTCAATAAGTTTCCTATATTCACATTAATATCAACTAATAAAAATCTACATTAATAAATTTTTAATTTATTTTATACAAAAATTTTGTAACCTATTATGTGCATCTTACATTACTCTAAAAATAAACCTCATACTTTACGCACAGCTACAAGCCTACAAGGGGTCTTAAATATAATATAATACTAGCCGATAACCCGTTCGAAGCACGGATTTTGATAAATTATCTTAAATTCTTAATTTTTAATTTTTTTAAATGAATAAAATTTTGAACCACCAAGTTGTATATGATATTATATTCTCGACTTTTATTTCGATTGTTAGTTAATAGACTGCTAGTATATAACTTCAATAATAAATTAAATTAATATTTAATTTTATTATTTTAATTAATTAAATTTATATAACTTATCTCTGGTAATATAAGAATAGTTATATTATTAATTGTATTTATTATTAATCTATTATAGATATATTTTAAATATTAATTAATGGAGCCCTAAGTCCTATATTCTCGATTTTTATTTCAATTTTTAGTTAATAAACTCCTAGTATATAACTTCATTATTCAATTAAATTAATATTTAATATTATGATTTTAATTAATTAAATTAATTAATATTTAGTGGCATACTGTTGTATACATAGCATACCATGATATACATTAATTAATTAATTAATTGGCATACCGTATTTTAGTTCAGAGATGACTTGTTTCATTAGTAGTTCTTATTCTTATTGGCCTTCTATACACTTAAAAAATAGTTTTCAAAGTAAGATCAAATAGTAAAATAAGTTTTTATTAATTAATTAATTAATTAATTAATTGGCATACCGTGCATACCGCGATATATATGACCTACCATATTTTGCTTTTAATAAAGAGTATAGATAAGGGTTTGACGCCCTAACGATACTCGAGTCTTCTCAAGAGCTTAAAGGATCTTAACTAGCAAAAAAGGGCCAATTACAAATGAAAGAACAAAGACACTAAAAGTGCTTAACAAATGAAGTTATAAAATCAATTTCAATTCATTTATATTATATATTATATTAAAATAGAATTGTTTGTCTAGAAAAATACAAAATATTAAAACTTCCAAAAATCTTTTTTTAGACATATACCCTCTGCCCCTCTCATGTATGTAAAGTAGTGGAGAAAAATAAGAAAAGTGAGTAAAATGATGGGACAAATCAATATTTTATGTATTAAAGTGAAATTAGTGGAGGAAAATAGTGGGTGTAGTTACTTTTTATATTATAAAATTTTACTATTTTAAGTAAGTTTTGGAATGTAAAAAATTAAGAGAAACATCTAAAAAAGGAAAATGTAAAGAATTGAGAGGAACATAAACGGAGTAAATTTGTTTATGTTGACAAAGGCATAAGATAATCTCCGATGGTATTTGCTAAAAATGGTTAGCTAGATCAAATAAAATATTGATTATTTAAATTTGCTGAACCTGTTACATGTTGTGCTCCAATGTATATTGGCTATAATATTTGATTATATATATTGTAAAAATATATATGTTATTATTATTTCAGATTATTATAAATAGAATATATTTTTATAAGGTAACATATCATATAAAATCTTCCTTACAGACCTTGTAGAGGTTGACCAAATATAGTCAAAGAAAAATAGATTATTTAAATTTTTTGTTAAGGTAATGTGTTATTGGAGTGATTTATTTTTTACATAATCTCTATAAATTTTACTTATGGTATTATATATTAATTTTAATTAGTTAATGGGACTTCTTCATTAGATATGCTCAAATAGAAATTATGAAATACGTGGTGTAAAAATTATAATAAATGTACTTTTGATTTATAAATTATAATAGAAATTATAATAATGGGATTGGAATTGATTTTACAGTTAAACTTATACTAAATTAATTAGTTATGGTTAGGTTGGGCGCTAGGAAGCAAGCTTATAAATAGGATGAAATGGAAAGTTAAATATATACTTACCGCAGCAGCCATGATTTTAAGAAGAAAAATAAGCACGGTGCTCAACGGAGGTATCAAAGTAACGCCGATCACTAGTTCCAAAACTTTTTGTGCCGTTTCAATTCTGCTAGTATTACTCTGCCCATTAATTGAATCATAATATGTTTCCAGGTCAACAAGCCGACAACTACTTCGATTTCTGGCGATTTTTCTTTTCACGCATCCTACGTGACATCCGCCTAGTTGTTGTCTATCCCTCGTCATGACGTACCACCACTTAGCAGTAACTAGCGTGTTTCTAGGTACTCTACCGCATAACATGCATTCGCCCACACTGCCTGGCCTGTCTCCGTAAAGTTCAATTGCACAATTATCGAAATCCTGATGACGATGGCCGTTCAGAAAGTTTCTGAGTTGCTCAGGTGCCGCCTGATTAATTCCATTCTGTGTTGGTACAAAGTTAACAGCACAACTTGGGTGAACGCTAATGTTATGGGTCGGAGTACTGTATCGTGATGACCCTCTCATAGAATCCCCACACACTTCGCATAGTGGCGAATCACCTCCGATGGGTACAGATACTAGAGAGAGATTGATTCGTTCAGATTTGTCAGCAAAGTTGAAACTAACATGAGTATTATTTTGGAGACAAAACTCGTGAAAGTATGTGTCGCCGGCGCACTGCCGGCATTTTAAAGCTGATGTTCCCCCGCCATAAAAAGAAACGTTGCATGCGCTGCAGCATGTGTTCCTCTCACCAGGCACTCTGACCAGATTTCTATTTCCGCAATATGGACAACTGGCCATCATCTGCATCTCAGTTCAAATTACTAATTCATTAATTTCGAACTAATTTTTCTTCGCTACTAGATTAAATTGCGAAGGAATAGGCATACAATATATGATCAGTAGCATATGAAACTATTTTGAGTTATAAAGCTAGAGTTGAGGAAGTAGTAATGTACACACATGAACAAAAATTAATTTGACCAAATAAGAGGTTTCACGCGCGTGTTAATAAAAAAAAGTTTTGATAACTAACAAAACTAAGATTATATGGAAATTTACGATGCTAAATTGATGAAAGAATACCAGAACCCAGCATGCATGCTCTTGAGAAAACCAGTACTGAAAAGAGAAATATTATTCTTGTATTACAACAGAAACATGCAGTGTTGCAGAAGATAAAAAGAAAAAATTAAGATACAGAAAGTGGTTCTTACAAATTTTGAGGAACCTTTTTAGCTATCTGTCCTTGCAAACTACTTACTTTGTGCATCGTGGACCTGCATGTATATATAAGAAAAATTCAACCGAGTAAGAAAGGGATGGCCGTGTTTGATTTAAAGACTTTCATTAATACTAGGATTTCATTAAAAAATCGTATGCAATGACATATAATTTAATATATTGATCCTTATTTATAATTTCAATTCTAAAAATCTAGCTAGTATAAATTGTTCCGAGTTAGGTCTGTCAAATTCAAAGTGAAGAATTTGTCATTCGAGTTTAATATATCTACTAGCTAGTTAATTAGTTAGGTCTCTAAAGTCTCCACAAAATCAAACCGAGTTCCATCAACAACTCCTAATTCAGTCCAATAGAATTGTTCAGATTCAAATTTGTTGGATAAATCGACTAATTTGATTTAACTAGCAGATAATCGGTGCCAAGCACGGATTGTGATAAATTACCTTAAATTCCTAATTTTTAACTTTTTTAAATGAATAAAATTTTGAAGCATCAAGTTGTATATAATACTATATTCTCGATTTTTATTTCGATTGTTAGTTAATAGACTCCTAGTATATAACTTCAATAATAAATTAAATTAATATTTAATTTTATTATTTTAATTAATTAAATTTATATAACTTATCTCTGGTAATATAAGAATAGTTATATTATTAATTGTATTTATTATTATTTTTTTGAAATAAATTGTATTTATTATTAATCTATTATAGATATATTTTAAATATTAATTAATAGAGCCCTAAGTACTATCTTCTCGACTTTTATTTCAATTTTTAGTTAATAGACTTCTAGTATATAACTTCATTATTAAATTAAATTAATATTTAATATTATGATTTTAATTAATTAAATTAATTAATATTTAGTGGCATACCGCTGTATACATGGCATATCGCGGTATGCATTAATTAATTAATTAATTGGCATATCGTATTTTAGTTCAGAGATGACTTATTTCAATTGGCCTTCTATACACTTAAAAAACAGTTTTTAAAGTAAGATCAAATAGTAAAATAAGTTTTAATTAGTTAATTGGCATACCGTACATACCGCGATATACATGCATACCATTGCATTCAAAGGGGGTTTATGTTTTTAATAAAGAGTATAGAAATGAATAGTCGCACTTCAAACTTTTAATAAATCTAGCTAAACATTAAGTTTTAATTTTAATTTTAGTCAAATAAATTTTAAATTAAAATTAAGTTTCATAGTATATATTTTTCTGATTTTTATATAAAATATGATATGAAAAGTTCGTACAAGTAAGAAAATCAATTTCATCTTAACAAGAAAATATAAATTATACAAAATTATTTCATCAAATGCAGAAGTTTCCACAAAAATCACTTTTCTACAAATAAAAGTATAAAACATGTAATAGTGTGTGAAACAAGCTACTCGTATTTCACACCCTCGCCTCATAATTAAACTACCAGTAGGTATCAGAAATTGATCTGCAGTTTACTTACCTTGTCGTCGAGAGTAGGTGGGTCAAAGATTGACGATATATATATATAATTGCTCAAAACTGGTTGACATACATTTAAATGAGATAATCAAATTAACCAAGCCATAGTGAAATTCGCTGCACAGCACTTGACCTCATACTTCTCGGTATAATTTCAATTTAAACTCGTTTTGATTCGTGTACGTGGGAAGTTATAAATGCTCACTTGGGAAAAACTTAAACAAATTCTGAAACTGTTGAAAGTGAAATACAAAAATTCTAAATTAACATATGTTTCAAAAGGAGTAATTACGAAATTTTTCTATTTTTGGCTATTTTATCCTCTTCAAATACTGCAATAAATGAGCCGAGAGAGGGAGAGAATTGGAGCTTGTAGATTCAGATAAATGAGGCTTCTTCCTGATTTATCCGATTATTTTCTAGCGTTTACTTTTCATTCCCCCTTTTATTCACAGATCAGGACTAGAAAGAAAGTAGGGAATATTTGGTTATCTGAATCTTCCACATGCGGATTTTTGGGGATATTCGATAATGAGAAATCTTAATTTAAATTCAACTTCTTGCAATTTAGAGGTCGTTTGGCAACGACTTATGACAAGTCCATATGGCTTTAAGTCAATATTTGCGTTTGGGTATTTGCTTTTCTTCTGGGTTTAAAGTCATTTGAAGCCCATAAGAAAAAAGCAGCTACGAGGTACCGAGCTTACTTTTCTCATGCCCCGCCTCTTCTCTGTTTCTTGCAACCGCTGTCTCTCGTCGAAAGTTCGATTATGGACGGTTATCCAATGCATCAATTCTTCTATCTATATATACTAGCTTATAACCCGTGCGATGCACGGGTTTTTTTTTAATATGTTATAAATTTTATTTTATGCTACAATTATGTTTTTATATAATCATTATTTTGTAAAACTATTTTAATATTATCTTAATATAATTTAATATAAATTTAGTTGATGATATGCATGATTTAAAATTTATATTATAGAATTTTAAGTTAAATATGTCGTTGACGGGATTCGAAACTTGAATTTTTAGTAAAATACTTTAATCATAAAATATACCTTATAATTACATCTAACGATTCTTATTAATTACTAAAAATCTAACAGCAAAATGGTGTAATATTTTTGGGTATACATTAATGATTGCAAATTATGTGGTTTAAAACTTATATTATAAAATTTTAAAAAAATATGGCGGTGACAGAATTTGAACCTTGAAATTTTAGTAAATTAATTTAAATATATAATATATCTAATCATTAGATCTAACGGTTCTAATTTTTTACTAAAAATCTAACGATTATTATTCATTGTATACAGATTTCTATTATATTTTGTTAATGATGAAATGATATAGTATATATAAAAACTTTCGGGTACCAATTTGGTTCGTAAATGACCAAAGTAATTGACTCACTCATCACCAGCTTCATCAAACAATCATAAATATAAATATAAATTAACTAATCAGGTTTCCTAAATTTCTAAATTGTATTAAAATCCATAATCTTGAAAGATACGTCATGTCTTTTACTTCTTTTAATCACATCAATAATACGTACATATAATAAGTCGAATAAATATAGAGAACCCACGAGTCAGTCATTGAGTTGAAAGCTACAAACCGTAAACGTTTTTCTTTCTTTTTTTTAACCTTTTTTTAAATAGGGATAATCAAAAAAAGGGATAACCAAAAAGTGGGATAACCAACTACAAAATATACCCCTTTTTGCTTATTATAGTATAGTATAGATATTATAATGCCAGGAGATCGGAAATGCACCAGAAACGTTTTAAATATTTTCATTGAATTTTCAATTTTTTGATTTTTTATTAAAAATATGTTCTTGCATTAAATAACTCTTAATGACCTTTTAATTAGTCATTAATTACACCTATTAAATCTATATAAAATTTACTTTATTTCACATTTTTAAAAATTTAGAAAACTTTGTTTGAGCATATAACTATTATTTCAACATTATATATATATAATTATAATTAAGTGTATTTTTAGGTAAAATAATGACCGAAAATTGTTTATATCGCATTCTTTTTCATTCCCTATATGACTACATTAATTTTTTTTCGAACGATCGTAAGTAGTAAATATGATCTTAACTTCTCAAACAATTTTGATTATAACTCATTTAGAAATCGTAATAAATTATGAAAATATATAGATCTTCGCTTAACATTTGAAATTTGTATAAAAAAAATACAAACTATTATTATTTTTGCACATTAATAAATTATACATGGAGTATGACCAAACCGATTAAATTGAACCAACCAAACTATTTTTTCAGCGGATTAATGGATAAAAAAGTTACGCCTGTTGTTCATTATATTGTGTCGAAATAAATTAATATTCTAATTAAATAAATTCTTACTCTAATATTGAATATTTTTGTGATGGGAGGGGTGTCGGCTTTAAAAAATGTTATTCTATTTAATATTTATAATTTTAATCGGAAAGATTACGTTCGTATTGTCATTGCTAATTTTTATGCTTATTCTATTTTTAAGATTATCAAAATTTTATTTACACGATGAGAGTAGTTTTCTAATTAATAATTTATATAAATTGTTTTAAATCAATTTTTGAGGAAATTCTTAAGAGATCAATAAATTTTTAAAAATAATAAAAATTATTTTATCTAACTTCAATATTTTCAAATATAAGTTTATAAATCGCACGAAGCGCGGATTACAATGCCTGGAGATCGGAAAGTTAATAGAAGCGTTCAAAATGGGTTTCTTGAATTTTGGTTTTTTTAATTTTTTATATTAAAATTATTTTCCTGCATTAAACAGCTTTTAATGATATATTAATTAGTAATTAATAATACCTAATAAATATATAATTATTGTATTTTATTTTATATAATTAAACAATTATAAAACTTTATTTGAGCATTATATTTATTATTTTAATAGTAAAAGTAATTACATTTATAATTAAGTTTATTTTTAGGTAAAATGACGACTGAAAATTATTTACATTGCGTCTTTTTTATTTTCTGTCGAATAAAACTCCAATTTTTTTTCCGAATAATTGTAATACAGATGACCCTTAACTTCTCAAGCAATCTTCAATATTAGTAATTATGATCGTAATAAATTATAGATGTATATAAATTTTCGCTTAACACCTATAATAAAAATAATACAAAGAGTTTTTATTTTTACACATGAATAAATTACACATGGGTTATGACAAAAGCAATTTAATTGAAAAAACCCAACTTTATTGATAGATTAAATAGTTAAAAAAGTTATATACCCGTTGTTCATTATGTTGTGTTGAAATAAATTAACATTCTATTTAAATAAATTCTTACACTACTATTGAACATGTATGTTATGAGAGGGGCGTCGGCTTTAAAAAGTATTATTATATATAACATTTTTAACTTTTGGTTACGTTTGTATTATAATTGTTACTTTTTATGTTTATGATATTTTTGAAATTTTGAAAATTTTAGATATATAAAGAGAGTATTTTCAAACTTATAATTTAAGTAAATTGTTTTGATTCAATTTTTTGTAAAAAAATTTAAGAGACCAATAAATTTTTAAATTTAAATAATATATTTTAAATATTTTAAAATAAAATTTATGAACCGCGCGAAGCGCGGATAAGTTTCCTAGTTACTCTAGTAATTCACATTATTCTTCTCTTGTTCATCTTTTCATCTTTTTTTTTTTTTGGATTTGAATAGTTAACAATTCATCTCCCGACCTTGATGGATGTATCTCTACTGTAAATAACAAATCGAGTAATTGAAATTGGAAATGTAAAAAAAGTGTAATAATCTTGATGAATGTGTTTGATTTTTTGTACCTTAATTTTAGCTTATTTAAATAAAATATGAATTTTAATTTTTTAAGTCAAAAGTTACTTTAAGTCATAATTTACCAAATACTACAATTAACTTTAAGTAAAATTATCCAAACACATTTATTCAACTTAAAGTAAAAAAATTTACTTTTAACTTAAAGTTAATATACTACTCCCTCTGTCTCTAAATACTTTTCCCATTTCAAATGGACACGTTTGCCAACGCACACTTTTAATCGTTAATATCTTCAATTTCGTATTTGTATTAAATATAAAAACTTCACTGTATTAAAGTACTCATAAATACGAATCCAACAAGATCACTCATGACTATATTTGGTCTTATAGATTAAACGTAAATTAGTAATTTATCTCATGTTATGAACAGGGCCGACATTTCAAACGAGCAAGGTATAAAGAGACAGAGGGAGTACATTTTAAGCCATAAATAACTTATTTTAAACTAATCCAAACGGCCTCTTATACTACAAACTAGGGGAGAGCAAACCCCGGTTCGGTTCGGTTTTTGGGTAAAACCGGAACCGAAACCGGAAGTCCTCGGTTTTAAAAATTGAAAACCGGAACCGCAACCGAACCATCGGTTTCGGTTTCGGTTTTAAAACTTCGGTTCGGTTTTTATCGGTTCGGTTTCGGTTTTAAGACCAAATAAAATAAAAAAATGAAAGTATTACAAATTAATTAAAAAAGTAGTTCTACCATAAAAACATAAATCGTCCAAAAGTATTTATACAATAATTTTCAAAACTTAAAACAATAAAAAAGATGATAGAATTCAATTATCTAGTTAAAAAGTAGCATAGCAACACAATTTTTCCAAATATATATATATGTGATTGTACTTAATTTTAAGTATCTATAAAAAATATAAATATTTATTTATTTATATATATAATCGGTTCGGTTTCGGGTTTTTCGGTTCGGTTTGAAGCTATAACCGGAACCGGAACCGAAAGTCTCGGTTTTTAAAAATAAAAAACCGCAACCGCCGGTTCGGATTCGGTTTCGGTTTTTTCGGTTCGGTTTTAACCGGTTTCGGTTCGGTTTCGGTTTCAATTCGGTTTTTTGCTCACCCCTACTACAAACATAGGTGATTTCCGTTTAAATTTTCGTGTATTAAAGACTTAGTTATATCATTTATTTGATATAATTTGCATAAATTGTTAGTTTTGATAATGGATTTCATCATTCATAACACTAAATTTATTTATAATATTAATATATGTGTTGTCTACCTCACACCCAAATCTCCATATATATTATTTAATTTGTCACATCTATGTATTTTCGCATCACGTACCAACATATCCCTGCACTCGTATCATTATCTCTTAATCAGTGTGGAAATATTTGTTTGATATGTGAGACTAAATACATCAATAAATTATGATTTTTTAGAAATATGTTATTGTTTTGTGAATAACGCAAATTTTTCATGATCTTTTGTGTCATTCTCTCTTGTCCCACGTACCCAATTCTTTACATTGGGGTAGAGTATAGAGATTAAGAAAAAATGTAATTTAGTGGAGAAAAGTGGATAAAGTGATGGGACCAATTAAATAAAAATGAATATAGTGGAGAAAAATAATGAATGAAATTAATTTTTATATTATAAAATTTTGTTAATATTTGGAAAATTTTCAAATATAAAGAATTGAAAGACATTGATAAGTGGATTTTATATCCACTTGGAATGCCTCCGTTCGGCTTAAATTGATTGTTTTGAACTCAAGTTGTTGTAGTTTTGATGTGTTTTGCTTAGTTGTGCAGATTTACGAGAATGTTGATTAAAGTTGATGCTTCTATCGTTTTTGGAGATTTAATTGATTAAAATTCGGATTTTCCGGGAAGGCTGCGCAGCTTATACTGTTTTGGCCGTATCTGGAGTTCTAGAAGTCCGTTTTCAGCGATCTTACTGCCCACGCGAAGCTCGAGAGATTTTCTACAACCTGGGATAGGAAACAAGTGCAAGAAATAAGCTGAATAAAGTCGCGCACGTAATCTTGATTAAAGAAGGCTGGGAATTTACTGCTTTGCCCTTTTTCTAATTCTAATTGTATTCTGGGCAGTTTTGGGTACCTTCTTTAAATCCTAATTGTAATAGAAGGCAATTTCTTGCTAGGCAAGATTTGTAGAGCCTATTTAAACACATCCTACCATTGTAAATCATAACAATTCATAGCTTTTAATCGTATCAAGGTACTTTCGATCTTCAATTCTTTCTTCAATATTATGTTTTCACTCATTATCATTATTATTTTGTTTTCTTCTTTAATTATGTGTAACTAAATCTTTAATCTGAGGATTGGGTAGTATTCCTTGGTATTCATGTGTGTTTAATTATCTGTGATTTTCTTGCTTTGCTGATCTGTTATTGAGGGCTTAACACAATTAGAAGAGTAGCTAACTTTTGATTGTATTTTAGGGATTGTAATAACTTGGAAGAGGATTTGCAATTTTAGTACATGATTTAACAGACATAACTCGAATATTTGATTAGAAGATTAATAGGAGAGTTGTGAGACTTATAATTCTTGGAGCTTAATAGTTTATGATTGTCTTTGATTGTATCACGGAAGTGACAATTAGGGTATAGTTGTAGACATTATATTGTATCTTGGAAGAGAACATTATAACCTTAGAAGAATTGTTTTCAGCAGAGTAAGAACGTAGACATCACATAGATATTGAATGTGCATTGAAACTGTAACGCCCCGACTACCCAATAATATACATATACTTTTATAATAAAAATACTCGAATACACTTGAATAAATCTATATACGACATTGCCTCAAAACCTTTTTAGGAAATAAATAAAACCATGATTTAACCTTTTTCATTTTTTTTTTATTTTTTTTTACAATCCGATAATTATAAATAAAAATAAAACTCACTGCACACAACTTTTATTAGTTAAACTCGCTCTCATTTAATGAAATTGATTAGATAAATAAATGAACTTTAATACAGGGAAATTTTAGAAAATTTCGGCATGAAGTATTCGTAATACGGACTATCCACCTGTATTTTGAACCAACCAAATTTCATAAAAAAAACAACTACAATTCCAACTACTTAAGCAACATAAACACATGTTCAACCTGTCCTAACCGATCAGGTGAACCAGACCACTATGCCTTCCCGATCAAAGAATAAGATCGAGGCACCACAACCAAAATTAAATACATATAAGCTGATAACCCGACATTAAGAAATAATATAACACCCCACTACTAACCCGGATCTCTAACAGGTAGTGGTATGAAACAAGCAACTACTAACTAAGTTATTACATTATAATACTAAATCCTTAATTAAAAGATACATACACTCCACAAATATAATACAACCAACTAGAACTATTACACAAATATTTACTGATACCCAAAAGTCCAACCTTCTAGTAGAGTGCAACTAAGCTGCCTAAGGTCCACAACAAATTCTTCTCGGATATAGCTCCTACTTCGTATCTTTTTCTTCTTTAACTGAAAAAGGGTTAGAAACAATAGCAAAGAATGAGCCAAATGCTCAGCAAGTGATAAAAAAATAAGAATAAAGAATCCACAACTGAATATTGATTTCAACATCATAAAGGTGCCAACGAATAATCAGGATGCTCTGATTTTAATACACAACTGACAATATAGATATAAGAATTCATAACTGAAATCTGAGTGCAACGATATAGGGTTCATCCTTTGAACTTGTCCGAATATGTCAATTTGTATTCCATTTCAAAAATAGAGAGGGAGAGCAGTCATTTCTCTTTTTAAAGAAAATTTTCATTTATAAAACATTAAATTTTGATTGGAGGTTTTCCACGACAACAGACTATACGGGTGATCAACCACGTAAAGTCTCCATTCCTTTGAAATTGGGTCCCCAATTAGGCAACACATTGGCCTTTAATGCTGGACTAGGCACTCCCCCAGCCTCTTACGCTAAAAAGTGCTGGACTGGGCACTCCCCCAGCCTCTTACGCTTCTCCAATCCATAAAACTTTTAAAAACATTTTAAAACATTTTTCAGTCCTTAAACTCACTGGCAAAAGACCAGCCCAGTATAAGGAAATTTTAAAACATTTTCAAATAACTAAACCATTTTGATTTGCATTTATAAGAGAATAAAGGTCAGGGAAGCATTTAAATATAATTGCAGCAAGTACCCAAGGCAAGCAAGTACACAAGGCAGGGAATTCAAGTATGATTTAAAAGTATTTACGAATAGGGTTTTGTCAAGAAAATAATCATATAAGGATGTGATGTGAAAGAAATATTTAGTTAACTCTGGTGGGTTTCGAAAAAAAAATAAGATTTAAATCAAATAAAAAGGGTCATGAGCTAATAAGGAATCAAGTAAGGGTTAAGGTTTTAGAATTAGGGTTCCAGGGATTATAACTAGTGTTTTATTTGCATGGTTTAAGGAAATAGGCATAAGGAATGGTTTAAATTGGAGCAAGGTATAAATAAATTATAAATTAAGGTTTAGGGTTCGATTAACATTAGTGCAACAATAGGGTACAAAGGTTTAATTAATTATTCAGAGGCACAAGCAAGTAGGTTCGAGGGTTTAAACAATTATGCATGGCATCAACAATAAGGTACAAAGGTTTAAGCAATTAATTCACAAAGATAAATAACAGGGTACAAGAGGTAAGTAACAATTTATAAGGAATAAACAGCAAGGTACAGAAATTTAATCTCAATTCATAAGCAGTTCATGAATTCTGAACTTCAACAGAAGGTTCGAGTCACTTGCCTTAACCAAGTACTTTCACACTAGTCACTTAGCTCAAAAACCCTCAGCCTTTGCCTTTCCTTTATTCCTTGAGTCTACGTCCTTCAAATCAGCAGAACCGGGCAAAGAAACTCAGGCCCAGATGGAATTGGGCGACCAGAACGAGAGAGATTCCCGAGAGATTGAGTCCGAGAGAGGAAGAGAGATTTTACCGGAGTGAAAACGCTAGAGAGAGAGAGAGGTTTAGGTCGAAAATTTTAGAAGAATCGAGAGAGATTGATTTGTTTTTGTTCAGAAGAGTCGAGAGAGAGCAGGATAGAGATCGATGTTTTATTTGGGGAAAAAAAGAGTCTGATTAAGGATTAAAGGAAATAAGGGTATTAACGATGTACATATAGATTTTTCTACTAAAAACAATAAAAATTCAACTGGTAAAAAAATTTGAAAATAAATAGGTAATATTTGAGAAAAATCTCAAAATCATTTTTAAAATATAGACAATAAAATTATCTACCTCCCCATATTTTTAAAACATTTTTAGGATCAAAAATGAATTAAATATGAATTTTACAAGTTTAAATCCATAAAACGCAAAAATAATTTATAAAATCATTTTAAAATCCCTAAAAATATCAAAAACAATTCATCTAATATTTTTAAAAGTCAAATAAACTAATATAGTTAATAATGCAAAAGATTTCATGATTTTTACTAATCCCGATAATTTAATAAAATTCTCAGAAGATAAGTAACGCATGATTTAAATAGGTTTTAATCCCAAAAATATAAATAAAAATACGTAGACTTATCCGACACATATAAATCATCAAATAAACCCACAATTGAGATATCATATATATTATACCTTCTCAACAATATTCACGTCATATAAATCACATTTTATATTAAATAAATAATTATAAATATTAAAAATTTCTAAGGCGTTACATCCTTCCCCCCTTAACAGGATTCTGTCCCCAGAATCTCACCTAAGTAAATGTAATGACGGTAATACTCAACCATTTCTCTTTCAATTTCTAAATCATTTCTTTCATTCTAGAATTCCTTCATATCATTTCACGTATCGACATGCTCCTCCTGTAGGCCTTCGAATTTAAACTTAAAACTTTTGTTTGCATCTCTTGTTAACTCTAAATACTTATCAGTCACACGTGACGATCTTTTTCTACCGAAAATCGGACATGACCTACTCGTATAATGAACTATGCCCTGTACACAACACCTCAAGTACTAATCCCAATCGTCCATGATCAATCTATTCATATACAATACTAAAACAAAACCCGCCTTGATTTGTAGCAAATATATAAATAATTAAATCTTTATAACGAAATCCACGCGACTAAAACAATTGATACCACTTCCACGCTCCTACTCATAATTCAGGTTGCCCCAAATAAAACTTTGAGAAAAAGAATATCAAGAAATCCCCCAATCATTCTTACTCCCCTTTCAACGTACAATGTTACTCGAGGAGGGAATGTTTGGGAAACTTCTATCCATCCTCAATCCCACTGTTTTACTGAGTAACCTTTTCGAAATTAATAACCATTTACCTTGAAACGTCTATATCTTATTCGTAATACAAACTATCACAAATTTATCCAATTGCTTCCTAAAGACTCTAATGGTTGAATTTCGCATTGCAATTTACTAACAAACTTTTTGGAAATGAAAGACTTGGTAGCTCCAGAATCAATTAAAATTTTAGCCTCTACTGAGTTCACACGAAGCGTACCTACGACAACATCAACTTCCTAAACTGCATCCTGCATTGACATGTTGAAGGTTCTAGCTCTAGGTTGAGAGATCTGGGTCTGGGATGGAGGTCCAGCTATCCTCAGAGCATTTGCCGATGGGGGTCCGACTATCCTCAAAGCATTTGCTGTCTGAACTGGTTCCTTACAATCTTTAGCAATATGACCAATTTTCCCACAATTATAGCATGTTATCCCTGGTTTTGAAGTCGGGCACTCTCCCGCATAATGTCCCTTCTTGTTGCACTTAAAACATGTAATACTTAGTTTGTGACAAACACCCGAGTGCTTCTTCCCACAAGTTGTACATTCAGCTGGTCTGATTGCAAGCTGCTGATTGGTATTCTAAAAACCTCGGCTCCTGTCAAACTGACCTACATTCCTTGGCTTGAATTTGTTATTATTATTACCTCTTGGGTTCTGGCTTCCCTCAGTACTTTCGATCTTCCTTTTCCTTCCCGCCTTCTCCTTCTGGTATAATTCGCTTTCACCTTCAACAATCATAGCCTTCTCCACCACCATTGCATAGTTCTCTAACTGAAACACTGCCACCTTACTACATATCCATGGCTTTAGACCTTGTTGAAATCTCTTAGCTTTCTTCGCCTCAATATTTACGTATTCAGGAACAAACCTTGCCAACTCTGTGAATTTTGCCTCGTATTCCGCCACACTCATATTCTCTTGCTTTAACTCTAGAAACTGAATCTCCAGCTGATCTTGCATATACCTTGGAAGATACTTCTCGAGAAATAGCTCTGTGAATCTCTGCCATGTGATCACTCCTTCACCTTCCAGCAACTTCGTTGACTCCCACCAATAGTTTGCTTCAGCTTTCAAGAAGTAACTCGCATATTTGGTCTTCTGTTCTTCTCCTACCCTTACCAAGGCAAAAGCTTTTCCATTTCATTAAGCCAAGCCCTAGCTTCTATAGGGTTGACAGTACCTTTGAACTCTGGAGGGTGTACGGCTTGAAAAGTTTTGAATGTTACTATTGGTTGAGCGGGTCGCTGTTGAGCTAGTGCAGCTGTTTGATGTTGAAGGAGTTGAAGAATTTGGGTCATAGTAGGGTCAACTGGATTTTGATGGCCAGGGTTCTGGTTTTCGAGATTCGCAGTGGTTCTTCTCTTTGGAGGCATGATTCTAATAAGAAAACAAGGAACTTATTAAGCAACAGGCTAATATACACAAAAATAAGGTTTTCGAATCCTGAATTTGAGTTGTCTATGATCACAAGAATTATAACGAGGTAAAGAAACAGGGAAGCATAGGCATTATCTTGAACAAGAAATTTTAACAGGAAATATTTGGACAACTCAGAAATATAATGAAAGATGCGTAAATAGCAAGAAAATAAAGGTCATGGTACCAACAAGCTTAATAATATAACACAACAGTTTCAGAGTTCAAGGTAAACTGTTAACCATCCTACTACAAAAAATAAATACCGAGGATAATCTCAATCATCTACCATCTGCGATAACGATATAGCGAGTAAAGAAATTATTAAAGCGATAAAAGAATATCCTAAACCTACTACCTACTATCCTAATGATAACCTACACCTATCGCTCCTATCCTATGCCTATAAGGGTTCAAATCCCATCCTACACCTATCCTATACCTAATCCTGGCTTGTTTCAGTGACCAAAACCTGACAGCTCTGATACCAACCTGTAACGCCCCGACTACCCAATAATATACATATACTTTTATAATAAAAATACTCGAATACACTTGAATAAATCTATATACGACATTGCCTCAAAACCTTTTTAGGAAATAAATAAAACCATGATTTAACCTTTTTCATTTTTTTTTTTTTTACAATCCGATAATTATAAATAAAAATAAAACTCACTGCACACAACTTTTATTAGTTAAACTCGCTCTCATTTAATGAAATTGATTAGATAAATGATATGGGCTGAAAGTAAGCCCTAAAGACACATTTAATGTGGCATTTATTAGACCTAGAATGGTCCAAACGTGGGGCCCACCAGATGGGCCCAAACCCTAACTATAATATTAATTTCGTAATTAATATTAGGGGTAATAAACAGCTCAGCAAATAAGAGTCAAACAAGGATATTACTCTTGCCTGACTTAGCCTCCAAGATACATATTCCAACATGGAAACTGACTCCTACAAGGAAGGGGTCTAGAACCTTCCTCAAGGCGGTGGCTTGCCCACCAAGTCACCTACTCCTACCATAATTCCTAGGCTTCTCAGCCTATATAAAGGGTCTGACCCCTCATTCTCAGAACTACGTTTTCTTGGCTTGATTCTCTAATACAGAGATACGTAGGCATTCTGTGAGGACCGTTTAGTCTCGAACGCAGAAGCAGCCATTAAAGCTTGAAGCTCACAAACCCTAGCCGTCATAATCATAACCTAGTTTTTATTCCACAACATTTGGCGCCGTCTGTGGGAAAAAGACATCAACCATGGTTCAAACACGAAGAACAGCACCAAGCACTACCGAGCCAATCGCTACCGAGGCTCTACCTCTAAGCTCTGCTCCGCCTGTCACTGAACAAGTACCCCCAACCACAGGGGCGATCACTCAAACTCAGGTTTCTCAACCTCCAGGGACGAATCCCCATGTCGAGAGAACGTTACCTATGGTCGTTCACCCAGGTCAAGGAACCAGCTCCCTCCAGACGCTGGTCTCTCCTCTAGTTGATCCCAGTTACCCACCACCAGGGGTACAGATCCATACTACGGATCTCCCCGTGAGTACTAACCCGATGTATGGCCTGCCTAACTACCCTCCTGGACCCAGTGGTCATGCCTTGCAGATCCGAGATCGAGTGTATCTTGATTACTCTGGCCCCTATACTGACGATTCATCAACTGATGTTGATCGTGATGAAGCCCCAAGAAGGCGACGTGCTAGCAGAGAACCCCGGAGGAGTCATCAAACTGTCTATGATGGACCCCCGTCTACAACTGCGGAAAGAATCAAGGCTTATGAAGCCGAGATTTTAAGATTAAAGGAAGATATGGCAAGAGAACAAGCTAGGTCAAATCAGACTCAACCTCCTCCAACATCAGGACCGATTCCCTTTATAGATTTGGAAAGGCCTTCAAGAAGGCAAAGAAGGGCTGATGCCCCAACTGGAAAAACAACAAGGGTGGAAACCCCCAAGAGCAACCCCAAGGATCTGATGCCACTTGGGGATCCTGATGATCCCACACCCCCGTTTACTGAGGAGGTGATGAATGCTCGTATCTCAAAGAAGTTCAAGATGCCGACAATTAAGGCTTATGATGGAACGGGTTATCCCGCAAACCATGTTAGGACGTTCTCAAATGCACTGCTGTTGCAGCCTGCAAGCGACGCCTTGAAGTGTAGGGCGTTCCCTCAAACCCTGTCGGGCATGGCTCAAAGATGGTATAGCCGCCTACCTACGAATTCGATTGGCTCTTTTAAGGAGTTGAGCGCCGCTTTTGTCAGCCAATTCATTAGCGGGAGAGTTCATGAGAAAAGTTCTGCATCCCTTATGTATGTGGTACAAGGGAAGAACGAAAATCTGAGAGACTACCTTAAGAGGTTCACCAAGGAGACTTTGAACATCACTGATCTGGAGAATAAGGTGGCCATGGTAGCCCTGGAACACGGAACCACTGATCTATTCTTTAAAAGGTCATTGGCGAAGCATCCTCCTGAAAACATGGCTGAGCTCCAACGAAGGGCTGACAAGTACATTAAAGCTGAAGATAGCATGAAGAAAGAAGCCACAGTAAGTGAGGGAGGAGGTAACAACGACTTCAAGAAGCGAAAGCAAGACCAGGAGTATGATGACCTGGAGTATGATGCTAGGGACAAGTATCCCCGAACTAGCGAGGACTCCGACTATGCCCCTAAGAAGAACCGAAGAAGAGTTTGGGACCAAGATTCAATGACTATGCAAGATTGAATGCTCCTAGGAGTCAGATCTTGTTAGATATTGAGAAAGACAAAGATTTTCGATGGCCGAAGCCACTTAGGGGTGATCCCGCAAAGAGAAACAAGGGTCAGTACTGTAGATTCCACCGCGATGTGGGGCATGATACAGATGATTGCAAGCAACTCGAAGATGAGATCGAGTTCTTGATCCGTAGAGGGAAATTGAGCAACTTCACTAAGGGTGAAGATCGTGTTAATCGAATTAGAGATTATAACAGAAGGGATGACGATCGTGCTCGTAACACACAGCCCCGAGGGCCAGTTATCAATATGATCTGGGGAGGCCCGACAGCGGCCGGTACAACTCGAAACTCTCGAAAGGCGTACGCCAGAGAAGTGATACACATCGTGGGAGAGGCCCCGAAGCGGGCTAGGACTGAAATCACACTTGGTTTTGATGATTCTGATCTTGAAGGGGTGAAGTTCCCCCATGACGACCCGTTGGTCATAACTCCTGTAATTGGAAACTCAGAAGTGAAGCGAGTCTTGATAAATAATGGAGCTTCCGTTGACGTTCTATTTCATGATGCATTTGTGAAGATGGGTTACAATGATTCTCAGTTGACCCCAAATAACATGCCTATATATGGATTTAATGGCGTAGGATCTAAAGTTGAAGGGACTATTCAATTGCCTATGACTATTGGACAGGAGCCCAAGAAGGCCACTCAGATGTTGAACTTCCTGGTAATCAAGGCGGTTTCAACGTACAACGTTATCCTCGGAAGGGCTGGACTTCATGCATTCAAGGCTGTTGCCTCAACTTATCATATGAAGATCAAGTTCCCAACCCAGAATGGTGTTGGAGAACATAAAGGCAATCAAAAGATGGCACGAAGCTGTTATGTAGCCGCGTTAAGGCCTGACGGAGTCGGGGGGCAGGTCCTTCCAATTGAAGACATGGACATCCGCAGTGATAAGGAACACAAAGAAAGTCCAGAAGAGGACATCACACATAAGCCTCGAACAGCCATCAAGGCTAAGGCATCAACTGACTTCGTGGTTGAATGTAACATTGGCAACCAAGAAGTCGGGGGCAAGAGATAGTACCCCAAGAAGAAAGTGAACTTCAGAAGAAGAATGAGGAGACTAGAAGGAGTAGTAGGTGCTCTATTTTGATGGAGCATCAAAAACAAAATCAAGCCATGCAGGCCTAGTCTTGCAAAGTTGGACTTAGCTTCATATTTATCTAGTAGAAGTAGAAATAAGGTTCGATGAAACCATGCAGAGCATGTCGCTCTGAGTAGGACAGTAGTACTCTATATAAAGGTTGAACCCATTTATGTTATTAATGCAAGTTTGCTTTTCGTTCTATGATTCTATTTATGTACCAAGCACCTGATGTGTGTAAGTCAAAGATGACCAAGTACCGAAAATAAAAGAATATACAAATGGAAGCAAACAAACGCATAAATAAAACTCTGAAGGGTCGAGAGTTAGGTTACAACACAACCAAATAAGTGTTTCAATTCCTTGAAGGATCCGGGATAAAAGACATCTGGCAATCAAAGCCATGCAAGGCTGTGGAGGCTAAAGACTAGCCACTTTTTAATGTTTTCAAAAATGACTTGGATGGAGAATCTAAGGTAGAAGACCAATAGAGAACCTTAAACAATGATCAAGAAGTTCAAGCAAACTCTCGTTTTAAAGAGTTTAAAAGGCGAGAAGCCCACATGATTGTTTAATTGGAAATCTAAATCAAGGAATCAACCTTGAATCCTTGACCTAGAATCAAGAAAAACAAAAAAATAATGATGGAACCAAGACAAACGTTGAAGTCCTGATGGACCACCCGTTGAAGAAACATATTGCATAGCCCGAAAGCCAATTGAAGGAACCCCTTGAAGGGCAAGTTGACAGCATTCTTACAAGAGGATAGTGATGTGTTTGCTTGGACAGCAATTGATATGCCAGGGATTGATCCCCAGCTCATAACTCACAAATTGAATGTCGATCCTAAATGAACGACATTAAAGCAGAAGAAGAGGAATTTCGCTCCAGAAAGGCAAGAGGCCATTAAACAAGAAGTTGGCATGCTCTTATAAGCTGGGTTTATTGAAGAGATTCAGTTCCTCAAGTGGTTGGCTAACCCTGTGATGGTCAAGAAGGCAAATGGGAAGTGGAGGATGTGTATAGACTTCACTGACTTGAATGATGCATGTCCTAAGGATTGTTTCCCTCTACCAAGGATAGATACGTTGATAGATGCCACAGTTGGGCACGAGATGCTGAGTTTCATGGATGGTTTCAGTGGATACAACCAGATCAAGATGCATAAGGACGACATCCCTAAGGTATCTTTCATAACCGACTTTGGTGTTTTCTGTTATCTTGCTATGGCATTTGTGCTAAAGAATACAGGAGCTACTTACCAACGATTGGTGAATAAAATATTTGCCCATCTAATTGGAAAAACCATGGAGGTCTATATTGATGATATGTTAGTCAAGAGCCTATTCACGGCAGATCATATTAAACACCTCGGAGATGCATTTGAAGTGCTGAGGCACCACAAGATGATGTTGAATCCAGCCAAGTGTGCCTTTGGCATTGGATCTGGGAAGTTTTTAGGACTGATGGTTTCAAAAAGAGGCATTGAGGCCAACCATGACAAGATCAAGGAGATCTTATACATGAAGCCACCACGCTCTATAAGAGATGTGTAGAAGTTGACAGGCCGATTTGCGGCCTTGGGGAGATTCATCTCCAAATCTGGTGATAAATGTTTGTCGTTCTTTCAAGCATTGAAGAAAGTGAAAAATTTTGAGTGGACACCTTAGAGCCAGGAGGTCTTTGAACAATTGAAGAAGTACATGGCCGAAGCCCCGTTGTTGGCTAAACTAGTCCCGGAGAGACTCTCTACCTATACTTGGCAGTATCTGAGCAAGCACTGAGTACCGTTCTCGTTCGAGAAGAAAGCAAGGTTCAGAAACCCATCTACTACGTAAGCAAGGTGTTGCATGGGGCTGAGTTAAATTACTCTACCATCGAGAAGTTTGCCTTGGCATTGATAACGGCCTCGAGGAAGCTACGATCGTACTTCCAGGCTCACAAAATTGAAGTCCGGACGGACCAGCAACTGAGGAACATATTGCATAGCCCTAAGGCCAGTGGAAAGCTAATCAAGTGGGCCATATAACTTGGAGAGTTTGATATCAAGTATAAGCCTCGGACAGCCGTCAAGGCTCAGGCATTGGCTGACTTCGTGGTTGAATGCACCATTAACAACCAAGAAGTCGGGGGGCAGGAGATAGTAACTACCACTGAGAGTGGAGATAAAGATGAGGAACTTGTAACTGGTCAGAAGGAATATTGGGTGCTCTATTTTGATGGAGCATCAAAAACAAAATCAAGCCATGCAGGTTTAGTTCTGCAAAGCCCCGATGGGTTCACAGTTGAGTATGCTTTGAAGTTGGATTTTCCTACTACCAACAATGAAGCTGAGTATGAGGCATTGATAGCTGGATTGGGCTTAGCTAGAGTCATGAGGGTCAAGAACCTCAAAGTGTGTGGAGATTCAAGACTGGTGGTCTCGCAAGTGAATGGCGAGTTTGAAGCCAATGATGAGACTATGGCAAAATACCTGAGAGTCGTGAAAGCTGTTATGACTCAGTTTGAGGAATGCTATGTGGAACACATTCCGAGAGAGGAGAACGCTAAGGCCGATGCCTTGTCTAAATTTGCTTCTTCTGAAATTGAGAACTATGCAGGGAGTGTTTACTTCCAAGTCTTGAAGGCCCCGACCATCAATTCTAAGTTGATAGCACCGATTGATATGGGAGGTTGCTGGATTGACCCTATCAAAGCTCACCTCGAGACAGGCTGGCTCCCTGACAATGCCTTGGAGGCACGAAAGCTGTCAGTGAGGGCATTGAGATACGCCTTGATTGAAGGCATCCTCTACAAAAGATCGTTTGTCGTCCCGTACCTGAAGTGCTTGAGGCCCCAAGGGGCAAGAGAAGCCTTGGAGGAAGTTCATGAAGGGATATGTGGGCAACACTTGGGGGGCAGAGCCCTAGCTCACAAGATCACACGACTGGGATTCTATTGGCCAGAGATGTTGGCCGATGCGCAGAATTATGTCAAGAAGTGTGACAGATGTCAAAAGCACGCTCCAATTGTAAGGCAGCCGCCTGAGATGTTAACTTCGATCAATTCTCCCATCTCGTTTGCAATGTGGGGAATGGACATACTAGGTTCTTTCCCTATGGCTTCGGCACAAAGGAAGTTTATGATAGTGGCCATCGACTACTTCACTAAGTGGATTGAGGCTAAGCCCTTAGCCAAGATAACCACCAAACAAATTTCCCAGTTCTTTTGGGAGAGCATCATCTGCAGATAGGGAATCCCCCGAATCCTTGTGACGGATAATGGGACAAAATTCAACAATGAAGAGTTTAAGAAGTACTGCAAGGAGAATGTTATTGAACTTCGCTTTTCTTCAGTAGCTCACCCTGAGGCTAATGGACAAGCTGAGGTAGCAAATTGAATTATCCTTGATGGACTGAAGAAGAGGGTCGGACGATCAAGAAACACTTAGGTGGATGAGTTGCTGCCTATATTTTGGGTATACCACACCACCTACGAAGTGATAACTGAAGCAACCCCGTTTTTGCTGGCTTATGGAGCCAAGGCAGTTGTGCCCCCTAGAGATTACACATGCATCGCCAAGAGTGGAAGCATATGATCACGAGACCAATGAAAAAGGCGCGAGGCTCGCCCTCGATCTGATTGACGAGGTTAGGGATGAAGCGAATGCTAGAAACGCAGAGCGTCAGAAGAAAGCATCTTTCCACTGCGACCAAAGGGTTAAGGAGAAGTTCTTTTGACAAGACAACTTGACTCTGAGGAAGATAGAGGCCTCCAGAGTTGGCCAGAAGGGAAGACTATCCCCCAATTGGGAAGGGTCGTATCGAGTCAGGAAGACACCAGGACGAGGATTCTACAGGTTGGAAATCTAGGATGATGAACACATTCCAAAGATTAAGGATTGAATCCTTGAACTTCAAATCTCAACACAACATTAATTAAGCCTCGATGGCCAACAAGGCTGTCTGCCTCCAATCGAGCTTGTCGTTTGAGTTTAAGGACTCGAACCAAGAGTTGTCAATCAAGTTGAGACCTAAGAAAGGTTATATGAGCATAAGAAAATAAGGTTGGAAACCTAGAATCAAGCTAAAGGGTTGAAAACCAACAAAGGCATACCAGGCCTAAAGTCAAGTGCTAAGGAGCAAGTGAACTACCTGAATGATCAACCGAGAAGGAAGACCTCCTCCATGAGAAACAAAGATGAGGTAAGAACTAAAGAACTTCATCACAAGGATGAGAGTCAAGGGTTGATGATAACCAACAACCATGAATGAACTCAAGGTTCAAGACCAAGCTCCGAGGAGGGCGTCAGCCGACCAAGACTGATTTTCAGTCCTACACGGACTGTTGACGTTGTTTGGGCCATATCTTTAGCTCCGGGTATCAGATTTGGACGATCTTACTGTCCACGCGAAGATCTCTGAGTTTTCTATAGTCTTGGAGACCCCGGCCGACCAGGTCTTGGCCGACCAGCTCCTTTTAAGGGGGTCCAGCCGACCAAGACTGATTTTCAGTCCTACACGGACTGTTGACGTTGTTTGGGCCATATCTTTAGCTCCGGGTATCAGATTTGGACGATCTTACTGTCCACGCGAAGATCTCTGAGTTTTCTATAGTCTTGGAGACCCCGGCCGACCAGGTCTTGGCCGACCAGCTCCTTTTAAGGAGGTCCAGCCGACCAGCTCCTGAACCTGGATCCGACCGGTCTAGGTTCAGTACTTGGTCCTGGATCCCAACTTTTTCAGTGAACTTTGAATAGTTTTCAAACCTAAATCTCGACTTTTTCAGCAAATCTCGGATTATTGCCAATGCTAAAGGGAGGCCAAGGTTAGCCATGAAGGCCAAGATTAGCCATTAAGGCCAAGGTTAGCCATGAAGTCACGAATGACCAAACTGACGACTCGTGATCAAGATCAAGATTCTTGATCCTTAGGATCACGGACAGTTTTAGATCCTAGATCCATGATAAAAGTTTAAGATCAAGGTCAAGTTTCTTGATCCTTAAGATAACAAAGTCATGAATGACCAAAATAGTGACTTGAGATTCAGATCAAGGTTCTTGATCCGCAAGATCACGAATAATTTTCACGTCCGGGTCAACCAGCTAGCCAAGAAGCAATCGACCGCGACGCACTAGGGGTCTCAGCCGACCAGGTCCCGGAAGACCAGGTCCCGGCCGATCAGCTCTTTTTAAGGAGGATCAGCCGACCAGGTCCCGGAAGACCAGGTCCCGGCCGATCAGCTCTTTTTAAGGAGGATCAGCCGACCAGGTCCCGGCCGATCAGCTCTTTTTAAGGAGGATCAGCCGACCAGGTCCCGGAAGACCAGGTCCCGGCCGACCAGGTTGTTTTGAGGGGGTTCAGCCGACCAGCTTCTGAACCTGGATCCCCCCGGTCCAGGTTCAGTTCTTGGTCCTGGATCCCAACTTTTTCAGCAAATGATTTCGGACATGGTTCTCGACTTTTTCAGCGAATATCAGATGATTATCAATGTTAAAGAGAGGCCAAGGTTAGCCATGAAGGCCAAGATGAGTCATGAAGGCCAAAGTTAGCCATGAAGTCACAAACGACCAAACTGACGATTCGTAATCAAGATCAAGATTCTGGATCCTTAGGACCATGGATGGTTTCTGATCCTGGATCCACACTCTCTATTAAAATCAAGAAGGAGTCTAAGTTCAAGTTTTTTAGGCCAACTACTGACTAGTTAGCCCTAGAAGAGGAATTTCAGCCAACCAGGTCCCGGAGGACCAGGTCCCGGCCGACCAGCTCCCCTGGAGGAGGGCCAGCCGACCAGCTTCTGGCCAACCAGGTCCCAGCCGACCAGCTTCTGGCCGACCAGGTCCCAGCCGACCAGCTTCCGGCCGACCAGGTCATTTTCAGGGGGTCCAGCCGACCAGCTTCTGAACCTGGATCCCCCCGGTCCAGGTTCAGTTCTTGGTCCTGGATCCCTACTTTTTCAGTGAACTTTTTAAACCTAAATCTCGACTTTTTCAGCGAATCTCGGATGATTGTTAATGATAAAAAGAGGTCGAGATTAGCACCGTTTAGTGCTGTTTAAGCACTGTTTAGTGCCTATTAGCACAGATTAGTGCCGATTAGCACCGTTTAGTGCTGTTTAAGCACTGTTTAGTGCATGTTAGCACAGATTAGTGCCGGTTAGCACTGTTTAGCACCGATTAGTGTCGTTAGTGCCATTTTATGCCACTTAACATTGTTTAACACTGTTTAAACATTGTTTAAGGCTGATTAGCGCTGTGTAGTGCCGTTTAACACTGATTAGTGTCGTTCAACATCGTCGTAAATGCGTCGGTCGCTCCACGCTTTACATTAAGATGATATTGTTGAAAATACTCACGTAAGAGCAATAAACCCCGACCAAAGTCTCGAATAAGGCCGTTATAACTTCAAGGAAAACCTGATCAGTTTTCCTAGAAGTTGGGGGGCAAATGATATGGGCTGAAAGTAAGCCCTAAAGACACATTTAATGTGGCATTTATTAGACCTAGAATGGTCCAAACGTGGGGCCCACCAGATGGGCCCAAACCCTAACTATAATATTAATTTCGTAATTAATATTAGGGGTAATAAACAGCTCAGCAAATAAGAGTCAAACAAGGATATTACTCTTGCCTGACTTAGCCTCCAAGATACATATTCCAACATGGAAACTGACTCCTACAAGGAAGGGGTCTAGAACCTTCCTCAAGGCGGTGGCTTGTCCACCAAGTCACCTACTCCTACCATAATTCCTAGGCTTCTCAGCCTATATAAAGGGTCTGACCCCTCATTCTCAGAACTACGTTTTCTTGGCTTGATTCTCTAATACAGAGATACGTAGGCATTCTGTGAGGACCGTTTAGTCTCGAACGCAGAAGCAGCCATTAAAGCTTGAAGCTCACAAACCCTAGCCGTCATAATCATAACCTAGTTTTTATTCCACAACAATAAATAAATGAACTTTAATACAGGGAAATTTTAGAAAATTTCGGCATGAAGTATTCGTAATACGGACTATCCACCTGTATTTTGAACCAACCAAATTTCATAAAAAAAACAACTACAATTCCAACTACTTAAGCAACATAAACACATGTTCAACCTGTCCTAACCGATCAGGTGAACCAGACCACTATGCCTTCCCGATCAAAGAATAAGATCGAGGCACCACAACCAAAATTAAATACATATAAGCTGATAACCCGACATTAAGAAATAATATAACACCCCACTACTAACCCGGATCTCTAACAGGTAGTGGTATGAAACAAGCAACTACTAACTAAGTTATTACATTATAATACTAAATCCTTAATTAAAAGATACATACACTCCACAAATATAATACAACCAACTAGAACTATTACACAAATATTTACTGATACCCAAAAGTCCAACCTTCTAGTAGAGTGCAACTAAGCTGCCTAAGGTCCACAACAAATTCTTCTCGGATATAGCTCCTACTTCGTATCTTTTTCTTCTTTAACTGAAAAAGGGTTAGAAACAATAGCAAAGAATGAGCCAAATGCTCAGCAAGTGATAAAAAAATAAGAATAAAGAATCCACAACTGAATATTGATTTCAACATCATAAAGGTGCCAACGAATAATCAGGATGCTCTGATTTTAATACACAAGTGACAATATAGATATAAGAATTCATAACTGAAATCTGAGTGCAACGATATAGGGTTCATCCTTTGAACTTGTCCGAATATGTCAATTTGTATTCCATTTCAAAAATAGAGAGGGAGAGCAGTCATTTCTCTTTTTAAAGAAATTTTTCATTTATAAAACATTAAATTTTGATTGGAGGTTTTTCACGACAACAGACTATACGGGTGATCAACCACGTAAAGTCTCCATTCCTTTGAAATTGGGTCCCCAATTAGGCAACACATTGGCCTTTAATGCTGGACTAGGCACTCCCCCAGCCTCTTACGCTAAAAAGTGCTGGACTGGGCACTCCCCCAGCCTCTTACGCTTCTCCAATCCATAAAACTTTTAAAAACATTTTAAAACATTTTTCAGTCCTTAAACTCACTGGCAAAAGACCAGCCCAGTATAAGGAAATTTTAAAACATTTTCAAATAACTAAACCATTTTGATTTGCATTTATAAGAGAATAAAGGTCAGGGAAGCATTTAAATATAATTGCAGCAAGTACCCAAGGCAAGCAAGTACACAAGGCAGGGAATTCAAGTATGATTTAAAAGTATTTACGAATAGGGTTTTGTCAAGAAAATAATCATATAAGGATGTGATGTGAAAGAAATATTTAGTTAACTCTGGTGGGTTTCAGAAAAAAAAATAAGATTTAAATCAAATAAAAAGGGTCATGAGCTAATAAGGAATCAAGTAAGGGTTAAGGTTTTAGAATTAGGGTTCCAGGGATTATAACTAGTGTTTTATTTGCATGGTTTAAGGAAATAGGCATAAGGAATGGTTTAAATTGGAGCAAGGTATAAATAAATTATAAATTAAGGTTTAGGGTTCGATTAACATTAGTGCAACAATAGGGTACAAAGGTTTAATTAATTATTCAGAGGCACAAGCAAGTAGGTTCGAGGGTTTAAACAATTATGCATGGCATCAACAATAAGGTACAAAGGTTTAAGCAATTAATTCACAAAGATAAATAACAGGGTACAAGAGGTAAGTAACAATTTATAAGGAATAAACAGCAAGGTACAGAAATTTAATCTCAATTCATAAGCAGTTCATGAATTCTGAACTTCAACAGAAGGTTCGAGTCACTTGCCTTAACCAAGTACTTTCACACTAGTCACTTAGCTCAAAAACCCTCAGCCTTTGCCTTTCCTTTATTCCTTGAGTCTACGTCCTTCAAATCAGCAGAACCGGGCAAAGAAACTCAGGCCCAGATGGAATTGGGCGACCAGAACGAGAGAGATTCCCGAGAGATTGAGTCCGAGAGAGGAAGAGAGATTTTACCGGAGTGAAAACGCTAGAGAGAGAGAGAGGTTTAGGTCGAAAATTTTAGAAGAATCGAGAGAGATTGATTTGTTTTTGTTCAGAAGAGTCGAGAGAGAGCAGGATAGAGATCGATGTTTTATTTGGGGAAAAAAAGAGTCTGATTAAGGATTAAAGGAAATAAGGGTATTAACGATGTACATATAGATTTTCTACTAAAAACAATAAAAATTCAACTGGTAAAAAAATTTGAAAATAAATAGGTAATATTTGAGAAAAATCTCAAAATCATTTTTAAAATATAGACAATAAATTATCTACCTCCCCATATTTTTAAAACATTTTTAGGATCAAAAATGAATTAAATATGAATTTTACAAGTTTAAATCCATAAAACGCAAAAATAATTTATAAAATCATTTTAAAATCCCTAAAAAAATCAAAAACAATTCATCTAATATTTTTAAAAGTCAAATAAACTAATATAGTTAATAATGCAAAAGATTTCATGATTTTTACTAATCCCGATAATTTAATAAAATTCTCAGAAGATAAGTAACGCATGATTTAAATAGGTTTTAATCCCAAAAATATAAATAAAAATACGTAGACTTATCCGACACATATAAATCATCAAATAAACCCACAATTGAGATATCATATATATTATACCTTCTCAACAATATTCACGTCATATAAATCACATTTTATATTAAATAAATAATTATAAATATTAAAAATTTCTAAGGCGTTACAGAAACCAAGTGAAGAACCCCAGTTCTCGGATTGTTTTCCTCATATATTTTATTCTCGATTGATAATTAGTTTAATTTAGTTTAGTTTAATTTAGTTTATAAACAAACACAACATTCTTCTACACTTCTAAATTGTGAGAGATAAGAAACTTGAACTTGATATTACATTCAGTCCTTCCCTGCGAACGAACACACAAAAATACTACTAACAGACATCCAATAAAAGAAAGTGTAAAGACTCGGGTCGATCGGGTCGGGTCAGGTCAGGTCGGAGGGCGAATGTCTTGGCATATCGCATACGCAAGGCGACCTGGCGAGGAATTTTATTACTTGGATTATTAATTTATTTTAACAGGAAATCAGAAGCACCAATCCTGTTGGATTAGTATTTGGATTATTGGACCTGGTCAAACATCAAATCCTGACGGACCAAGATCCTGATGTTGACAAATCCTGTCAGATCCTCACGATGGTCAATCCTGATGCTTCTGTAACTAAAAAATAAATCCTGATGCTGTTGTTAATGCAATTAAATCAGAATAATTAATTTTCTTTTATGGAGTATCAGTTACGTTTTATTTTTTGTGTTATATACATACAGAATAGAATGTTGAAACTATGTGATACGTTCCTGAGTAAAAAGAAAACCCTAGCAGCTTTCTTCTTTCTCTGCTCTCTTTCAATACATACAGACTATATACATAATTCCAGGCGAACTGAGGTGCTGATCGTTGTTGATCTCTCCGCTTCTGTGATCGGTTTGATCTGTGTTGTTTTATCCTGAAAGTGATATTGCTGAAATCCAACACAGCGTAAGTAGGGCAATAGTCTCTTCAAGAACAGTCAAGTCCTCTCAAAAGGTTTGGCGACTCAACTGTTCTTTCTCTTATCAGTACTTGTTAAAGCTTCTGTGGGAGATAAGTTTTCTTGCTTTTCTCGTTAATTACAGTCTCTGATTATATTCTTGTTTATGCCTTCGTGATTTGTTTTGTTAATTGGTTGTTTGTCTGTTCTTTTTTAATATATATCACTGTCTTATTGTTGCTGTAGTTGTAATATACCCAGCACCCTATTCGGATTCGAGTTCGTGGAAAAAATTTTGAATTCGAGACACGAAAAGGGCAAAATTATAGAAAGTATTAGATAACCATGATGAATACAGTATCTCTGCCCCTTTCATTGGTTTTTATATTTAAGAAAAAGTGTTTTTATATGTAAAATACTATAATGTTTTTAAAAAAAACTAAATTATTAATACTTAATATGTAAAGTATAATGAAATGTAATATGTAATGGAGGACATATATAACTCAACTAGGATAAAAGATAAATAATATTAACTCTATACAGGGATCGTGAAATTTGAAGAACAGGCACCAACAAGGATCAAGTCGCTGAAAGAAGTTCATTAACATGATCAAGCCTCAATGACATAATAAGATGTACAGATGATTCAGTTGAAGGGCCAAAAGATTTCATGTATTTGAAGATATTGTTGCAGGCTAATAAATTGGAATGTAACGAAGGTGTGAAGATCAAGATCAGTGATAGTCACTTGTGAACCAGACCAGTGCACCAAGTGTCAACACATACGGGAAGGATCAACACATTAATTCATAGAAAGAATTGCCAAAGCCTATTGACGATCAAGGATAGACATAATATCTCAAGGTATTGTCAAAAGTTAATTTACTCTGAAAATTAAATAAGTAACAGATTAATTAATTATTTATAACAAAATAATTAAATTAATCTGGTACTTGAATTATTTTCTGAGGTGAATTAAAACAGCAGAATAAACAGAAGAGAGAAAATGAATAGTATCCAAAATCACTATTCATATGAATAGTAACCGAAATCACTATTCACATGAATAGTAACCGAAATCACTATTCATATGAATAGTACTATTCATATGAATAGTACTATTCATATGAATAGTAACCGAAATTACTATTCATGAATAGTACCCAAAAGTACTATTCATAAAGTAAGAAACATGTGGGGCCCACATGTTTAATTTTGGAAACTTTGAAAAATCAAAGTTCGGCAGATTTTTGAAAGTTTGAATTCAACAGGCTGAAAACGTCACCCCTTACGTTATTAAATGGGGTACTATGCAGCATAGTGATTTTCTAGAAAATCTATAAATAGGCCTGTTGTATTTCATTTTAAAACACAACTCTCTCTTCTCTCTCTTATATCATCTCTGTGTAAGCTGCTAGACAGTCCATCTAGTAGGAAAGCCGGCTTAGCCCGCTTTCAGGAAGTGTCGGATAGAAGGTCCTCGTGCCTAAACTATCCTTAGGAGTGTTCGAGTTTTTGAAGCTAATCCGTTGGATTAGAAGTTGTAACACCCCTTGGGTTTTTATCAGTTCAAAGATATTTTCCCGAACCAATTGTTTTATTTCGATTCAGTTGTTGACCTCATTTTTTCACATCTCGAAAATCGAAATATTTTTAAATAACGTATTCAACCCCCCTTCTACGTTATTCCGGACCTAACAATTGGCATCAGAGCAGTTTGATCGATATACAGATCAGATCCGGTGTTGTACGTTACTGTTCACAGATACGGTACTGTTCACAGATACGGTACTATTCACGTATACGGCACTATTCACAAATACGGTACTGTTCACAGATACGGTACTGTTCACAAATACGGTACTATTCACGTATACGTCACTATTCACAAATACGGTACTATTCACAGATACGGTACTATTCACAAATACCGTACTGTTCATTTTGAGCCACTCTGTTACTATACAAAAAGCCATACAATCATGACAGAGAAAACACAAACTCCAACAACAAGCAGATATGAATCAATTAGAGTTCCAATACTCAGGGCATCAGAATATCCCATATGGAAGGTGAAGATGGAAATGTTTCTGGAGGCTACAGATCCAGAGTACTTAGACAGAATCCATGATGGTCCACATAAGCCTACAAAATTGTCTGTTGCAGTTGCTGGAGAAGAACAGAAAATGATTCCAAAAGAGAAGAAAGACTACACTCCTGAAGATATCTCCTCTATTAGCAAAGATGCTAAAGTAAGGCATTTATTACATAACGCCCTTGACAATGTTATGTCTAACAGGGTCATTGGATGCAAAACTGCTAAAGAGATTTGGGATGCTTTGGAAGTCAGATGTCAAGGAACCAAAGCCATCAAAAAGAACAGGAGAACAATACTCACACAGGAGTACGAGCACTTTGACTCAAATGCTGATGAGTCATTAACAGACATATATGACAGATTCCTGAAATTGTTGAATGATCTATCACTGGTAGATAAGGAGTATAATCTTGAAGACTCCAATCTGAAATTCTTGTTGGCTCTTCCTGAGAAATGGGACTTAAAGGCCACTACTATCAGAGACAATCATGATCTAGAAGACATGTCCCTTGATGAAATCTATGGAATGCTCAAGACTCATGAGCTTGAGATGGAACAAAGAAGCAAGAGGCATGGAAGCAAGACCAAGTCAATTGCTCTTAAAGCTGAGGAGAAAGCTTCTAAAGAAATTGCTGTGAAAAAGAGTCAATCCAAAGGAAAGGCTCTTATTACAAAGTCTGATACTGAGTCATCAAATTCTGATGATGACTTAAACTCTGACAATCTCACAGACTCTGATGATGATGGTAGTGATGCTGAGATGATACATCTTGCAGCCCTAATGGTGAAAGGCTTCAAGAAGATGGCTTACAAGAACTTCAGGAAGGGAAAGAAGTTCACACGAAGAGATTCAAATTTTGACAAGAAGAATTTCAGAAAAACTGAGGGAAAGGAAAGCAGGTCTGGGAAAGTCGACAAGTCCAAGATCACATGCTATAATTGTGGTGAGAAAGGACATTTTGCACCTGAGTGCAAGAGAGCCAAAGCTGATAAAAGTCAAGCTTACATCACAAAGAAGAAGGACTGGGCTGACACTTCAGACTCTGAAGATGAGGTGAACTACGCCTTGATGGCAAATGTTGATAGTATCTCTGAAGCTACTGAGACCAAGGTACCTCACTCTATTCTAGCTTTTGATACTACTGATATATCTGAGTTAAGACTCTTTCTTAAAAACTTGCATGTTAGCTATAGAGATCAGACTTTAGAAAATGAAAGAATAAAATCTGAAAGTCTAGACCTTAGAAAGAGAAATGATTATCTAGAATCAGAATTAGTCCAGATGTTAGAAATTCAGAAAGAGAGAGATGATGCTATTTTTGTTAAAAATGAATTATTGAAAAAGCATGCTTATCTTGAATCTGAACTTGCTAAAGAAAGAAACATTCTTAAAATTTGGACTAACTCTGGTAAGAAAACTCAGGATATCATAGACAATGATTGTTGGAAAGAAGGTCTAGGTTACACTGATAAAAAGAAAACTGTCAACCTAGAAGCTGAGACCTCTAAACCTGTATTTACTAAAAAGGCTACAAAACCCAAAATTAATCATGTGAGGTTTGTACCAAAATCTGACAAACCAAAACAGGATAAAGCCAAATCAGTAGATATTAGTTCAATGTCTCAGAAACAGCTTAAACACAAGCTGAAGGAGTTAAAAAGAATAAACAAGGTAAAAGAACCTAGGAAAAACAGAAATGGAAAGGTAGGCATCAGTAAAAGCAATAACTATATGCCTATTCCCAATGCTCCTAGGAAGAAATGTTATAACTGTGGAAGTCCTAACCATCTTGCTGCTTTTTGCAGGAAGAATAAAAATATAAACTCTACACCTCCTAAGTCAGGAGTTAAGAGTGGTTCAGTTAGGTTTAAGCCACAGAATCCTTGTTTTCACTGTGATAGTATTTGGCATTCTATTTATACATGCAAAGAGTATCATAAGTTGTATTATGATTATTATGAACTTAAACCCTCTTTGAATAAATTCAAGATTGATTCTACATGTATAAATTCTGATAAAAAGAATGTTAGCACAAACTCTGATAAGACTTCTGCTGCAAAAGCTAACAAACTTAATAAGACCAAAGGATCCAAGCAAGTCTGGGTCCTTAAAACTAATCATTAGTGGTTTTTGTGATTGCAGGGTAACAGGAAAAATATCCTTGTTCTGGACAGTGGATGCTCAGGACACATGACTGGAAATAAAGCCCTGCTATCAGAATTTGTGGAGAAGGCTGGCCCAAGTGTTTTTTATGGAGATGGCAACATAGGAAGGACTCTGGGATATGGCAATATCAAACTTGGGAATGTCATCATTGAAGCTGTAGCTCTAGTCTCAGGACTCAAACATAATCTGCTAAGTGTGAGTCAAATCTGTGACAGAGGTTATCATGTGGGTTTCTTTGAAGAACATGGTGAAGTTGTAAGCAAATCTACAGGAAAAGTTGTTCTGAAGGGATACAGGCATGGTAACATTTATGAAGCCAAGCTTTCAACAAACTCTGATGGCTCTGCAATCTGTCTACTGAGTAGAGCATCAATTGAAGAAAGCTGGGATTGGCACAAGAGACTTTCTCATCTGAATTTCAACAGCATTAATGAGCTAGTGAAGAAAGATCTTGTGAGAGGATTGCCCAAATCAGTTTTTACTCCAGATGGCCTATGTGACTCATGTCAAAAGGCAAAACAAAGGAAAACTTCATTCAAAAGTAAGACTGAATCCTCAATTCTTGAGCCATATCACTTATTGCATGTTGATTTATTTGGTCCAGTAAATATAATGTCTATTGGAAAGAAAAGATATGCTTTGGTTATTGTTGATGAATACACCAGATATACATGGGTATATTTCATGCACAAGAAAGAAGAAACTGCATCAATCTTAACAGAGCATGTCAGACAACTGGAAAAAGGATCTAAGCATACAGTGAAAATCATAAGGAGTGATAATGGCACTGAGTTCAAGAATGTAGTCATGGAAGAGTTTTGTAAAGAAAATGGAATAAAGCAAGAATTCTCTGCACCTGGAACTCCACAACAAAATGGAGTAGTAGAGAGAAAGAACAGGACTCTCATAGAAGCTGCAAGGACCATGCTTGATGAAGCAAAGCTGCCAACTTACTTCTGGGCTGAAGCTGTGCAAGCTGCTTGTTTCACACAGAATGCTACACTCATAAACAAGCATGGTAAAACACCATATGAGATGGTGAAAAAGAAGAAGCCGAACCTGAAGTACTTTCATGTGTTTGGATGTAAATGTTTTGTTCTTAAGACTCATCCAGAACAGCTTTCCAAATTTGATTTAAAAGCTGATGAAGGAATCTTTGTTGGATACCCACTATCCACAAAAGCATTCAGAGTCTACAATCTGAGAACAAAAGTGGTCATGGAATCTATCCATGTGTCTTTTGATGATAAGAAGATAACAGGACTTGAAGACTTTGATGAACATGACCAGCTGAGATTTGAGAATGAAGAAATAAATGCTGATCTACAAAATTCTGATACTCTTTCAGACTCTATTTTTCAATCTATACCAGTAGATCAGACAGCAGCACATGTTGAGGGGGAGCAAGTGAATGATGACCCCCAATCAAGTGAAGAAACATCTGCTGCTAATGATTCTTCAAACTCTGAAAGCAACAGCTCAGGAGGAGCAAACAATGATTTTGGATCTACTAGTCATCACACTCAACACAATTATGAACTTGGGGAATCATCAAGATCAAATCTGCCGAGACAAAGGGTATGGAGTAGAGCGCATCCCTTTGAACAGATCATTGGTGAATGATATGTAAAATTACGTCTAACCGCAAGCGCACGGTGTCTATTGCTAGTACAGATGGCAAGCGGGTCGAATCCACAAGGAGACAGGTTCTACTAATTCCTTTTCAGTTATCGCTAATTGTTTCAAGGGTCAGACGAATATCGGAGAATATTAAGTAACTAATTAAACTAAATTAACACTAATTAAACAGATGATAAACAAATTATTTAAAACCTAGGGCAATCAGGTCCACCATGCTTACACAATTGGCTCTTAAGCTAAAGCAATCAATGTGATCCTATAACTAGAGTATGTTAATCTCTTTCAAGCATTAACACTCTCGAAACATTCAACACAATTAACCACTTTTAGTAATTCAATCAATCAGGTAATTAGAGTCATGTTAATCTCTTCCAAGAATTAACGCTCTCAGAAATCCAATGATGCTTCCGCACTCAAATTCAATTCTGCTAATCGTATGTGTGCCTCTAGTAAGTAAATCTCTCGATCCATACCCCTATTTGCATATAATTAATCCATGATATTGGCCAATTACACAAATTAATGATTAAAACATATCAATCAGAATTAACCATAACCAATCAAACCACTATGAAAATCATGCCAATATTAGTGCAAACATGGCTTCCCTTTTAGCCCTAGAAATAACTACTCACTAATAATTAAACAAGTAAAACAACTAGTAAAACAAGAAAACATAATTAAACTAATAAGAATTGAGAAGAAATTCAGATAAGAAAACCTGCAATCATCAATCCTGTCACAAGAATGAAATTCATGGTCTCCTCTCCAAAACCCTAGCTCCTAAGAGTAGGAGCACGTATGTATCTCCTCCTAAAATAATACCCTAGATGTGTTTATATAGGCTCTAAAAGTCTTGCCCAATAAAAGTATTTTAATACTCTAAATCAATTACAAGTAGGATTCCATAACTGAATAGGATTCCTTAATTAAAATTCGTCACTTCTTTTTCTCCTCTGTTTCCGGCCTCTTCCAGTTCGATTTTGCTTATTGGACCACCTCTGAATTAAAGAAAATTCCACAAGCTTCGCGTGGACAGCTTACGGGCCTCAAACAGACTTCTGGAACTCAAGTTATGGCCAAAACAGTGTAGAACAGCCCGTGTAGCCCAATATTACGAATTTTCTCCTATTTTATCTCCAAAATAGCTCTTTTTGCTCCAAATCCTTCCAAGTCATGAATTCTTTATTTCCTACAATAAAACAATAAAATCTATTAAATAAAAATCCAAATCAATGCAAAACACAATAAATATGAGAATAAAATCATCTAAAATATATATAAAAATATACTCTATCAAACATCCCCACACTTAGCATTTGCACGTCCTCGGGCAAATAAGTGAAATAAAAACTAAGTCCTAAAAAACATCACTTTCGTAGATGACACGATTGCATTGAGCGTATGCAACAAGCCGTTAAACCCCTAGGCAGCCCTAGTAGGACGAGTGTTGTCTCGTGAGGGTTTATAGTGAATGTACCCACAAAATTCATCCAACCATGCAAAAGATCAATGCTAACACAACACCACACACACAAGTCCTCTCATGCCACATCAACTTAAGAATCAAAGTAAACGTACGATGTCTTGGTGTCGAAAGTGCAAGTATTCACGTAGTCTACTCAACCAACATGCAGAAGGTCATAAAAATTCATGTCAAGTGTAAAAATCGTTGGTAATCATGCTAAGCCCACAAGAAATACATCTTTAAGTCTAAACCCGGGATCTCCTATGCCAAAACAAGTAATAACTCACCTTTCACTCAAAAACGAATATTCACTCAAGAACAAGGTTAAGTGTATCACTCAATTCCAACAAAATCATAAACACAACTTGACACTCGCAATCAATCTCACTCTCAACACAACATACATCACTGATGACAATCAAAAGGTCTTTATTCGGGTTGTAGCGTGGGCTAGGGACAAGGTATGTCAAGAAAGCTAAAGAAGGTTAAGTCAAAAGCTAGTACCCAACAATAATCATTATTCAATTCCCTTTCTATTAAAACAAATACTTCCCCACACTTGGATTTTTCAATAACCCTTACATAATAACTTGACTAGTCGAATGAAGAAGGATCATAAAAGATAAGTATGCTCTCATATTTATTCTTTTTTTTTCTTTTTTTTTCTTTCTATTTTTTTCTGTTTTTTTTTCCTTTTTTTTTTCTTTTTTTTTTCTTTTTTTTTTCAGAGAGCTAAGGAATAAGCACAATGATCCATAGATATTATTATGAATTTCGACTAGCAAGCATCAACCCAAGATCAATATTCCCCAAAAGTATGATCATCAATAACCCCCCCTTTTATGAACACATTATTACTCCCTTAAGGACGATACTAGCCTTTGACAATTTAGGTTCAAATTTAATGTAAGGCCAATAGAATAAAAAGGATAATGGCAAGTAATGTGGTGTGTCACCGAAAGAATAGGATTAAGCTCAAAGGGTTAACTAATTGATCATGTATAAAAGGTGTGGAAATATGGGAAACACGAGGTTAAACCTAAGTGCCTTTATCATCTCATCATCAAGTAATGTCATGCATTTCAAGAAAGATCTCAAGTAAGTGCTAGCAATGTAAACAACATGTGGACACTCAAGCAAACGAAAAATCATGCAAAAGATATGCATATAGGCTCAAAACTCACTTGGTGTGACAAAACATAATCAATCCCAGGTAACAAGACTCTCTAACGCACCTACTTGTACTCAAAGCATGAAAACCAAGTCATCTTGCACATATTCATGTCATTCTAATCACTTACAACATCCAATTAAGTCTATTAGCTTCAACTTGCTAGTGTAAGTGTGTGCACAAGAACAAAGCACGTCACTTCTCATACAAAAGCGTCAATAAACACAAGAATTCTACGCATACATGGGTGTATCAAGCAAAATACAACAACTAATCAAATTGCATGGCTAGAATTATTTTTGGTATTTTTAATTTTTTAATTTTTTTGGATTTTTTTTTTTTTTATATATACACTACGTTGAGAACTTTGAGAACACCTCCCCACACTTAAGCGGTTCATTGTCCCCAATGAACAAGATACAAAACTACAATTAAAAACAAAATAAAACTATACTAAAAAGAAAAGAAAGAAAACTCCCCTGGAATCAAGGTGTCGGGTGTAAAAACCATCCCTCCTTTGCTTAGGAGCCATAATAACCAAAACTGCATTCAACAATAGCTTCACCAACAACCACCAAGAAATATCCTGCCAAAAACCACCAAGCAATATCACACCAAAAATACCCAATTAACAAGAATATTACAAAACCCCCAATTTACAAGAACACAAATTCGTAATAAAAAAAATTAGAAAAGAAAAATCCCAACTACGAATCAAAGAGGTGAACTTGTACTAATTTTCCCCCAAACGTGAATTTTTTAGAGATGTAGAGGAAGAAAATAATAAATTGGGTGTGTATGTATGGGTATATATAGACAATGGAATGATAGGATGGTAATAGGGTTTAGGGATTAAAAAGAAAAATAAAATAAATAAATAGTAATAATAATAATAATAATAACAAATAATAATAGTAATAATAATAATAATAATAATAATAATAATAATAATAATAATAATAATAATAATAATAAATATTCAAAAAAAAAAAAAATAAATAAATAAATAAATAAATTCCTAAATAAAATACAAAAAGAATAAAGAAAAATAATAATAATAATAATAATAATAATAATAATAATAATAATAATAAATAAGAATTAGAATAGAAATAGGTTTAGAATTTTTGGTGGAGAGATGGGAGGTTTTGGAATTGAAATAGGAAAAGAATTAGGTGTAAAGGGGGAGTATAAATAGAATGGGGGTGTACAAAGTTTTTTTTTTTTTTTTTTATATATATATAAACGTACACAGCTGACTACAGAAAAAAAAAAAAAAAATAATAAAAAAAAATTTCAGATTCTGCTCCACGCGCAGCCTGCCCGCAACTGAAGCAAATTGCTCCAAGTACAGTGGCGCAGGCGCAAGATGCGCGAAACCCCCGCAATCTGCTTCTATACCAGTAACGCAGGCGCATCCTGCGTTACACCCCCGCAAACTGCCCCAAAACGCAGGTGCAACCTGCGTTACACACCAAAAATTCGATTTTTTCATTTTTTTTTTTTTTTTTTTTTTTTTTTTTTTTTTGAAAAACAACAATTTGTTTTTTTGTTTTTTTTTTTTTTTTTTTATATAAAGAATACCTATACACTACAGTGAGAACAAATAAACAAATGACTCATTAACTAAACAAATAAGTCTACAATATATAAAACAGAAGGAAAGAAGAACTCCCCTTTGCAGAAGCATGATCTATGGGTTGCCTCCCAAGAAGCGCTTCTTTAACGTCAATAGCTTGACGTCCTCAAAAATACTCCGGTAAAGGCGTAATATCCACTTTCTCGATCATAAACTCGCCACCACAAAAAGTATCAAGAACATCTGTGGTTGTCTTTATCCTGCAGAAAGTCTCCAAACAAGCATCAGTAAAATAAAATATGTCATTATTAAGCAATAGAGAGAGTGCTTGTGCAGTTTTGGAAAACTTTGTGATAAAACAGCGATAAAATTCAACACCACGAAAATAACTAACTCCCTTGACATAGGGTGGAGGTTCTGGTGGTGGCTTTTCTTCACTCCTCACTTTCACTGGAGTCATTCGGACATCTTGGCTTATCACATCAAAGATTAAGCCGACACTTCCATCTTCTCCCTCTTCTCGAGCTTGAAACGTATGAGCCACTTTGTATGGATCCTCAACCAGAATTTGAGAATCATCTTGGACAATATTTGTTATCACATCAACCTTGAAATAAGTAGTCTTGAGCAAAGAAGCCTTGTAAGTAGAGGCTAGATCGAGAGCAAATTTATCAATACATGGTAGCTTAGGCACAGGTTGTGGAAGAGAAACAACAACCATCTCTGTATTGCTTTCCTTTGTAGCCTCATCATCAGTCACATTGTTCTCGGTAACAACAACATCATTGATCTCATCATCGGTGGCATACTCCTTCTCTTTATCAATGGCCTCATCATCAACATACATGGAGAAACTATCATATTCCTGATCGCTTGTGAGATTGATAGCAGTCAGGTCCTCTTCGGATTGGATAGATGATGATGGTAAATAGTCGAGCTGCACTGTAGTAGAAGAGTTAGCCAACTGTGCAATTTGAGATTCAATCGCCAAACTTTGAGTTTCTAATCCTTTGATCTTCTCGGCTTGTTCTTCAGAACTCTTTAGCAATTTATTCAAGATATCCCACATCTCATTTGTCTTATCAGCTTGTACATCTACACTGGGTTGAGAAACATGTAGATCTTCTTGTAGATGAGGATATTGATATGCTTGCTGTGGCGGCTGCTCATATGACTGATAATATTGTTGCTCAAACTGTTGCTGATTATGATATGAAAAATTTTGAGCACCATTGTCCTGGTAGTAGAAATCTGGTTGACTCACGCATTCTTGATCAAAAGTGTTTGAATACTGATTGTACCCATATCCTTCTTCAAAAGAATTCATTTGTCCCAACTGAGCACTCTGAGAATTACAGACATTGTAATAGCATTCCAAACCATAATGACCCTGGACACCACAAATTGGACAGAAGTTGTAAGTTTTAGGGGCCACTTGTGACATCTCATTGATACTCATTGGACGCATAATGGGCTCTGTAGGGTTGAATGAGGCAATTTCTTGAGTGCGTGCCTCCAACATGGAAGAGAATAGTGCAAAAGTATCAACTTCACCCATAGCAAACCTGTAGACACTCAACAAAGCCAAGAAAACGTAGTAAAATCTGCCTCAATTGGAACAAAGGTTCCAACGAGACAATGGAAACAATCTAAACAACTAAATTAAAATCAATAGAAACTCGCTGTCTCCCCGGCAGCGGCGCCAAAAACTTGATATGTAAAATTACGTCTAACCGCAAGCGCACGGTGTCTATTGCTAGTACAGATGGCAAGCGGGTCGAATCCACAAGGAGACAGGTTCTACTAATTCCTTTTCAGTTATCGCTAATTGTTTCAAGGGTCAGACGAATATCGGAGAATATTAAGTAACTAATTAAACTAAATTAACACTAATTAAACAGATGATAAACAAATTATTTAAAACCTAGGGCAATCAGGTCCACCATGCTTACACAATTGGCTCTTAAGCTAAAGCAATCAATGTGATCCTATAACTAGAGTATGTTAATCTCTTTCAAGCATTAACACTCTCGAAACATTCAACACAATTAACCACTTTTAGTAATTCAATCAATCAGGTAATTAGAGTCATGTTAATCTCTTCCAAGAATTAACGCTCTCAGAAATCCAATGATGCTTCCGCACTCAAATTCAATTCTGCTAATCGTATGTGTGCCTCTAGTAAGTAAATCTCTCGATCCATACCCCTATTTGCATATAATTAATCCATGATATTGGCCAATTACACAAATTAATGATTAAAACATATCAATCAGAATTAACCATAACCAATCAAACCACTATGAAAATCATGCCAATATTAGTGCAAACATGGCTTCCCTTTTAGCCCTAGAAATAACTACTCACTAATAATTAAACAAGTAAAACAACTAGTAAAACAAGAAAACATAATTAAACTAATAAGAATTGAGAAGAAATTCAGATAAGAAAACCTGCAATCATCAATCCTGTCACAAGAATGAAATTCATGGTCTCCTCTCCAAAACCCTAGCTCCTAAGAGTAGGAGCACGTATGTATCTCCTCCTAAAATAATACCCTAGATGTGTTTATATAGGCTCTAAAAGTCTTGCCCAATAAAAGTATTTTAATACTCTAAATCAATTACAAGTAGGATTCCATAACTGAATAGGATTCCTTAATTAAAATTCGTCACTTCTTTTTCTCCTCTGTTTCCGGCCTCTTCCAGTTCGATTTTGCTTATTGGACCACCTCTGAATTAAAGAAAATTCCACAAGCTTCGCGTGGACAGCTTACGGGCCTCAAACAGACTTCTGGAACTCAAGTTATGGCCAAAACAGTGTAGAACAGCCCGTGTAGCCCAATATTACGAATTTTCTCCTATTTTATCTCCAAAATAGCTCTTTTTGCTCCAAATCCTTCCAAGTCATGAATTCTTTATTTCCTACAATAAAACAATAAAATCTATTAAATAAAAATCCAAATCAATGCAAAACACAATAAATATGAGAATAAAATCATCTAAAATATATATAAAAATATACTCTATCAGTGAACCGGACACGGGTGTACAGACTAGAAGAGCAACACAGAATGAATGCAATTTCGCAGGATTTTTATCTCAAATTGAACCTAAAAAGGTTGATGAAGCTCTTGATGATCCAGATTGGGTAACTGCAATGCAGGAAGAACTCAATCAGTTCGAAAGGCAGAAAGTATGGAAGCTGGTGCCAAGACCAAAAGATAAATCTGTAATTGGCACTAGATGGGTGTTTAGGAATAAACTGGATGAAAATGGTATTGTTACGAGGAACAAGGCTCGATTGGTAGCAAAGGGTTACTCTCAAGAAGAAGGAATTGATTATGATGAAACCTATGCTCCAGTTGCAAGGCTTGAAGCAATCAGGATGTTCTTAGCATTTGCTGCACACTCCAACTTTAAGGTTTTTCAGATGGATGTGAAGAGTGCATTTTTGAACGGAGATCTAGAGGAAGAAGTCTATGTTGAACAACCCCCTGGGTTCGAAGACAAGGAATTTGAAGGTTTTGTGTACTTTCTCTTCAAAGCTGTCTATGGTCTCAAGCAAGCCCCTCGAACATGGTATGATACTCTCTCCAAGTTCTTACTTGAAAATGGTTTTACAAGAGGTATCATCGACAAAACTCTCTTTCATAAAAAGCATAAAAATGATATAATTCTGGTGCAAGTATATGTGGATGATATAATATTTGGTTCTACTAATGATTTGCTATGCAAGAGATTTGCTAAGCTAATGCAGAGTAGGTACGAGATGAGCATGATGGGTGAGTTGTCCTTCTTCCTTGGACTTCAAGTTATTCAGAAGCCTGATGGTATTTTCATCTGCCAATCAAAATACATAAAGGATCTTCTGAAGAAGTATGGGATGGAAGAAGCAGCTACTGCCAAGACCCCGATGCCAACTGCAGTCAAGCTTGATGAAGACAAATCTGGTAAGTCAGTTGACATCACGAAGTATCGAGGTATGATCGGCTCTCTCTTGTATTTAACTGCTAGTAGACCAGATATTATGTTCGCAACTTGTCTATGTGCTAGATTCCAGGCTAACCCTAAAGAGTCACATCTTATAGCTGTTAAACGTATTTTCAGATACCTTAAGGGAACCCCCAATCTTGGGATTTGGTACCCTAAAGGAACAGGTTTTGACCTAGTTGGCTATACAGATTCTGACTTCGCAGGTTGTAAGATTGATCGGAAAAGTACTTCTGGAAGCTGTCAGTTTCTAGGAAGAAGGTTGGTATCTTGGTACAGCAAGAAGCAACACTCAGTATCTACCTCGACAGCCGAAGCAGAATACATTGCGGCAGGTAGTTGTTGTGCTCAGATCCTGTGGATGAGGAATCAACTTCAGGACTATGGACTCATGTTGGACAAAATTCCAATTCTATGCGACAACACGAGTGCCATTGCCATTGCCAACAATCCAGTTCAACACACCAGGACTAAGCATATTGATATCAGGTATCATTTCTTACGAGAGCATGTCATGAATGGAACTGTGGTATTATATTTTGTTCCTACAGATCAACAAATTGCAGACATCTTTACTAAACCACTGGATGAATCCACTTTCTCCAGGTTAGTTGGTGAACTTGGGATGTTAAATCTGTCTAATTAATTTTGGATAATCAATAACTGCAATTTGTTATAAATTCACAGGTATTTTAAATGTCCATATTTTTAGGACTTGTGAATTTACTTTGCATCCAGTCATCATTTTTTTATAGGTATCTCTATATTAATTACCACGCTTATAAATGCTATATTTTATGGTAATTAGTTAGTAAATAATTGAGTTATTTGTAGCATAATTAAATAAATATTTTATTGACATATATCAATTAATGATATTTTGTTAATTTTATGTCTATTTAATTGTGAGTTTATCTGATTATTGTGGATTAATTCTTGATTTAATGTGTGATTATTTTTAAATCCATAATAATTAGAAGTATTATATGTGTATGTGTATAGACTGATAGGTTTCGGCGATAAGATGTTTTTTCGGCCGACAGGTTTCGGTGATAAGATGTTTTTTCGGCTAATTGGGTAGTTAGGTGAGAAATTATGGAGCGGTGTTATTTTTCAAACATAACCTGTCACTATTACACCTAACCCACTAATACTTGAAACCTTATAAATGATGAGTTTTTGTTTGTGTTTAACATCATCAATTTTCAGATATACATAGCATACACACACAATTGCTGAATATTTCAAGCTTTGACCGGAAAGATCTCACAATCTAGCTGGTGGTTTTAGGGCGGATTTCATATTCTTGTTATACGTACTAACCCTTGTTTTTGAGTTTCCTCAAAGTTTTAAAAATGGCATTGCAGGGAAGCTTTTTAATTGCTAAAGTTAATCCTGTTTCCATTCAGCAAATCGAAACCATTCAGGATGAGCAATTCCGGGCTTGGACACAATTTCTGAATGAACGTTCATTAATCCGCTATGCTTTAGTTACACAGGTGCAACTTAACCATGATGCATTGTGTGAACTATATTGCAGTGCGGTTAACACTTCTGGACAGGACGGGTGTGCATTCACATATCGACTATTTGGTAGGTCGATTAGGGTCACTGAACGAGATGTTAATCGAATTCTTCATTTTCCTATGGAAAATCTCGTTTCTGATCCTACACCCGAACAGATTGAAATGTTCTTTCGCTTTATAAGGTACCAAGATGGCAATTTCAACACTGGTAATCTATCTAGAACGTTTCTAACCCAGTATTGGAATTTCTTCTTTCACACTCTTAACCATGTTTTTTCCTCAGATAGAACAAATCAAGATCGAATACCTGAATTTATTCAAATAATAGGGTATGCGGTCGCCAATAATTTGAGGATTAATTTTGGAAAAATAGTGCTTGGTCAAATCATTTTAAAAATGAAACGCTTGGGAACAAGAGATGTTCAGACTCAAAATGTCAAATGTCTATATCCAAGGTTTCTACAGTTAATATTGAATGATTTTTTGAATGATGAAGACAGGGTACGCTTGGAAAATGGTCAAAAGGTGGAATGTTCTTCCATGAAGACGAATGTAATTAATTACATAAGCAAAAAGAAATATACGGATGTGCCTACAGTCCTAACTGAATATCTAAAGACTGTCCCACTTCCGTTGTTACCACGACCAGTGAGAGCAGGTATACGACAAGGTAATATTTCAATCCCTGCTATTCCAACCTCTGTATTCCCTATTGTGTCACAGGAAATACAGTTTCTACAGCCCCTAGTGGCCATCTTACCCGACCAAGAGCAGGAAATCCCACCGACTCTAACACAGGTCGAAGAGCCCATTCTACAAATGCAAACACAAACACAACAAACTCCTACACCTCAATTGTCACTTAAACGACCAGTCATCCACATTATTGAGGGAGATAGTGCCTCAGCAGCACCACATAAGGAGTTAGTAACATCAGCAGCTCTACCTCATTCTAAAAGAAGTAAACCAAATGAACCTGAGGTAACTGCAACTGTTAGTGAAACAATTCTTTCTTATCCAATGAGTGCAAATGTAAATAAGGTTGAATTGACGGGAGCAACTGGTGAATCTTCCATTTTACGGAAAGATCCATCGGTAGGAGGTTCTTTTATGAACCAAGTGTCTTCACAGACATACGAGGGAAACTTGGGTTTTGTGCCATTTAATCGATTCAAGTTTAACCTCCCAGAGGGAAAATCTCTGGATCTCTTTCGAGATTTACCACTCTTTACCAGTGGTCGGCAACTCGTTTCACGCGAGGACGGAAGCTCACGAACTTTCATTGCACCATCCGTGACCTCTGAAAAAGGGGCTAGGATGATTTCATTTGCAGGTACACATATCGGTGGAAGCTCTAGAGGAAAGTTGAGGGAAACACCAACAGAACATGTAAGTGTAACCCAAACCATTAAACCGAGTGAATATATAGTGTTGAGTGAAACACCTGCAGAACATACGAGTGAGCAACCTACTCAACCACATGCACCTGTAACCAGAAAGGAATATAGCAGACTCCTTACACGGGTCCAAACAATGGAGAAAGAGTTGTCAAATATTTGTAAGTCCATTGGAGAAATCAAAAATTTGCAACTTATTCAACATGATGCATTCCAGGTTCAATTAAGTTCAATGGCAGCCCAATTTAGTCATGCAATCAACTCCTTGGTAAAGCCATCTTCGTCTAATTTACCAACTCCACATCCTACTAATCTGGAGGATAACCCAACTGAGGGGGAGAAGGTGGATGATCAAGAAAAATCTACTAGGCGTAAGGGCAAGGAAAAGGTTGTTGACACGGAATTAACTTTATTTTGGGAAAGGAAAAACTAATGGGAGTATTAGTGCAATGTGGAAAGAAAGCAAAGGCAAACTTGAAGATATGTTCAGTCTACAGGAACAATTGTCTTGCACTTGGTTAATTTTTAGAAATCTGGAAAATGTATATATATGATCCAGAATGCACTTTAATATTATTTATCTTTGTATTTTATTTGTATCAGTTGAGTTATCCTCTAGGTATTTGCTTGTCAAACCCTAACAATCAAATAGGGGGAGATTGTAAAGTATAATGAAATGTAATATGTAATGGAGGACATATATAACTAAACTAGGATAAAAGATAAATAATATTAACTCTATACAGGGATCGTGAAATTTGAAGAACAGGCACCAACAAGGATCAAGTCGCTGAAAGAAGTTCATTAACATGATCAAGCCTCAATGACATAATAAGATGTACAGATGATTCAGTTGAAGGGCCAAAAGATTTCATGTATTTGAAGATATTGTTGCAGGCTAATAAATTGGAATGTAACGAAGGTGTGAAGATCAAGATCAGTGATAGTCACTTGTGAACCAGACCAGTGCACCAAGTGTCAACACATACGGGAAGGATCAACACATTAATTCATAGAAAGAATTGCCAAAGCCTATTGACGATCAAGGATAGACATAATATCTCAAGGTATTGTCAAAAGTTAATTTACTCTGAAAATTAAATAAGTAACAGATTAATTAATTATTTATAACAAAATAATTAAATTAATCTGGTACTTGAATTATTTTCTGAGGTGAATTAAAACAGCAGAATAAACAGAAGAGAGAAAATGAATAGTATCCAAAATCACTATTCATATGAATAGTAACCGAAATCACTATTCACATGAATAGTAACCGAAATCACTATTCATATGAATAGTACTATTCATATGAATAGTAACCGAAATTACTATTCATGAATAGTACCCAAAAGTACTATTCATAAAGTAAGAAACATGTGGGGCCCACATGTTTAATTTTGGATACTTTGAAAAATCAAAGTTCGGCAGATTTTTGAAAGTTTGAATTCAACAGGCTGAAAACGTCACCCCTTACGTTATTAAATGGGGTACTATGCAGCATAGTGATTTTCTAGAAAATCTATAAATAGGCCTGTTGTATTTCATTTTAAAACACACCTCAACACACAACTCTCTCTTCTCTCTCTTATATCATCTCTGTGTAAGCTGCTAGACAGTCCATCTAGTAGGAAAGCCGGCTTAGCCCGCTTTCAGGAAGTGTCGGATAGAAGGTCCTCGTGCCTAAACTATCCTTAGGAGTGTTCGAGTTTTTGAAGCTAATCCGTTGGATTAGAAGTTGTAACACCCCTTGGGTTTTTATCAGTTCAAAGATATTTTCCCGAACCAATTGTTTTATTTCGATTCAGTTGTTGACCTCATTTTTTCACATCTCGAAAATCGAAATATTTTTAAATAACGTATTCAACCCCCCTTCTACGTTATTCCGGACCTAACATAATATTATTTATATATGTTATTATTATTTTAACTATTTAATTCATTTCACAAATTCCAAAGTTTCATAATAAAATTGATTTTAATTTATGTTGTGTAGCAAAAACTAGGGTTTAAGATTGCGGCTAGGGTTTGTGTATACTTAATGCTAAGGTTGAGCTTCGATTTTTAATGGTTGCGCTTTTGTTTCGTGACTTAATTCGTATAGTCACAAGATGTCTACGTATCTCAAAAGTTGAGAATCAAGCCAAAAACGTAATTCTGAGGATGAGGTGTCAGGCCCTTTATATAGGCATTGAAAGCCTTAGATTTAGAGTATGGTTAGGAGACTTGGAGGCCAAGTCTCTTATTTAGATAGTAACTTGGCATGGGTCATTGGACCATGGATCATGTTCGAACCATGGATCATGCTCGTGGGTTATCAATCTGGGCCTATATTAGACGTCTCTGATACAGGTCACGTTTCAGACATCACTCACATTTCAATGTTTATAATTAGGCTTCGGGCCTAGACTTTTTAAACAAGACTAAGCGTAATTAATGCAACATTAATTATGTCCTCAGAGTTTATTTTTCACCTATATCATTTGTCCCCCAACATTTGGAAAAACTCTACGAGTTATTGTGGAAGTTACAAAAGTCTTCTTCGAGACCTGAGGTCTTATCAGCCTTCGTTAGGTTTTGTCTTTTTGTAAAGTGTGAAGCGACCTACACATTTACGACGATTTACATTTACTTTTCAAATGAACGCTGCCTTTAAACCTTAGCCTAGGTCAAAAAGTGAGTAAACGACATTTAAATGGTGTTGAACGATACTAAACAGCACTAAATGGTGCTAAACGACGCTTAAACGGCGTTAAGCAATGCTAAACGGCGGTAAATGATGTTAAACGGTGCTAAACGATGCTTAAAGGGTGTTAAGCAATGCTAAACGGAGCTAAACGATGCTAAACGGTACTAAACGAAGCTTAAACGATATTAAGCGGTGCTAAACGATGCTAAACGGCACTAAATGATGCTAAATGACGCTTAAAGAGTGTTAAGCGATGCTAAAGGACGCTAAACGATTCAAAACGGCGCTAAACGACGCTTGGTGTTAAGCGATGCTAAGCAGTGCTAAACGATGCTAAACGGCACTAAAGGCGCTAAACGACACTTACACGGCTTTAAGCGATGCTAAACGGTGGTAAACGACACTTAAACAGTGTTAAGCGATGCTAAACGACACTAAACGGTATAAACGACGCTTAAACGGTGTTAATTATGCATGTATGTTATGAGATAGGCGTCGGCGTTTAAGAACATTAATTAGTTATATTTAATATTTATAAAAAAAAAATTATAAAAATTATGTTGCTATCGTAATTTGGTACGAAAAAAAGTAGCAATGCTTTACGGAGTTGATGTAGTTGATAATATGTTAAAAAATCTTCATTTTTTTTATATAATTAACTTTAAATGACTTAGTGTTTATCAGATCCCAATAATTTTTAAATTCATTTTTATTTATTATTAAATTGGAAATAGAAAATAATTATATGTACATCTTTATTGTAAGATTTAATATAAGAGTATTAAAATATGTGAGTACCACTTTAAAAATGTGTCCAGAAATTTAAATTTAATATTACATACAAAAAAATTCTTATAATTGTTCAAAAAAAATTAATCAAATGAAGAGATATAGGTGTCGGATCACTCCAAAATATATGAAGCATGACTTGCAAAATACATTTGAATTCTGTTTTATTCGTCTTACAACCAAATTTATCGACAAGTTAAGTCAATCACGCCTCTCATCACATCAACATTCAGCTTTTTCTCGTAATACAACCAAATTTATTAACAAATTAAGTAATCAGGTCTCTCAATAATATTACTTTGCAAAAAGATTTAATAATATTACTTTTATTTATCCAATGTCAAACTTTGCAAATATTTATTAATATTAAATTTCAAAATAATTTTTATGCGACAAAATAAGTATCGTCAATATCTTTGAAAATATTATTAATAATACTCAATTCTACTAATTTTTTTATCTATAATTATTTAACATTTAAATTTAATTACACATTTCACACAAGTTTCAATTTGTCATTTCAACTTCAAAATAATGAAACTCAATAAATAATAATGTTATGTATACGGTTTTTAAAAATGTTTTATGCCGCGCGGCTTTGTTACCCATACTAAATTAATTTAAAAAATCAAAGAATAAAATGACCTAGATAAAAATAGATGGCCTTATATTTAGTTTCCAAGTCTTCTGGAAAAAAAAACACGGTATATTATAAATTACATATTACAATTTTATAGTTACTAGCTTATAACCCGTGCCATGTATAGATTTTTTTTTATATGTAACAAATTTTATTTTATGTTATAATTATATTTTTATAATTATTATTTACAATATTTTAATTTTAATAATTTAATATATTTTTAATTAATGATATGCCTGGTTTAAAACTTATTTTATAAAATTTAAAATAAATATGTCGTTGATAGAATTCGAAACTTGAATATAATATATTTAATCATTAGATTTAATGATTTTGATTTTTTACTAAAAATCTAATAGTCATTTTCATAGTATACAGATTTTTATTATATTTTGTTAGTGATTATAAGATATGATATTATATTTTTGGGTATATGTAAATTATTGCTAGATATGATATTATTTTGTTAGTGATTATAAGATATGATGTGATATTTTTGGGTATATGTAAATTAGTGCTAGATATGATATGATTGATGTTTTTAGGTGTTTATAAAAGGTAATATCTTCACCTAAAAATAAATGTGAAAAAGACAATTGACTAATTCCCATTAATTATATTATGTTATTATTTATTTTAGGTGTTTTAATAACATAGATATTGTATATATTATTCTTTATAATAAAGGTTAAATAAGTAAATTCACGAAATACTAAAAATATATACCAAAAAATAGGTACCAAAATTTTTAATGTTTCGACTATTATATAATTAATTATTTTAATGTAATATAATTTAATATACTCATGTTTACGGATTATACTAATGTTTCTTTATTATAAACAATGTATACATATTTTTAATATATTTTATTAATAATTGAAAAATATGATGTGATATTTTCAGGTATATTTTAATGATTGTAAGATTAATTTTAAATTAAAAAGGTTACGTGTTTTAATTTGAAAGGAAATATTAATGATTGGAAGATATGATACGATTAATGTTTTAGGTGTTTTTTTTTTTGAAACTATGTTTTTAGGTGTTTATAAAAGATAATATCTTCAATTAAAAGTAAATGTTAAAAAAGACAGTCGACTACTTACCATTAATTTATATTATGTTATTATTTATTTTAGGAGTTTTAATAGTATAGATATCATATATATTTTTCTTTATAATGTAGGGTAAATAAGTAAATTCACAATGTACCAAAAAATAACTACCAAAACTTTTAATGTTTCGATTTTTATATAATTACTAGCTTATAGCCCGTGCGAAGCACGGGTTACTTTTAAATACTTTTAAAATTATATAATTAAATAAAATAGAGAATAATTTATTACGAATTTATTAGTAATAATAATAGTTTAATAAATGATATGTATTGATTAGAATTAATAATATAAAATCTTAATGTAAATTTGTTGTTGATGGGATTTGGAAGATGGATTTAAATAAAGAATATTCCTAGTATTAGATCTAACGGCTATGTGAAAAGTATTTATGTTTGATATATGGTGTTGAAAAAGAAGAGAAAAGCCGAAGAAAATTGTGTATTGAATTGATGAAGATTGCGCAGATGAGGTTTAGAAGAATAAAGTTCTGTAAGGCAACGGAGGTTTTAAGTTTAGCTGTATTAGTAATGGTGTAAATGTAAAATACTACTATGTATTGGTTTAACGGAATTCATTTGATTTGTTTTATATTATAAATAATTTAAAATTAAATAATTAAAGTGAAAACCAAAACTTAGGAGAAAACCAAAACTTTCAATGTTTCGGCTTTAATATAATAGTACTAGCTTAAAACCCGTGCGATGCACGGATTTCTTTTAATATTATATGATATGTTTTATTAATTCGATTTACTTTTTTTAAAATATGAATTTTAGAGGTTTAAATTTGTAAATGAGATGATTTGATAATAATTACATAAATGTTAATTAGCAGAAAAAATATTTATAAATGTTATCCGTTATATTTCTATGAAAAGAGGGATTTTAGTTAGAAAATATTGAAAAGAAAATACATCTTTGTTCAAAAAGGTAATCGGTTAATTATAAGTACTTATAAAATTATAATTTTATTTTATTAAATAGAATGCCGTGATTTAACTGAAAAAAGTGAGGTGTTAGTTAGAGAAAATTAAAAAGGAAACATGTTTTAGGTGAAAAAGGTAATTGATTAGTTTATAGTAATTATAATTCAATTATGTTATTTTACTAAATAAAATTGCTCGTAAAGTTTTAAGAAAAGGAAAAATTAGTGTTGCCCGTGATATTTTAAAGAAAAGAGATATTTTAGTTAGAAAATATAGAAAAGATGATACATTTTAGCTTAAACTTAATCGGTTAATTATTAACATTATAATATTGTTATTTTATTTTATTAAATAGAACCGCCCGTGATATAATTGAAAAAAGATAGATTTTATTTAGAGAAAATAGAAAATGTAATGTGAAAATTAAAAAGATGACATGTTTTAGGTGAAAAAGGTAATTGATTAGTTTATAATAATTATAATTTAATTTATGTTATTTCACTAAATTAAATTGTTCACAATGTCTTTAGATTGTGAGAAATTAATGTTGCCCATGATATTTCTAGAAAAAAGGAATTTGAATTATAAAATATGGAAAAGATGATATGTTTTAGTTGAAAAAGGTAATTGATAATTATTAGTATTAAAATATTATTATTTATTAAATAGAACCACCCGTGATATATTTGTAAAAAAAGATATTTTAGTTAAAGAGATATTTTAGTTATATAATAGAGAAAAGGTAACATGTTTTGGCTGAAAAAGGTAATTGATTAGTTAATAGTAATTATAATATAATTATGTTATTTTCAAAATTGCTTGTAGTGTTTATAAGAAAGGAGAAATTTTAGTTAGATAAAATATAAAAGGTATTGTGCTTTACCTTAAAAGGGAAATTAATTAGTTAGTGACAAATAGAAAAGGTAATATGTTTAATATGAAAAAGGAAATTATGTAATTAGTTAATAGTTAAGTAAGGGTAATTAGGTAAATTCAATAGGTACTGTTAGAAATGATTGATGAAAACAGTGTTTGGAAGCTAAAGTCAGAAAACAGAGTTTAGCTGGAAGCAGTCAGAGTTTGATTAAACACTGACTGGAAGCGCAAACAGAGTTTGTTAAACTCTGTAGCGGTATTGTCTGAAGAGTCAACAGTGTTTGAAGATTGATAAATATGGAAGCAATATCTTTGAAGATTGGAAAGCTGTCAAAGAGATTGAGTTGACTTGGAAGACTGAAGCAATCGTGATTGATATCAATTGTATAGCTTGATTTTAGGAGTATCAGTTACTGATTGTACGAAGCTGTATGTTCTATAAATACAGTTAGGTTAACCCTAGAAGGGTAGTCGAACATTGAAATATTCATCCATTGTAACCTAAGCAGCTCTCTGTGATATTTACATCACTGAGAGAGGAATTATTAATTCCAAACAGTTTTTAATTGTTAAACAGTGTGTTCTTGTTAAGTTACTCATACAGTATTTGATTGCTTATTGTGTAATCGACCTAACAAGTGGTATCAGAGCCTAATCTGTTACTTTATTACAGTTAAAAGATCCAAACACAAAAGTAATCAATGGCAGAGATACCTCCACCAAATGAGAAAGCTCCTACTACTGTGAGTAGGTATGAAACAATAAGGGTTCCAATACTCAGGCCATCAGAGTATGCAATTTGGAAGGTGAAAATGACCATGTTTCTGGAAGCTACAGATCCAGAATACCTTGATAGAATTTATGAAGGTCCTCACAAACCAACAAAATTATCTGCTGCTGCTACAGGTGAGGAATCAAAGGTCATTCCAAAGGAAAAGAAAGATCTAACTGCTGAGGATCTTTCATCTATTGCAAAGGATGCAAAAGTGAGACATTTACTTCACAGTGCATTAGACAATGTTATGTCTAATAAAGTGATTAATTGCACAACTGCAAAGGAAATATGGGATGCACTTGAGGTTAGGTGTCAAGGAACTCCTGCAATCAAGAAAAACAGAAGAAACATACTCACTCAGGAGTATGAGCACTTTGAGGCAAAGTCTGATGAAACCATGACAGAAACATTTGACAGATTCTGTAAACTGCTCAATGATTTGTCATTTGTTAACAAAGAATATGATTTAGAAGACTCAAATCTCAAGTTTCTTCTTTCTCTACCTGAAAAGTGGGATGTGAAAACAACCACTATTAGAGATAATTATGAACTTGGTGAAACAGAGATTGATGAAATTTATGGGCTGCTCAAAACCCATGAATTGGAATTAGAGCAGAGAAACAAAAGAACAAGTAGAAAGTCAAAATCTGTTGCACTCAAGGTTGAGGAGAAACCATCAAAGAAGGAGGCATCAAGGAGAAAGGCAAAAGGGAAGGCCTTAGTCATCCATTCAGAGAATGAGTCATCAAACACTGATGTTGACTCAAACACAGATGGTTCATCTGATTCTGAAGATGATGAAGAGATGATGCAAATGGCTGCATTGATGGTAAAGACCTTCAAGAAGATGGGTTACAAGAACTTCAAGAAGGGAAAGAGATTCTCAAGGGACTACTCAAAGTCTGACAAGAAGAATTTCAAGAAAGCTGAGGGAAAGGACTTCAAATCTGGAAAGAAAGATAAGTCTGAGATTCAATGCTACAAGTGTAAGGAGATGGGACACTATGCTCCAGAGTGCAAAAAGGGTAAAACTGAAAAGGCACTCTACACCAAAGGCAGAGATTGGGCAGACACTTCAGATTCAGATGAGGAAGTCAACTATGCTCTCATGGCTACTACTCAGACTGAAAATGATGATCTCAAGGTACCTCCAACCACTTATGCTTATAACACTGATAATATAACTGAATTAAGAATTTATCTTAAAGCATTGCATATCAGTTATAGAGATCAGACCTTAGAAAATGAGAGGATAAAGTCTGAATGTTCTCAACTCAAAGAAAGAAATAAACTTGTTGAGGAACAGCTAGAGAACATGAATAAAATTCAAAAAGAGAGAGATGATGCAGTGTTCATTGAACAGGAGTTGCTAGGTAAGTATAAGCAACTAGAATCTGAATTGGAGGATAGTAAACACATCATTAAAACTTGGACACACTCTGGTAAAGACACTCAAGAAGTGTTTCAGTCAGACACAGTAGGTCTAGGTTACTCTGTTGGAGATGAACTTAGATTTGAAAATAAGGTAAAAGTTAGACCATATTGTTCATCTGAGGGTAATGTCATGGGAACAGGTGGACCTAAGACTGAAGCACAGAAAAAGGCTTTTAAAGAGTCATATGCTAAAACTTTTGTTAAAGAGGCTAACATTGGTTTAATGACAGATAAACAACTCAAGCATAAGCTTAAGGAGATAAAATCTGTCAACAAACAGAGATTGCCTAAGAAAAACAAAAATGGAAAAGTAGGCATAACTTCAGGAATTAAGCCAATGCTTGCTTCATTAGCTCCTAGAAAAACATGCTTTAATTGTGGTAGCACTAATCATCTTGCTAGTTTCTGCAATAAGAATAAGAACATTAATTCTTTGCCCTCTAAAACTGCAGTAAAGAGTGATTATGTGAGAACTAGACCACAGACTTTATGCAAACACTGTGGAAGTACTTGGCATTCTATTTACACTTGCAGAGATTATCATGCTATTTACTATAATTACTATGAACCCAAGCCAAATTTGAAATGGGTTAAAGTAAACTCTGCAAATGTAAACTCTGAAAAAGTTAGCTTAAACTCTGTTAATATGAATTCCGCTGCAAAAGCTAACAGAATTAAGAAAGCCAAAGGATCCAAGCAAGTCTGGATCCTTAAAACTAATAATCAGTGATTGTTTGTGATTGCAGGGCAACAGGGTCAGTACCCTAGTCGTGGACAGTGGATGTTCAGGACATATGACAGGAAATAAAGCCCTGCTATCAGAGTTTGAGGAGAAGGCTGGCCCAGAAGTTTCCTATGGAGATGGCAACATAGGACATACACTGGGATATGGCAATATTAATCTTGGAAATGTCATCATCACAAATGTAGCTCTTGTTCCAGGACTCAAGCATGATTTGCTATCTGTGAGTCAAATCTGTGACAGAGGATATCATGTAGATTTTCAGCCTGAATATTGTCAAGTGATCAGTAAATCTACAGGGAAGGTTGCTCTAGTTGGAAACAGACACAATAACATCTATGAAATCAAATTGTCAACAAACACTGATGGCAAAGCAGTGTGTCTGTCTACAAGGATGTCCAGTGAAGAGAGTTGGAAATGGCACAAGAAACTCTCTCACTTGAATCTGAACAACATCAATGAGCTAATCAAGAATGATCTTGTAAGAGGTCTACCAAAGTCCTTGTTGAATGTAGAAGGACTGTGTGATTCTTGTCAAAAGGCTAAACAGAGAAAAACATCTTTCAAAAGCAAATCTGAGTCTTCAATTGCTGATCCTTATCATCTACTACATGTTGATCTTTTTGGTCCAGTGAATGTGATGTCTCTTGGAAAGAAGAGATATGCATTAGTCATTGTTGATGAATATACCAGATTCACATGGGTATATTTTCTTGCAAAGAAGGATGAAGCTTCATTAACACTGACAGAACATGTAACTCAACTGGAAAAAGGGTCAGAGCATCAAGTGAAGATAATCAGAAGTGACAATGGAACTGAGTTCAGGAATTCATCTATGGAAGAATTTTGCAAGAGTAAAGGGATAAAACAAGAGTTTTCTGCACCTGGTACTCCACAACAAAATGGTGTAGTGGAGAGGAAGAACAGAACCTTGATAGAAGCTGCCAGAACCATGCTAGATGAAGCAAAGTTGCCAACATATTTCTGGGCAGAAGCAGTTCAAACTGCTTGTTTTACTCAAAATGCAACACTGATCAACAAGCATGGTAAAACACCATATGAAATGGTGAAGAAGAAAAAGCCAAATCTAAAATATTTTCATATTTTTGGATGCAAATGCTTTGTGTTGAAGACTCATCCTGAACAGTTGACCAAGTTTGACCTAAAGGCAGATGAAGGTATTTTTGTTGGCTATCCACTGTCAACAAAGGCATTCAGAGTTTATAATCTGAGAACTAAAGTGATCATGGAATCAATTCATGTGTCATTTGATGACAAGAAAATAACTGGACTTGAAGATGTCAATGAACATGATCAATTGCACTTTGAAAATGAAGATTTATTCTCTGAAAAAGTAAACTCTGATCAGACTGATGTGTCAAACTCTGTTGATCTAAACTCTGAACCTCTACTGGTAAATACTGAAGAAACTCTTCAATCAGAAACAAGGGAAGAACCAGTTGAGGGGGAGCATGAAGAATCACATCAAAGTGAAAATTCAAACACTGATAGTGACTCAAATGATAACTCTGAATCAAACACTGTTGATTCAAACTCTGATCATTCAAATTCTGAGCAGTCACATTCAGGGGGAGCATCTGAAAATGATGAAAGACACCAAGAAAATCAGGAGAGCATGGATCAAGGGGGAGGATCACATGATGACAGAAGCAATCTGCCTTCTGCAAGAAAATGGACTAAATCTCACACACCTGATTTGATTATTGGTGATCCAGATGCAAAAGTAAGGACAAGAAGTGCAACAACAAATGAATGTTTATTTCATGCATTCTTGTCACAATCTGAGCCAAAGAAAGTGGAAGAAGCTCTTAAAGATGCTGACTGGATAACAGCAATGCAAGAAGAGCTAAATGAATTTGAAAGAAATGAAGTGTGGACACTTGTACCAAGGCCTAAGAATAGATCCATTGTTGGTACTAAATGGGTTTTCAGGAATAAAACTGACAGTGAGGGTGTTATCACAAGGAACAAGGCAAGACTGGTTGCAAAAGGCTACTCACAACAGGAAGGAATTGACTATGATGAAACATTTGCACCAGTGGCTAGATTGGAGGCAATCAGGATTTTTCTAGCATATGCCTCTCACATGAAATTCAAAGTGTTTCAGATGGATGTGAAAAGTGCATTTTTGAATGGAAAACTTGAAGAAGACGTGTTTGTAGAACAACCACCAGGGTTTGTAGATCCAAAATATCCAGATTATGTCTACAGGTTAGACAAGGCACTCTATGGACTTAAGCAGGCACCAAGGGCATGGTATGAAACCCTTGCCAAATTTCTACTAGAAAGTGGATTTAACAGAGGTACTATTGACAAAACTCTGCTTTACTTCCAAAATGGTAATGACTTGCTTTTAGTTCAGATATATGTGGATGATATTATTTTTGGGTCTACTAATGATAAACTCTGTAAGAAGTTTGCCAAACTCATGCAGTCAAGATATCAAATGAGTATGATGGGAGAGCTTAGTTATTTTCTAGGCCTACAGGTGAAGCAAACAGATGATGGAATTTTTATAAATCAAGCAAAATATACCAGAAACCTTCTCAAGAAATTTGGTATGCTTGATTGTTCATCTGCAACAACTCCCATGGCAACTGCAACAAAATTGGACAAAGATGCAGGGTCATCAGTAGATATGACAAGCTACAGAGGAATGATTGGTTCTTTGCTCTATTTGACAGCTAGCAGACCTGATATCATGTATGCAACTTGCTTGTGTGCAAGGTTCCAGGCTGATCCAAGAGAACCACATTTAACAGCAGTAAAGAGAATATTTAAGTACCTGAAGGGCACTATAACTTTGGGGCTGTGGTATCCAAGGGAATCAGAGTTTAAACTTCTTGGTTACTCTGATGCAGACTTTGCTGGATGTAAGATAGACAGAAAAAGCACCAGTGGAAGTTGTCAATTTCTGGGTGACAGACTTGTTTCCTGGTATAGCAAGAAACAGAAGTCAATATCTACATCTACAGCTGAAGCAGAGTATATTGCTGCTGGTAGCTGTTGTGCACAGATTTTATGGATGAAGAATCAACTGCTGGATTATGGATTAAGGTATTCCAAGATACCTATTTACTGTGATAATCAAAGTGCTATTGCAATGACAGGTAATCCAGTGCAACATTCAATGACAAAGCACATCAGCATAAGGTATCACTTCATCAGAGAGCATGTAGAGGAAGGCAACATTGAGCTTCACTTTGTGTCTACAGAACAACAACTTGCAGATATCTTCACCAAGCCATTGAGTGAAGCCACATTTACAAGACTGGTCAATGAACTAGGAATGGTCTCTAGTTTTGACTAGAGATGTTGGTTAGACTCAAAAACTCATTGCTCATGATTTAAAACATTGTTAAGTGCTATGTGAACCTTGGTATTAAACTCTGTTCTGCATGCTAATGTTTAAATCTTTTTAAACTCTGTCAGCATGTCTGTCTGTTAAATACTGTTAACATGTTAGATACACTCAGTTAATTCAGAATTGATTATTGTCTGAATGAAAACACCAATGAAGAAATATGTATGAAGCATGATTCACAGTAATTAAATCATGATTCTTTCTGAGTCACTGCTATCTAATCAGACTTTGTGCAGTAAATCAACACAGCATGATACTGTTTCATATTTATAGCATCTCTTAGTTTATTCAGTCCTAAACTCTGAGTCTATGAATATTGTGTGCATGGCCACTCATAAATAATCTTGGTTATTGATGAACTCTAAACTCTGATCAGTGACATTCTGTTTCCAAAGGTATGGTTCATGATGATTTCTTGTTTGTACTTGTGAAAATCATAAAACTTGAGATGTGTCAGTGATTAGTTTGGTGAAGTTCAGACTCATGTTTACACCCTGTGAGAGTTTGAGCCAAATCAGTGATTGATATATTTTCTATCAATCAGTATTTATTGTTGTGTGATATTCATCAGGTAGTATGTTTCTCTAGAACTTGTATTAAACCATTTTGAGACTACATGATATGTGTGTGCATGAAAATGATAAAGGCAATAGGATTTACCATTTTTTTTCAAACACTGTTCGAAATTCTTTTGAATATTGTACAAACACTGTATAAACACTGTTCATAAATTCCATCCTTAGTAAACCCCTTTGAGCCTTATTAACTGCTCATTTTTCTTATACTCTGAAGTATTAAGAGCAGTTAAATATTTTTTTTCTCAAACAGATGAGTGTTTCTCAAGAAAAGAAAAAGTTTACTCAGTATATATGCTAAATAAAAAAAAAAAATAAATAAATAAAATAAAAAAAAAAAAAAAAGATAAAAAAAAAAAAGAAAAAAAAAAGAGCATATATACTGATCTTATACAAATATATACTGTGACTAAACACTTGAAGTCACTCATGAATAAATCATCTCTTTTCATCTGTTTGATCTTACTACATTTAAACCCTGAATAAAGTCCTTTTGATTTGTGAATACATGTACTCAAGGTAGTGTAGAATTGGTGGACATTCAAGCATATGGTAGACTCTGCTATTTCTGATTGAATGTGAGTGTAAACACATCACCTAAACACTTGTGTGCTTTGAGAGTTTGTGAGGTTATACAGTTCATGACTGTTATTCACTGAATGATGCTCTGATTTCTATCTCTTGATATTTTTGTCTTTAAAGACTGTGTGCTTACATGGATAATCATGGACATCAAAGGAAATGGAAGTTTTCAGATTTCTGTATAACAGTAACTACAGAGTTTATCATTCATCAAACAATCAGTGTTTAATATGAGAGTTTGTGCATTCAGTGTTTATTAACTGTTTGTTATGGATTTTATGAAATATTAGATGCTCTAAAAATTGATTTCAGTAAACTCTGCTTCACACACACTCATATTCACAACTGTGCAATTTTTGAAAGGATTTTAGTGATTAAAGTTGGAAAATTGATAAACACTGTTGAGTTGTGTTAAGTACTCTGAGGTAAAGTCTTATTGAGATGATTTGACTATTTTGGAGTAATTGAGGTAGTTGACAACTGTTAATTAGTGTTAATGTGTCTAAGTGTCGTGATTATAGGAATAACAGCGGTAATTATTAAGTGATCCATTGGCTGTTTGACACGTGTCCCATGATTGTGTCCCACTCACACACTACTCTACAACAGTTGCGCGCTTTTACTAAATAAACGATTGAGTTTTAATTTTACTCTAATCGTCTTTAGTCTCTCACTCCATATCGATTCACATTCACCCACTCATAGTTACTTACATACTTATTCATTTTCACACTTCTCTTATTCTCTTCTTCGCTTTTTGATAAACACTTACAGTGCATATACATCTTTTCTCTGAATATCTTCGTATCTTGTTACTAATGGCAACTAAAGCGTTTGATGCAGCAGGGTTAGTTTTTCTCCCTAGTAACTATGCAGCACCATTGGAGAATGAAAATGCTCCACAGGCGTTTCACTTGTTCCAAAACTTCTTGAAAGATTCTGAGATAGAGACGGCTCTAACTGCACCAACAACATTATCTGCTTCACAGATTGCTACTTTCTGGACAAACTCTGAATATGATGATGGAGGAGAGGCTGGCACTCCAACAATTATTTTCACTCATGAAGAATCAGAGTATATCATTACTCCAACCACTGTCAGAGATGCTTTGGACTTTGAGACACACACTTCTTACAGTGTTGTTGGTCATGATCGATTGAGGACAATGTTGGAACAAATTGGATGTGCAGGAAACTTGAACAAGATAGGGTCTTTGAGACGGCCAAGTTTGAGAAAGGAATGGAGTTTCTTCTTTGATTGTATAACAAGGGCTTTTGGAAAGAAGACAACAAACTGGGATGCACTACCTCTGGATACTCTCCAAATTGGTCATGCTCTACTATATAGAGGTAACTTCGATTTTGGTAGACTAGTACTAATGAACTTGGGAGAGCGATTGTCTGAGTCTACTACTGTTTATTTTGCTCGTTTTTGTCAATTGCTATTTACTGCCTGTGTGCCTAACATTCAAATTGATGAAGCTGATGTAATTCAGCCTTTTCAAGTTGCTAAGAGAATGTTCACTGATTTGACAAACAAAGATGTCACTAAACAGCAAATACCTGAGTTGTTTATGCCTTTAGCCTTACAAAACTATGTGAACCAACCACAAGACCCTCAATCACCACAACAAATGCCTGAACCACCAGAAACCATAAACTCTGAACCAACACCTCCAACACCCACAACTACTGCACCAACTACATCTCATCAACCACAATCAGAAACCTTAAACTCTCCACAAATAAACTCTCCACCCTCAAACACTGAACCACTAAACACTGAAGCTTTAAACACTGATACCATACACTCTGAGCCAGCACCTACTGAAACAGCCAAAACCAAGCCAAAGAGAAAGAAACACACTGCCCAAAACACTAAACATTCAAAGGCTAAACAGACATTACCTGGAGCTGTTTATACTAGAAGAATGAAGCAACATGCAAACAGACCTTCACTTTCACCACCAAGAGAAAGCTCAAGTGAAGATGAAAAGGAGATTGTTGTCCCAATCAAGAAAAGGAGACTAATTCTTTCTGATTCAGATGCAGAGAATATTGTTGAAGCTCCAGAGGTGGTTTCACAGCAAACACCTACTGTTGAGGATACAGTGAATGTTGAAGTACCTGCAAAAGTTAACATGCCTGCAGAGAATATTGTGGATGACAAAGTACAAATACCTGCAGAGGTTGAAATGCCTGCAGAGGATAATGTTACTGTTGAAATACCTACAGAGGATAAAATGCCTGTAGAAGAGGATCAAAGAGATGGGTTGTCACCAGTACATGATGTTCCTGAATCAATTCTTGATCCTGTTTCACCTGTTGTTCATGTTGAAGCTATAGCATCACACACAGAGTTAGTAACTTCTTCAATTCAAGACAAAGGTGATGAAGCTACAAAGGTAAACTCTGTTGCAGAGCCTGTGCAACATGAGGTCATTATTGAAAAGGTTGCAGAAGTTATTGCAGAAACTGTGGCTGACACTGCTCAGCACAGTGGTTCTTTCAAAGATGGTCAAGCTCAAGGTGCAAGTGATGAAGATAAATCTGACAGTGATGCAAACTCTGACTCTTTTGTGAGTGCACCTGCACAGACAGATAGTAAACATACACCTTTTGCTCAGCCTTGTCCATCACATGCTGTTGAAGTAGAGCATCTTGCTAAATCTGCTGAAAATTGGTATAGACAAGATTGCATTTTTCCAAAAGGGAGAGCATCGGAGTTTGTTAGGCAAACTGCAAAGCAGATTTCAAATCCAGATATCTTATCCTGTTTAAAGGCAACTGTAGTACAAGTCAAGACTCTGGAAGGGAATTTTGCTGACACTAAACACGAAATTGCTTCCTTGAAGACTGAGATTCAGTCAAGAGAGTTGAAGATGGAAAGAGAGTCCAAAATAAAAGCTGTTCAGCTGTCCAAAGTTCAAGACACTCTCTTTGCCAGGCTAGGAAAGGTTGAAGAAAATCAGACTGCTTTATCTGCTAAGGTGGATTCAATTGCAAACTCTTTAGAGCTCATTACATCAATATTAATTCCTGATGATGTCAAAAAGGGGGAGAGAGTGACTAAGTCTAAATGCAAAGTTTCTCAAACTCTGACTCAAAAGGATGATGCTGGAGATGGAGGGGCAAGTGATAAAAGCAAGGTCTTAAACTCTGAAAAGCAAACTCTGAGATCTGGCAAATCTTTTAAATCACAGTCTGTTGGAACAAACACTGAAACTCAAGGTACCTCAAAGACCAAGAGTTTGGAATTAACATCAAACCCAAAGACTGATGAGGAGTTAGCTGTTAAGCTTTTCATGGAAGAGAATGAAGAAGGAGTGACCATAGAAGATGCTAAAGCTGAAGAGAAGAGTTTACAAGAAAAGCATCTGAAAGCTCTAAAGTCTGAAAAAGCAAAGAGGAATGTGAAAATTGCTAAAGCTGCAAAGCCTGTTCTTAAAGGCATTCAAATCAAAGAACCTGTTGGTACAGATCAAAGAATGCAAGTATTCAGAAAACCAACAGATGCAGAAGCCAAGCAAAAGCTGAAAAGTATAGTTACAACCTCTGTTGATACACATGTTGTACAGAAGAATGAAGACACAACCTCTGTTGCTGCACAAGTGGTGACCACACCATTAGTGTCTTTTCAGTTGAAATCAACATTTAAAAGAGGTGCTCCTCATGATTCAAGACTAGAAGCTACAATTCCAATGGATTTTGCTGATGGTAGAGCATTATCTGGTAAAGTTGGATACAACAAAGGAGGCATAGGCTCATACAGAGATAAAAGACAATATGTTGGTCCTAGAGATCCTTCTTCACTGTCTGTTCCAGGAGGTGGTGTCACTCAAGAGAGTTTAGACAAACTGGAATCAGTACAGCTTGTATATCAAAAGAGTCTAGAAAAGGATTTCTTGTTATATTTCATGGCTGATGGAACAGTATTTAAAGTCTCTGAAAAGGATATTGAATTAAAGTATGCTGAAGAACTTGAATATGTCCTATATATTTTCAGAGTGAGAAGTCAAAGAACTCAGTCAGTTGCAAATGTGCTTCAACAAAGAATGATTCAAAACCTTGCAAGAAGGCAAATGAAATTCAACAGCAAGTATGTTCCTAAATACAGAGATTGGAATGGCAATCTGATTGAAATGGAGAAGGGAACTACAAAACTGAAGACTGATCTTGGGATTACTGTTCTGGATTTCAATGTAAAATCTGAAGAGGTGAAATATATCAGGTTGGGAAATGAGATGAGAAGAAACAAAATCTACGATCTTAGAGCTGCTATCTATCAAACTGATGAGAATGATCCTCAGTTGAGAGAAATCAAAGAAGCTATGCAGATAGAGCTTGAAAATGCTGAAAGAAGGTTGCTTATAGACTATCTTAGAACAGTGCCTGATCTTCAAGAGATTAGAGATTAAAGTCTGTAAGAATTTTCTTATTTCATGTAGAATTTGTTAAGTAATAGCTTAAACTCTGTTTGTATGTTAAACACTGTAAACACTGTAAACTTTGTATTTGTTTTGACATCATCATTTACTGTAAAACTTGTACATTCTTGCTAATGGACAAGTTGGGGGAGATTGTTAGAAATGATTGATGAAAACAGTGTTTGGAAGCTAAAGTCAGAAAACAGAGTTTAGCTGGAAGCAGTCAGAGTTTGATTAAACACTGACTGGAAGCGCAAACAGAGTTTGTTAAACTCTGTAGCGGTATTGTCTGAAGAGTCAACAGTGTTTGAAGATTGATAAATATGGAAGCAATATCTTTGAAGATTGGAAAGCTGTCAAAGAGATTGAGTTGACTTGGAAGACTGAAGCAATCGTGATTGATATCAATTGTATAGCTTGATTTTAGGAGTATCAGTTACTGATTGTACGAAGCTGTATGTTCTATAAATACAGTTAGGTTAACCCTAGAAGGGTAGTCGAACATTGAAATATTCATCCATTGTAACCTAAGCAGCTCTCTGTGATATTTACATCACTGAGAGAGGAATTATTAATTCCAAACAGTTTTTAATTGTTAAACAGTGTGTTCTTGTTAAGTTACTCATACAGTATTTGATTGCTTATTGTGTAATCGACCTAACAGGTACCAACCAACCAACCAAACTTTTAATGTTTCGGCTTTAATATAATAGAATAGATAGATATGTTCTAGGTGAAAAAGGTAATTGATTAGTTTATAGTAATTATAATTGAATTACGTTATTTTACTAAATACAATTGCTCGTAATGTTTTTAGAAAATGAGAAAATTATATTGTCGATTTTAGTTAAAAAATATAGAAAAGATGATATGTTTTAGCTGAAAAAAGTAATCGGTTAATTAAAAATATTATAAGTTTATAAGTTTATTTTATTAAATAGAACCGTCCGAGATATAATTTAAAAAAAAAATTAGTTAGAGAAAATAGAAAGGTAACGTGCATGATTTATGTGGAAAAAGTAATTGATTAGTTTATAGTAATTATAATTTAATTATGTTATTTTACGAAATAAGATTGTTCATAGTTTTTAGAAAATGAGAAATTAACGCTACCCGTTATATTTCTAGGAAAAAAAGGGAATGTAATTAGAAAAAATAGAAAAGATGATATATTTTAGTTGAAAAGGTAATCGATTAATTATTAGTATTATAATATTATTATTTTATTTGTATTAAATAGAAACACCTGTAATATAATTAGAAAAATGGAGGTTTTAGTAAGAAGAAAGAAAAAAGAAAAAAGGTAACATGTTTTGCTGAAAAAAGGTAACTGTCAATGATATAATTGGAAAAAGAGATATTTTAGTTAGAGAAAATGTAACGTGTTTTGATTGAAAAAGATAATTGATTAGTTAATAATAATTATATATAATTATGTTATTTTTTAGCTGAAATGGTAATTGGTTAATTATTAGTATTATAATTTTTTTATTAAATAGAAACGCCTGTAATATAATTAGAAAAATGGAGGTTTTAGTAAGAAGAAAGAAAAAAGGTAATGTGTTTTGCTGAAAAAGGTAACCATCCATAATATAATTGGAAAAAGAGAGATTTTAGTTAGAGAAAATAGAAAAGGTAACGTGTTTTGACTGAAAAAGGTAATTGATTAGTTAATAGCGATTATATATAATTAAGTTATTTTTTTTAAACAAAATTGCTCGTAGTATTTTTAAAAAGGAGAAATTTTAGTTAGATAAAATGTAAAAGATATTTTATTTTAAATGAAAAAGGAAATTATTTATTTATTGAAAAATAGAAAATGTTATATGTTTAAACTTAAAAAGGAAATTGATTATTAAATGAGAAATTTTAGTTAGATAAAATATAAAAGATATTGTATTTTATTTGGAAAAGGAAATTATTTAGTTCTTGAAAATAGAAAAGATAATATGCGTAACCTAAAAAATGAAATTTATTAGTTAATAGATCTGTAATTGAGTAAGGGTAGTTAGGTAAATTCAATAGGTACCAACCAACCAAACTTTTAATGTTTCGGCTTTAATATAATAGAATAGATAGATATAGATTTCGCTATCTTATATATTGGAATTCGATTTTTTATTTTTACAAATTGAAAGCAGTTTCAAACGTATGTTAAATTAAACAGACATAAAAAAAACAAAGGGAGACTCTTGGAAACTACATTTTACAAAATACTCGACTCGTCCGTTGAGGTTCTTTTAAACAGGGACACAATTCGGAGGATGGAACATAAAATCGTGTATAACACTAAACTTAATATTTAAACCTAGAGTCATATTTTGAACATTGACAATTAAATAGTTTAATTATGATATAGGGGGTGTTTGGGAGAACTTTTTTTCAGAATAAGTCAACTTATTTTAAAATAAAGGGCCTGTTTGGCTCCACTTATTCGGGCCAACTTATGGCTTATATGGCCATAAGCGGGGTATTTGCCAAAATAAGTTTTAGCTCAACTTATAACTTATAAGCCCATAAGTTGAATGTTAAGAATTCTTAACTTTCAACTTATAACTTATAACTTATTCTCGATATACGCAATATATAATATCCTTCAAATCTTCAAAACCCTATATCTCTCGATCCGTTCATTAGAAAATTGATATATATATATATATATATATATCAAATTTCTCTATTCATCGAGATCTATCAATTGATATCCATTGTTATATATAAAAAATAAATATTTTGAAAATTATATATAAAAAAAAAAAGTTAACTTATAAGTTCTGATTTACCCAAACAATCTACTGATTATAAGTTTAGATTTACCAAACACTCTAATCTCTGCTCTACTCATCACTTATATGACATAAGTGCTTATAAGTCATAATCTACTTATTTTAAGATACTCCAAACATACACTTTGTTAGAGATTCCTAACATTTCAACTTATTTTCCAACTTATTTTTGCAACTTATTGAAACTCAAAGATACATTAAACATTTGTATAAATTTTTTTTATCAAAATATAAATTTTTTACCCGAAAATAAGTCATAAGTTGGCATGATTAATGCCAAACAGGCCAATAATCTACGCGTTGTAGAAACAGAAGAAGCCTAAACAATTTCAAACAAAGTTTCATCGGTATTTCCATCGTATTTCATCATTAGATGAATCATGAGACAATTCATCATTAGATGAGAATATCTAATACGGAGTATATTATACGTTACCTATCTTTGTACGTATAATTAATTTACCTTCGTAATGATGTACAAGTTGCTACTAGTTTTTTTTTTTTTTTTTTGAAACTTACTAGTTCAATGGTAAGAGAAAGATTCTTAAAAAAAATTAGCTAGTAAGAGCATTGTTATAGAAATCGGCCGATTTTTGAAAAATCACCGATAAATCGACCAAAAATCGGTCAAAATTTTGAAAACGATTCGGCCGATTTTGCAAAAATCGCCGATAAATCGCCGGTTTTTCAACCAAATCACCCGATAAATCGTAAATCGGTACCTCAACCAAATAGTTCCGATTTCCAAAATCTGCAACACTGAGTAAGAGAAAGATAAAATAATGGAATCTAAGCCGAAAATAACATATATGGTGACGCAATTAACGTAGAAGCAGTCGTCCTGCAGTGATGTAAAACTCTCCAAAACGTGATTCTTCGTGGAAATATCGTGGACTGTTCTAACTAACAAAACATTTCGTTCCGAGTTGTATCAAAAAAAAAAAAATACAATATATTTATCATTGTAATTTATCTTTGAGAGTAGGGAGCAGTGGCGGACGCAGGCCGCCGGTGCCGGAAAAACTGTGGGGGCCAAATCATAAAAAAAATAAAATTTACATGGTGAATTTCTAAAAAAAAAAAAAAAAATTAGTGGTGAATTTTCAGATTGAGGGGGGCCAAGACTACCCTTGGTATGTGAATAGGTCCGTCCCTGGTAGAGAGCCTGAGATATATCTCAGGTAAGTTTCCTGAGATTTTTAATTTTTATATATAAAAATGAGATGAGTATTTTAGTAAATTCAAATATTTTTAATTAGCCCTGCGGGCCCAGCATGATTTAAACGATATTTTGCATATATCTCAGGAAAAGTTCCCTGAGATATATGTCAGGGTACTTTTTCTCTTTATCTTTCGGGTTAAGTATCAAGTGAGTCACTCGAGTGGGCCAAATGTTTCAAGTTGGTCACTGATTTCAAACCGGTATCAAGCAGGTCACTTTAATCACATAAGAGTACACTCAGGTCACTTTAATCACATAAGAGTACACTCCGTTAGTTTTTCAATTACTTAAAAGACAGAAAATGCTGACGTGTTAAGAAATATCTGATGTGGCATATACACAAACGAAAGGTTAATAATTCTAGTATTTCTGATAATATATTTAGATTTTTAAAAATTCATTTACTATTTATTTTTAATTTTATTGTCATTTTCCTTGTTTTAATTAAAAATAAATAATAAATAAACTTTTTAAATTCTAAATATATTATCAAACATACTAAAGTTCATAACCTTTCATTTGATTACAGTAGCATTTAAGAAAATGTGTAGACCTCGATGAAAAATTAGTTTTCCATCTTTAAGTAATTGAAAAACTAACGAAATGTACTCTTATGTGATTAAAGTGACCTGCTTGATACCGGTTTGAAATCAGTGACCAACTTGATACATTTGGCCCACTCGAGTGACTCACTTGATTATTAACCCTTTATCTTTCTCTATCAATTATCATACTTTTCAAAAAAAAAAAAAAAAATTGGAGCAAATTACCCAACTCCTTTTTCATTCTTTTCTTTTCTCAAAAAATTGTGAGAAAACGTTAAATAAGCACAATTTTTTTCTCTTTTCTCTTCAAATTTAAATTCGGGAATATTGTTTTGTGCAACATATGTGATATGTAGAGTATTGGTCTTTTGTAACTAATTGAAAAACAATGCTGATCAGATTGGTATAATTAACCAGGCGAATTGTCTTCATCTAACATCATACGGAGTATAATTTTTGTTTAAAAATTTTTTAACTTGATAATGTTTTCTGCCGGCAAGACCAAAAACTTAATAATTTAAAATCCCTAGGAACTAGCTTAATGTAATTTGTAAAAATATTAAAACGTTAGCTTTTTTTAAAAAAACGTTGCATTTTTTAGAAGAAAAATGTTTTGTAAAATAAAATTTGTAATTTAAAAAAAATACAAAAAAATTACTGTAATTTATAAATTAGAGGTGGGGTCAACCAACTTTAGCTTGAGTTAGCATCTCGAAGGATACACTCTTTCCTTAGCCCATAAAATAAGGATTATTAATAATATAGGAAATCAAAATTATATTTCACTCCAATGATAATTCCTATATAGATACCCTATATTTTAAAAGTTTAATTTTTAAAATTTAAAAGTTTGAAATTTAAATAATCAACCAATGAAAAGGGGAGTAGATGAGGTGGAGAAAGATAGGGGCTGATATTTGGATCTCACATGTAGGGATCTATTTTCTCTCCCTACAATATATTGGGAAGGGGAAAAGTGATTGGAGAGTGTTTTTTGGAAGAAAATCCCTAAAATTGGTAAGGGGTGTGCATCCTTGAAGATGCTCTGCATGCTTGCTAGAAGCTTTTTATTAATCATATTATTGATCCCATCTATCCTTCACGTCACTTTCACCTTTGCTTATAAAAATTCAAGTTTGTGTAAACTAATATGCAGACTATGTGCCTGTTTGGCAAATCTATCAAGTAACTTATTTTGGAAAAATTTCGTATTTATATACTTTTTGTTAGATAAAAATGTGTATGGGAAGTTCAATATTCGTTATTTTGCAAAAATAAGTTACTTATTTCAAAAAAAAGTACATATTTCCTAACTTTTTTCCAAAATAAGTAACTTATTTGTGAAAAATAAGATTTCCCAAACTGGCCCTATGTTCGCACTGCACTATTCGCACTGCACTAAAAATACAGAGGATCTCTCTGATTGCAACTTGCAAGTTACAATAGCAGTATAGGATTAACTGCCCTAGATTCTCGGTTAAGAGTAACATACAAGGAAATCATGACAAAGCAAGCAGTTTCTGATCAACAATGTAACACTGTGAGGTTATATGGTTGAAACGTCTCAAATGCCAACCATTAGCAGGTCTCTACATGTAGTAGGGTAAGGGCCTAAATCAGTGTAACTTTTGAAATCGTACCGAATATAGAAGTAGCAACTGAAAAAAGAAAAACAAAATTCCCACGTACGTCATGTGATCCCCATGATTCTAAGATATGTGTACAGTTAGGGTAAAAGATCCAAACCATTGATATGATTCGAATATATATGATTAAGGACCATCTAATTTGTTTGGGCGACTGCTATTTAAAAGTTATAGTCTTAGTCACTGAAACATCAGGGGAAACTATTGATATTTAAATCAAAACACTGTGATCGTATTTTTTACATCTTCATATATATATGCATTTATCACTTCTTGCTTTCCCATAATTGTTTATGGTTTGTTCGGTTTATACTTGTTTGCTTTGATGTGGAATCGATCCCCAAGATCAGTAATATACCTAGTTCTTCTGTTGAATCCTCGAGTACAGAAAAATCCTGCAAGCAGAGATTAATAACACACTTCAGGATTTGCATATCTAGTTCATCATATTATATTTAACAAAATGATAGACTTGGTGTTTGGTCTTCTAAAAATTGGCAACACTTTTCTATAAAGAAAGAAGGATGGTTTAGTACCTTTAGAAAAGGCATGCTGAATAAGGTCTATACTTAAGCCTGTTTCAAATTAGAAGTATGCAAATCAAAATTCTTGTAATGGTTTAAAGCTACTCAATTTAATTTTTTATATTTCTAATTTTAATTTACCTTTGAATGTTGCTGTTGTAGTTCTCCCACAGTATAGGAATCTTTTTGGAAGACCTAATAACCATTGTCTTGGAATGTCAATTGGCGTCCGAGTAGATTCATCATCAGCAAATACCTAAGCAAAAATCTTTGATTCAGTAACTAAGGTGGCAAGCCATAAGTAAATCATCAAGGTGTAACTGAGAAAAGTCACCACACACCTCATTAACCTGGAAGTATGTTCCATTAAGTGGAAAGGTTCCACGATTTGCTGAACGAACCGGGATCTATTTCAGGCCCAGATCAATGTTAGTTCATCATATAAGGGTGATTACAATCTACTAAAATATAAACTTCAATTATCAAGCCTTGAATGTATTGTTATTTTTACTCACCAGAAGTGTTCCACAAATGGTTGATAACCTCTGCTTCTCAACATTACTATATGCAGAGCAGCAGCATAAAATTTCACGACAGACTTCTGATTTTGGGGATCTTCCATCTTCTGAATTTTGTGAAACCAAACTTCCATGTTTACTAGATAACACTCCTTCAACAGTAAACAAAGTTTTAATTACTGATTTGTAAGCATAGTGTTCCCACTTATAGGGTACTAAGAAATTATCTTGACAAGTAACTGCACATCAGTGCGCATATATACAATCATTGAGCACTCACCTTCATCTTCCCACACTGCAAATAGGTATGGAGATGGATCATCGGGATCCCTGCTGTCCACCTGTGCATCATTCAAAATTGCACATACAAATGTTGTAATCTATAGAATGAAAGCATGTATTTTAAGAAAATGATTTAATATACTTACTCCATCCAATATAGGGTGTGAATCTGGAAGCTCAAAGCTGCAATCAGTAGGCAGACAAATAAGAGTTTTGATCCAATAATAATAGACAAATTTACATGATCGCTATTACAGCAACTTAGATATTAATTTTAACTCTTAATATGTTATTGAATAAATCTTATATTTTGAATTGCAAATTACAAATTTATTTGAGATTAGTTTACAAAACATAAGCTGTACTTACACTTTATGCACAGTCATTAAGCGCCCTGCAAGTTTTAGTATGGGCATCGGGGTAGAAGCCAGCAAATCTGAAATACCCGAAGTTTCTGATGTGTCTCCTTTAGTTGAAATAGTTTTCCCATTTGCAGATTCTAGAGTACTTTCTCTTAAGACTTTACTGTCAAGTCTGATAGTAAGTACATCGTCATCAGACTCCCCAGAACTACTGTGATGATCAGAATCTTTGAAAAGATCTTCAATATCTTCAAGTTCATAGGGAGGAGAAGCAGGAAGTTCGATTAATGGTTCATATTTATAACTTTCGTATTCTGAATTTTGGTGCTCGTATTTATCATCAAACTCCAACTCCAGTGGTGTTGCTTTTACAACATGGTTTCCAGCGGCTGCCACATTTTTGTTCTCACATGCAGGTAGAGCAAGCCTCTGACTGCAGTTAACATCAAAGTACAAGTGAGCAAAACCATATTCTGAATATTCCCTTAATTTCAAAATGAAGCACTGGAGATATTTTAAGTTCTGAACATTTTCTATTAAAACAAGTGTACAATAGTTCCAATTATTTGAAATCAGATAATATTGTAACTATTCTCTTCACATGTGTACACAGAATATGAACATTTCAAAGGTGAATTGAAAGCATATTTAAATTAATACATAATTTCAATCTTGCATTAAAGTTTACTTTGTGTATGTTATCTAGTACAATCAAATCGTTCAGACAAGGTCCCTGCTATAATACAAGTAAGGTGTTGCAACAGATGTGCCGCGGTATGAGTATGATCTTAAGTGTTCAATAAACATAGATATTCACTAATGCCCCATTTGGCTGGAGGGAATGGACTGGGAAATAGCAGAAACCTTGCATGCCCGATTTTTCTATTCTGGAAAATTGTGTGCAAAACAATAAAACAAAAGAATGTTTAGAAGAATGATTTAAATAGATGAGGAAGTGCATGGGTAGAATGGAGAATAGAGCAATAATCATCCTCAAATTGGTGAGCTTAAGCTCTAGTTTAAATTGCTAGTAATGGTACGGATGAAGATATAATATTTACCAACATTTGTCATAAAGTAGTACTAATTTCGTTCTAATGTCCCTTCCGATTTATTCACCCCAACCAAATCCAACGTAATAGAAGCCTCGAAAAGCCTCACTTTCCGCAAAGATGAGTTATAAGCATAAAATAACAATAATCGAGGTGTAATAGCTACATAAATTATAGTTTGTGGAGACTTTTCAATACAACAAAATACTAAAAACCAACGACAGTGACAGTGTGAAGAATCTCAGCAGAAATATGTGATGACCTTGCTGTTGCACTAGCAAAATGCTTGCACTCTCCTTTCATTGGGCAGGCTTTGCAGTTTGGTTTTTTCTTTGTACAGAAAACCTATAAATTATGGGATTTATCAGTATTGAAGAAATAGTATAAATAAAGGAAATCAAAAGTAATACACATGGTCATGAGAACATACCTTTCCAAATGTTATTAGATGATAGTGCAATTCATACCTGCAAAGAGATTAACGCTTAATTATTTGGTGTTTCACAGTGTAGTTTACAAAAGTAACTGAATAGTTTGAAATGATGCACTTATGAACTGTAAATCTACTGTGTCAAACAATGTGTGAAATAAGAAAACAATGTTGAAATAATCTAAACTTACAATGTTTGTTGATCAAGGTTGCACAGTCGAGGATATAGATATGTCTGAATGCTATTCACGGGAGGGTACCTATATGTATTGAGCATCATATTAGTTATATTATAATAAGTTAATGCATTAACTGATCAGGAATGAATGCTCACGTTTCTAGAAGATGCATTTGAAGTCCTTCCGGGAGTGGTTTTAGAGGGACCCATCCTAGTCGAACCGCTACTCGACCAACATTCGTGTCAACCTTTTGCAAGAAATCATCAGTTTGGTTTCCATGTACTTCAGTAAACCAACGGAAGTAAACACATCTACTTACTGGGAAGGCAACATGGTGAAGTGTCAAAAGCCGAATGCATTCCGTACTCTTTAATCCTATACCATATATGCTCATCAAGAATTCCCTAGGTGCAGCAAAGTAAAAACTCAATACTTTGTGGTAATTAATTATATTATATATTTCTGCAATTCTAATTTAGATTCAATTCATTATTAGATATTTATAGATTTCCGTAATGTGAAATTCTATAAAAGATGTATACAAGTTGGTTGACATACTTCGTATCCTGTGGTGGAACATCCCTCAGCCACTCGAGATCTAAGCTTCCATGGTCTTCAACTACTCTATCAAGAAATTCCTGCAAAACGTAATTGGATTGCAAGAGTTTCTTGTAAGGAAATGTGAAATTGGTGAATGGCCTTTTATAATCTACTCAATCTACAAGTTTCAACCTTAATTTTTTTTGCAAGCACATTGTTCATTCCTCGTTCTTCAATTGTGTCCGCGACCTCAACAACATTAGCTTGCCTAACAGCCTCCCAGTCTAAAGCATCTGTCGTTTTATGATCTCTTGTTCTTCCAGTACTGTAGTACTTTCTTAAGTTATCCCAACTGATATTATTTCCTTTCTTCTGCTCATCCTTGTCTTTATTCTTTACAGATACACTTTCGGACTTAAATTTACTTTGATTCGTTGTATTTTCACATGTTTTGACTTGTTGCAGAATACAACCACCAGAGGATACTTGATCTTTTCCTCCAGAAGCATCAATTACATTTTGCACTAAATATTTACTCTTTCCATAATCATTTTGTGCAGGATATCGTGCAGCTAAGGACATGAAAGCAGAACTGGAATATAAAAATAATTTCATCCTTATCATCATGAATTTGACAAGAAGATTATAAAAACATTACCAATATTGTAATCATGATTTTGGGTACAAAAACTAATTTACGAGACAACTAAGTATATGATTACCTTGAAGCAATGTCGGTGACATTCTGGGTTAGATAAGCCCCCACTATGGAGTCCAGCACTGAACCCTTCCATTGTGAAAAACTTCTGTCACCTGTACAATTTGTTTTATGAGTAATTTTTAACAGATTATCTTTTTCAACATCACTTGACACCTATGCAGAAGAGCATAAAGTTGGATGCTTAGATAACATGATAACCAACTTAAGCAAGTAGCAAGTTTGTACCACTCAAATGGAAATCAGATATAAGCTAAAACTCTGTGTTGGCATGTTTGGAAGGGAATTCGTCTTGCTAAAGACCCTCTTATATAATATGTTTTGGCAATATATCTCTGTAGTTGGTATAGAGGGAGCTGATATACACACTATTGTTTTGCTATAATACCGTACAACAAAAATGAATAAATTGTACCTTGAATCTCACGAAGAGTAGACATGAACGAATCCACTCTATCTTTGGTAAGTGCTCTTTGTGCAGCCCAATATTCCTTCTTTCCAGAGTTGGCTTCTGCTTCTTCATCATAGCTATTTCCACCATTAGAAATGAGCATATTATAAACTCTCTCCGTTTCCTCATCAATATCAACTAATGCTTGTAAATAATGCTTTTTTACAAGATTAAATGATTCTTCACATGAAACAATCAAGCTTTTAACATTTTCATTTTGTAGCATATCTTGCCCATGGTTTTCACTTATAGTTAGAGCCTCAAGCATGATGATGACAACATCTACAAAATCTGCATTAAATACACAGAATTATTAGTGCTTGAACAAGCAAATGTTATCAGGATGCAAAGTCAAGAGAAAGCCACTTGCAATAAGGTGTAGAAAACTGAAGAGGTTGTAATTTTCTTTGTCGCTTCTTGACAACTTCTTTGCCGTTGCACTCTGTCTGCCAACCTTCTGCAGTTTTCTCACCCAGCCAAGATGTGCTAACTGTTACTCTCTGTCTCCTCGTCTTCTCTTTCTTATGCATCTCTGGAAACTTTCCTCCACTTTCATTGCTATGTTCCAGGCACTGTTTTACTTTGACTAATTTCCTCCTATAAACTCGATAAAAAAGGTTCTTGCAACTAGTCTCTTCCATTAAAATCTCTCTTAGCCGTGATGAAACCCTTTGTGTATGACTCTCGGGCTTGATGAAATCACAAAGTACACCGCATATTGGAACACTTGCATCCATCACGGATAAACAATCCATTTCGGTGCATCTAGCTGATTGACTAGTCTCCTTGTTCAGGCCAATAATGCCCATTCTTTTTTTCCTTCTCTGGTACTTTATATCAAACTGTTCTGCCTGTTTTATCTCTAAATCTAAGTTTAGACCTTGATTTTCGATATCCTCCGATATTTTGCATCTATCTATGTTTTCCATGTCAAAATTCAAAGCTCGCTTACATGATTTATCAGCAGCTTGTCCTATCCCAACATTATTTGAATATTTGGACAATGGTTTAAAGCTTTTATTTCTAACATAACTCCTGTCATGTGGCTTCGGGGTAAATATTTCTAGGGTACAGTCTTCATGTAGTACCTGAGTCCTATACTTTTTCAACTCGGGACTCTGCTCTGGCTTGTTTATAGCAGAACTACTCCTTTTTTTAGGATTCTGCTTCAATGGGGTTGACGAAACAGGAGAAGGTAAGGCAACCACAAGCTTCAGGTTTGGATCAATTTGGATGGTTTCGGTCTGATTTTTTGTATAAAACACTTCATCAGTGCTACTCCTTGCATTGAATCGATTAGGTTTAATACCTGCACAAACATTCCAGTGTATTTATTTGAATTGTTTGACCGAATTCGAAGAATATTAATTCTCAACAACGAATGGCAAAAGAAAGGTATACTAGTAACATTGCAACAACTGTCGAATTTTGGATCGTTGTGGAATACAACTTTGCAAATTGATTCAACATTTAGAATTGGTTACTGCGCAAATTCATTTTACAATAGCAACAGAACTACAATAACCCTTGCCGTTTGTAGCATGCATGCAGCCTAGTGGATATCTCTATCAGAGTATGCCTGTGTGTGTGTATGTGTGTGATTAACTGACTATCAGGGTAAGTTACCCTGTCAAAATTCTGCCTTCAAATAAAACATATCCGCCAGAAGTCATAGTGCAAACCAACACATAACATGAAGAATTCAGAATTCCTGTGGGTAGAACCCCGCAAAAATTCACGCACCTCATGTTGTTAAATTCTCACCTGAATCATCTTTCTCCATTACATGTCAGTTACTTTTCTCATTATAAAACTGATTTCTAGTGAATAGCATCAGTATTCTTTTTAGTAAAAAACCAGAAAAAAAAAAAAAAAAAACTGTGAGTAAAAAGCCCTCTTTCAAATTGCATTAGTATTGTCAAGAACAACAGGACCATGGGAAAAATGCAACTAAAAGCACTATTTTACATTGAAAACAACAAATCAGAAAAAATAACATGCAAAGAATAGAAATGATCAAAAATAGAATTTAGCAAAAGAAAAGCTATTTAAGAACATACAATGTTACAAGATAGAAATTAATAAACATGGTTAGTTGGTTACAGAGCATGAGGATTGGGGTACATTGAATCTTGAGGTATATTGGATCTTTAGGAGTTGATGATAGAATAAAATTTAAGAAATTATACCTGACATTTTAGAACCTGCTGACAAATTGTTCTGCATGCAAGTCTTTTCCTTCACTTAACTGCGTTTGATATTTTGATCCGTGCGAAACTTGGTGTTTAGTTTTACAAGTACTCCGTATGAATGATGCATAATGGAGTGTAGTGATAAAGTAGTGGAGTATATCAATAGGGGAACCGTGCAAGCGTGTAATTTCAGTAACAAAGAAAATGACACGGATAAGTGGTGCTTTTTCTTGAACCATGTGTAAGAAAGATTATTTTACTGTCTCGAAAGCTGGATTCTAAAAATCGTCGTGTTAGTCGAGTACTCATTCGTCCGAGTACTTGTTTTTAACCCCTTATTAATTCCGAATTTTGGAGTCAAATCGAATTATACTTACTCATATATTTAATATTTATCTATTGGTTTTAATATTATTAAATAATTATTATTAGTATATATATAATGAGTTGGGTTCGGTGGAGACCATGTTTTTTGTGGAGTCCTGGAATCCACCTTTGTTCTGCATACATTCATCAGTATTTTACATTGCATTTAACAATTTTCTACGATCATCACCAAGATTAGTTAGGGTTTTTTCAATAATATCGTCGAAATCCATCACAAATATACATTATATTGCCTGCAATGACAAAATATTGAATTTGCAAAACAAATTTTATTTTGCAGAACCAAGTATTCAAGAACAAAGCAATTTAAATATTTTACATCAATTCAAGAGATGTTTAGGCGTGTTTCGGAACAGTTTACGATCATGTTCAGGAGGAAAGCGTTTTTGAAATAGTAAAACATTGTTAAATGCGGATGAATGTATGCAGAATAAAAATGGACTCCAGGACTCCACAAAAAACATGGTCTCCACTGAACTTTGTTCTATATATAATATATATATATATATTACCATTAAATTCTAAATTTTAACATATGTACATTAAAATATAAATGAATGGATTTAATATATAAAAAAAATTAAAAAATTCGATTTATTCTCCAAGTACTCATTTCGAAAGTACTCATTTCGAGTACTCGTTTTTTCGAAACAAAACCGAATAGAACCGAATTCAATTTTTACAACCTGCTCGAAAGTTAGGTCCAAAACAATGTCTTGGTTTTTATTTTTCTAAGTACTCATTTTACTGAGGCATGTATATAATATGATTACATTATTTCTGTGCATGATTTACCAATATTCTAATCTCTAATATTTTTTTGGAAAGCACAAAATATATTAGGATAGTTTGGCATGGAATGCATTGGTGGACAAAACACAAAATTAGATATCATGCCTTACAAGTTGTTGACGGAGGAATTTAGTAACAACAAAATTCGAGGTACTTTGCCGGAAACAAGATCTACAGTGGTGGTTCTTTGCCGAAGAGAGTGGTGGCGTGTGGTGGTTGTTTGTGATTGGTGGCTGAGATTGATAGGGTTAGTGACGGTTATTCAGAGCTCTCGACTTCCAACCCCTCAATTTGCCTACGTACCTCTGTATTTATAGAGGATCAAGCCAGACGTAGTTCTTGGAGAACAAGAAACCCAAATGGGCTTGGATAACGGACCAGCTTCCAGAATGTTCTACTATGTGGCCTAACCACAAAGGCCCAAGGCTCATCCAAGATCTCAAGACTTCACGAATAAGGAAACTTCCCCCAAGTGCAGAACGCATCCCTGTCTCCCGAATGAGAAGCACCCACCAGATAGCAGGACAAGTGATCCAGAGCTTTTGGGTGCAAAGTGCAGATTACTCCAAAGTTCCCCAATGAGAACGCGCCCATTGGCTACAGGAACAGAGCTCCAAAGCACACACCAAGGAGAGATCTATCTTTGCACCGAGGAGAACATGCCCTCAGTGTATAAGAAAGATCCCTAAATCTAGGAAAACCCCTAGAGGCCTTCTACGACGGACATCCCCCTCCTGAGATACGACATGAGGGAATTCTTCAATAATCAAATACAAAATCGACATTGTTACCATCTTGGAATTCGAACATACCATCCAGGGCGCGGCCTAAACCCCCCAGGGCGCGCCCTAACATCCCAAAAACCCTAATTTGTTCTCTAGAATCCCAAATTGAACCCGTTATTGACCCGAATCCATCTTAAAATACCCGAACTGAATTTTGGCTATAACAACTACCCCCCAATTCCATATGAAATCAAAGATAATATATGGAATTCTCTTCAGAAAATCCAAAATTCCCGTAACACTCTTAACAGGGTCCTAGGGCGCGACCTCAGAATTCCGATCGACTCATTTTCCCAGCTGTCATCCACTACTCTCTATTTCTCCTATAAATACTCCCCTCTCTCTTACTTTACTTTTTTACTTTCTGTTTCTTCTCCTAAAAAACTCCTCCGGCGACTTCACTTTTCCGAGCAACAATTTGACCGATTCCATCACGTTCTTGTGCATTTCCTCACCAAATCGTACTCTAGAACTTCCAAGGTACATTTTCATACCTCTATTTTGTATTTTAACCGTGTAAATAATTTGATTTAGCAAAGTGACTGTTCACTTTTCTCGTGTTCTTCACCTTCGACATGTATATATATGTGTATGTAATGCTGTTTGATCGTATTTTAACATTACCTTCCTTGCAAAACATGTTTCTGAATGTTAGCCTAATCCTTTGGGCGCGTCCTACATCAAAAGCGCGCTCTAAGGTCTTCAATTTCATAGTCGCCCTTAAATTTATCAAAAAATGTTTTGAAAGCGTATTTGCCATAACTTCAGGACGCGCCCCTAAAATAGGGCGCACCTTAAATCTCTCGAATATTGTATATTAATAGCCTAGGAATTTCCTCAAAAGCAATCGAACCTAAATATCCTTTAGCTGAAACTCGTAGAAAACTTTTCTTTCATAAATTTCTTTAATAGGCGCGCCCTCAATGTTTTTTTTTTATTTTTAATTTTACAGCTGGAGGGCGCGTCTTCACCCTTTCATCCTTTTAAAGTGCTTAACAGGCGTCTTGGGACATATTCTCCCCCAAACACCTTTCTTCCTCCAAATTATTCGAGGCCTCTTTTCTCATTTATTTCTTCAAAGGACCAGGCGCGCCTTATCGAAGATTTCAACGAAGATAAAATGAGTTTTTCCAGTGAGGATTCCTTTGACAACATCCCCCTTAATACCCGTTTAGAGAATAAAACAAAAACTCCAACACCAATATCTGAAAAAACTCCAAACCCCTTATACACAGATCCTTCTGATAATGATTATAATCCAGACTCCAATTCTCCCAATGACACGCACTCTTCAGATACTTACTCCACAGAGGGCGCGCCTTCCGCCTCATCCATTTCACCAATGATCAATTCCGAGCCAACATCCCCACCTTCATCACCTACCCCATTTGAACATTGGGAAGTTCTTGATAAGGAAATTGACATTGATTGGGGTAGATACAATGAAATATCCGAGAAAGAAAAGAACCAACTTAGAAAGAAGCAAGGCAAACTAGTCTGTGTTAGCATGTCTTCCACTGCCACAAATGATGAAGTGGAATGGGCAATGAAATACTACGGTCAAGAAGGACTTTGGGCCATTCCACACCCTCACCATCGCCCTCACATCTTCAACTATGGTGGCGATTTCAGAATCCCAAGGATGGTCTTAACCCCGAGACTAGTGGCACTAGGTGTGGGCGCACCCTTGCATCCTTACCTAAGAGAATCCTTGAATGGTATGGTCTAGCCCCAATCCAACTCTCTCCCAACAGCTATAAACTTGTTTTAGGCTTACTTATTCTTTACCATGATTTGGGTTTCAAAGCACCCTCCATGCCAGAAATCAGCTATTTCTTTAGCATCCGTCAATCAAACATTGGATATTATTATCTGGTAATCAACAAACCTCACAACAATAAGGGCTTTTCTGAAGGAAGGATTAGCCATATTAAACGCTGGAAGGAACCTTTTTTCTTCATCTGGGACGTCCCTCGAGTTCATCTTCAATTCAATAAAGATCCCTATAAGCGAGGGTGCGCCCTACACTCTTCTTCCATTTTAACTTTCTTTTAACTTTTATTAACTCCTTTAAACTAAAACAGATAGAAGAGTTCAAAAAGAACTTCAAGGCGCGGCCCTACATCGGGCCAAATCCGTCCTCAAGGTTGCAGCAGAGAAATTCAACCTTCAAACTCTAATCACTGAAGAAAACTTAAAAAGGATTGGAATCCTTTCTGATAGGGTTGGGTCCATTTGTAAGTTTAAAAAATTCAGAAACGATATTGCTATTCCATCTTCGTCAACTAGTGATTGTGAAAGTGAAAATTCTGATACTGATGAAGGTACAAAATTATAATGTAGGGCGCGCCCTAACATAATAGTGTATCATTATTTGACTGATATGTTTCTCTTCATTATTTACTTAAAACTTCCTCCACCTAAGGCGTGAATTAATCATTTTTTCTTTTTTTTTTTTACAGAGATGGCTCCTAAGGTTCCTCGCGGCTTCGGTGCTGCCAAGAAAAACAACAGGTTACAACACGAAGACAAGACCGATACTTCTGATTCCAGGGGAAATCATATACAGCAACAACAGCCTTCCCCAGTAACTCCACCCTCTTCTGGATCCTCAAAAAGGAATGCTGAGATCCAAGAACCTCCTGTGAACAAAGGCAAAAGACAGAGAACTGAGGGTACGCCCTCTTACGCGGAAACCCTTATTGGGCCGGCTGCTACCTCACTTGTCACTGAGAAAGAGATCGATCTTTGGCAAAACATGAATACCGATGATGAGACGAATTCCATGATTAAAGCTTCAGCCCAACTCCTAGTTCAATCTCTAGGGCGCGCCCAGAGAGTGCACAAAGAGAAGCTTCATATAAACAAACTTGAGGCGGAAAACAGAAAGTATTCAAAGATGGTTATCAAAACTGATAACAAGTGGAAGAAGGAATGTGATGCGAAAGATGCCACCATTGCTACCCTCCAGTTGGATCTTCAAAAATCTGTTGAACATGGCCAATATCTTTGTGACCAAGTTGAGAGGTTGAAGAGAGAAAGAGAGGAATTCCGGGCTCAACAAAGTACTCTAGAGATTGAAAAGACTAAGTTGAAAGAACAGAGGGAATCCATTGAGGATGAGAACTTTGAGAAGGGATTCAACTTCTATCTTATTGGTTTCCTAGCCAATGACCCTGACTACAACTGGGAGAAATTTGGTCCTGATGCTGCTGAGGATGTGGCTAAGTTCAAAGTTGACCAAGCCGTAGCTATCAAGGCCAAAAGAGTCGAGCTAGGATTAGAGGATCCTTCTGAGGACGCGCCTTCCACAGAGAATATCCCTTCAACTCAAAACATCCAGACCTCTCCTCCTGCAGCTATCCCTACTCAAGGTTCACCATCCGCAGACATATCTCCTCTTACCACTGTTCGCCCTAATGATGCCCAGGGCGCGCCTTCTTCTTCTCCTAAGAACGCGCCCTAGGATTTTATTTCAATATTTGCTTTCTAACTTTTGAATTCTTAAGGTGCGGGTCCTTTGTAAAACCCTGCAAGTTGTAATTCCTAACTTTAATGTCCTTTGAACTTTAATATGCTTATTACTTATCCATGCTTTTACTTTTCTCGTTAAATTCTTCTAATAAGGGCGCGCCCTTCACGAGAGCTCGACCTTTTCTTCATATTTTCATTTAAGAAAATGTCTTTAACTTTGACAGAAAAACACCTTAAAAAATCTTCACATATAAGTTGAGGGCGCGCCCTAAGGCATTACCCTTTTCAGAATTCCTTTAACTTGTCAAAATTTGCTTATAATTACACAGAACTTCACAGGGCGCGCCCTAGGACATGGGGCACAACCTCTTGTACTTCAATCAAAAAATCTTCAAAAAACTTGAAAAAATGTCTTGATATACTTCATTAATCTTCAAATAAATTCTTTATTAAATTTAAGTCTCGACAGAACAAGGGAAGGTATACATGTACTACCCCCCGAGCTAAAGAGAATAAGCTTCGGAAAAACGTGGAATAAAAACATCAAGTCTCGACCAGAACTAAAGAAGGCGTATATGTACTACCCCCCTAGACTAGGAGAAGATTTATTTATGCTAGTCTATAACGTAAATATAAGTCTTCATAAAAATAGGGGGCCACAGCCGCACCCTACTGGTAATACTTCCTCAAATGCTCCGCATTCCATGCTCTTGGTATTGTATTCCCATCCAGGTCTTCTAGATGATAAGTTCCTTCCCAGATAATAGACTTGATCTTGTACGGTCCCTCCCAGTTTGGACCAAAAACTCCATGAGCAGCTATTCTCATATTAGGCATAACCTTCCGTAGAACCAAATCACCCACCTTAAAAGGACGAGTCTTCACCCTTTTGTTATAATATCTTGTCGCCCTCTGCTGATAAGTTGCCAACCTCAACTGTGAATTGGTCCTTGTTTCTTCCAGCAAATCCAGATTCAACCTTTGATTTATCATATTGGCCTCTTCATCATAAAAATCTCTCCTGAAAGAACCTGCTCCAATCTCCACAGGAATCATTGCCTCACACCCATAAGATAACACAAAGGGAGATTCCCCAGTTGTAGTTCTTGGAGTAGTATTATATGACCACAAAACCATGGGTAGCTCCTCAGGCCAATTCCCTCTAACTTCGTCTTCAAAATGTGCTTAATGACTTTATTGATTGCCTCCGTCTGTCCATTACTTTGAGGATGATACACAGATGCAAACTCCTTCTTGATTCCCAAATCATCACACAACTTTCGCAACTCTTTGCTATCGAACTGCTTTCCATTATCTGATACAAGCTTATACGGAATCCCAAATCTGCACACAATCGAATTAAAGACAAAATCTCAAATTTTCTTTGCAGTGATTGTGGCCAAGGGCATTGCCTCCGCCCATTTGGTGAAATAATCAACCGCCACCACAGCATATTTTACGCTTCCCTTAGCTTTAGGGAGTTCTCCAATGAGATCTATCCCCCACATAGCAAAAGGCCACAGACTCATCATGGAAATCAGAGTAGTAGCAGGACTCGTAGTATAGTTGGCAAACCGCTGACACTTATCACATGCCTTCACAAAATCATAAGCATCCTTCTTCAAAGTAGGCCAATAATAACCCTGCCTTAATACCTTCATTGCCAACGAACCACCCCCTGAATGATTGCCACAAATTCCTTCATGAATTTCCCGAAGGATGTAATTGCATTCATCTCCATCTATGCACTTCAGGAGTGGTTGATTGAAACCCCTCTTATATAGAATTCCATCGTATTCTACAAATCTTGCTGCTTGATACCGAATTCTTCTTGCCTCACCCTTGTCTTCTGGAAGAGTCCCTCCACGAATATATCCTTGAATTGGAGTCATCCAAGTAATATGCGGGTTAGCTTCCACCTCCAAAACTTTTACTTCCGGGATACTTGGTACTTCTTGAATTTGCAGTGGAACTGTTCCCAACAGCATCGCGTCTTTCTGGGATCCCAACTTAGCCAGAACATCAGCATTACAATTCTCCCCTCGGGGAATACACTGTAATCTGACCTCCCGAAACTTCTGGATAAGCCGCTGAGCATACTTCATATAAAGCTCCGTCCTTGGGCCCCTACACTGAAATCCACCTTTAACTTGCCCAACCACTAATTCCGAATCACTCAATATAATCAAATTCACTACCTTCATCTCCACATCTACCTTCAAACCATTAATCAAAGCTTCATACTCCGTGTCATTGTTAGTTGCTTGAAATTTGAAATGAATAGCGCTCATAAGCTGATTCCCTTCAGGAGTAACCAAGATTATACCTGCCCCAGCTCCTCCACTATTCACTGCCCCATCTACATGTAACTTCCACCATGGCTGAGGAATTTCCTCAAGAGGGCGCGCCCTCTGAGTTGGAATTCCAGGCTCTACCAATACAAGTGACTTCTCTTCATTCTCTGACTCGAATTCAAAGATGAAATCCGCTAAAGCTTGACCCTTAATTGCCGTCCTTGGGGTATATTCTAAATCAAACTGCCCCAGTTCAATCGTCCATTTTAGCATCCTTCCAGAAACTTCTGGCTTATGAAGAATTGCTCTTATTGGATACGTTGTACGAACCTCGATCTTATGAGCTTGAAAATAAGGGCGAAGTTTTCTCGAGGCTAGGATTAAAGCGAAAACTAACTTCTCCATACTTGTGTATCGGGTTTCTGCATCAAGCAAACGCTTACTCACATAGTACACTGGAGACTGATGATCAATTTCTTCCCTTACCAACACTGCACTGATGGAATATTCTGACACTGCCAAGTAAAGAATTAAAGTTTCTCCTTCCACTGGTTTTGCCAAAAGTGGAGGATTTCCCAATTGCTCCCTGATTCTCTGAAAAGCTTCTTCGCACTCAGGAGTCCATACGAAATCCTTAGCTGCTCCTTTGATCGCTTTAAAGAACTCTCTACATTTATCTGAAGACTTTGACACAAAGCGATTCAATGCTGCTATTCTTCCGGCCAAACTCTGTACTTGCTTCACACTAGACGGGGATTTCATATCAAGCAAAGCCTTAATTTTTGTTGGATTTGCCTCAATTCCTCTATGATTTACCATGAAACCCAAAAACTTTCCGGATTCCACCCCAAACACACATTTCTGAGGATTTAACTTCATCCTGAACTTCCTTAATATTTCGAACATTTGCCCCAAGTGCTTCACATGATCTTCTGCCTTCAAGGATTTACCAAGCATATCGTCAACATACACTTCCATGGTTTTCCCAATTAAATCTTTGAACATCATATTCACCAATCTCTGATAAGTTGCTTCAGCATTAATCAAACCAAACGGCATTCCAATATAACAATATAACCCTCTATCTGTGATGAAAGAGGTGTGTTCTTGATCGGGTTCATACATTGGGATTTGATTATAACCTGAGTAAGCATCCATGAAACTCAAAAGATCATGACCGGCCGTAGCATCCACCAACTGATCAATCCGAGGAAGAGGAAAACTGTCTTTAGGACAAAACTTGTTCAAATCAGTAAAATCCACACAAGTCCTCCATTTTCCATTTGGCTTCTTCACTAGCACTGGATTAGCCAACCAATCCGGATAATATGACTCCTTAATCAATCCAACTTCTAGAAGTCGATCAACCTCCTCCTTCAATGATATAGCTCTCTCTCTACTTACCGGTCGACGTTTCTAGCAGATTCCTTTCTTGGTAGGATCTCTCATCTCGGAATTCAACTGGGACCTGATTTTCAAAACCTTACTCGGATCCTTCTCATCTACCAATATTGAGAGTGTATCCTCCGCAGGGCTAGTCTTTTCAACCAACTGTGGAATTCTAGGATCCAAATCAGAATCAAAAAGTCGTGGGTCCTCAACTAGCATGTCATCCTTGGAGGGCACATCCTCTTCAAGAGGGAAGTCTTCCTCAACAAGGGTATGTACCAGACCTTCAAGCAACATCCGTCTTCCTTCAACCTGCTCCCCTCTAAGGTTAACAGAGATAACCTCTTCCGAGTCTTCCTCGATCTCTTCTAGAATTCCTTCTTGTAAATTATCAAGTATCGGAATGCTCTCCCTTACTACCTCTTCAGGTTCTTGGACAAGATAATGAACTCTAACCTCTTCTGGAGTAAGATTCATCTCTCTTTCTGAACTTCCTTCTCTCAGGGCGCGCCCTCCACCTTGCTGCTTTATAAACCCCTTGATTACCTTGTGATAGCAATCCCTCGAATCATGTTGAGATCCTCGTATAGTTCCTACACCATTGGGTGTAGGAAATTTCATTGCAAGATGGTAGATCGAGGTTTCAACCTTCATTTCTTTTAACAGAGGGCGCCCAATTAAAGCGTTGTGAGATGATTCCACATTCAAAATCATAAAGTCCATCATTTGGGTCACAGAAAGAACCCATTCACCGAGGGTTACCGGTAACTTGATAGCTCCCATGACTTTCACAGATTCGCCCGAAAAACCATATATCCAACCATTGTCTGGAATCATATCCTTATCAGGAAGTCCCAACTTCTTATAAGTACTGTAGTATAGGATGTTCACGGAACTTCCGTTGTCAACAAGAACCCGATGTACGTTCTTGGAACCAATCTGGATTGCTACCACCAAAGCATCGTTATGAGGATGGTGCACCCATCTAGCCTCTTCCTCAGTGAAAGTGATATCTACACATCCCCCTTAAATAATTTGGGCAGCCTAGACTCCAAGCTATTCACATTAGTGAGGGGGTGATATTTTGCCTCCCTTGCATATCTCTCCAAAGCATGATTGCTATCTCCCCCCAAGTGCCGTCCTCCAAATATTGTATGAATACTACCTTCCTTGACAAATTTCTCCTCCTCAGGCTTATCATTATTCCGGGGGGCGCGCCCTCCATCATTCCTATCCGGATTCTCCTTGTGCTTCTTTACTTCTCTGACAATCCATTCTGTCAGGAATCCTTCTTTGATCAGGTCCTCAATTTCATCCTTCAATTGTCGACATTCGTGGGTGTTGTGCCCTGAGGACTCATGAAACTCACAATACTTCTTCTTATCTCTACTCTGCCAAGAAGTTAATGGCTCCGGCTTCCTAAAGAATCCCTTATCTTTATTTACCTCAAAGATATGCTCAATAGAGGCAGCCAAAGGAGTATAGCTACTTTCCCTTCTATCATAAGTATAGGTATCTGGAGGTCCCCAATTCCGTCCAACTTCAGTGAAATTCACACGATTAGCACCAATCCCAGTACGGAGTGTCGGACTCAAGGACCGATCTTTCCTTTTGTTAATTCTTCCTTTAAAATTCCCCTGACCGTCTGTTTTCCGAATATCTGCCAAGGATTGTTCCAGAATCTTGAAAGACTCAGCCTGTGCAAATACATCAGCCAAAGTAGGTGGATCACGTCCTTGAAGATGTTTCCAGAAATCAGTTCCTACTAATAATCCAGCTATTAAGAAGCTTTTGAGTGTTTCATCGGTTGCTCCTCTTACCAAAGTAGATTCCGAATTGAATCTCTTGAAGTAAGATTGTAGACTTTCTCCTTCCCTTTGCTTAATGTTAGCCAAAGTAGTGACAGGAGGAGCATACTTCACGGCTGCCTGGAACTTGGTTAGAAACAGATTCCTCATCACCTGCCAAGATGTAATTACTCCTGGCCCAAGCTTCTGAAACCACTGTTGCGCACTCTCTCTAAATGTTGTTGCTAACAACCAACATCTAGCTAAATCGGTCACCTGATAGACATCCATTTCGATATCAAACCGACCCAGGAATTCTACTGGGTCAGCATTTCCGTGAAAACGTAAATCATTAGTCATAGACCGGTACCCTGTAGGGAGTTGTGCTTCTCTTACTTCAACCGAGAATGGTGAAGATGTTGGTACCGTAGCAGATATCCTTCCTCCATCCAGGTGAGTAAGAAGTCTTTTCAAATCATCCACATTGAAGGTTCCCACTCCGGGAATATTCTGGATATTTGGTTGTGCCACAGTCTGAGTACCCCCCGGGGGTGGAAGTGGAGGTGGAGCCGCTGTCGGAACACCTCCTTGAGTTCCTGCTTGTGGTGGAATCACAACATCCTCTTGGGTTTGAGTTTGCTATCCCTCAGGGTTTCCATGAAGTTGTGGATACCCTTGAGAACTTCTCTGATGTTGTTCTCCTGAGTGGGGGCGCGTCCTCGATCTAGACTCTCCTGAGATGCTCGAGGGAATTTGATGGATACGGGGGGATCTTCCCCCTGAGGGCGCGCCCTGATTACGGGGTCGCCTATTTCCTTGATGCAAATCCATTCTTCTATCACCGTTATCACGGTTTCCTCTTCTTCCAAGGATGTCATGATGAAAAGCTTGTTTTGATCTAAGGGGCCGCGACCTGTCGTGAACAGGGGGCGCGCGCTGTGGATTATCATTACGGGCAAGAGATCGTTCATGTCCAAGGGGCCTCGACCTGTTGTCAGGGGGCTCACGCTGTGGATCGTGACTCTATGGAAGGGCTCGCTCATATCCAAGGGGCCTCGACCTGTTATCAGGGGGCGCGCGCTGTGAATCATGGGGCCGCGATTCCAAATACTTGTTTTTCTTCTGTTGCTCAAGGAGTACCATCCTCAAATCGTCATCACTAAGCCTTATTCCAAGGCGTTCCTTCAAGCTGGCATAATCTCTCCTTTCTCTAGCTATCTGCTCTCTTCATCCATTTGAATCTCACCAGAAGTGCGCCCTGAACGGTGAGGATGAGGGCGCGCCCTCTCTTGAGGATTCAACAACCTGCGCTCAGAATTATCTTCACTAGGATGTTCAACAATAGGGTTAGAATAATCTAACCTTCGAGGAGTAACCAGCTGAAATCTCCTTTCCTGATTTTCCTCCCTCATTCGGGAGTCTTCCTCAATCTGAGGGGATTTCCCTAACCGGCGATGATTTCGTGGGATACTCCGAGATTCTCTCCTTGATCCCTGATTTTCCTCCACCGAATTCAATCTTGCTCCGAAATTATTTAGGACATCTCCCATACGATACAACTGTTCCATTAACACCGCATTACTGATGAGAATAGGCGGCTGTTCGCCAGCGGCGACTGGAGTCCCATGATGGTGCAGAGGAGCGGAGATTTCCTCCGGAACATAAGACTCATGGTGGGTTGGATTTCCCCCCATGCTATCTTCAGAATCGTAATCCTCTTCTCCATGAGAACCTCTGCCTTGATTGTGAGAATCTTTTCCTCCTAAGATGAAGATCTTGATTGGCTCCCCTCCTTCTAGCGCCAATTTGTTGACGGAGGAATTTGGTAACAACAAAATTCGAGATACTTCGCCGGAAACAAGATCTACAGCGGTGGTTCTTTGCCGAAGAGAGTGGTGACGTGTGGTGGTTGTTTGTGATTGGTGGCTGAGATTGATAGGGTTAGTGGCGGCTATTCAGAGCTCTCGACTTCCAACCCCTCAATTTGCCTACGTACCTCTGTATATATAGAGGATCAAGCCAGACGTAGTTCTTGGAGAACAAGAAACCCAAATGGGCTTGGATAACGGACCAGCTTCCGGAATGTTCTACTATGTGGCCTAACCACAAAGGCCCAAGGCTCATCCAAGATCTCAAGACTTCACGAATAAGGAAACTTCCCCCGTCGAGGACTAGTCCTATTCGCTACAAGCTATTTCTTGATTTCAAGGATGCAGGTATAGCCATGGTTTACCCCAAGTGCAGAACGCATCCCTGTCCCCCGAATGAGAAGCACCCACCAGATAGCAGGACAAGTGATCCAGAGCTTTTGGGTGCAAAGTGCAGATTACTCCAAAGTTCCCCAATGAGAACGCGCCCATTGGCTACAGGAACAGAGCTCCAAAGCACACACCAAGGAGAGATCTATCTTTGCACCGAGGAGAACATGCCCTCAGTGTATAAGAAAGATCCCTAAATCTAGGAAAACCCCTAGAGGCCTTCTACGACGGACATCCCCCTCCTGAGATACGACAGGAGTGAATTCTTCAATAATCAAATACAAAATCGACATTGTTATCATCTTGGAATTCGAACATACCATCCAGGGCGCGGCCTAAACCCCCCAAGGCGCGCCCTAACATCCCAAAAACCCTAATTTGTTCTCTAGAATCCCAAATTGAACCCGTTATTGACTCGAATCCCTCTTAAAATACCCGAACCGAATTTTGGCTATAACACAAGTTACAACCTAACCTAAAACGAATTTGAGTAATTCAGATTCATTTGTTAAAAACAAATATTATTAATATTCATACAATAAATGAATGAATTCGAATTTTATTTTATAATTCAAACGTATATTGAGTCGATTTTACCACTTCTGCATTCATTCAATTTTATACATAATAACTCGAATAATTTTAGAGTACTCGATAATGTGTTTATTATACGTATTCGATTATAATTCGTAAGTTATGTATGTATTATATAATATATTTAAAAATATATAAAAAGTTATATTCAACAAATTAACATATTTTAGTTTCTTTTAAATAATTGATCCACTATTTTTAATTTTTTAAGATTATTTTGAACGAATTTGAAAATATAAAATCGAGTAGTTTGATACTCAATCGAGACGAATCAAATCGTATACGAACATTCCTATTCGAATTCGAGTCGAATATGAGCAAATTATAAATATATTAATTCAAATCCGAACCGGATCCGAACGAGTAATTATAAATTCGAGCCGAATCTAATCGCACTACTATTCGTACATATTCCACTCGTTTTCACCCCTAGCCTAACCCAAGGTAATATCTTCATTATACTATAGCCCAATAGCACACTTACTTGACAAAACCCACCAAAAGAAACCCTGAAAACTTATACCACAAAATTAGAATTTGAACTTTTGCTAAACATCATTCAAATACTAGGCACCTAAAATTAAAATAAGACTCAAAATGACAGTTCTTTTACCAGATAAAAGATTCCATTGCTGAAATTAAAAACCTTCAACAGACTTAAACCATTTCATCCCCTTCCAAGAGTTCACTCTGCATCTTCATCTTCAATCGCAACATTCAGCTTATTCTCATGAACCGTATCAAATTGAGGATCTATAGGACCCAAACCCATGTCATTATACCAAATCTCCCTTGCTCTGCCAAACAGATTCTAAATCTCCACCATGTAACCACAAGTAGTAGCTCCATGAAGAGCTAAGTAAATTGCTAGAGCATTGCAGTCTTCATTCACAACGTTCACATCAATCTTCGAGTTTTGTTCTCCCTTTTTATGTTCAACTGGAGAACAACATACTGGTGCTCTGGAATAACTCCGTCTCCATTTGAGAACCTCCACTCCCAATAAGCACCTTGGTGATCAAACTCCAGTTCAAGAAGATTGTACTCTAAAACGAATGCCTTCCTTAGCGCATACAACATGACATAAAATTCATTCAAACGCGTTTCTTCAATATTCAGTGTGCCAGCATATATTTTTAAGATTATCTCTTTGTCGTCTCTAAACACCACCCCTCTCCCTGATATATTCCCATTTGGAAGTGGCACTTTATAGTGCACAACATTAACATTCATCTTTATGTAGTCATCCTTTGGAAGAATCCAAATAATACCTGCATCCATTTTTGTTTTGTGTTGTAGAAGAAAAGAGATGAAGAAGTGAAAAGCTAGAGAGAATAAAGGGTGAGAGGTATTAGTTATGCTTGAGGCAACAATATAATTAGGCTTCTCGGAAAAAATAAGTCTCAATGCAATACTTTCGCTATATCCCAAGCCACTAATAAAGCCATAGTAAACTTTAGCCATACTTGCATGTATATGACTGTTGGTATTTTCAAATTATTTTAATTAATTTAATTTTAATCCATTTTATAAATTAAAACTAAATTCAATTAAAATAATTGTCAACAAATAGAACCAAAAATAAGCCAACCCTTTAGCACCACGTATGCAACATGGTGTCCCTTCTGGCACCTTGAATCGCCAAAAAATAGTTTACCATTCAAATTTCTATAAAATTTTTAAAACTCAAAATTTAACTTGGCTGCCTGTCATTTAAAGGCCAAACTTTTTGTCTCAAAAAATTGTTACCTTGAACTATCTCCACTAAAAATTGGTTGTCTGAGAAAATTTCAAACTTGAACTTAGCCATAAAGTGTTGTATAAGTTCTCTATCAAATAAATTGGAGTTTAATATTCACTTGAAATGATCGAATCTGTTTTAACTAGCTCTGAGAAAATGAAAAGCAAATTGCCTTCAGAATCGTGCAAATAGGCTCCAATGCTTGAGAAAATGAAAAGTAAATTGCCTTCAAAATCGTGCAAATAGCCTCCAATGCTTGAGAAAATGAAAAGTAAATTGCATTCAGAATCGTGCAAATAGCCTCCAATGCTAGCCTTCCCAAACTGAGATTTATTATGTGACCAAACCCCATCTATAAAACCAATAACTGACTGTTACTTGAACACGTTGTTGCCTTTGCCTTCTTACTATAGCTTTACACTAATCCAACTAGACTGACTTTCCATAAATTTTTTATGCTCAGGTCAATGATTTTCTTCACATCAGCTAATTATTCAGGTACCAATCAAGCTCTCCAACCCCCTCCTATCAATCTTTTTTTCTTCAAAAACATACTGATTTCTAACCAACCATTTAGACCACAAAGTTACAACAAGAATAATTCCCCAAGACATTCTAATACTAGGACATTTAAATGAAGACAAAGAGCTCCATAAATTTAATTCTGAAATTCTCACCTCCCACCATTGCTCTATAAAGCTCCATCCCAATTTTGCTGTCTCGCAGTCCCAAAAAATATGATCTTGAGTATTTAAAGAACTCTTGTACCAATTACAACTATCAACATGTGAGTCTTTATTCAATCTTTACTTCACCAGGTGTGAAGTTGGCAAGAAATTGTGTAACATCAATCATAAAAAAATATGAATTTTTGGTGAAATTTTTAGTGACTACAATAATTTATAAGTTTTGTCACTAAACCATTGTTCATGTGTTAGATTTGAATAACAATCTCTAACAACAAATAGCTTACCAAAATTGATAGAAACATATCTGAATCAGAAAAGAAAACGTCAGAAGTGAGGAGTGAGAAGGGAGGTGAGGAAGGAAAAAAGAGAGGAGAAAAGGTTAGAAAAGTAGTGAGAAAAGAAAGAACAGAAAATGATACATTTGAATTCAATGAAACATATAATTAATATTGAGTGCAATGGGATAGTCTAAGTGGTAAATGGTTTATCCTCTGTCGATCCAGGTTCGGGGTTCGACTCTCGCTCATCCCCAGAATTATCTTAGAACAGATATTCACTTGTAGAAAAAATGACAAAAATACCCGTTTTTTAGAATAATGGTAACGAAACTACCCAATTTTGAAAAAACTGATAAAAATACCCGTTTCAATACGCATTTACCAAATGGGTATTTGAAATACGCATTTGACAAATGCTTATCCTTCACATTTTCTGAGTAATACGCAATTCTTAAATGAGTAACAGGAGATTAAGCATTCCTGTAATGCGTATTGTCACACACATAAGTCAAATACAAAAGGCAAAAGCACAAGCTGCACAACACAAAAGCAGAAAAGCATGTCTGAGTGTCTGACACACATGTGGGGTGCAGGAAACATGCTGGAGACAGTGCCCACTTGCCTGAAAAGTCTCGAAAGCAAGTAGAATTAAAAAAAAAGTATGAAGGATACGCATTTGACAAATGCTTATCCCAGATACCCATGTGTCAAATGCGTATTCTATCGGGTATTTTTGTTAAAAATTCTGAGAATAGGTATTTTTGTTACTGTTACCTAAAAAACGGGTATTTCTGTCCTTCACCCTCACTTGTAAGGCACATAAGCCTAATTATTCAAAAAAAAACATATAATTAATATTTAATTCATTATTTTTGGACAAGTCATAAACAAACAAAAATTGAATTGGTGTCTAGTAAATAACATTAGTAAGGCATAAGGTTTATTACTAAAACGGTAAAACCTACGTAGTAATAAAAATATACAGTAATATTTTTGAAACGGAAAGAAAAAAGAAATTAACACCTTCCGGCCCAAACATAACGAGTAGGAATATAATATTTTTGAAACGGAAAGAAAAAAGAAATTAACACCTTCCGGCCCAAACATAACGAGTAGGTTTCCGTTGTCCGCACCCCTACTTACAAACCCTTCCAGGCTTGTAGTACTTAGTGGTCGTTTGGCAAATATTAGAATAAATTTATAAGTTACTTATTTTGGAAAATTTTTTGTATTTAAGTACTATTTTTAAAGAAAAATGTGTATGAGAATTTTAATATTCGTTATCTTGCAAAAATAATTTACTTATTTAAAAAAAAAATACATATTTTCTAATTTTTTCAAAAATAATTAATGAAAAATAAGATTTCCTAAACGGCCATACTAATCTCTCCGCTCTATTAATTTCTGCAACGGCAAACAAACCCCTAAAAATTAACACACACTGATTTGTATTTTGAATATTGGACTAGTTGTCAACTGAAAGAGGATGGATCATCAAAGCGATTTCGAGCGTATGCTCTTCTTCGAACACGCTCGCAACACTGCCGAAGCCAACTTTTCTGAAGATCCCCTCGATGTTCAAGTCAGTATTATTTTCTTCTAATTTCTGCCTTTTATACGTGTATTTGTTCATATAAATTATCGCCTGTGTTAATTACTATATGTTTGTTTTCTGTGTGTTGTGTATGTATATCGTGTGTACAGAATCTCACAAGGTGGGGAGGTGCGTTGCTGGAGTTATCGCAATTCCAGAGTGTTGTGGAAGCCAAAAAAATGCTCGACGGTACTTGTTTTCGCCTTTTCCGCAATCATACAATTTATGTTTTTCGGTTTATTTAAGCGGTATTTGCTTGCAATTGGAATGTTGCTTATACGAAAATTAAACACGAAAATATAGCAAGGCATTTTATTAAAATATTTGAAAACTGTAAAAATTGAATTAAATTATAATGTTATGTTTGCTCGGTGAATGGGTAGTTAAGTTAATACTTAACTAATTATGTGGTCGGGTATTTTGATGTGTTAAATATATGTGATGATTATGTAGATGCAATGTTGAAGTTTGATGAGGCTTTGATGATTGATCCAAACAAACATGATGCTCTGTGGGGTATGGGGAATGCAAATACGTCATATGCCTTTCTCACTCCTGATACCGATGAGGCCAAGCCTTATTTTGATAAGGCTGTTGTCTACTTTTCTCAAGCAGTTGATGCGGTAATATTTACTTGCTGAAATTATTTGCTGTCAGATGTGTGTGTTGTCATGTTTCATGTCCTACTCGTTTGATCTCTTTTTGTGTTTCAGTATGTTTTTTTTGTGCTACATTTATTTCACTTTGAGGTTGTAGATAAGTGACATAAAATCGATGTTTTTGTAGGATACTAAGAATGACCTTTATCGCAAATCTCTGGAAGTAGCATATAAGGTACACTACTCTTAGTTTTTTCCCCCAAAATATATTTATAATTTAGTACACTTCTAATCCTAACATAGCATGATACAATATATGACATGAAGGCATTTTGAGTTCATTTTGATGCAAATATATATATTTTTGGCCTTGATGGGGTGAGAAGGGTTTTTCTTTACCTAATTACTCTTGCATTCTATTTCTATGTACTGTGTGATTTCGAAATAAATTCTTCACGGAAAATCACTTCTCTTTGGCCTGTGTGTTTATTCATGTTAACTTGTATTTGGTAGAAGTATATATATGTTTATGTTTTATTGATGGGTGCATGGTGCACTATTAGCTCCTGTAGTTATGGGACTTCATGTTAGCCTTATCTTTTCCTTGCATTATTATACGAAAAAGTATTATGTTCTTTGCTTATGTGGTTTCCATGATATCGTTCTGCACCGATGGTTGGTTAGTTAAAGTTTTCAATCTGTGTTATAGAGGTTTGGGCAGTCTTTTCTTGGTATTCAAATTCCTTTAAATAAGGTTTATCATTCGACGTGCTATTTCACATATCAAGTCATATAAACACTAATAAGGAAGAACCCATTCGTCCCTGTGTGAGCATTCTATATGGCCCAAATAAGACATTACCTGTTAGATAACACGGAGGTTCAGTCAGCACCTTGCTGAATCCCTCCGACATTTTCTTTTCTCCCACTTTGGCCAATATAAGTTCACCCTGTGGTAGCAGCTTTATGGGTGAGTTTTTAATGTTAGTAAGAGCTCTCCAAAGACATATATGTAGTTAGTAGTCACATTAGCAGCACTTGAAATGATTTGTCCATCTAAGTGCGTGTATCTTGCCTTTCTGGGAATTTAAAACCCTTTAATCACAATGGCGGAGAAGTTTCTAACTTTTCTTGGTGGAGTGGCGAGCATTAAACTACCAAGGAGAAGGATTAAACAGACACAATGTCATGATCATGACATTAACTTGTTTGACCAGTTTCATTTTTACTTAGTGCAGTTGGTCAAATTCCAGTAACAAATATGTCCATACTACACAAAAATGAGGAAGAGCACTGCGATCAGTCATTACATTCTGACTTAACAAAAAAAATAGTACTTTCTTCTCAATTTCCTCGAATATCTTTTAATTCAGTTTTTCATTGTGCACTCTAGCCCTGTCGAGTCTCTCTCAACACTAAACCATATAACACATTAACTGTTTGATCAGTTTCAGTTTTGCATAGTGCAGTACTGCAGTTGTTCAAATTCTAATAACAAATATGTACATGCTACACAAAATGAGGAAGAGCATTACAATTGATCACTACATTTTGACTTGGCAAAAAAAAAAAAGACTTATCTTTTTAATTTCCTCAAATATCTTTTCATGCAGTTTTTCATTGAGCACTCTGTGTCTCTGTCCCTGTTAGTCATTTGTAACTGACATTCAGTGTCCAACTAAGTTGCATAAAATTTGCTTATATCATTTCCTGTAGCTAGTTGTTGATATTATAATGACTCTTAAGCAGTTGCCTGCAGTATTGTTCTATTGTGTACTATTGTCTCTGCAGACCATACTGGATTATGCTACAGTTGGGAAGGGCAGACATGATTCAGTATTATGAGATAACATAAATAAATAACAAATTATATCACTTATACCTTTGCAACTTGTTAAACTATGTTGTATCAAATTTGTCTGTAATATCATTTAGCTGGTATTTTAAGAAGACTCTTAAGCAGCTTCCCTGCAGTGTCGTGTATTGTGCGTTGTAAAAGAGTGAACAACACTGTTTTTAAAAGATTACGTACTATACTTAGTACTGAAATTTATGGAAAGTAAAAGCTAAAATAAAATTGTTGTGGCCTGAATTACGTTTTTTAATTTTTTTTTTGCTTTATAAATTGTTTCTGGGTTGTACACGAAGTTGATCAGCAAGCTTAAGCATTTGGTCAAAAGCTAATATAAAGAGCTAATATAAAGTGCAGAGTCAATGATGAAAGATTGAAAGGTCAAATCCAGGGTTGATTAAATCTTTGATATTTTGGGACAACGAATCAAAAACGGAGTAAACCTTGGAATATGATATTGTGATGCACCTGGGTATTTCAGGTTATCTCTTATCTCTCGTGAAAGGAAATTTAGGGATAATGGGGTGACTTGATATTTGAAATAGGCGGCTAGTGGTGATAGTGTTGAAGTTGTCAATAAAAGCAATGGGCATCTCTCTTTCCTATCCAGATCATGTTTTTCTCTCTTTGTTTTTGTTTGTTACTAAATCACCTCTTTTCTGCTATGTTTTATTTTGTGTTCCTTTAATGCTTTCTCTAATGATGTTGGGTGCTGATAAGACTAAAATGGTTTTGATGGTTGCACTGTTGGTAAGTCAAGCGATTGTTCTTTGGTTCTTTAAGTGTGTCAGTATTTGGTGGTAAATTATATTTGTGGTGCCAAATTTTTGTTTCAGCATTGTTGTAGGTGATAACTTTAAAGCATAATTTATTTAGCTTGAATTTCCATAGGTTGCTGCAGTGTTATAATTATATTAACAAGTTTGTTGCTTGAAGTAACTAGTATGTTGTTCTTTGAAAGCTTCTTAATGTTGCAGAGTGTGTGTTTCAGACTTCCAAGAAGAAACTAGTATATCTTGATTTAATGTCATCATGTAAATTGTTCTGCTTTTGTAAACTTACAATTGTTGTCTTCATAGGCACCTGAATTGCACAAGGAGGTCCATAAGCAAGGTGGTTTGGCTGAACGAGCAGTTTTGGGGAAGGGGCCTTCTACTTCTTCAAGTGTTAAGGTTATCTATCCTAACCCTTTGCTCACAAGCAGTATTTTTTGCCCCTCTAAATTCCTATCACAGCTGTAATCCTGTGTAACTCCTGTTGCTGATATGTTCTTGCTTGAATTGCATAAATTATTTATATGTTTTAAGAGAACAGGGGAAGGGGTTTTTGGGGTAACAATATAGAGGAAGGCAAAATTGTGGCCTTTTTTGGTTACCGTTACTGTGGCACTTGCGATTTGTTGATTAACTTGTAATATATCTTTAGGAACTCGGATAGCTGGATAGTTCGATGCATTGAGAATTTGCATTTTAAGTATGTTTTTTTTACAGACATTTAAACATTTACGCAGACATGCGTCCACCAATATATGAACCCTCAAGGCCTCAACCTCTTGCAACCAAGAGGAGAGTGCCGAGGGGTATCAACTTGGCTAAGCCTTGCCTTGTAGATCAATTTTATGCTGCTGACCAAGGAGTTAGAGGCTTAAACATATTGTTTGCTGTGTCTTTCTTTCAATACTTAGACATGTGATGCACCTGGGTATTTCAGGTAATATTTCACAGAATCACAGGTTATCTCTTATCTCTCGTGAAAGGAAATTTTGGGATAATGGGGTGACTTGATATTTGAAATAGGCGGCTAATGGTGATAGTGTTGAAGTTGTCAATAAAAGCAATGGGCATCTCTCTTTCCTATCCAGATCATGTTTTTCTCTCTTTGTTTTTTTTTTTGTTACTAAATCACCTCTTTTCTGCTATGTTTTATTTTGTGTTCCTTTAATGCTTTCTCTAATGATGTTGGGTGATGATAAGACTAATACTCCCTCTGTCCCAGCCAGCTGGTTCTTTATAGACGGCTGGGACACGGAGAGCAAAGATTATAATTTAAATAGTGGGTGTAATAGTGAAGTAGTGGGTGTAATAGTGATTTTATTGTTAAAATAAGTGAGGTAGTGGGTGTAATAGTGTAAAGTGTTGAAAAAGTGGAATGAAGTAGTGGATGTAATAATGTATTTTATTGTTAAAAGTTACTATTTTTGGTAATGCAAAGAAATGGGTGGGACGTCCTAAAATAGTAACTGTAAAGAACCTGTTGGGACGGAGGGAGTATGGTTTTGATGGTTGCACTGTTGGTAAGTCAAGCGATTGTTCTTTGGTTCTTTAAGTGTGTCAGTATTTGGTGGTAAATTATATTTGTGCTGCCAAATTTTTGTTTCAGCATTGTTGTAGGTGATAACTTTGAAGCATAATTTATTTAGCATGAATTTCCATAGGTTGCTGCAGTGTCATAATTATATTAACAAGTTTGTTGCTTGAAGTAACTAGTATGTTGTTCTTTGAAAGCTTCTTAATGTTGCAGAGTGTGTGTTTCAGACTTCCAAGAAGAAACTAGTATATCTTGATTTAGTGTATGTTTGGGGTATCTTAAAATAAGTAGCTTATGGGCCTGTTTGTTTTAGCTTTTTACTGTTGACTTATGGCTTATAAGGCCATAAGCACTTATGAAGGGTGTTTGCCAAAATAAGTTTTAGCTTAACTTATAACTTATAAGGCCATAAGTTGAATGTTAAGAAATCCTAACATTCAACTTATGCTTATAACTTATTTCTCGATATACGCAATATATAATATCCTTCGAATCTTCAAAGCCATATATCTCTCGATCCATTCATTAGAAAATTGATATGTATATATCAAATTTCTCTATTCATCGAGATCTATCCATTGATATCCATTGTTATATATAAAAAACAAATATTTTGAAAATTATTAAAAAAAGTTAACTTATAAGTTCTGATTTACCCAAACAGTCTACTGATTATAAGTTTTGATTTACCAAACACTCTACTGACTTATAATCTCTGCTCCACTTATCACTTATATGACATAAGTGCTTATAAGTCATAAGTTACTTATTTTAAGATACCCCAAACACCCACTATGACTTATAAGCACTTATATCATATAAGTGATAAGTAGAGTAGTGATTAGAGTGTTTGGTAAATCAGAACTTATAATTAGTAGACTGTTTGGATAAATCAGAACTTATAAGTTAACTTTTTTTTATAATTTTCAAAATATTTGTTTTTTATATATAACAATGGATATCAATGGATAGATCTCGACGAATAGGGAAATTTGATATATACATATCAATTTTCTAATGAATGGATCGAGAGATATATGGTTTTGAAGATTTGAAGGATGCGTATATCGAGAATAAGTTATAAGTTATAAGTTGAAAGTTAAGAATTCTTAACATTCAACTTATGAACTTATAAGTTATAAGTTTAGCTAAAACTTATTTTGGCAAACACCCCCATAAGGACTTATGGCCTTATAAGCCATAAGTCCACAGACATAAGCTAAAACAAACAGGGCCTTAATGTCATCATGTAAATTGTTCTGCTTTTTGTAAACTTACAATTGTTGTCTTCATAGGCACCTGAATTGCACAAGGAGGTCCATAAGCAAGGTGGTTTGGCTGAACGAGCAGTTTTGGGGAAGGGGCCTTCTACTTCTTCAAGTGTTAAGGTTATCTATCCTAACCCTTTGCTCACAAGCAGAATTTTTTGCCCCTCTAAATTCCGATTACAGCTGTAATCCTGTGTAACTCCTGTTGCTGATATGTTCTTGCTTGAATTGCATAAATTATTTATATGTTTTAAGAGAACAGGGGAAGGGGTTTTTGGGGTAACAATATAGAGGAAGGAAAAAATGTGGCCTTTTTGGTTACCGTTACTGTGGCACTTGCAATTTGTTGATTAACTTGTAATATATCTTTGGGAACTCGGATAGCTGGATAGTTCGATGCCTTGAGAATTTGCATTTTAAGTATGTTTTTTTTACAGACATTTAAACATTTACGCAGACATGCATCCACCAATATATGAACCCTCAAGGCCTCAACCTCTTGCAACCAAGAGGAGAGTGCCGAGGGGTATCAACTTGGCTAAGCCTTGCCTTGTAGATCAATTTTATGCTGCTGACCAAGGAGTTAGAGGCTTAAACATATTGTTTGCTGTGTCTTTCTTTCAATACTTAGACATGAGATAGTTTATAGTGTTTAGGGTTCATACTTCCATCCTAGGTTTATGCAGAGTACAATACAGTCAGGGGCAGAGCTGAGTTCTCAAAACTGTTAAGTTTTTTTTATATATAACTACAACGTAGCATCTAATTTTCTAGAAGAAGTACACACAAATTAGTTTGAGCTAAATACCTTTGTATGATTTTTAAAATCAATCAAAGGATGAAAACCAGGAATTTTCCTTACCTAATCAGATTCTCTGATTAGGGTATAATTTATACTTCTTTTTTTAATCATATATAATGCATATTTAGAATTTTTGATATGACTGCCCAAAAATCATTAACTATGTATTTTGTCAAAAAAAATAAATTAACTTTTATTTTTTACCAAATATATTTGCCTACTATGTCTGGTTCCATATTTTTTATAGTAATCATGTTACTCTCAAGAAAAATCGTTAAATTCGACTGATATAATTTTCTTATATTGTGATTAGTTGATAAAAAACATTCATTTGAGTAGACCAAAGGATATTCTATTATATTTTCTATCTTGTTCAAAAATATATTTTTTTGTTAGTTGTTCTTCACTTTATTTTGATGTTGTTAGTTTTTCTTTACTTTATTTTGATTTTGTTGGGCTTTTCATTTTTTACGAAATGTATCTTGGCTCCCCCATTAATGTTGTTTCTGCCTCCGCCACAGAATACATTTGGTCATGTCTCTTGAGTGTCTAAAATTACTTAGGTTGTGGATGGCATTTGTTTTTGGCTGTGATTTAATTATCTGTTTTGTAATTTCTGGTTGCAGAGTGGAAATCCAAAGAAGAGCAGTGACTTCAAGTATGACATATTCGGATGGGTAATCCTTGCTGTTGCATTTGTATCATGGATGGGGTATGCAAAATCTAATATGCCTCCACCTCCTGCAAGATGAGTTACGTAGATCTCAGGGACCAATTTTATCTAAAGCGTAGGCTACTTAATATGTTCCTCCGGTTAGAAGATCTTGATTGAGAATTTTCATTAGTTAGTTAACTTTTTAGCTAGAGTATTCCCCCCAAACCCAAAAGAAAATACCAATGTAAACTGAGTGTTGAGTTTAGGGTTTTTTTTTTTTTTTTTTTCTCAAATCTAGTTTTCATTGAAGTTGGGGTGAGGAAGCTTTTTAAGATATGCTTTGTATCTGATTTGATTGTTTTTTACTTGTGAAACAGGTATAGCAAAAGTCAAGAATCATGTGAAACGTTTGTTTTTATGTATTTATTGTAAGTGGTCCTGCTCATGTCATGTGTAGGCATCTAATTTTAAATGACTGATTGATTAAAATACAACCAGGAAGATGATTGATGGATTAAAATTCATCCACGATGCCCAACGGACTACTACTACATACTGTATTGTAGTACGTGTTTTATTTAATTGACATATGTTGATCGTGCTTTAGGTTGATGGTACCTCGGTAGTATTTATTACTCCCTCCGTCCCAATCAAATATTTACATTTGGTTTGGGCACGGAGACCAAGGAAAAATATAAAGAAGGAGGAGAGAAGTAGGAAAAATGAGTAAAGTGGTGGGACCCATCACTATATAATGTATAAAATGAGTTAGTGGAGAAAATTAGTGGATGTAGTTGATTTTTATATTATAAAACTTTATTATTTTAGGAAAGTTTAGAAATGTAAAGAATTGGATGGGACATCCCAAAAAGGAAAGTGTAAACAAATGGATGGGACAGAGGGAGTAGTTATTAGGGAGTACTAGCAGTTACAGTATTATTTATTGCTATTTATTGCTAAACAGTGGAGTAGCATTTTTTTTATGCGCGATTTGTAAAAAAAGTATTGTAGAATGACAATAGCACAATCATCGAAGTTCATCTCCAATGGATGTGAATTTTTAAACTGGGCAAAAATACCAAGTAAAATAAGTACTATAACTTGACCCAAAAAATGAGATAAAAGGTCCAACTTGTTGAACAAATTATTTGAAACAAAGAGATTTATTAGTTGAAGTAGTGGAGTAGTAAATTATTAAGGATGAAGAAAATAATTAGGAGTAAATAATTAGAACGCCACCAACGTTCAAACTTCCACAACAAGCTTGTACATAAATACTTAAGATCCAAGCCCGGGTACTTAAAAATTCAAATTTTCACTTCAGATCTCAACAACCATCCCGCCAATATTTCATCCTCCCTCATAAATTTCAAACCCCCCCAACCTTCCCTCATACGCTTCCACCACTTGCCCAAAACACCCCTCCACCTATTACTCTTCACAACCACTCCAAGGGTATAACCGTAATCTCGTCACGAAACCCAAAATAAAATCCCCCCAAAAATATTAAAAACCCCCCGCTCACCAAACCCCTATATAAACTAAACCCCCCCCTCTAATCCTCACAAACCCAAAACATCACATCCCCCAATCTTCTTCTATATAATACACACACCTATACACACAAACCAACCAAACCCTAATCCCCAAAATGCCGGCGCTACCCGAAGAACCGCTACTGGCTCCTAACCCGGACCGGTTCTGTATGTTCCCAATTCAATACCCTCAGATCTGGGAGATGTACAAGAAAGCCGAGGCCTCTTTCTGGACTGCTGAAGAAGTCGATTTATCGCAAGATAATGTTCACTGGGAAACCCTCACTGCTGATGAGAAACACTTCATCACTCATGTTCTCGCCTTCTTCGCTGCTTCTGACGGCATTGTGCTCGAGAATTTGGCCGGCAGGTTTATGAAGGAGGTTCAAGTGGCCGAGGCCAGGGCTTTTTACGGCTTTCAGATTGCCATTGAGAATATTCATTCCGAGATGTATAGCCTGTTGTTGGAGAGTTATATTAAGGATTCCGACGAGAAGACTCGCTTGTTTAGAGCAATTGAGACCATTCCCTGTGTGGAGAAGAAGGCCAATTGGGCCCTGAGGTGGATTGATGGAGGAGAGTCGTTTGCCGAGAGGATTATTGCGTTTGCTTGTGTCGAAGGCATCTTTTTCTCCGGGAGTTTCTGCGCCATTTTTTGGTTGAAGAAGAGGGGCCTTATGCCTGGGCTCACTTTTTCCAATGAGTTGATTTCCAGAGATGAGGGATTGCATTGTGATTTCGCTTGTATGTTGTATGATTTGTTGAAGATGAAGCCCAGTGAGGAGAGGGTCAAGGGGATTGTGGCGGATGCCGTTGAGATTGAGAGGGAGTTTGTTTGTGATGCCTTGCCTTGTGCTTTGGTTGGGATGAATGGGGATTTGATGAGTCAGTATATTAAGTTTGTTGCCGATAGGTTGTTGGGAGCGTTAGGCTACGGGAAGATGTATAATGTGCAGAATCCGTTTGATTGGATGGAGTTGATTTCGTTGCAGGGCAAGACTAATTTCTTTGAGAAACGAGTTGGGGAGTATCAGAAGGCATCCGTCATGAATAGTATTAATGGCAATGCGGATAGCCATGTGTTTAAGCTTGATGAGGATTTCTGAGTCTAATGATATGTTCGTTTTTTTAGTTTACCGATGATATTTTACTTATGTATTTCTAATTTTCGCAATGTTTTGTGTTGGTGTTTTCATTCTGTAGTAATGGAATGAATGTGTAATATATGCAATGAATTGTTCTCTTTCAGATTTGCTCTGATCGAATAAGGGTTGTGTTAAATGGGAGGTAAACCTTTGAGCTTATATTGGTGACTTATACTAATTGTATTGATGATAGTAAAGCAAATCTGTAAGCAACTTCATTTGTATCCGATGAGAATGCTGTTGTTTGTGTTCAATGTATGTAGAAATAGTTAATTAAAATTCCTTGGAAGTAATCATGTATTCTTTCCATTCATTCCTGTTAAGGGTTTTGGTATTTTAATTGTTCGTGTTTCCACATTCTGTAAATTCACTATGAAAATTTATTGTGATGCTGTTGTAAAGTGATGTTAGTTGCTGTGTCTATGCATATATTTAGTACAGTATCTATCAGACACTGGAACTATCGAACTGATATTGGAGTAAGATGAACTTTAGTGCAAGTCTTAGAAAAAATTTGTACACCAGCAACTTGATATGATAGCGTTTACTTGTCAATTCATGTGCAATACATACACATATATCTGTCTTGCTAATAAAAGTTAGGGCTGTGCAATGCATGGATTAGTGCAGATTGAGTGCAGAAGCTGTATGTACAGACAGTATGTGAGCAGTAGTGCAAAATAAGAGCCAATAGTTGAGAAGATGAGAACTAGAATAGTTGTCCAATCGCATAGCTACCATCTCTATTTCGACAGTAAACTCATTTAATGCATTCAAGAGCTGAACCTTAAGATCCCACGAACTAATCTGAGCCTAATGTCAATCTAAACATGCTATATGCAGTTGGTTTGATCTGTCGCAAGCTCGAGCTGATGGAACAAGCTTTCCTAGTTTATTGAACTTGCTAATACAACAAATCTGATTCTGCAAATGGTGGAAAAGGAATATGCAATGCTCTGAGATTTCAGGCTTGTCAATTTTTGCAACAAACTGAATAATGTTTACAAATATAATCGCATAGGCATCCCAAACAAGCAATAAATGATTAAAAACGAACACCCTTCTGTGATCTTGTCATTCCCTTTAGATCTGTCAGGTTGTCTTTCACCATGGGAATTTCTCTGCACAGCATCAGGCACTCGATAACCACTACCTTCTGGCTCGTAAGCTGTGGCATCCGCCTCTGGGTCTCCAACTCTTCGATCATGGCCCAATGGGTTAAAGAAGGCACCTGGTGAATGAGTATCCGGGTTCTCATACTGCTTGTCAAGATCACAGAAACAGAAGAGTTCAACTTCAAGAACAGAACTTTTCCTTGAGGCGGGAATTAAGACTGAAAAAGCAAAAACAGCTGTTGCAACTGGAACTCTTCTCCCACACTTCGATGGAGCTACGTCAGACTAACATGAACAAAAGTCTTAAACATCTCTGACATCTGACTGATCCTTTGAGTTTTCATAGTGGTGTCCTTCTGAATGTCACTCTGCATAGGAAAAGAAGTCAAACGAAAGTTCGATTAATATCACTTTGAGGCCCTTGACCCTTGGTATTCTGGGTGTATTCACCCTTTCGACTTCCATCACTATATTCGGATGGGAAGTTATGCCCAACTGTTGCCATGTTCAACTGCTCTTGATGTATTTTAGCGAACAAATTTAAGAGCAACAACACCACTCAAGTAAGTAGCAACACAGCATGAAGTTTCTGAGCTAACTGTGTGCAGCAGCCACCTTCGGTCCAAGAAGAAGACCTTAACATTATGTCAACATGTATGAGAGGTTGGGATAAAGTTCAGTGTTACAAGCCTGAAAACCTACATGTCACAATAAGGAGCTACATGAGACAATTATAACAATTTTTCAAGATCTGAAGCATATAGTTTAACCACAGCAGCATCCAGTTTCCAGCAGAAAATACAAACCTTTGTATTAGAATGAGAGTCTCAGCATCACAAATCTACTAATATGCTAACCAGAAACTTACACCGAGATCCTCCATTATGTATCTTCTTCCACAAACAGAAGAAACATAAAGGAACATTAATCATACTGCAAGAGAGACTTGTGCAAGCATAAGGCTAAGGCATAAACAAATAATCAGTTCACAGTCTGATGTGTGAAACTACAAGCTGACCTAACTATCCTTAATCACATATATGAATATATATAAAGTAAAGAACACAAAGAACCTACAGAATCTTTACATCTCAATATCTCAATCCAACCTCAGAAGCTTGAATACATGCGCGCACATAATTAGAGAAGTAACAGAGTGATGCTTGAGAAATTATTAATCATATAACAGTAAGGATGGAGCAGCAACAGTAGCTTGACCCCTGACAGTTGTGAGCCGCCAACAGTGACAGACTCTATTTGCTAGAAAAATCAGCACCATTAGGCACTTCTCAGAGCGGAAGCTAACTCTTACCAAAAGAATAGATGAGTTGTGCATCAGCCAATGACTGAATAAACTTGAAAAAATATATATACATTACAGATATGGAAGCTTAAGGGAAGCTTAAGGGTTGTGTATCCGTGATGTTTACTGATAACTGAATCATTTAGTCAAGTGTCTAAATGAGGGCCATTGCAGCTAATATTCACCTAAAATTGGCTGAATTTATTAAAATAAGATACAGGATGAAGATGATTAGCTGCCATAACATTTACTCACTACATAGTGGTCATTCTTTTACCTAAATCACTAGAATGAAATTATACACTAATGTTGAATCTTATGCAATAGTACTAAGAAAGAATTCTCCTCGAAATTTCATCTTCTAATTAGTGAGAGGTGTAAAATTCATCACGAGTTATTATTTCAAGAAAGAACATAAGAAATGGGAACAGGATTAATCACTATTCATTTCATACAAATGGCGTAAATAATCGCATGCATAAATTGTAACCTCATAACCACCAAAAACATTCACACAGAAAAATTAGAACTTGCCACTGCTTCTTATGTGTACAACACACTTATCCTATAATTAAGAGTTTGAAGTTATTCAAATCTGAGCAGAGGGTTTAACAACAAAGAAACTTTCAGATTCTAAATGCATTAGCAAATTGAATAAAAATTAAGAGGGAGAATTAAACTTGTGTACTATAAAATGTATAGCGGAAGGGAAAAAAAGATATTAATCTTGTGTAACCAAAGTAATACAGAGGGCTCAAAAAATATAAGTGTCTATATAGGGTACGTGTAGTAAACTTGTGCCAACTCCACAAGAAATTAAATAATTAATTAACTCACCAGATTACTATTTTCAATCCCAAAATCCCCGCCAAAAATGGAGAGGGACAATATTTGTCCATGTAAACTCCAAGCATGTAAACTCATCAAATCAGATCGAAATTCGAAAATAACTCCAAGCATGTAAATTCAACAAATCAGATTATTTCTTGAAGTTCAAATAACAAGCCAATAGTAAACTCGTTTAATCCAAGAATATTAAACTTGCGAGGAAGTACTATTTCACTCTGTAATCATATCGGGGGAATTTTTCAAAACTCCTTATTTCTCAGAGCACACATACATATTTATAAACAAGTACTATATAACTAAACAACCTTCAGGCGTCCTTAATCCCCTTTACAAAATTCAAACTTGAGCCCCCCCCCCCCCCCCCAAAACTTTCAATCGGATACACCTAGGAACTCTTTTGACGATCAGGATTTCCACCTTTTTCACCTACTTAATTTTTATTTTTTTTTTGACGAAATGTAGGAGGATATATTCATAAATCAAACCAATACAACATAAAACAGTGGGACAAACCCCCGACTGTCGATACGACGAGGTTGAAAAATAAATAAATTGTTTTCTCATCGTTTAACAGATTGAACTTAAAAGTTCTTGAATCTAAAAATGAATTCGAAGACATCCGAAATGATCCAAACTGTGCCAACATCCCTGAGAGCAGCGGTATTACAATTGACCACGTCACGTAAGATCCGTTGATACTCCAGTGTTCAGAAGCCTCAGTTGGAATTCCACTCCAGCTATCTACATGCCGGATACCAGCTATAGACATGTCGAAAATAGGAACCTCCCAAGGATGGGTAAACCCTAGCTATCTACATGCCGGTTAACAGCTATAGACATGCCGAAAGTAAAAACCCCAAATAGATGATGAACAATCTTTGGTTGTGAGTGGTGAGCTTTTACAATAATCATCAGCTTCCCAGCATCGATGCGGACTTTCCAGATCCCCCAAAACATCATCAAAATCATTCTTAGCAGATCTGATCTGTTATAGATCATAACACAAACCAAACAAATCAAACAAACTCTCACAAGGAGAGACAAACAAACTCTCACAAGGAGAGACATATAAACCCAATTAATGGGTAACCAAGCCAAAAACTCACAATCCTCTCAAAAGGATGATGATTATTGAAAGATATAAAAAACTGAACAAGAAAAGGGGCCTCCGGTCGGTGGATAAACCACCGCCGGAGGAGGAGGCCTGAAGAAGACGAAGAAGAAGTAGGGAAGGTAGAGAGCAAAACTTTGCTTTCGGTGGAAAAGTAATCTATGCTACTCACCTACTTAATTAAGACTTCTTTCATTTGATATCGAGCTTATGTTTTATATAAGTACATGAACTTTAACCTTTTGAGAGCATTCTTTTACCTTCTTTTTCTACGTACTCTTCTCACGCCCTTAAATCCAATGAGCTTATTATAGAACACCATAAAAAGACGATTTGCATTTTCATGTACAATCCTCTGCCCCTCTTATCACTTTGGCGATTGAATAGGGTCAACCATATGTCAGGAATTATTAAATTCTAGACTAGGTTTTTTAAAGGGTTTTTGGTGTTTATAGCAATAAAACGGCTAGATATAGGATAGAAACAGAGAAATAGAGCAGAGGAGAGATAAATTCAGAGAGAATAGAGATAGAAAAGATAGAGGGACAGAAATCTAAGAGACTTGGAGAAGAAGATAGAGTTTAGAGAGAGAGAAACCCTAGAGAGGGAGAGAGAGAGAGAGAGAGAGAGAGAGAAGAGTCAGTTACAGAATGAGAAAGAGAAGTGGTGGCAAAGCCATTTTCATATTATCATTCATAACAGAAATGTAAAAGCTTACATCAGTATTTATAGACTATCACAAATAACAAAAAAGACTAAAATACCCTTAATGACCTCCACTAAGACACAGAACACACTACACTATTGTGCTACTTGGCCAATATTACTACTATATCTCATATACTACTATAGCCATCTTGACACCATAATGCGGTAGAAGATGATAAAAAATAGATCCTAAACCAGGTCCTTCATGGTTATCAGGCATGAGGACATCAATAAATGTCACATTAAGCTTTTTTTTTTCTGATGGAAAAGTAAAACATGGGTGCATTTGCATCAATTGTTTAAGTTAGTTATTTATCTTCTACTATCTGCTTTTTGTTATTTTGTGGACACTGAAATTGCATTATTTCCTGAACTATTTATCGTGTTGCATGTTGTTTTGCTGAAATTATAATCTGTATGTGGAACTTTGATATTTTAAAGTGCTTGCTGCTAGAGTCTTGCACTTCATGAGATTAATCATAATGTTTTAAGCGTATTCCTTATATTTTTTTTATTAATGTAGATGGACAAAGAAGTTAAAAGAAAAAGTGTAAGAAAATGGGAATTCATGCATCAATTCTATTGGTGTGCGCAATTGCTAATAGGCGAAGACATGACATTATTAGTCATTCTTTGAGGTTTGAAAGTGAAAAAGTTAGAAGTGAGATGTTGGCTCATTTGTTTTCCAATGCTAATTATTGTTATAGTATCATAAGAATGAGTCCCGTGGCCTTCTTGGATTTGTGTAAGATGTTAATAACAGAAGGAGGTCTTCGCCCAACTACAAAAGCAACTGTCGAGGAACAAGTAGCCAAGTCCCTTTACTTGTTGGGACATAATGTCACTGTTTGTGAGCTTTCGGTATTTTTTCGTCGTTCTGGTGAGACAATAAGTCATCACTTCCATAATGTACTTAATGCAATCATAGAGTTGGAGGATAAATTTCTCATTCAGCCGGACGGATCTCAAGTTCCTTCGGAGATAGTCACTAATGCTAGGTATTATCCATATTTTAAGGTAATTCCATATCACAAAAAATTAGGATTGTAGTGACGCTTTTTTGTGTTATGAATTGAATGATGTACTAATTGCAAGTTTTATGTCAGGACTGTATCGGTGCAATAGATGATAGATGGTACTCATTTTCGTGTAAAAGTGTCATCTACTGAAGCTCCTAAATATCATGGGAGGAAGGATTATCATACCCAAAATGTGTTAGCAGCTTGCACATTTGACTTGAGGTTCTCATATGTTTTGGTTGGATGGGAAGGAACTGCATCAGACTCAAGAATTATCAAAAGTGCATTAACGAGAGACCATTGTCTCAAAATCCCAGAAGGTATTCACAATTAGATCTTGTTCTTTTTAATGTGACTAGTATGTCATTACTTACAACTGTCCTTCTATTTTTTTATTTAGGAAAATACTACCTCGTGGATGCTGGATTTATGTTGAAAAGTGGACTTATTACGCCTTATAGGAATGTTCGTTATCACTTAAAGGAGTACTCTGGAAATCCACCACGAAATGCACGTGAATTGTTTAACCATAGGCATTCTTCTTTGCGTAACGCGATAGAGCGTGCATTTGGTGTACTAAAGAAGAGGTTTCCAATCATAGCAAGTGGAACTGAACCAAACTATAGAATGAAAACACAAAACTTGATTATCTTATCTTGTTTTATTCTACACAATTACCTGATTAAAAAAGATCCTGACCATGTGATACTTGCTGAGGTTGATCGAGAACTTGAAAATGGTGGTACAGAAGAACTATTACAACGTAGAGATGAGCACAAAGATACTCAAAGAGGAGAGGCTATTAGAGACTCTATAGCATCTGAAATGTGGGCAAATTACTCTTTATAAGTGGTGAGTTTTTCATTGAGTTTATTGTTTTATTCAGATTGTTGCGTTGTCTGGATAGCTTATACATGTACTTGGTGTTTGTTTACAGCTTTTCCTGAATCAGGGAGAATAAACTCGGCTGCTTCTGGGAGGAAGAAGCCACATTCTAGAAAAGTATTTAATTGGCCAAGGCGCAGTCCATTATGCTGCTGCTGTGATTGAATATGTTCTACATGTTCTGAGAGGAATTTATGTTTAGTTTGTAGTTGCTTCTCTTTTCTAAAGATCTATCTGTCAAACTCTTAACATATCAATCACCACGTGTACTTCATCTCTGACATTGTCAACTGCCAGAGTTGTATGATTTTGTATTAATAGAAGGCCATTTAATATATTATTGATCACTTAACCTGTATATAGAGCACTGGTATTTTATGATTTGTTGTTGCTTTCATGTGTTTTTGAAGAAACTTTGAATTTTTGTTACATATTATTGAAGAAAAGCTTGTTCAATTTGCTGATTGCATATATTTCAAAATTTAAAAAATTGATTTTGAAAAGTAAATATGAAAAGACTTTTTTAGAATGGAAAGTTAAGAAAAATGTTGTTTAGAATGTGTTTCAATATATTTCTAACGATTGTTTATATTTTTTAAAATTTAAAATTGGTAATATGAACGAATTTTAGTTTAATTTATACTTTTTAATTTTAGTTTTTCAAATTGAAAATTTTAAATTTTTATCTTTTAATAAAAAAATAATTGTACTTAACCTTTCATGTCAACCCTCCATTTAAATAAGCAACCCTCCATCCAAATAAGGTAAGGATTGAACCCCTCCTTTTCCAACCCTTCCATCCAAACAAGGTAGGGGTTCAACCTAGCCTAACCCAACCCAACCCAATCTAGCCTAACCCAACCCAACCCAACTCAACCTTCCCTCCCCAACCCCTCAACCAAATAGGCCCTAAGTGTTCTTACTTCTTAGTCCTTTTCTCATTCCATGCTTTCCCAACAATCATTCGTGTCTATAAGCCTATTTCTTCGATTATGATCAACCTTTTGTGCAAGGTGCATCAAATATTACCCCGCGTCACCATGAATTAGCTCACAAATTGAGCACACCAAATCGAGTAATGATGCAATCTGGTTTGCGTGCTTTGACGCCCTTGCCCTGCATCATGCTATTCACATGTAAACTCATGAATTTCCTCTTTCTATTACCAATTTTTTGCAAAAGTAGTACTCCCTACCACCATTATCATTATATTACTTCTAATACTTGGTGTGTATATCTCCGAAATACATGTATTTCTCCCTTCAATCCCTTATTCACATAGACATGTATCAATGAAGACTACCAAACAGAATTCCTTTCAGTCAAACATATTATATTACATTTGGAAAACAACACCTTTACAATTCTTAAACTCCAACAATCCTTGCAAAAGCTTCTATGTATTATACATATATACTGTTTGGCTACTAAACTATCTAATTCAGCTAAAACATGATCTTAAACCGATCAATATAACCAAGGCATCTAGAGTTGAACCACTCACCTTGTAAATCATGTGAGTCTTTTATCTTTACGGTTTGCAGTGACTTCATACAACCAATATTTGATTCTTTGTTATTTTCAAGTATCCTCCTCTCTAATGCATGCATATCTCTCTCCCCCGCCTCCCCCCCTCTTCTCTCCTCTATATCTTCCTTTTCTTTTCCAGAACTTGATAGAAGTGTACAGAAGTCTGTGGAGTTTCTACTCTTTCCTGTATTATTCTCAAACAAGAATATCAAATATACTTTTATATATTTACTAAATGTTGCTGCATTGCTCTGTGGCATACATATAATATAATTTTATTACTAATAAAACAATCCTAATAATATTTTAGATCTCCACTATAAATAATTTACACTGAAATATTAGTGAAAAATAATAATCAAAGAGCTTGCATAATTTGCTTGTTTTATAAAAATTAAACCCATAGATTTATGAGTTATAATAATTATCATGATTTAATTAGCTAAATTAATGGTTCATTATCTACAGTGGGCCTTGAAGATGAAGATTGGGTCACTAAAAGCCCACTATTAGAATTAGCCCAGCCTAACTGCAGGGCCGCTTCGCATCTAAGGGATCGCTTCGTATGACTCCCGTCAAGGGATCGCTTCTTGCTATCATCATATCTACAAACCAACACAGGATCGCTATCTCACTCTCTGTTAGAAGGCTCATAGCTAGACCCCGCGAGGTCACATGAGTATTTATACATTTGGGTTCGCTTCGCATGACTCAACCCCTCGAGGTCGCATGCCTCGTTTATGCTGCATCTCTGCTAGCCTCGCTTGTGAGGTCATATTCTTGTCCATGCGAGACTATCGGTTTCATTCTATAAACCATGGATCATGGATAGGATCAACAACTCATTGCCACATCAGCCCTAATCTAATGCGATTGGGCTATGACTTATCCTCTAAAACCCTAGCCCATCTAGGAAACTTGCTACCCAAGAACTACGTACGACTTGATCCCTATAAATAGGGTACGTAGGCACCTTGATAGGGATGAGAAACACTTCACCCTTGAAATCACCTATCAAGATCAGCCACATCAATACACACAAACCCTAACCCTTGTTCTTCTTTCTTAAGCTTTATATCCGTATTTAGCTCCGTTAATCCAGCAACCTCCATAAATATTGTTATACAATATTCTCCCTATAACATTTGGTGCTAGAAGGAGGGGATAGTCATTGATTGGGAGAACGATGACTAAATCACACAAGAAGAGAAATGGGGAAGGGGCAACACCGGGATCGCATAGGAGGAATAAGGATGATCCCCAGAAGGACACACCAGAAGGCGAAGCGCTTAATGAGGGGATCGAGGATGAATTTGAGAAGGATAAAACGCCCCCTGTTGTTCAACAGGTGGCCTTGCCTGGCAAAGTCATGACATTTTTGAAAGGCCTCGGTGACCAAATGATCGAGGTAAGAGAAAAGGTGGCCAAGATGGAGAAGCGGCACAGTTCTAGGGGCTTCAAAAGGAATACAAGGACAGGGGATCGAACTCACCAAGCAGAAAGTAGCAAGGGTCCCGCTAAGAAGCTAATTGGGGACTTTGATGATGTGGTGACCGATAAGACGAACCCCAATTGGGAAGAGGAGGCAGCTACTATGGATAAGGAGGGATCGAAAGCGAAGCCCGCCTCATCAGAAGGACGATCCGTTAGTGTCTTTGACCGAGTTGGAAAGAAACTCAGCGAGCACGATCTCCGTCTCAAGTTGGTAAAGCTCAAAACAAACAAAGATGGAGGGTCTAAAAATAAGAGTAAGGGCCCTCATCAACCCTTATCTCCTCGAAAAGATCGTGAGCGGTCATATCGTCGCAATGACAGACCCCCCTCTCCTCGCAGAGAGCGTGAGCGGTCTCATCATCGCGAGGACAGACCCCCTTTCAATCGAGAGCGTGAGCGATCCCAACATCGCGAAGAAGACCCTAAAAATAAGGATCGTATGAATGACCAAGAGGAATCTAGTGCCCCAAAAAGGACTCAATCTCATCATGCAAGAAATGGAGGAAAGAATGATGGAGACAAAGAGGCTAAAATTGGAGATTATAAGCTGGAGGAATTGAAAAAGGCACTAGATGCAATGAATAATGAGAAAGGAATTTTCAGTAACATGGGCTCCTCCTCACCCTTTACTCATGAAATTCGCACTACTCCACTGCCTGCAGTATTTCGAGGTCATCACTCTGACATGACCTATAATGGGGAGACTGATCCAGCTGAGTTCGTTATACGTTTCAACAATGAGATGGAAGTGTATCAAGTATCACAGTTGTCGAGGTGTAGACTGTTCGCAGCTTCGCTAAGGGGAAGTGCCCAGCAATGGTTCTCAAAGCTGGGATCCCTAGTTGTCATAGATTCTTGGGAACAGTTCGTGGACATATTTATTAAACAATTTCAATCTTCAATGCTCTATGCACCCCCTGTGTCCACACTGGTGAATATAAAGCAGAAGGAAGGAGAGACTTTGCATGACTACTTCAAGAGGTTCAACGCTGAAGTACCTCGTGTGCGAGGTGCTAATGACGAGGTTGTGAAGAATTTCCTTATTGCAGGGGTAAGGGAAGGAACTAAATTCTGGGAGAAACTACAAGAGCAAACCCCTGTTACACTTTCGGAGTTGCATAGGGTCGCTGAGCCCTTCAAGCGCGTTGAGAAATCACTGGCAGATCTAAAAAGGAATAATGAAAGAAGTAGCAGTTGGAGTAGAAATAGGGGAGTAAAAAGAAAGGACTCCAGAAGTCCGAGACAAAGACGGGATCGAAGTCGAAGCCCCAGCCCAAAAAGGAGAGAACGCGATCCCTTGAGGCGATCCCCTCCTCATGATCGCTTCGCTAGAAATGAAGACAAGTTTGTCCCTCTGGTTGCTCCGATTGAACACATTTATGTTGTCAATATGGACAAAGGAATGTTCAAACGACCCACACCAATGGGTTTAAAGGGAACTGCGGACACTAGCAAGTATTGTGCCTTCCATGAATAAGCGGGGCATGCTACTAACAATTGTTGGCAACTTAAGCAGCAAATTGATCAATTAATTCGGGATGGAAAATTAACTGAATGGGCGGTTCGTGAAGCAAAGAAGCACCAAGGGAATCCCGGTAGATCAGGAGTTGGATATCATGCTGTGCTCCATGAGAAACAAGATGAGCCTCGCAAAGACAGGGAAGAGCGAGCTGGAAGTATACATGTAATCATTGGAGGTCCCCACATTGGGGGGGGGGGGAGAGTAGTAAAGCTAGAGAGAGATATGCACGCAAGGCCAGGGAGCGACCCCTCACTAATGTGCACCATCTACAAGAGCGACCTCCAAAGTTGTTTAAAGGCGAAGATACAAACATTATGTTCACTGAGGAAGATGATAAGTGGGTTCATCATCCCTACTCTGATGCACTTGTGGTTCGGGTTCGCATTGGATCCCAGAATGTCTATAGGGTCCTTGTTGATAATGGAAGTGCTGTGAATATTCTTACATACGATGTCTACAAGAAGATGGGATATGTTGATAAGGATCTAATACCCATGGTGGGGCATCTTTATGGGTTCACTGGAGCATCTGTTAGTGTTAAAGGCCTTGTTCGGTTCCCCATCACTCTAGGGGACGAGCCTTGCATCACCACACATATCGCTGACTTCATGGTAGTAGATCAACCATCTGCTTACAATGCAATAGTAGGAAGGCCCATCTTGAAAGAAATGAGGGTGGTGACATCTATCTATCACCTCTCTATGAAGTTTCCCACTCCGCATGGTGTTGGTTGTGTGAAAGGAATCCAACATGAATCTCGTGAATGTTATAACAATGCTTTGAAGGCTGCAGAAAAGGGGGGTGGCCCTGTGCCAGTAAATATGGAATGTAATATAATATCAATTGAAGAGCTCCCAGATGACTACTTTGAAGGCTTGGGTATCCAGGTGGAACCGATCCCAGGGGCCCTCATGTTAGAGGCCTCGCAGCTTGTGCTAATTCTCCAAGAAGGGATCGTTGAGGAGGCTAGTGACGATGAGGAGAGCCCAGAACAAGCTGCAGTGCGAGCCCGAAAAGGGAAGTGGGTTCGCAAGGAAACTTCCACCTTGGTGGACCTGCCTAATGGAATAACTGAAGAGACCATAATAATAAATGAATATGGGCATATGGGAGCGACCCCGGCTCCATACACAATGTCGGCCTCACCACAAAATGGGGTCGCGAGGAGAAATGAAGCAGAATCTAGCACGGCTCGTGAATTTGAACTTGATTTGGATCCTCGCATCCCAGAACATGCTGAACGAACCGGAGCCGCAGAGGATACCGTCTCTATATTGGTTGATGCCAAAGATCCATCCAAGGTACTGAAGGTCGGGTCACAACTCAACACTGGGCTTCGCGAGAGGCTTGTTAAGTTTATGAAAGCCAATTTGGACGTGTTTGCCTGGTCCCATGAAGATATGATTGGGATTGATCCTAATGTTATGTGCCACAAACTTAACTTGGATCCGAATAAAAAAGGAATACGGCAGAAGAGGCGACCCACAAGCGGTGAGCGAGCCGAGGCACTCAAAAAGGAAGTTGACAGACTCCTCGAGGTCGGCCTCGTTAGGGAATCTTTTTACCCTGACTGGCTCGTGAACCCCGTTCTTGTGAAAAAGCCCAATGGAAAGTGGAGAATATGTGTGGATTTTACCGATCTCAACAAACATTGTCCCAAAGATAGTTTCCCGCTACCAAGGATCGATCAGTTGGTGGACTCAACAGCTGGGCACGCACTTCTCAGTTTCATGGATTCTTATTCAGGGTACAATCAGATACCGATGTACGGCCCTGACCAGGAGCACACCTCGTTCATCACTGATAGGGGTCTCTATTGTTACATAGGAATGCCCTTTGGCCTTCTCAACGCTGGGGCCACCTATCAACGGCTCGTTAATATGATGTTCGAGAAACAAATTGGGAAAACAATGGAAGTGTATGTAGATGACATGCTGGTAAAATCTAAAGAGGCTGGGGATCACATTACTCACCTCGCAGAGATGTTTGACATACTGAGAAAATACAGGATGAAGCTTAACCCCCAGAAGTGTGTGTTTGGGGTCGAGTCTGGGAAATTTCTAGGGTTCATTGTCAACCACAGGGGCATCGAGGCTAACCCAGCAAAGATAAAGGCCCTAATGGAGATGAGATCGCCCAGAAATGTGAAGGAGGTACAAAGTCTCACAGGGAGGATAGCTGCCCTTAATAGATTTGTTTCAAAATCATCAGACAAGTGCCAAGAATTCTTCAAGGCAATCAAGAAGGTTGGGAAGGATTTTGAGTGGACCTCGCAATGCGAGGAGGCATTTCAAAAAATTAAGGAGCATATGGGATCGCCACCTCTACTCTCCAAGCCTCGTGAGGGAGAAACACTCATTGTGCACCTCGCAGTGTCAGAGCATGCGATCAGTGCTGTTTTGGTTCGCGAGGAGGAAAAAGTTCATTATCCTATCTACTATGTCAGTCGAAGAATGTTAGATGCAGAGACTCGCTACACGAATATGGAGAAACTCGTCTATGCCCTGGTATTGGCATCGCAAAAATTAAGGCCATACTTTCAGGCCAACAAAATTGAGGTTCGCACATCTTATCCTCTAAGGCAAGTGATGCACAAACCTGAAACTTCAGGAAGGCTCTTGAAATGGACCGTGGAACTGAGTCAATTTGACATTGAATATAAGCCACAAGGGCCTCTAAAGGGTCAGGCCCTAGCAGATTTCATAATTGAATTTCCTCCCTACATCGACCAAGGTTCTTGGGCTCTCATACCGATTCCTGAAAAGGCGAGTAGCGAGGTCAAAACTCAAAATTCGGCCTCGTGGTGGGAACTTTATGTGGATGGTGCCTCTAATAAGGAAGGAGCGGGAGCAGGGATCTCGTTACTCCTGAGGGTCGCAAGATACGAAGCGCAGTTCATTTCACGTTTGGAGCATCTAACAATGCAGCTGAATACGAGGCCCTAATCATTGGTCTCAAACTTGCAATTGAAATGAAAATTGAAAATCTCAATGCGTACAGTGATTCTATGCTGGTCACAGGCCACATTGGATGCGGTTGGCAAGCTAGAGGACCTCGAATCGAACTCTATCTGCGATGTGTGCAAAGATTGATGAAATCATTTAAACAGGTCAAGGTAGAATTTATCAGGAGGGCAAAAAATCAAGGTGCTGATGCCCTAGCAAAATTGGGTTCGCGTCGCGAAGCCACTTTACTTGGAGTCATACCTTTGGAAATTCAAACGAAGCCGAGTGTCCCTGAAGAGTTTATCATGGAAGTAGCGAGCTCAGAACCAACTTGGATGACCCCTATATGGGAGTATGTGAAGAATGAGGTACTACCTCATGATAAAAAGGAAGCAAGGAAGGTCAAATATCAGGCTGCTCGCTATGTTATTTATGATGAGGTTCTGTATCGAAGAGGGTTCAACACTCCACTCTTGAGGTGTGTAGATGGCGATGAATGTAACTATATTCTGAGAGAGGTCCATGAATGTATTTGTGGGAATCACTCAAGGGGTAGTTCGCTAGCTCAGAAAATTCTTCGTCAAGGATATTTTTGGCCCACACTTAAAAGGGATGCATTTGAGTTTTCTAGGAAATGCGATGCCTGTCAAAGGATCGCTAATTTCAGCAACGCATCGGTCTCCCAACTCACTTCGCTCACGAGCCCATGGCCCTTTGCTATGTGGGGGATTGATCTAATTGGGGAACTACCCAAGGCTAAAGGGGGAGTTAAGTACGCAGTGGTAGCAGTGGATTATTTTACCAAATGGGCCGAAGCTGAGCCACTTGCAACAATCACTGCCAAGAAACTAAAGGATTTCGTGTATAGAGCAATTATGTGTCGCTATGGGATCCCTTATCAACTCATATCAGATAACGGGAAACAATTTGACAGCAAGGAAATGAAGGAATTCTGTGAGAATTTGGGGATCAAGAAAAGTTTTTCAGCTGTTAGCCATCCTTAGACAAATGGCCAAACTGAGGCAATCAACAAAATAATCAAACATACTTTAAAGGCGAAGCTGGAAGAAAGCAAGGGTAATTGGCCTGAAGAGCTACCAAGGGTCCTGTGGTCTTATAACACGACCCCAAGGAGTACTACTGGAGAGACCCCATTTTCCCTTACCTATAGTTACGAGGCCATGGTTCCAGTGGAGGTTGGTTCGGGATCGTTTAGAAGGGAACATTATGACCCTGAGTTTAATGAAGTTAATCAAAGGCTCTATCTGGACATGATTGAGGAAACTAGAAGCGAGGCTCAGCTACGCCTCGCAGCTTATCAACAACAGACCGCAAGGTATTACAATGGAAAGGTCAAAGTGCGATCCCTACGTACAGGCGACCTAGTTCTCAGAAGGGTCATGTGATAGGTCGAATACACAATAGGTAATCAAATACTATATGAGTAACTTAACAAGAACACACTGTTTAATACTTAAAAACTATTTGGAATTAACAATTCCTCTCTCAGTGATGTAAAATATCACAGAGAGCTGCTTAGGTTACAATCAATGAATTTCTCAATGTTCGATACCCCTCTAGGGTTAACCTAACTGTATTTATAAAACATACAGCTTCGTACAATCAGTAATTGATTCTCCTATAATTAAGCTATACAATTGATATCAATCACGATTGCTCTAGTCTTCCAAGTCAACTCAATCTCTTTGACAGCTTTCCAATCTTCAAAGATATTGCTTCCAAATTTATCTTATATCAATCTTCAAACACTATTGACTCTTCAGACAATACCGCTACAGAGTTTAACAATCTCTGTTGCGCTTCCAGTCAGTGTTTAACTAAACTCTGACTGCTTCCAGCTAAACTCTGTTTTGTCACTATAGCTTCCAAACACTGTTCTCATCAATCATTTCTAACAATCTCCCCCAACTTGTCCATTAGCAAGAATGTACAAGTTTACAGTAAATGATGATGTCAAAACAAATACAAAGTTTTACAGTGTCTAATATACAAACAGAGTTTAAGCTATTACTTAACAATTTCTACAGAAGATAAGAAAATTCTTACAGACTTCAAATTCTAATCTCTTGAAGATCTGGCATTGTTCTGAGATAGTCTATAAGCAACCTTCTTTCAGCACTTTCAAGCTCTATCTGCATAGCTTCCTTGATTTCTCTCAACTGAGGATCATTCTCATCAGTTTGATAGATAGCAGCTCTAAGATCGTAGATTTTGTTTCTTCTCATTTCATTTCCCAGCCTGATATATTTCACTTCCTCAGACTTCACATTAAAATCCAAAACCGTGATTCCAAGATCAGTCTTCAGCTTTGTAGTCCCCTTCTCCATTTCTATCAGATTCCCATTCCAGTCTCTGTACTTTGGAACATACTTGCTGTTGTACTTCATATTTCTCCTGGCAAGATTTTGAATCATCTTTTGTTTGAGTACATTTGCAACTGACTGAGCTCTTTGATTTCTTACTCTGAAAAGATACAGAACATATTCAAGTTCTTCCCAGTATTTTAAATCAATATCCTTCTCATCAACTTTAAACACTGTTCCATCAGCCATGAAATATAGCAGAAAATCCTTCTCTAAACTCTTCTGATTAACAAGCTGTACTGACTCCAGTCTGTCTATACTATCTTGAGTGACACCACGACCTGGAACAGACAGTGAAGAAGGATCTCTGGGACCAACATATTGTCTTGTGTCTCTGTGTGAACCTATGCCTCCTTTGTTGTATCCGATTTTACCAGATAAGGCTTTACCATCAGTGAAATCCATTGGAACTGTAGCTTCTAGCCTTGAATCATGAAGAACACTTTTTCCAAATGTTGATTTCAACTGAGAAGACAATAATGGTGTGGTCACAACTTGTGTAGTAACAGAGGTTGTGTCTTCATTCTTCTGTACAACATGTGTATCAACAGAGGTTGTAACAATACTTTTCAGCTTTTGCTTAGCTTCTTCATCTGTTGGTTTTCTGAACACTTGCATTCTTTGATTTGTACCAACTGGTTCTTTGATTTGAATGCCTTTAAGAACAGGCTTTGCAGCTTTAACAGCTTTCACATTCTTCTTCAATTTATCAGACTTTAAAGTCTTCAAATGCTTTTCTTGCAGACTCTTCTCTTCAGCTTTAGCATCTTCTATAGTAACTCCTTCTGCATTCTCTTCCATGAAAAGCTTAACAGCTAACTCCTCATCAGTCTTTGGATTTGATATTAATTCCAAACTCTTGGTTTTTGAAGTACCTTGAGTTTCAGTGTTTATTCCAATAGACTGTGACTTAAGAGATTTGCCAGATCTCAGAGTTAGTGTTTCAGAGTTTAAACCCTTCTTCTTATCACTTGCCCCTCCATCTCCAGCATCATCCTTTTGAAGCAGAGTTTGAGAAACTTTGCATTTAGACTTAGCAACTCTCTCCCCCTTTTTGACATCATCAGGAATGAGTATAGATGTAATGAGCTCCAAAGAATTAGCAATAGAATCAACCTTAGAAAACAAAGCAGCTTGATTCTCTTCAACCTTTCCTAGCCTGGCAAAGAGAGTATCTTGAACTTTAGATAGCTGTGCAGCTTTGATTTTGGACTCTCTTTCCATCTTCATTTCTCTTGACTGTATCTCAGTCTTCAAAGAAGCAATTTCTTGTTTTGTGTCAGCAAAATTTCCATCCAGAGTTTTGACTTGTACCACAGTTGCCTTTAAACATGATAAAATCTCTGGATTTGAAATTTTACTTGCAGTCTGCTTTACAAAATCAGCTGCTCTCCCTTTTTGAAAAATACAGTCTTGTTTATACCAATTAGCAGCATATTTAGCAAGGTGCTCTTCTTCAATCGCATGAGATGGACAAGGCTGATCAAAAGGTTTATGTTTATTTTCAGTCTGTGCTGGTGCACTCAGAAAAGAATCAGAGTTTGCACTGTTTTCAGATTCATCTTCAGCACTTGCATCATTAGCTTGAGCATCTTTTAAAGAACCACTGTGCTGAGCTGTGTCAGCCACAGTTTCTGCAACAACTTCTGCAATCTTGTCAATAATCTCCTCATGTTGCACAGGCTCTGCAACAGAGTTTGTATGTGTAGCTTCAACAGTCATAGATTCAGAAATTATCTTAGTTGCCTGATCAACCTCATCACCTTTATCTGGAATTGGAGAAGCATTAGATATCAGTTCTGTGTGTGATGCTGCAGCTTCAGGAACATTAACTGCAGGCTCATCAGCTACACCAGGAGCTTCATCATGATCAACAGGTGAGATAGGATCAAGGATTGGTTGAAATGATTCAAGAACATCATTCACTGGTGAAAAACCATCTCTGTGATCCTCTTCTACAGGCATGTTATCCTCTGTAGGTACTTTAACATTGACAGCATTCTCTGCAAGTATTTCAACCTCTGCAGGTATAGCAATATTGACAGCCACAATATCCTCTGCAGGCATTTCAACCTCTGCAGGTATAGCAACATTCTCTGCAACCTCAACAGTAGGTGTTTGCAATGAAACCACCTCTGGAGCTTCAAATACATGCTCATCTTCAGATTCTGAAAGAATTAATCTTCTCTTCTTGACTTGAGGCACTACAATCTCCTCTTCTTCTTCACTAGAGCTCTCTTTTAGTGGTGAAAGTGAAGGTCTGTTTGCCTTTTGTTTCTTTCTTCTGGTATAAACAACTCCAGGTAATGTCTGTTTAGCCTTTGAGTGTTTAGTGTTTTGGGCAGTGTGTATTTTTCTTTTTGGTTTGGATTTGGGTTGTTCAGTAGGTGCTGGCTCAGAGTTTAAGGTTTCAGAGTTTAGTGGTGGAGAGTTTATTGTTGGAGAGTTTAAGGTTTCAGAGTTTATGTTTTCTGGTTGTTGTTGATGAGATGTAGTAGGTACAGTGGTTGTAGGTGTTGTGGGTGTTGGTTCAGAATGTACGGTTTCTAATGGTTCAGGCATGTGATGTGGTGATTGAGAATCTTGAGGTTGGTTTACATAGTTCTGTAAGGCTAGTGGCATAAACATATCAGGTATGTGCTGTTTAGTAACATCTTTGTTTGTCAAATCAGAAAACATTCTTTTAGCAACTTGAAAAGGCTGAATCACATTAGCTTCATCAATTGTAATATTAGGCACACAAGCAGTGAATAGCATTTGACAAAAACGAGCAAAATAAACAGAAGTAAGCTCAGACAAACGCTCTCCCAAATTCATTAGCACTAGTCTACCAAAATCAAAATTACCTCCATACAGTAGAGCATGACCAATTTGAAGAGTGTCAAGAGGAAGTGCATCCCAATTTGTTGTCTTCTTTCCAAAAGTTCTTGTAATGCAATCGAAAAAGAAGCTCCATTCCTTTCTCAAAAGCGGCCTTCTCAGAGACCCTAGCTTATTCAAGTTGCCTGCACATCCAATTTGCTGCAACATTGTCCTCAAGCGATCATGACCAACAACACTGTAAGAAGTGTGAGTCTCAAAATCCAAAGCATCCCTAACCGTAGTTGGAGTAATGATATATTCTGATTCAGCATGAGTGAAAGTGATTGTTGGAGTGCCAGACTCTTCTCCATCATCATACACAGAGTTTGTCCAGAAAGTAGCAATTTGTGAAGCATAGAGTATTGGTGGTGCAGTTAAAGCCTTCCCTATTTCAGAATCTTTCAAGAAATTTTGGAACAAATGAAACGCCTCTGGAGCATTTGCATTCTCCAGTGGTGCTGCATAGTTGCTAGGAAGAAAAGTTAATCCTGCTGCATCAAACGCTTTGGTTGCCATTAGTAAGATATGATACGAAGATATTCAGAGAAAAGATGTATGGTAAGTGTTTACCAAAATGTGAAGGAGAATGAGTGAGAATTTTAAAAGTGAATGAGTATGCAAGTAACTGTGAGTGGGTGAATATGAATAGATGTGAAGTGAGAGAACAAAAACGATTAGAGTAAAACTAAAACTCAATCGTTTATTCAGTAAAAGCGCGCAACTGATTGTAGAGTAATGTGTGAGTGGGACACTATCATGGGACACGTGTCAAACAACCAATGGATCACTTAATAATTACCGCTGTCATTCCTATAATCACGACACTTTGACATATTTACATTAATTAATAGTTGTCAACTACCCCAATTACTCCAAAATATTCAAATCATCTCAATGAAACTTTACCTTAGAGTACTTAACACAACTCAACAGTGTTTATCAATTTTCCAACTTTATCACTAACAACCCTTTCAAAAATTGCACAGTTGTGAATATGAGTGTGTGTGAAGCAGAGTTTACTAAAATCAATTTTTAGAGCATCTAATATTTCATAAAATCAATAACAAAAATTAATAAACACTGAATGCACAAACTCTCATATTAAACACTGATTGTTTGATGAATGCTAAACTCTGTAGTTACTGTAATACAGAAATCTGAAAACTTCCATTCCCTTTGATGTTCCATGATTATCCAAGTAAGCACACAGTCTTTGAAGACAAAAAGATCAAGAGATAGAAATCAGAGCATCATTCAGTGAATAACAGTCATGAATTTGATAATCTCACAAACTCTCGAAGCACACAAGTGTTTAGGTGAAGTGTTTACACTCACATTCAATCAGAAATAGCAGAATCTACCATATGCTTGAATGTCCACCAAATCTACACTACTTTGAGTACATGTATTCACAAATCAAAAGGACTTTATTCAGGGTTGTAATGAGATAAGATCAAACAGATGAGTATAGATGTTTTATTCATGAATGAATTTCAAGCTGAACATTTTAATAGAGCAAAGTGTTTAGTCACACTGTTAGTACATATTTGTACAATATCAGTGTATATGCCCTTTTTTTTATTATTATTTTTTTTATTTAGCATATATACTGAGTAAACTTTTCTTTTCTTGAGAGACCCTCATCTGCTTGATTTTTTTTTAAAAAAGAATATAACTGCTCTTAATACTTCAGAGTATAAGAAAAAATGAGCAGTTAATTAGGCTCAAAGGGGTTTACTAAGAGTGGTATTTATGAACAGTGTTTGTACAGTGTTTGAACAGTGTTCAAAAGAATTTTGAACAGTATTTGAAGAAATGGTAAATCCTATTGCCTTTATCATTTTCATGCACACACATATCATGTAGTCTCAAGATGGTTTAATACAAGTTCTAGAGAAACATACTTCCTGATGAATATCACACAACAATAAATACTGATTGATAGAAAATGTATCAATCACTGATTTGGCTCAAACTCTCACAGGGTGTAAACATGAATCTGAACTCACCAAACTAATCAATGACACATCTCAAGTTTTATGGTTTTCACAAGTACAAACAAGGAATTATCAGGAACCATACCTTTGGAAACAGAATGTCACTTATCAGAGTTTAGAGTTCATCAATAACCAAAATTATTTATGAGAGGCAATGCACACAATATTCATAAACTCAGAGTTTAGGACTGAATAAACTAAGAGATGCTATAAATATGAAACAGTATCATGCTGTGTTGAGTTACTGCACAAAGTCTGATTAGATTACAGTGAATCAGAAAGAATCATGATTTAATTACTGAGAATCATGCTTCATACATTTTTCTTCATTGGTGTTTTCATTCAGACAAAAAAAACAATTCTGATTTCACTGAGTGTATCCAACATGTTAACAGTGTTTAACAGACAGACATGCTGACAGAGTTTAACAAGTTGTAAACATAAGCATGCAGAACAGAGTTTAATACTAAGGTTCACATAGCACTTAACAATTTGCAGAAACATGAGCAATATATTTTAGAGATAAGTCTTTGAGTCTAACCAACATCTCTAGTCAAAACTAGAGACCATTCCTAGTTCATTGACCAGTCTTGTAAATGTAGCTTCACTCAATGGCTTGGTGAAGATATCTGCAAGTTGTTGTTCTGTAGACACAAAGTGAAGCTCAATGTTGCCTTCCTCTACATGCTCTCTGATGAAGTGATACCTTATGCTGATGTGCTTTGTCATTGAATGTTGTACTGGATTACCTGTCATTGCAATAGCACTTTGATTATCACAATAAATAGGTATCTTGGTATACCTTAATCCATAATCCAGCAGTTGATTCTTCATCCATAAAATCTGTGCACAGCAGCTACCAGCAGCAATATACTCTGCTTCAGCTGTAGATGTAGATATTGACTTCTGTTTCTTGCTGTACCAGGAAACAAGTCTGTCACCCAGAAATTGACAACTTCCACTGGTGCTTTTTCTGTCTATCTTACAGCCTGCAAAGTCTGCATCTGAATAACCAAGTAGTTTAAACTCTGATTCTCTTGGATACCACAGCCCCAAAGTTATAGTGCCCTTGAGGTACTTAAAAATCCTCTTTACTGCTGTTAAATGTGGTTCTCTTGGATCTGCCTGGAACCTTGCACACAAACAAGTGGCATACATGATATCAGGTCTACTAGCTGTTAAATAGAGTAGAGAACCAATCATTCCTCTGTAACTTGTCATATCTACTGATGACCCTGCATCTTTGTCCAATTTTGTTGCAGTTGCCATGGGAGTTGTTGCAGATGAACAGTCAAGCATACCAAATTTCTTGAGAAGATTTCTGGTATATTTTGCTTGATTTATAAAAATTCCATCATCTGTTTGCTTCACCTGTAAGCCTAGAAAATAACTAAGCTCTCCCATCATACTCATTTGATATTTTGACTGCATGAGTTTGGCAAACTTCTTACAGAGTTTATCATTAGTAGATCCAAAAATGATGTCATCTACATATATCTGAACTAAGAGCAAGTCACTACCAGATTGGAAATAAAACAGAGTTTTGTCAATAGTACCTCTGTGAAATCCACTTTCTAGTAGAAATTTGGCAAGAGTTTCATACCATGCCCTTGGTGCCTGCTTAAGTCCATAGAGTGCCTTGTCTAACCTGTAGACATGGTTTGGATATTTTGGATCTACAAAACCTGGTGGTTGTTCCACAAACACTTCTTCTTCAAGTTTTCCATTTAAAAATGCACTTTTCACATCCATCTGAAACACTTTGAATTTCTTATGAGAGGCATATGCTAGAAAGATTCTGATTGCCTCCAATCTAGCAACTGGAGCAAATGTTTCATCATAGTCTATTCCTTCCTGTTGTGAATAGCCTTTTACAACCAGTCTTGCTTTGTTTCTTGTGATAACACCCTCACTATCAGTTTTATTTCTGAAAACCCATTTAGTACCAACAATGGATCTGTTCTTAGGCCTTGGTACAAGGGTCCACACTTCATTTCTTTCAAATTCATTTAGCTCTTCTTGCATTGCTGTTATCCAGTCAGCATCTTTAAGAGCTTCTTCCACTTTCTTTGGCTCAGATTGTGACAAGAATGCATGAAACAAACATTCATTTGTTGTTGCACTTCTTGTCCTTACTTTTGCATCTGGATCACCAATAATTAAATCAGGTGTGTGTGACTTAGTCCATTTTCTTGCAGAAGGCAAATTGCTTCTGTCATCATGTGATCCTCCCCCTTGATCCATGCTCTCCTGATTTCCTTGGTGCCTCTCTTCATTTTCAGATGCTCCCCCTGAATGTGACTGCTCAGAATTGTCAACAGAGTTTGAATCAACAGAGTTTGATTCAGAATTATCAACTGAGTCACTTTCAGTGTTTGAATTATCACTTTGATGTGATTCTTCATGCTCCCCCTCAACTGGTTCTCCCCTTGTTTCTGATTGAAGAGTTTCTTCAGTATTTACCAGTAGAGGTTCAGAGTTTAGATCAACAGAGTTTGTCAGATCAGTCTGATCAGAGTTTACTTTTTCAGAGAATAAATCTTCATTTTCAAAGTGGAGTAGATCATGTTCATTTACATCTTCAAGTTCAGTTATTTTCTTGTCATCAAATGACACATGAATTGATTCCATGATCACTCTAGTTCTCAGATTATAAACTCTGAATGCCTTAGTTGACATTGGATAGCCAACAAAAATTCCTTCATCTGCCTTTAGGTCAAATTTGGTCAACTGTTCAGGATGAGTTTTCAACACAAAGCACTTGCATCCAAAAATATGAAAATATTTTAGATTTGGCTTTTTCTTCTTCACCATTTCATATGGTGTTTTACCATGCTTGTTGATCAGTGTTGCATTTTGAGTAAAACAAGCAGTTTGAACTGCTTCTGCCCAGAAGTATGTTGGCAATTTTGCTTCATCTAACATGGTTCTGGCAGCTTCTATCAAGGTTCTGTTCTTCCTCTCCACTACACCATTTTGTTGTGGAGTGCCAGGTGCAGAAAACTCTTGTTTGATTCCTTTATTCTTGCAAAATTCTTCCATTGATGAATTCCTGAATTCAGTTCCATTGTCACTTCTGATTATCTTCACTTGATTCTCTGACCCTTTGTCCAGTTGTATTATATGTTCTGTCAGTGTTAATGCAGTTTCATCCTTCTTTGCAAGAAAATATACCCATGTGTATCTGGTATATTCATCAACAATGACTAGAGCATATTTCTTCTTTCCAAGAGACATCACATTCACTGGTCCAAAGAGATCAACATGTAGGAGATGATAAGGATCAACAATTGAAGACTCAGATTTGCTTTTGAAGGAGGCTTTTCTCTGTTTGGCCTTTTGACAAGAATCACACAGGCCTTCTACATTCAACAAAGACCTTGATAGACCTCTTACAAGATCATTCTTGATTAGCTCATTTATGTTGTTCAGATTTAAATGAGAGAGTTTCTTGTGCCACTTCCAACTCTCTTCACTAGACATTCTTGTTGACAGACACACTGCTTTGCCATCAGTGTTTGTTGACAATTTAATTTCATAGATGTTATTGTGTCTGTTTCCAACTAGAGCAACTTTCCCTGTAGATTTGCTGATGACTTGACAATATTCAGGCTGAAAATCCACATGATATCCTCTGTCACAGATTTGACTCACAGATAGCAGATCATGCTTGAGTCCTGGAACCAGAGCTACATTTGTGATGATGACATTCCCAAGATTAATATTGCCATATCCCAGAGTATGTCCTATGTTGCCATCTCCATAGGAAACTTTTGGGCCAGCTTTCTCCTCATACTCTGATAACAGGGCTTTATTTCCAGTCATGTGTCCTGAACATCCACTGTCCACGACTAAGGTACTAACCCTGTTGCCCTGCAATCACAAACAATCACTGATTATTAGTTTTAAGGATCCAGACTTGCTTGGATCCTTTGGCTTTCTTAATTCTGTTAGGTTTTGCAGCGGAATTCACATTATCAGAGTTTAAGCTAACTTTTTCAGAGTTTACATTTGCAGAGTTTACTTTAACCCATTTCAAATTTGGTTTGGGTTCATAGTAATTATAGTAAATAGCATGATAATCTCTGCAAGTGTAAATAGAATGCCATGTACTTCCACAGTGTTTACATAAAGTCTGTGGTCTAGTTCTCACATAATCATTTTTAACTGCAGTTTTAGAGGGCAAAGAATTAATGTTCTTATTCTTACTGCAGAAACTAGCAAGATGATTAGTGCTACCACAATTAAAGCATGTTTTTCTAGGAGCTAATGAAGCAAGCATTGGCTTTATTCCTGATGATATGCCTACCTTTCCATTTTTGTTTTTCCTAGGCATTTTCTGTTTGTTGACAGATTTTATCTCTTTAAGCTTATGCTTGAGTTGTTTATCTGTCATTAAACCAATGTTAGCCTCTTTAACAAACGTCTTAGCATATGATTCTTTAACAGCCTTTTTCTCAGCTTCAGTCTTAGGTCCACCTGTTCCCATGACATTACCTTCAGATGAACGATGTGGTCTAACTTTTACCAAATTTTCAAATCTAAGTTCATCTCCTTCAGAGTAACCTAGACCTACTGTATCTAACCGAAACACTTCTTGCGTATCTTTACCAGAGTGTGTCCAAGTTTTAATGATGTGTTTAGTATCCTCCAATTCAGATTCTAGTTGCTTATACTTACCTAGCAACTCTTGTTCAATAAACACTGCATCATCTCTCTCTTTCTGAATTTTATTCATGTTTTCTAGCTGTTCCTCAACTAGTTTGTTTCTATCTTTGAGTTGAGAGCACTCAGTCTTTATCCTCTCATTTTCTAAAGTCTGATCCCTATAACTGATATGCAATGCTTTAAGATAAATTCTCAATTCAGTTATATTATCTGTATTATAAGCATAGGTAGTTGGGGGTACCTTTAGATCATCATCTTCATTTTGAGTAGTAACCATGAGTGCATAGTTGACTTCCTCATCTGAATCTGAAGTGTCTGCCCAATCTCTGCCTTTGGTGTAGAGTGCCTTTTCAGTTTTACCATTCTTGCACTCAGGAGCATAGTGACCCATCTCCTTACACTTGTAGCATTGAATTTCAGACTTATCTTTCTTACCAGATTTGAAGTCCTTTCCCTCAGATTTCTTGAAATTCTTCTTGTCAGACTTTGAGTAGTCCTTGGAGAATCTCTTTCCCTTCTTGAAGTTCTTGAATCCCATCTTCTTGAAGGTCTTTACCATCAATGCAGCCATTTGCATCATCTCTTCATCATCTTCAGAATCAGATGTTCCATCTGTGTTTGAGTCAACATCAGTGTTTGATGACTCACTTTCTGAGTGTATGACTAAAGCTTTTCCTTTTGCCTTTTTCCTTGATGCTTCCTTCTTTGATGGTTTCTCCTCAACCTTAAGTGCAACAGATTTTGACTTTCTACTTGATCTTTTGTTTCTCTGCTCCAATTCCAATTCATGGGTTTTGAGCAGTCCATAAATTTCATCAATCTCTGTTTCACCAAGTTCATAGTTATCTCTTATGGTGGTTGTTTTCACATCCCACTTTTCAGGTAGAGAAAGAAGAAACTTGAGATTTGAGTCTTCTAAATCATACTCTTTATTAACCAATGACAAATCATTGAGCAGTTTACAGAATCTGTCAAATGTTTCTGTCATGGTTTCTTCAGACTTTGCCTCAAAGTGCTCATACTCCTGAGTGAGTATGTTTCTTCTATTTTTCTTGATTGCAGGAGTTCCTTGACACCTAACCTCAAGTGCATCCCATATTTCCTTTGCAGTTGTGCAATTAATCACTTTATTAGACATAACATTGTCTAATGCACTGTGAAGTAAGTGTCTTACTTTTGCATCCTTTGCAATAGATGAAAGATCCTCAGCAGTTAGATCTTTCTTTTCTTTTGGAATGACCTTTGATTCCTCACCAGCAGCAGCAGCAGATAACTTTGTAGGTTTGTGAGGACCTTCATAAATTCTATCAAGGTATTCTGGATCTGTAGCCTCCAGAAACATGGTCATCTTCACCTTCCAAATTGCATACTCTGATGGCCTAAGTATAGGAACCCTAATTGTTTCATACCTACTAACAGTAGTAGGGGTTTTCTCAGATGGTGGAGGTATCTCTGCCATTGATTACTATTGTGTTTTGGATCTTTAACTGTAATAAAGTAACAGATTGGCTCTGATACCACTTGATAGGTCGAATACACAATAGGTAATCAAATACTGTATGAGTAACTTAACAAGAACACACTGTTTAATACTTAAAAACTGTTTGGAATTAACAATTCCTCTCTCAGTGATGTAAAATATCACAGAGAGCTGCTTAGGTTACAATCAATGAATTTCTCAATGTTCGATACCCCTCTAGGGTTAACCTAACTGTATTTATAAAACATACAGCTTCGTACAATCAGTAATTGATTCTCCTATAATTAAGCTATACAATTGATATCAATCACGATTGCTCTAGTCTTCCAAGTCAACTCAATCTCTTTGACAGCTTTCCAATCTTCAAAGATATTGCTTCCAAATTTATCTTATATCAATCTTCAAACACTGTTGACTCTTCAGACAATACCGCTACAGAGTTTAACAATCTCTGTTGCGCTTCCAGTCAGTGTTTAACTAAACTCTGACTGCTTCCAGCTAAACTCTGTTTTGTCACTATAGCTTCCAAACACTGTTCTCATCAATCATTTCTAACATCATGCCTAACACCAGGGTCGCGAGTCATGGTGTTTTTGGTGCTAATTGGGAAAGACCCTACAAGATTTACGCAACTCTATCAGAAGGAACATACTATCTCACTGATATGGAGGACAAGGTCATTCCGCGAGCTTGGAACGCGGAACACTTGAGAAAATACTATCAGTAAAAGCTTCATTACTGGTAGCCTCTATCTATTTCTACTACTTAGCATAAATAAATTCATACAAAGTATTGGGGGGTACTGCTCATATAGACACCTCCCCTTTATGATGTAATGACTGTAGGGCCTCGCCCCTACTTATCAACTTTAGGGCCTCGCCCCTACCTTGTATTACATGAAGACATTTTTACTTATCAACTTTAGGGCCTCGCCCCTACTATGGCAATAAATGAGTTCGTTTATATTCATTATTGTTTATTTTAAAATTTTTCATTCGAACTTCACTTGTTTGTTTGTTAGAATTTCATATTTTGAAGGACTAGTTCAGTACAACAATGCGAGGCTATTCCCCTTCAGACAATAATCTATGAAAAGCAAAACTACTTGCAACAATGTGACCCGCAGTGGTTCGCGTCTAGCGATCTCACAGGAATGTATTGCACTTCGAACCATCTATCATAAGCAAATGGAATCTAAACTAAAGAGTCATCTATATTTGAGAAGATATTAAGCTAACGAAGGCAATCTACATGAAGATTTATAGAAATGGAAGACACAACACTACTATGAAGACGGTTAACATGGAAGCACATGCAATTATAACGGAAACATAGAAGAAATCAAAGTTAATACAGATCGCCATGCGATCCCCAACTACTTGAAAAGTTAATCAACAGCAAAAATATAGTTACATCTTGCGAGGTATTCAAAGGGTACCCGCATCCCTAGTTCAACAAATCAAAAGTATTAATGGTTGCAAACAAATTATGGAGCATTCTTATCTTGATTGGCTTTTGTAGCCTCCTCCGCCAGCCTCGCTTCCTCTGCGACCCGAGCTTCCTCAACGAGGCGCTCTTCCTCGGCATCCTCATCAGCAATTTCTTTCTTCAAGGTCTCAGCGAAGTCAGCATTGCCTGGGCCCAGTTGATCCCAGTCAAAATCAGGGATCGTTCTGATGAATCCCTTCATGAAGATAACTTGCCCCTTGATCAGGAATGCATCCTCAGCGGTTGACAGAGTGGCTTTAGCAGTGTCTAACTCAGTTGTTAGCTTCGCGATCTCCTCATCCTTCTTTTTGAGGGCCTCCTCGCTTGACTCCTGCAGCTCCTTGAGAGATTTCTCAAATTCATTCCGCTCCCTGCGAGCAGCCTTTAAATCCGTACGGATTTGGGCAGTGTCATGAGAAAGCTGTTTCTTGTAAGTCGCCTCCAGGGATCGTTTGTCCTCAATTTTTTGGAATTCAAGGATCTTATTCCTTTTGTCAAGCTGAGCAAAGTGTTTGGTATGAGCAGCTTATCGGATGAAGGCTTCAGCTAGACATTTAGTTAAGGCTTTAGCATTCTCCTCTGGCGATGCCTTCCACCAGCCCGAGGTCTCAGCCTCATCAGAGTACTGGGTCCCCAGCGCAGCGAAGAGGTGTTGCGAGGCTGTTGCAGTAACGACCTCCGAAGGTGGACGAGAGGATCCATCCTTCAGCCCATCTGTCCTGGGTCGCTTCGAAGGGGTCCCTTCAGGAGAAGTTAGAATCTGATTCCCAGCCAAGTTAGATTGAGCTGGGGGGTCGCTAGCGCCCTTTTTAGCATTAAGAAAGGGGGGAGCCATACCACTCGACATGCCTACAAAAAGAAATTAACAAGTTAAAAGACTCTTCAATAATATATATGCAAGGACAAATATGATGCAGATGTATAAACACTAAAAATGATGCGATCCCTAAGTTCTGTTGCTATTAGGGTGTACCCTCTTCTGTTATCTCTAAATGAGAATACGAGGTCTCCTCGGGTAATTTTCTCTTCCGCGAAGACCGCTTCGCAGTGGACGGCCCCGCTTCAGGGGTAGACCCTATTCCCTCCTTCAGAAATCCTCATTCAACTAAGTTTTCTAAGGACATTAGAGTTCTAATGTTTCTTTCTTCCTTGGTCGACTTCGTTAGCACCTCATCGACACGTTTCTTCTCGTCGCCTTTGAGAACAGTGCGAACCGGACCAACTGCGATGCCGGAATAGTTGTTAATTTTTATAACATTTCGAGAGGATGAAGGAGTACAATTTGGATAAATAACTCACCAGGAAGATAATTGAAGCTTGTCTTAACTCTGGGAACTTCGTGTATGTACAAAAATGGTTCTTTCCATGAGCCGGCATTACTTATAGCCCCAGGCAGGAGATTTTTCTTGTTAAACTCTGGCCATATGGAAAAGTAAACATAACCAAAATCCTTGGCCCCACATCGCTTCAATTGAAAGAAATAGCCCATAGTCCTCGCATCCATGGGTGGATATCCAAGTTTGTGATAAAGAAAGTAAAGAGCGATCATGGCTCTGTACCCATTTGTACTTATTTCGATAGGGGCCAGAAAATAGGTTTCACAAACGTCGTTAATGAAGGGATGAAGGGGAGAGGAGATGCCTATCTTCATTAGAGGGACTGTTAATACCATTCTTGGGACTCTGCCACCATTCTCTTCATTATCGAAGCGATAGCATCGCATTTTTCTTTTTGGAAGGATAATCTTTCCTTCAGGTCGGAATCTCTCGACCCCTTCTCTAATTGTCTTCTCTGTCAAAGTGGAAGACATGACTCGACATGCGAGGATGCGAGGCTTGCCTGGTTTAACTTTTGAGCCAGGTTCGATGTCTTCAGGGCGAGGCCCATCAACATATATGACCCCCTCTAGCTCAGGTTGAGGGGTTGGCACATAAGGCTCTGGTGATGCCTCGGGAATATAGTTGTAGTCTTTGAAATTTACAACTCGGGCCACCTCGTCAAGACCCCCGTCATCTGATGAAGGTTCCTCATAATCGTCATCATCGGAGTTCGCCTCGTTATCTGCACCTCCTTCGAGGTCATAATACGCCTCGCCCAATGAATCAATGGGAGAATCGCTTATATGGATGGGAGAGATAGCTTGAGAGGGGGGTATTCTAGCGAGAACTTGTTCAATTTGCGAGTTAAATTCTTCTCCCTTCTTCATTAACGTTTCCATTTCCATTTCAATTGGGATCGCTTCAACGGGAGGCTCGCTCTGAACTGGAAGCACATCCAGTGAATAATCTCGCTAGCCTATAGGACGCTTGGATCTCCAGGTGTCTAAAGGTACTTCTCTTGTGTAATCTTCATTTGACCACTGGGGATCGAAGTATAACTTGAAAGAGCTCTCGCTCGTGCTCGCTGCTCTAGCGATGTTTGCCGCAGCTTCGTTGCTAATTTGAATGTTCGGAAGAGGAGAAGGTGTCCTTGAGCTGTCAGTCGACATCTGAAAAAGAAGGTGAACAATTAAGTGTGTGCCCTTACAGAAAGCAAAAGGGATAAAGAGAGAAAAGAATAATACGACAGAAGGGTTCTACGTGTCCTCACATCACTCACGAGTACTAAAACGGGATTGTTACCCTAATGAAGGAAGGAACGCGTTATGTTTTACTAACAAGGGATCGATATTTTATCTAAGCGAGGTTGGGGTCGCAAAGTTACATTAAGGATGCGGGATCACATTCATATGGGATCGCATCGCATGTATTCATAGTTATCTAAATATGTAATTATGATGAATATGAGCAAATTAAATATCAAGAACGTATGAAGACTTACTTTTCTGAGAAAAGGTTGAAGAAATCTGAAGAACTTGGAGATCGCTAGATGTTATACTCGAAAAATTCTTGCGTTTGATCTTGGAGCAAACTGACGGCACTTCGACAATATGTTTGTGAGTATGAAAAAGGAAATGATTGTGACAGGCGTATATATAGCCATCAGGAGAGAGAAGGTCATAGGACACATGTCAAGATCTCGGCCGTTCAACACACATCTCGAGATATGACAACTGTCAAACCTCTTTAAATTCTTGGGGTCGCGACTACTCCAATAGTCATATTCATATCAATAGCAAGCCATGGCCTCGCATTGCGGAATCTTCTGATTAACACTTGAGTCCACATCGCATCTCCAATGACAACATGGACTCGGGGGTAGTTGTTATGCCCAAATCTGGCATAATAATTATCATGATTTAATTAGCTAAATTAATGGTTCATTATCTACAATGGGCTTTGAAGATGAAGATTGGGTCACTAGAAGCCCACTATTAGAATCAGCCCAGCCTAACTACAGGGCCGCTTCGCATCTAAGGGATCGCTTCGTATGACTCCCATCAAGGGATCGCTTCTTGCTATCATCATATCTACAAACCAACACAGGATCGCTATCTCACTCTCTGTTAGAAGGCTCATAGCTAGACCCCGCGAGGTCACATGAGTATTTATACATTTGGGTTCGCTTCGCATGACTCAACCCCTCGAGGTAGCATGCCTCGCTTATGCTGCATCTCTGCTAGCCTCGCTTGTGAGGTCATATTCTTGTCCATGCGAGACTATCGGTTTCCTTCTATAAACCATGGATCATGGATATGATCAATAACTCATTGCCACATCAGCCCTAATCTAATGGGCTTGGGCTATGACTTATCCTCTAAAACCCTAGCCCAGCTAGGTAACTTGCTACCCAAGAACTACGTACGGCTTGATCCCTATAAATAGGGTACGTAGGCACCTTGATAGGGATGAGAAACACTTCACCCTTGAAATCACCTATCAAGATCAGCCACATCAATACACACAAACCTTAACCCTTGTTCTTCTTTCTTAAGCTTTATATCCTTATTTAGCTCCGTTAATCCAGCAACCTCCATAAATATTGTTATACAATATTCTCCCTATAACAGAAGTGTACAGAAGTCTGTGGAGTTTCTACTCTTTCCCGTATTATTCTCAAACAAGAATATCAAATATACTTTTATATATTTACTAAATGTTGCTGCATTGCTCTGTGGCATACATATAATATAATTTTATTACTAATAAAAAAATCCTAATAATATTTTAGATCTCCACTATAAATAATTTACACTGAAATATTAGTGAAAAATAATAATCAAAGAGCTTGCATAATTTGCTTGTTTTATAAAAAAAAATAAAATTAAACCCATAGATTTATGAGTTATTACACAACACAGCCACACAAAGGCATATAAATTTTTTAGAATGACCTGAAATGATCAAGTACAATGAATTACAATAAATTTTTAAATATATAGATTGTCAGATTAAGTGACAAATCTATAGATTCATGGCTTACAGATTTATAAATGAAAATTTATCAGCAAAGAGTTGCATCAAATGGGTACATGCTAGAGTGCTGAATGAAGTCTTATACCGGCATATATTTTAGAGCTTTGTCATGGTGCAAAGAGGTGGTCACGCCATTGGCCGCCTAGATTTCATTGTTGTTTTGTCTGGGCATGTGTTCAAACTTCAAAGCCATCCTTTTCCTCGCTCCCAGAACAACCAATGCTTTGGTCTGAGCATCTAAGATTATATTTGTAAGAAATCTACAGCTTATATTGTGAATAGAGTACATGCATACATAACTATGATCTAATTACAAATGTAGCAAACGACAACATTCTAATTACTACTAAATAATTGTTTTTATTCCTTAACCATACAGAATGAGTCTATAGTTTAGTTTTTGTGTTCAGAATTAAAGGCATAACACTGACTATAGTTCAAATACCTTAAATAACTGGAATAGTAAAAATCAGAGCTTGTAAATCAATACAACAGCCAAGTAGTTCAGGCATGCCAACGATCTGTAAGGCTCATCTATATCAGCGTCACTAAATTTAAGTTTAAGTAGGACTCTTTTTCATGGAAAAGTAAGCGGCATAAGTTGATACAGATTGAGTCGCTTGACAATCTGCATGTCCACTTGTCACAGACACAGATTGAAAAAGTTGTTCTGTTGTGCCCCGCAATAACTTAACAGAACCAAAACAAACACCAACACTTAAAGTAGTGAGCATACTGATGCAAAGCACAACATCAAGATCTTCATATGTGTTTATTGTTCAATTGGGGACAATTATTTTCGAATAAGTGGAGAATGATGCAGGAGCATTATGGCTGATGTACTTGTTCTCATGGAGACAAGCGTGACTTTCAAATTATCAACATTCAATGCTATCCGTGAAAATTAATTGGGTGATTACTTATTTATTAAGTAGATTTTTTGGCTTACAAGTTTTTACCTTTCACTTGAAAAGGGGTTTTCTTGTTTTAAGCACCTAAGATTTAATTTTCTTGTTGGATTTGGTTTTTATGTAATTTCCTGTCTGGATTGGGTTTTTGACTGGTTTTCAATTTGGACTCAAATACCAGCTAACTAGCTGATTTTTAATTTGATTGGGATTCCTAATGGGCTTAGGTTATTTGCCTAGCCTATATATACCCCTATTTTGTAATTTTTTGAGATAAGAATTGGATAATAATAAATCGTGAGTTTATACTTGCAAAACCTTTGAAAGTTGGTGGTTTATTCCTTTATACAAAAAAACACATATTATATGTCAATGCACATACATCAATTGCGATCAATTATATCTAATGTTGGAAATATGTTCTTCAAGCCAAACTAAAGATAATCTGTTAATATGTTCTGTTGGTCAGTACTATTGGCCTTACGGAGTTTAAACAGTATACATCAGTTATCTAATATAGGTTATCTAAATATAGTTTAACATAGTATGAATCTCTATATTATTAACATAGACTTTTTCTATGTTACTCGGACTCTTCATTTTACCTTGGAGTACCGGTGTCGGACACTCGACACTCGGACATTGACACTCGGACTTGGACACTTATTTTAAGCCAAAAGCATGTACATTTTTAATATTCACGCAACCAAATATCAGAACCCTGGAAGTACTTATCACTTGCAATATCTTCCTAATTCTTCTGACTGGTGTTCCTCATTCTTCATCCAAATTTATGAGAATTTAATTGCTTAATTTTGTTAAATTTCCTTATCATGGTCATTTTAAGTGTGTGAGGTTTTTATAACGATACAGATACAGTGTCACTAGTTAAGGTTAGTGGTGCTGCTAATAACCGAGCCAGTAATATGTTGCTACGTAGAAGTGGAGAAATTGGGTTTGTATATGCATGAAACACGAGCTCAATGTGATATTTTGTGCACAAAATAAATGTTCTCGGCTATTTTCTTAAATTTCATTTTCAATTTCATTATTTCTTACTAAAGCTAAGTTTTAAGAGCGCACTTCCCTGAACTACTCAGCCGTAAAAAATCCCTTAAAATGGCCGAAAAGACTACTACTATCTAAAAGAAAGAGGAATCTGTCAATACCATAAAGTTGAACTCAATGGAAGGAGAAAAAGCATCAACGACAAAAAGGATAACACAGTTGAGTAAAATTGGGTTAAAAAGAAGAGTCTAGCAGAACTGATGAAGAAGGATGGGACACATAGGGTAAAGGACTGGATGTTCTGAAGGAAGCTTGTTAAGTGTATAAATGGAAGAACAGGGGAAGAGAAAGTAATGCAGAAAAAGAGTAAAAGAGAAGAATCATCTTATAAATTTCTTCAGTTGTTACATTCCTCTTATAGGAAGAAGATGATCTCACTACATATGTCATACTACATTAAAGTCTATATTGTTGAATGTTGAATGTTAAATGTTGAAAGGTGTAGTTGTAATTGTTGAATATCTTGACACTCCCCCTCAAGTTGATGCATATATATCACTCATGCCCAACTTGCCAATAAGTGGATGTAACATTTTCTTGACCAACCCCTTAGTCAACACATCGGCTAGTTGATCTTCTTATCGTACAAAGTGAATGCTAATAATATCACTATTAATTTTTTCCTTGATAAAATGCCGATCAATCTCGATATGTTTAGTCCGATCATGTTGAACTGGATTGTGTGCAATATCAATGGCGGCCTTGTTGTCACAATACAACTTCATTGGATTCCCAGATGAAAGGCCTAATTCCTGTAAGAGAAGTCCTATCCATAACAATTCACGTACTCCTTTTGCCATAGCTTGTACTCTGCCTCAGCACTAGATAACGCAACAACAGGTTGTTTCTTGCTTCGCCAAGTAACTAGGTTACCTCCAACAAACGTACAATATCCTGATGTGGAACGTCTGTCATCTAGACAACCAGCCCAATCAGAATCTGTATAGCCTTCAATCTCGAGATGATTGTTTTTAGTAAACATCACTCCTTTCCCAGTAGCAGCCTTAAGATACCTTAGTATCATATAAACTGCATCCAAATGTGGTTGACGAGGATCATGCATAAATCTGCTTACAATTCCCACGACATATGTTATATCTGGTCGTGTATGTGAAAGATAAATTAGTCTTCCAACCAATCTCTGATATTGGGGTCTATCGACAACGTCACCTGTTTCTCCACAAAGTTTATGATTCGCTTCAATAGGAGAATCCGCAGGTCTACATCCCAACATACCTGTTTCATTTAAAAGGTCAAGTGTATACTTCCGTTGTGAAAGGAAGATACCACCCGGACTTCTGGAGACTTCAATACCAAGAAAATACCATAGTGTTCCCAAATCCTTCATCTCAAATTCGGAGGCAAGTCTCCATTTAACATCTGCAATCTCACATGTGTCGTTGCCAGTGATCACAATATCATCAACATAAACAATCACGACTGTGATCTTTTCCCCCTTTCTTTTTACAAACATTGTGTGATCCGAATTGCTCTGTTTATAGTCAAATTTAACCATTGCTCTTTGAAATTTGCCAAACCAAACTCTTGGAGACTACTTCAATCCATAAATAGTCTTCTTCAATTTGCATACTTTCCCGATGGTTGCAGCTGTAGAAAATCCAGGTGGGATATCCATGTAGACCTCTTCTTGTAGGTCTCCATGTAAGAATGCATTTTTTACATCCAACTGTTGAAGTTCCCATCCAAGATTTGCTGCACATGAAATAAGGACTCGAATAGAAGCCATTTTTGCCACATGAGCAAAAGTTTCCTAATAATCAATCCCATAAGACTGAGTATACCCTTTTGCCACAAGTCTTGCTTTGTACCTATCAACCAATCCATTAGGCTTTTGTTTCACAGTGAACACCCATCTGCATCCTACTAGTTTCCTTTCAGTAGGAAGATGAGTTAACTCCCAAGTGTTATTATGTTTCAATGCATTCATTTCCTCTATCATGGCATCCTTCCATTTAGGATCACATAAAGCATCCTGCCAAGTATGAGGAACAGAAACACTCGACAAGGATGATACAAAAGCAAGTGAAGAAGGAGATAATGCATTATAGGAAACAAAGTTTGAGATAGGATGGTTAGTGCAAGAGCGTACACCCTTTCTAATAGCAATAGGAATATTCAAAGTGGGATCAAGAGTATTACCATTATCGGGCTCAGTCATAGGAGCTGTAGAATCTGCAGGATCTGCCTCGAGGTCAGAGGTCTCTAGATATGGTAAAGTGGTGATATCATCATTTCTTCGTCTAGAGTATGTAATCAAATCTGGTATGCCAAACCTATTTAAATCATCCGACTCTCTACTCATAAGTGGAGGGATGGATGATGTGTTTGGGCTAGTGTTTGGCACATTGATGAATGGAAGGAATTGAGACTCCTCTGTCGCTTTACTATCAAGACTATATCGGTTAATCTCCCCCTGAAGCAATGAGGAGGATTCGGGAGAGAATTAAGAAATAGACTCCCAGAAAGTAACATCGTGACTGACATATGTGCGATGTGAGGGAGGATGATAGCATTTATACCCTTTTGAGTTGGTGTATAACCAATGAAAACACAGCGGAGAGCACGAGAATCAAGTTTATCCCGAGAGGGAGAATGATTATGAACAAAGCAGACACTCCCAAATAACCGAAGAGGCAATGGATGAGACGAAGGTGCAGGAATAAAGGACAATGGTGTTCTGAATTGTAGTACACTTGAAGGGAGACGGTTGATTAGATATGCAGCAGTCATGATTGCCTCACCCCAAAGATATTTAGGGACATGCATAGTTAATATAAGGGATCGTGCTACCTGTTGTAAGTGACCAATTTTCCTTTCAGCAACTCCATTTTGCTGAGAGGTTTTAACACATGTAGTTTGATGAATAATACCCCATGTGTCCAAATAAGATGTAAACATTCCTGATGTGCTAAAAATAGGCATTTAAATATCGCAAGCGCACGATCATCGTTTTAATATTTAAGATTCGATCCACAGAGACTATATAATTTTTCGCAAGCCTTAACTTTTAATTTAGGCGAACTAGAAAATTAATTTTGGAAAGATTGCGTTTTTACAAATTAACATTCAACAAATAAACAACGATTAATTTAAGGTTAACATGAAATTAAGCTACGGGAAGACAAGGTACAAAAACGGAAGTTACAAATTTAAAACATGCAGGGGAGAAAAATGGGAGAAAAAAAAAAAAGAAATAAAAAAAAGGAAGAAATAAAAACACACCTAAATTAATTCTACTGCATCATGGATAAGTTAATAACATAGATGACAATAATGGGGCAGGAGCATGGAAATGGGTCTACAATAGATTTTGGGCCAGAATTAAGCATGACCCAACAAACTAAGCAAATTAACTACTGAACTAGAAATTAAAGCAAAGCTAGAGATCAATAAATGAAGGAGAAATTATTTAATTAAAGTCTTAATTGCCAATTAGCTACTAATGCATTACTTGTGCGGTTCAAATGAAAACATGGAAGCAAATGTAATGGGCCACTAATTAAATAAATTAATTAACATGAAAATGGGTTACCTAACAACAAGGTCAGAAAAATGATTTTGGATTGAAAGCAAACATGGATAGTGGCTACTGGACTACTAATTTTAATTTAAAAAAATTGTAATTTAAAGTAAATCACTGGAAATTATAAACACAAATTAAGAGAACAAAAGCATACAGGATTTCTACAAAACGGATTGAATGGAGGCAGGAAAATGAGAAAAGTAAACAGACACAAAGATCATGCATAAATAAGTGAGAGCCGTGAATATTATTAGCAAATAAGCTCCCCGAACAGAAAACTTGTTTTGGTCGAGTGAGCTCTTCGCCGGAAAACTGACACCGGAAAATTAACAAAACCAAAAAGTAAATTTTAGGGGCTCCTTTCATACAAGAAATATAAATTTCTTTGTAATAGAGAAAGATTTCATAGCCAAAATGTAGAGGGGAGAACAAGATTTAAAGATGAAATGAAAGCTTGCATTAATATGAGAAGTGATTACAACTTGAAATGAAATGCTAGATCTAGAAAACAATAAAGGGAGTCTACTCTAAAAACTAGGGTAAAAACTAAGTTGGGGCTAATGGATGAGAATAGGATGCTTAAATAGGCACAAGGTAGGGTTTTAGGGGTAGAAGGGTAATCTTCATTTTCTTTTCTTTTTGCCTTTTCTTCTTCTTTCTTTTTCCTTCTTTCTTTTTTTCTTTCTTTTTTTATCCTTTTAATCATCTTTTCTCCTCCTTTCTTTATTTCTTTATTTCTCTACAATTTCCTGAAATAAGACAATTAACTAATAAAAAATGCGAAGACAAGCAATAAAATATGGATAAAAATATGCAAAATTATGCAACTATCAATTCCGGCATACTCGGTACCATTATTACTTCGCAAAATTTTAACAGAGGCATTAAACTGTGTTTGTATCATGTGGTGGAAGGATTTAAAACATCCGAATACTTCACTTTTGTGTTTAAGAAGGTATACAAAAGTAAGTCGAGAATGACAATCAACAAAGACAACAAACCACCTATACCCATCATGTGTAGGATGACTAAATGGACCCCAAACATCAGTATGAATAGTAGAAAAAAGAGTAGGACTTCTCTTATTTCTAGATGGATACAGTGACCTTTTATGTTCGGCTAATTCACATGGTTCACAAAAAAATTCTTCCTTTTTACATTTTGATGCTAAATTCGGAAAGAGATGCGACAGAACACCAAATGAAGGATGACCTAACCATCTATGCCATTGATACAAGGACTCTAAACTATGATTAGATTTAGATAAAACCTGATAACTTGCCGATGGCGAAATAGAATTCCCTTCCATAATATAGAGGCCATCTACCACTTTACCACTGCCAAGGACCTTGCCTGTCGCCAGATCCTGAAACACATAGTGAGAAGGGAAAAAAGTTACTGAACAATTAAGATTTTCAGTAATTTGATGAATCGATAATAAATTCACTGATAAGGAAGGAACATGTAAGACAGATAATAGTGGTAGTGAAGGGAGACAGTTGGAAGTGCCCCATCCGTGAACGGGCACATGAGTTCCATTGGCAACACGAACACTCTCTGTTTTATTGATGTAGTGATATGACTGCAGTAAATTGGAATTGCCAGTCATATGTTCTGACGCTCCCGAGTCAATAATCCTTGAATTAGGTGAACTGTGAGAGACAGAATGACAAGAAATACTCGAATGAAAAGTATTTGTCTGTACAAATGAGGCTGCAGTCTTCAACTTTATATCAGAAACCAACTGTAGAAAAAACTTGAGCTCCGAAACAGTTAGGCCGGAGTGAGTTCCAGAAAAATCCTCTTTCATCATGCTAAATAAATCCGGAATAAAAATACCCGAAAAATAATTATTTTACAATTATAGTCAAGTCTTAACTTGAACTAAATCAATATATCGATTTAGCAAATTAACACTAAATTTGGAAGCACCAGTTGTGTTTTAATCCTTGACCCAGTTAATCTATATAAGCCCCAATAACAAATAAGCCCAGTTAATTAAAATTTGGTAATCCAGTATACTATAACACCACACAACCTCAATTCAGTATACTATAACACATAAGCCGTGTTTTCAAGAAAACAGAAGCGAACCCAGTTGCTAGAATCTCAAGAGCTTCAAGATGAGCCAACCGAGTTGACTTAATTCAGCAATTTCTACATATTTATTCACTCACACAGACAATCGCCAAGCACATCGGGAAACAGTACATATATATATACGTATATATATATATAGGATTTATATCAATTGTACTAAATGGAGAAGGTGTTACCACAAATGGACTGAGCTAGAAGAGGCGAGCAAGTTTGCCTTAATAAACATCGCCGGAAACTGACTGGAAGGGGGCCCACGCGCCGGCGCGTGGAGCGCGTGGACGGCGTCTGCCGCACGTGGGGAGGCGCGTGAGGGCGCGTGAGGGAGCGTGTAGCTTTGTTTGTCAGATCGGAAAATTTCTGGGAACTTCTCTGGTAGTGCACTATATTGTGGTATGTTTATATCTTGGTTTTGAACACTTCGATTTTTCGATTTCTTGATTGAATCAATATTTTTGGTTAGAAGCTTGTTCTTCTTGAAGAACACAAGCTTTTGAAGAGATTAATCACTCAAACCTGCTCTGATACCATGTTAAGTGTATAAATGGAAGAACAGGGGAAGAGAAAGTAATGCAGAAAAAGAGTAAAAGAGAATAATCATCTTATAAATTTCTTCAGTTGTTACATTCCTCTTATAGGAAGAAGATGATCTCACTACATATGTCATACTACATTAAAGTCTATATTGTTGAATGTTGAATGTTAAATGTTGAAAGGTGTAGTTGTAATTGTTGAATATCTTGACAAAGCTTCAAATGTTCCCAGATCTTAAGTTCCAAAACCTGAAATACCACAAACTTGCTACAGTTGGGAATTCAGCATTTCAGTTGATAAGGAACAAAATAGGGGTAAATCTAAAGTCCGGGTAAAACATGGCCAGTGCCACATCCCATTAAACTGAATGCTAGAATGGTATATCATTACTCTTACATGACTTTAAGCATATGAGCCAAATCAAACACCCACATCGGTGCTAATATCCATAGTTACCCTATACTTACCTAAAATTCCAACCCTGCTATCTCAATCCACTCTCACCCTTTACCACAGTCCATATTTATGTATTATATAGTTACTAAAACAACCTTAAACTACAGTTAAAATAATTATATATATATATGCATCATATACTTACCGAAACACATTTTTGCCAATAGACAAAACCTACTTCAATCAGAAGATTAATTCAAATAAAGAAGATTAGTTCTATTTTAATTTTAATGTCATGAAAAATGTTCTATAATTTAATGTAAAACAACTAGTAATATTCTAAATTTCAGGTATTATTACTTCAAATAGAATTACTTCCAATATTTTTAGTAAATAATATACTTTCTATAACATTATAGTCAGGGTTGTTACATCGGTGAGTCGAGTCGAGTCAGACAGAGGCTCCGGCAAGTCGAGTCGAGACTAGTCGTCGATTAGTCCGGCAAGTCGAGACTAGTCACGACTAATCGACGACTAGTCGACAAGGTACAAAATAATAAATAATAAAAAATATATACATGCGTATGTTCTAGCATTCCTCTTTTCTCTTATACAAAGTAGATCTTGAACCTACAAAGAAAAAAACTACAAGAATAAAGAATATTGAAACAACAATAGAGAAAGAAGATTAAAAGAAGAGAAGAAATAATGTAAATTTTTTATTTTGAAATTTATTGTACAAAGTACAAACAAAAAGATTGTAATTTCAAATATTGAAATATTCAAAATTCAATCCAACTCAAAATTGCTCAGTTGTGACTTGTGAATTTGTGACATCTTCCCCTACTACACTAACTGAACAGCAGTGTGCTGAACTGCACTGCATTGTAGAGGCTGCAGTGCTGCACTGCAGAATATATAAGTCGTCAACACAGCAGAAATCAAAGTCTGGGCAGAAGGCAGATGGCAGAATTAAAAAAAATTTGGACACAATCACACAAAAATCTGCACCAGTCGGGCTATTGGGTCGCCTAGTCGACCAGTCAAGCCCCAGTCACCCGAAAGAGTAACAAACTGACCGACTGCTCGACTAGTCCTCGACTAGTCACGACTAGTTGAGCGACGTAACAACCATGATTATAGTTTTTCAGATATCTACAGTCAAAATTTAAAAACCCCAAAAAAACAAGAGACATGGCCGATTAGGAGGACTCAGCTAAAATCACAGACACAAAACAAAAGGGGTAAATTTTTCCAATTAACAAAGCCATGATTGTAGAATCAAGAAGCTATTTGTGATATTGGATGATGAAACACCTAATGAAGAACAAGATACGAAGAAGTTTCATAAGATGAAAGCCAACCTGAATCAATTTCGGTCATGCCTTCCCCATCTTCAACCTATTATTGTTATTACTTACACGGGAATATGAGGATATCAAAACCTTTTAAAAAATTCAACACTTGTCATATCTTCCTAATTTTTCTCATTGATATTCCACATCGGAGGAACAATTTAATCTAACATTAATCAAAGTCATACGGATATCAATCAATTTTAAAAATAATAAGAGAGCATGAGACTATAAACAAGGACATTCTTATTACAAAGAAGAATCATTGGCATATCCGATGAACAAACTAAATTGCAACATAATAATTAGCTTTTTCAGATTCAATCAGCCAAGAAAACAATACCAGAAAAAACATACACATCAAATAACAAGTCAATAATACATAATCACTACCATCGCCTTAAATTTCTGTATTACGCGGATAAATTTGATCGAACAGAATATATAAATAAACAAAATTTAAACAGAATGGTTACCTAGAACAAAGCTGAATTCGATTTGTGGCTTTGTGCTGAGGGTGGATTGAGCAGTTCGTTGTTGTAAATAAAGCGGTGGTTTTCAAAGATCTCCGACGCCTGTATATGTATATATGTATGTGATACGGAACGTGATGTTCTCGTATAGTAAAGACAAATATAAACTCTGAATGTGGTGAAACAAAATTCAAAACTCCGAATCTTCAAAGATTGGAGAAACAAATCTTTAACTATCTGAATCTTCGAATGGAGTAAAAATAGCTAAAATTTTATTATCAATATCGTTTCCCAAAAATATTATAAGATGAGAGTATATATAGGGTAAATAAATAATTATTGTAATTGATAATACCCTCCCGAAGAAAACTCTTTTATCCTCATAATGTAACTATGTCTCGAGAATGCCTAGTGGACAGCTTGCCACACCCCAAAGTTGACTAAGAAAAATAAGCTAAGGCAATGCTCCTCCTTCCGGACAAAAGGCACATTCCTCCTCCAGCACATTCAACCTCTTGGACAAAGAGCGTTCCCTCATTCATAACATATTATCTCGAGGACCTAGCTCGTGCCTTCCTTCTCACTCCCGGACAATGTGGAGCCTTCACGAAAGTAATCACTTTGACAGTAGAAGGTGGAAGGGACATGCTATTAACCAACATCTGTCTCAAGGAAGGGAGCATTCTTACGGACAAGAGGAGGTAACACCAAACTCTATAAATACCAAAGTAAACTCACACATACAGGGGTTGAACATTCTCACACTCACTCTCACATTCTCAAATTTCATATTTGCTCTCTAAAATCTCAGTCACTAGTATTTACATTTTCCGATATTGTTTCTTGTATTCTCCACCACCAGTTACTTACTCTCATGCCGGAGTTGCTTGACGGCCACCACCCCCGGTCAAGCATTGTTTTGCAGATACCCTTCCGACAGCTACACCACATTTCCGTCCAAGCCTTACCGGAAGAGGGAAAAGTACGGTAGAGTGGAGCAAGGAGCATTATCATTTGGCGCTAGAAGGAGGGGTTTTCTCTTTGAAAGACCCTCCATCCTTTCCAGATTGCAAGAAGTAACAAGAGGTTATTAGTAACAAGTTGTCTCGGATGGGACCGTCTAAGAACACGAGGTTGCAAGCTCGAACCACGGTTGATCCAAACAATTCAAACCAAGTTGAAGAACAACTCCAAGGAACTCAACAAGAAATCGTCCATGGTACCTCCCACCGCAGCGAACCCGTCCTCCAAAGAATGGGCACAAGGGAGGAAGATCCTCCTCTCAACTTGGACCTGACCCGTTTCGCCCCTAACCAAGTGAATTTTCTCCTCAATGTTGCTGCAAATCTCCAAAATCCACACCAACAGAATAACCCACCTCAGTCCAATGGGAGGAGGGAACAACCTCCCCTCGAGGACGAAGCACATAGTGCAAACAATAATGGCAGCAAAAGACCAAGGACGACCAGGTCAGTCTTTTCCCGCCTTGGCTCCTCCCAAGATACTAACCATATCCGTCACGGGAAAGATCACCATCGACCTGAGACATGGAGGATAAATAGAAGAGTACGGGATCTTAGGCATGAGCTAGAGGCGAAAAAGGCAGAATATGAAAGAGAGAAGAGAAGATTAGAAGATGAGTTCTACCAAGAAAAGGAAAGGGAAAGAACTCCTGAACCTACCCCGATTGGAGGTATTGGAAACTCTCAACAAGAAATCCTCAATACTCTCAACGAGTTAAAGCGCAAAGTTGAAGGAGAAGTCTCTGCTGGCCCCGGTGAATCTCCTTTCTCCAAAAGACTCGAAGATGAGAGCAGGCAAACGCACTTGAAACACCCCAACTTGGACTCATACGATGGTAATAGAGATCCGGAAGAGCACTTAAGTTATTTTGATCAGCTAGCTCTCTTCTATGAGTACCGGGACCTAACATGTTGTAGATTATTTGCCTCTACTTTAAGAGGGAGTGCTCAGAGGTGGTTTTGTAGACTTCCTCCAAGGACCATTGACACATGGGCCGATTTCAAAAAAGCTTTTCTGAATAAGTTTAAAGCAAACCAACCACACGAGGTGCACACTGTCTTCCTTGAAACCATCGCATAAAGAAGTGGAGAGACATTGGAAAACTATTTAAAAAGGTTCAAGGAAGCAGTAACAAAGTGGTGTCAGTCAATGAGACGGAAGCATTGGTACACTTGAGAAGGGGTTTAGACCCTTACGATTGTGAAAGGTATATTTGCAAGCTCATGGAACACAAGCCAACTACGTTGGCCAGAGCATACGAGTTAGCTTCACACTTCATCACTGAGACGGAGGCTATGAGGGTCAAGAAACAAACAAGAAATCCTCCTCAACAAAAGCCTTACTTTCAAAAGGAACGTTTTACCTTCCACCATAGCCAAAGGCCCATCCACGAACACCAAGTACAAACCACACATGGTCCTGCTCTGCCAAGCCAAAAGCCCACTTTCGACAAGTCGAGACTTTCTTCTCCTACCTCGTCAAAACCAGCACGTAAACCTGAGCCGGAATGGACAGGACTGAGTATGTCCCGGGCAAACATTTTGCGAGAAGTATGAAACAAACCCTTCTATCAGGCACCTCCACCACTTTGGACAGCCCCGGGTGATAGAGATTCTTCTAAGCATTGCGAATATCATGCCACACACGGGCATACTACGGAGAATTGTCTCTCTCTCAAACACTTCCTCGAGAGATTGGTTCGCCAAGGACTCATCAACCAGTACCTTCCTCGACAAATCACTAATGGGAATAACTCAAGTGCTCCTTTCACATCTCAAACCAACAAAGACAAGAACATTGTCAATATAGTTATTGGAGGAAAACAATCCCCTCCCCGAGCCCCCGAGGCACAGGAGGTTATGTGTGACGCCCCCAAATCCGAGGTCAGAGATTCAGGTCATCACATCACCATACAACCATATCATACCTGTATTAACTTTACAACTCAACAATACATCCATCCAGACCTCAATCTTACGCACATACAATCTTACGCACATACAAGTTAGAGCCTCAGAAACGATAACCAAAAGTAACACTAAATATTACAATTCATCTGTACAATCCAGAATCTTACGCACTTCCACTTATACAACTACACTTGAAGACAAGTCTTACTATTACAGTTGAAAACCTATCAGACTTACTCTGTAGTATTTATCAGGACTAAATCATCTCCTGGGTAAATCTTCTACTCCTCTTCTGCTGGTGCGGAGTTAACCGACCCAGATTCTTCTCTTTCTGAAAAGTTTTTATAAAGCAAGAATGAGCTACATAATGCTCAGCAAGTTCACCATTTTTTAAAAATAATAAAGTGGTTTATTTCGAAAACATTCCCAACTATATGGGTGTATATCTCATATTTTAAAACATAATTCGGCAATATAAATGTCCGAGTTTGAATAAAACATTTATACTCACTAAGGAGCTTTAAGAATAACATATGAATCCTTTATGAGGTTCCCATTTCAATACATCTCAAGTTTGAAAATATATACATATGAGTATATCATTTTCGGCAAAACACTCTGCGGTTAACATACTGTACAGGGAATACATTATTGCAAAACCTCTTTCCTTCCATTAGCTTAGAAGGTTTCTCATTCAAAAACATTTCATTCTTTGAAATAATTGCAAGAGTGCACTAACACGTGCCAATCTTTATAGGAAATCTTGCAGTTCTAGATACTGCACGATGTCAATATTTTTCTTATCAAAAACTACACTATCGGCAACTTGGCACTTAGGCCCAAGAAGCAGTGTTTGAGTATTTTTCCAAAGTGGAGGATGGGACTGGAAGAAAACATAAAAACCTGACAAGGATTGACGATGATCAGTCGCCACAACCAAGTCCAACAATCCGCGGGTCTTCTCTACTAGTAGAAGGATAGAAACTACATCCGTAACTACCCTCGGGTGAAAACTACATCCGTAATCACCCTCGATGAAAACTACATCCGTAATCATCCTTCGGCAACACCTGGGCCGGAATAATTGATGGACCGCCTGGCTCACGGCCGCTTACACATCCCGGGAATCGTTCGTCAACGATTCCCACACCTGCCAGAGTCCCCTTTTTCTTTTCTTGTCAAAAATCATTTTGATAGAAAATTCGAGTAGTTGAAGTTCGACCTCGGTCGACCGATAATTCTTGAAAAACGTACAAGAAGCAAAACCTGACCGGGGGTTTTCGAAAATGTCTTGGGTTCGAAAGAGTTCAAGTTTGAAAACGCTAAAGGTATCTTGGATTAGTTTTGTCTTTAAAATAATGAACAATAATTAATAAATGATATTTTGAGATTTAATATAAACAATTAATAAAATAATTATTTAATTAAAATAAGCTTTTAATCCAAGATAGATATTTTTTTGAGTATTTTTAACAACGTAAAAATAATAAATACTTGAGTATACGATACTTCCCGAATGACTCTTCGGGTTTTCGCAATTTAATCACGATACAATAATATATCGCTCCCCGGTCAATAGTATATTTGGACCGCTACGACCTCTATTGCTAGAGTTGCTGTCCGAATAAAACACTTTCATTCTAAGTTCAAGGGTGTACAAACACATATGCATATATCTCAAACTTCAACATAATCTCGTAAAGCATAAGCATATAATACGTTTGGAAGCTATAAACACAATAGTGAAAATCCTTATATATAAGTTTTGAAAAGTAAACTTGCATAGGTAGAATCAAGAATATAATATTTTGAAAATAAATGCTTATGGTTGGAAAACTTGCCTTGGGAAGGTTGGGGTGGTTGGGCTCGTGGAGTGGAGCGACAATCTATAAATATCCAATATTCGCTCGTTAGTATCTTAACAACACCACTTAATCATAATGTTTTAAAAGATGTAAGACCAACTTAACGACTCCACTTGTGACCACTAACTCTCTCATATGACCATGTCATCACATTATCACATTCGTTACCCATTCGACTCAAATCTATTTCTCAAACTCGAAATTCAAGTAAATATTCTTAAAACTACTTTAAACTAATCCCCTAAGTGGTTTTTCACTTGCGCACACCTCGTTCTAAACTTTTTATAAAATTGAAAAATTCGAATTTTAATCAGATTCTTTTTGGGTAGCCTTCCTTACTGTAAGACCTAGCTATTCTCAAATTTTCACAATGTTTGCAGAAAGTTTGAGGGTCCAAAGACAGTTCACAAACAGACCATACAGTGCAGTCCGGATTTCAGAACCACTCCTCACTCTTCTGGTCATAACTCAAAATCTACACATCTCCTGGGTATGAACCTTATATTTCTGGAAACTACATTCAAATACCTTTTTAACAATATGTATTGGGTCTTAAGGAGACAAGTTTAAGGGGTTCAAAAGTCCACTTCAAGACAGTACATGCTCCCAGAGTTTTTACTCAGCACTCATCTTTACTTAATCCTTCAAGAACTCAACTTATACCTCATATCTACCATCAAAACCATCAAGACTTATCTCTACAACATACATGGGGTTACATACTCTAAGTACAAGCCTTAAAATCACATCAACAACATAAATCCTCAAGATTCTCATCATCCATAACTCATATAACCAAGATATGCACCAATACTCTTAGATCTAACATTATAAACCATAAACACTTCATGACTAAGAGGGGTTAGAGTTTTTATACCTTCTTGAGCCTCTAAGAACCTTGGGTAAGCTTTACAAGCCTCAAGAACACCTTGGATGGTCTTTACAAGTCTTATACTTCAAGATCTAAAACAAGATTTAAGTTAGTCACTATACATCTCCAACTTTCACCATTTTTCTCACCAAGCTACACCTTGAAATAAATTATGAAACTTAGTACATACCTTGACAACACTTAGGAGAGGCTTGGGTTTTAATCTTGAGATTTTTGAAGTAGTGGAAGAGGGGAAAATAATTTTTCTTCTTCCTTTTCTCTTGCTTGGCCGAGAGCAGTTTGCTCCAAGTGGGGGGAAATTTTCTTGGTTTGTGTTGGGTGTTTGAATGATGATATGTATTATTGTGATATGTATTGATGTGTGTATGTATTGTGTCACATGTTGACACCCTAGGGTTAGTAGACTAGGCATACACCATGCCTCTTTGTCTCCTAGAATAATGCACCAACTAGTCACTTATTCATGGTTACTTTATGCTTTATGCTTTTTGCTTTCTAGTTCATTTCCTAACTAGCTTGTTACATGACACTTGCATGCAATATCCTTCCTTGTATTATTATTTCTCCACCAATGGTTGTCACTTAATCCGTATTTCCTATCGTATCATAATTAATTCCTCGTAATAATATTTTGTCGCGTAGAGATTTCCTTCGTAATTCCTTAAGTACTTAATTGTGTAAATTCCTTAAATATCCATAACTCCCTGTCATAGTCTCTTAAAATCTCCTAATACTCTAATAACTCTCAAATCCCAATTTTTTATGAATCCTAATAGCAGTAGGCCTCTTGCCTTCAACAATCTTCCCTTTTTCTTACACAGTGAATATAACAACATAAATTTTCAGATAATCAATTCCATTACCTAACATAGGTGACTCAAAAGGTCCCTAATTCACAATGTCATAAGCTTTTACATATTTAAAATATTACAAAAATCAGGGTTCTTACAGCCTCCCCTCCTTAAAAGGATTCCGTCCCGGAATCAGGTTGAAAAAGTCGAAGGTACTTTTCGTGCATCGCGCTTTCTAGTTCCCATGTTGATTCCTCGACGTTCTGGTTCCTCCGCAAAACTCTCACTAGCTTGACAACCTTGTTTCTCAGCACTTGTTCTTTTCTATCCATGATTTCCACGGGTTGCTCCACATAGATCAAGTCTGGTTGTAGGTCCACTTGGTCGTACTCTATCACATGCCGATAGTCAGTGTGGTAGGGTCGTAACATAGACACATGAAACACATTATGAATTTGCTGCAAGCTTGGGGGCAAGGCTTACTCGTAGGCTAACTTCCCAATACGCCTCAAAATCTCAAAAGGTCCAATAAACCTCAGACTTAGCTTCCCTTTCTTACCAAACTGCATCAATCCTTTCCAGGGGGATACATTTAGCATCACGAAGTCTCCCACCTCATACTCCTTTGATATCTCACAAAATTTGACCATTCTAAATAATGGGTTTCGTAAAAAAAAACTAATGACTTTTACATACACTCGTCTGCACAGTAAAGACGTACTATCAATTCGAAATCTTCATTTAATAATTCGTACATCTCGTGATTGCAAAAATTTCTCATCCACCCATAAAATTTGGGTTATTGCAGTCTCCTCTCCTTAAAAGGATTCTATCTTAAGAACCTAAGGAAAATAGTTGTGGATACAATTCCAACTCTACCCTTTCCAACTCTCAGGTTGACACTTCAACCCTTTTGTTCTCTCACCTTGGTCTCACCAACACTTTAATGTTGTTTCTCAACGCATGCTCTCCTCGACCTGTATTCCTTGTCAGTTGTTCTATGAATGATAATTTCTATCCCACTACTTATACGTTCCTCTTCTACCTTATTCATAGTATCCGTGTTGAGTCCTTGTATCGTTGGCCCGTGAATACTTTGTGGTCGTGTTTTATAATCTGAGACAACGTCAATACGCACGGTATCCCTCATATTCCTTGGCTTGATTAGCACGCATGTGTTGCCTCCCATCAGCCGTTACCACTTGCTATGGATACTGTATAGTCTTCGGTATACGTCGAACCAGTTTAGCTATTATATCCCTCGTTCATTGACTTCTTCGTAACGCAAGAAAAGTGAAACTTCTTCTTTCGCAGTACACTTTATAAGAGACGTCCTTACGTTCGCATGGTGACGATCGTGATAACAACATTCATTTCATGGATAAGTTTTTATTCTCGACTGCCCCGTGAAATCTAAGGCACGACACTAAATATAAATTCGATCGTCTGGATAATTCTTCTTCCCTGTCCGTCAGCCACAGATCAAATTAGTACGTACGCTCAATCTCTTTGTTAAATATACTTGAAAGCACCTTCAATATTCGAAGTTTCACCTTAAGTCTTTATCTGACGTAATCGCTGCAGAAGTTTTATATTGCACCACCATCTTTTCCGTACATAAATCGATAATCTTCTAATTGGAAAGTCTCTCGTAGGTAAATCACTTGGTCCCACAATTATAAGTCAACTAGGGCCATCTCTTGGCTCGGTCTTCGGTGATCTACTTATGAAATTCATTATAATTCTGTCCACGTTCAAGATTTTCTACCGGCGGAATTAATCCACTAGATCTCTATCATTCTGCTTTTGACATGTCGCGTTTGTACTTTAATAGTTTGCCAATACCATTCTTCATATCCGTTTGCCAAACATTCTCTTAATTCTCTATACATCTTTGTCCTTCCCCATAATTTATTCATTTCCCTCTAACATTATTCTTTATTGTATATACTCTATTTTCTTGGTCAATACTGACTGAATTCCAATTTCGAATAATCCCTTCTATAGGTATCGACCACCACACTGGCCTTTTCTGGGTAATAACAAATTTCTCCATTATACTCCCTGCTCCCTTTCGTCACCTTCTCTTTCTTATGTTTAGTTCTAATATGAAGATATACTTATGGCACTTGTGGAAAAATTTCACACTTTTCTCATAAGGTTAACGTCTCTGTCTTATGCGTGAACGCTATCATGACTAATCCCCGACTCACGGTTAGTATATCCTATCCCATAACCTTTATGTTGTATAGAAGTATAGGCTATCATCCCCTTTCTGCTGCATCAGCACACCTCTTAAACTCTTGAAAGACGCATCATTGCGATTCTCAAGGTCCTCTTTTTATCATCAAGTGTGGCTAACAATGAGGTTGTTGCTAATATCTCACTTCATTCCAGAACTTTGTTCATTAGTCCATAAAGGCTTCTGACTCGTTAGTCCACTCAAACGATACTACCATAATTTTATAACATTTATATTAGTGTGAAATGCCAACTTTGGCACAGTACAGAGGTCGATCTTGAGTTGGTGAAACCCGCTTTTCAACCTTATCTTTGAAAAACAACTACGCGTTTTAACTGGTCAACAATTCCTACATCCCCGGTTAGGGGTATCGATTCTCGATGGTATATGTAAGATGTCATACGCTCGTCCTCTTTCACAACTGGCGCCAATCAGCCTGAGGCCTGCATGCTGCTGCGATTCCCAATAAACTTGATTAGGTGGTAATCTCGAAGGATCATTGGAATATATCCATGCATCCATTTGCTATTAGGGGCCTTTTAAACTTTATGTCTCTCTATGTGCATCAATCCCTTTAAGCTAAGTAAAGCTTCACATTCTTGCCATGATATTTCTTCCTTTCTTGTCCATCTCACTTCCATGTTAGTTTCCTCTAAGGATATGTCTTACATCGCAATCGATTTGAATTTCTTAGATCAGGAAAAGGCTTGGTAACTCCAGAATTCATTACTATAACATCCTGACAACGGTTGGTAGGAACGTACTCCCAACCACCTCATCATTTCCTATAACTTTCCTCACACTAATATTAAAGGTCTTGTGTTATGCCCCGATGTGTTATTTCTACTTTAATAATTACTCGGCATAACGCTCTGGTTGCACAATTACAACATTTGGTTTTTTTTTTCATATTGGTGTAACGGTTCATAATTGTACCTCCCGTTCACCTTAGAGTAATCACTTTGAAAGGAATGGTTTCAAAATAACAAGGTCCAATAGATAATTTCAATAAGAATTCCACATTAGATGTTCCAAGAATGTTGATGGTTCCAAATACTAGGAGTCTCGATTTTCGGAGATGTAAGGATGGACCGAAAGAGTACAACAAGGTTTATTCCTTCAGGTCCTGATAATTCTGTAATATGATATCATAGGGAATGTTGCACGAGGGCAATGACTGTTGGATACAAAAGTCATAATGACGGTCTTTATACAGTTCTTACATCGGGTGGATACTTTTCCTCCTGAATAATAAGAGGAAATCTAAAGTCGCATTGATGAAGGTCAGCCAATAGAAAGCAATTCTACTCCATGACAATTAAAGAATGAAGTAGTTTGTCACTCAAGTAATCAATGGTTTCAAATGAATTCTCATTGTATGAATGAAAGAATAAAATATTCAAGTGATATAAAGTCTGATACGAAGATGGGTAAGAGTTCAAGTCGAGTGGGCGACCTCACTAGGTCTCAATCAAGTTATTCGTCAAAACTTTCATCATCATACTTTACCACATGCAAAATGCATTGCGGAATGAATTAAATTGGGAGTTGGACCAGTGGAACAATAACTAGTCCTTTTTAAGAAACACTAGCAACTAGCGAGACAAAATTTGCTAGTTCACCTGTTTGAGACATCACCACTAGCTAGGACAATTAACTAGGTGTTCTTCACAACATTACAATTTTGACTAGTTAGAACAATCAACTAGTCATTCATATTGACATATCGACTAGCCAGTTTCAATTGGCTAGAACGGAATTTCAACATCGTAGCCACTGAAGAAACTTTAGGCTACTCGGACAACGAATGGAAATAAGAAGTTATTAAGTTTGAAAAAGAAAACTATAAAATCTGAAGAGAATGTTCTAGGTATCGGAACAATCGATAACCTCTCATCAAATATTACTTACCAGTGAAACGGTCCACCCAAGGGTGCCTCCGTACACATGCTTTATCAGATCCTACAGTAGAATTAAATTCAGAATACCAATATCAAAATGATATCCTTACTATGATTTCAATGTACGATGTACAATCTCATCTTGAATAGAAGAAAAGAATTCATGAAGGATGTCTGGACATTAGATCATCCATGTCCTCAGTAATTTGTTAAATATTTATGAGCTCAACTGAAGAGTGCAAGTATGAAAGAAGCAATCAAACATCAATATTCGTTAAGTAATATTCGTCGAATAATTAAGGAAGTATTCGTGGAACATTCCTTGGATAATTGAAAGAAAGTGTAAATAGTCCTGAGCCGAACAAGGTCATCATAAATTTTTGAATAGAATGTTCATGGGTCAAATAAAATTACTTCGGATAAGTCCTGCTTTAGGGAGAGTATATCACTGGTTGTTATTCCACAAATTTGAAGTAGAAAGCTAGAAGGATTACCTGATATAAACTAATCGAGGTAACATGGTTAATGAAAAGTTTAAAATGAAGTAGTGCACCAGCCGGTAGTTACCAAAATAAGTTAATAATCATTCGTGCATCTCATTATCACCACTATGAGGGTAACTCCATCTCTTCGTCTTCGTAATACAAGACACCAACTAGTGTGTCTCTCAATCATCATCTTAAAGTCATTTATTGAGTTGGGGTTTCACAAATATATCTGTCATTTCCGTGCTTTATCTTGAAGACCAAACTTCACATCATTTTGGGGACACCTGCTAAGTCCATAGGGTCCTACTTCATGCCTTCCGACATGAATCACAAGTGGCCAGTTCCCCCTGGGAACAGATCAAAGAGATCTCTCAGGGATCTCAGTGCAGTCCATAGGTTCAGTGGCGGGTGTGTGTATGTGAACATATACCAAAAATATTGAGGTCTACAATACATATATGTGTAGTCCCTGCTAACATCTCTATCAAAGGATCCCACTCTAGACCCGTTGGTCTTTTCTTTTGGTAGACTCTGAGATCACTGTATCGCTCGTTGCAACTATATTCAACTTCTCTTGAGTCCCTTTGTTAATCCCACTTGTTTATTCTCTAAGTTGAACTACCATGCTCTAGCGTCCGAATCATGCGTGGAATTATCTAGCACGCTCGTCTTATGATAACATTCTCATATAACACACGTAAAATTCGCCATCAAGGGTAATGAAAACCACAACGACATAGTGACCAATTTTCAGGTAAACCCGTTACTTATCGAAAATCGGATCTTATAACCAAAGTAAAAGACTTTCATTATTCCAAATACTAAGTACCATTAAATATGTAGTGAAGTCTAAACTTCTTGATTCTTAAAATGCCGCCTCCTAAACTATGGAGGACTATGGGCCACAAAATTTATGCCAGCCTAGTCATCCGATTATATTGGCAATATCGCCTCTACCTCAGCTGCTCTTGAGATTTCGCTCTGCTTTCTACATTATTACTTATGATAGGTCATGTACGACTCTCAAACCTCTATTCATCATTCTGAAGGTCTCTAAGGATTCTATCGACCCTAGTATAATACCTCCAGTAACATGCACTCCAGCCCATTCTACTCACCGGTACCTCTTCCGGAAGTCCAACAATAAGTTTACTACGATCTCGTATGTCATTCTCCTACTTAGACTTAACTCTCAACACTCTCGTTTCTGAGTACTGCAACTTATCTCTCTGATACCATTTCTGTGACGCCCCCAAATCCGAGGTCAGAGATTCAGGTCATCACATCACCATACAACCATATCATACCTGTATTAACTTTACAACTCAACAATACATCCATCCAGACCTCAATCTTACGCACATACAATCTTACGCACATACAAGTTAGAGCCTCAGAAACGATAACCAAAAGTAACACTAAATATTACAATTCATCTGTACAATCCAGAATCTTACGCACTTCCACTTATACAACTACACTTGAAGACAAGTCTTACTATTACAGTTGAAAACCTATCAGACTTACTCTGTAGTATTTATCAGGACTAAATCATCTCCTGGGTAAATCTTCTACTCCTCTTCTGCTGGTGCGGAGTTAACCGACCCAGATTCTTCTCTTTCTGAAAAGTTTTTATAAAGCAAGAATGAGCTACATAATGCTCAGCAAGTTCACCATTTTTTAAAAATAATAAAGTGGTTTATTTCGAAAACATTCCCAACTATATGGGTGTATATCTCATATTTCAAAACATAATTCGGCAATATAAATGTCCGAGTTTGAATAAAACATTTATACTCACTAAGGAGCTTTAAGAATAACATATGAATCCTTTATGAGGTTCCCATTTCAATACATCTCAAGTTTGAAAATATACACATATGAGTATATCATTTTCGGCAAAACACTCTGCGGTTAACATACTGTACAGGGAATACATTATTGCAAAACCTCTTTCCTTCCATTAGCTTAGAAGGTTTCTCATTCAAAAACATTTCATTCTTTGAAATAATTGCAAGAGTGCACTAACACGTGCCAATCTTTATAGGAAATCTTGCAGTTCTAGATACTGCACGATGTCAATATTTTTCTTATCAAAAACTACACTATCGGCAACTTGGCACTTAGGCCCAAGAAGCAGTGTTTGAGTATTTTTCCAAAGTGGAGGATGGGACTGGAAGAAAACATAAAAACCTGACAAGGATTGACGATGATCAGTCGCCACAACCAAGTCCAACAATTCGCGGGTCTTCTCTACTAGTAGAAGGATAGAAACTACATCCGTAACTACCCTCGGGTGAAAACTACATCCGTAATCACCCTCGATGAAAACTACATCCGTAATCATCCTTCGGCAACACCTGGGCCGGAATAATTGATGGACCGCCTGGCTCACGGCCGCTTACACATCCCGGGAATCGTTCGTCAACGATTCCCACACCTGCCAGAGTCCCCTTTTTCTTTTCTTGTCAAAAATCATTTTGATAGAAAATTCGAGTAGTTGAAGTTCGACCTCGGTCGACCGATAATTCTTGAAAAACGTACAAGAAGCAAAACCTGACCGGGGGTTTTCGAAAATGTCTTGGGTTCGAAAGAGTTCAAGTTTGAAAACGCTAAAGGTATCTTGGATTAGTTTTGTCTTTAAAATAATGAACAATAATTAATAAATGATATTTTGAGATTTAATATAAACAATTAATAAAATAATTATTTAATTAAAATAAGCTTTTAATCCAAGATAGATATTTTTTTGAGTATTTTTAACAACGTAAAAATAATAAATACTTGAGTATACGATACTTCCCGAATGACTCTTCGGGTTTTCGCAATTTAATCACGATACAATAATATATCGCTCCCCGGTCAATAGTATATTTGGACCGCTACGACCTCTATTGCTAGAGTCGCTGTCCGAATAAAACACTTTCATTCTAAGTTCAAGGGTGTACAAACACATATGCATATATCTCAAACTTCAACATAATCTCGTAAAGCATAAGCATATAATACGTTTGGAAGCTATAAACACAATAGTGAAAATCCTTATATATAAGTTTTGAAAAGTAAACTTGCATAGGTAGAATCAAGAATATAATATTTTGAAAATAAATGCTTAGGGTTGGAAAACTTGCCTTGGGAAGGTTGGGGTGGTTGGGCTCGTGGAGTGGAGCGACAATCTATAAATATCCAATATTCGCTCGTTAGTATCTTAACAACACCACTTAATCATAATGTTTTAAAAGATGTAAGACCAACTTAACGACTCCACTTGTGACCACTAACTCTCTCATATGACCATGTCATCACATTATCACATTCGTTACCCATTCGACTCAAATCTATTTCTCAAACTCGAAATTCAAGTAAATATTCTTAAAACTACTTTAAACTAATCCCCTAAGTGGTTTTTCACTTGCGCACACCTCGTTCTAAACTTTTTATAAAATTGAAAAATTCGAATTTTAATCAGATTCTTTTTGGGTAGCCTTCCTTACTGTAAGACCTAGCTATTCTCAAATTTTCACAATGTTTGCAGAAAGTTTGAGGGTCCAAAGACAGTTCACAAACAGACCATACAGTGCAGTCCGGATTTCAGAACCACTCCTCACTCTTCTGGTCATAACTCAAAATCTACACATCTCCTGGGTATGAACCTTATATTTCTGGAAACTACATTCAAATACCTTTCTAACAATATGTATTGGGTCTTAAGGAGACAAGTTTAAGGGGTTCAAAAGTCCACTTCAAGACAGTACATGCTCCCAGAGTTTTTACTCAGCACTCATCTTTACTTAATCCTTCAAGAACTCAACTTATACATCATATCTACCATCAAAACCATCAAGACTTATCTCTACAACATACATGGGGTTACATACTCTAAGTACAAGCCTTAAAATCACATCAACAACATAAATCCTCAAGATTCTCATCATCCATAACTCATATAACCAAGATATGCACCAATACTCTTAGATCTAACATTATAAACCATAAACACTTCATGACTAAGAGGGGTTAGAGTTTTTATACCTTCTTGAGCCTCTAAGAACCTTGGGTAAGCTTTACAAGCCTCAAGAACACCTTGGATGGTCTTTACAAGTCTTATACTTCAAGATCTAAAACAAGATTTAAGTTAGTCACTATACATCTCCAACTTTCACCATTTTTCTCACCAAGCTACACCTTGAAATAAATTATGAAACTTAGTACATACCTTGACAACACTTAGGAGAGGCTTGGGTTTTAATCTTGAGATTTTTGAAGTAGTGGAAGAGGGGAAAATAATTTTTCTTCTTCCTTTTCTCTTGCTTGGCCGAGAGCAGTTTGCTCCAAGTGGGGGGAAGTTTTCTTGGTTTGTGTTGGGTGTTTGAATGATGATATGTATTATTGTGATATGTATTGATGTGTGTATGTATTGTGTCACATGTTGACACCCTAGGGTTAGTAGACTAGGCATACACCATGCCTCTTTGTCTCCTAGAATAATGCACCAACTAGTCACTTATTCATGGTTACTTTATGCTTTATGCTTTTTGCTTTCTAGTTCATTTCCTAACTAGCTTGTTACATGACACTTGCATGCAATATCCTTCCTTGTATTATTATTTCTCCACCAATGGTTGTCACTTAATCCGTATTTCCTATCGTATCATAATTAATTCCTCGTAATAATATTTTGTCGCGTAGAGATTTCATTCGTAATTCCTTAAGTACTTAATTGTGTAAATTCCTTAAATATCCATAACTCCCTGTCATAGTCTCTTAAAATCTCCTAATACTCTAATAACTCTCAAATCCCAATTTTTTATGAATCCTAATAGCAGTAGGCCTCTTGCCTTCAACAATCTTCCCTTTTTCTTACACAGTGAATATAACAACATAAATTTTCAGATAATCAATTCCATTACCTAACATAGGTGACTCAAAAGGTCCCTAATTCACAATGTCATAAGCTTTTACATATTTAAAATATTACAAAAATCAGGGTTCTTACATTATGGCAATATCTCAAAAGGATACGGTAGGAGATGTTATCACTTTCTCCGATGCTGACTTGGAAGGAGTCAATTTTTACAACACCGAAGCCCTCGTTGTCACCATAGAGACACGAGATAATGTGGTTAAGAAAGTATTGATTGATAACGGGTCATCGGTGGACATAATCTTCACTCATTGTTGGGAAAGGTTAAAGTTGGAGGACAAGTTGGAAGGATGTGAAGAAGAGGCACCACTTTACAGTTTTGGCCACAATGCAGTCCCCATAGTGGGAATAGTGAAGTTGCCCATACTCTTTGGGACAGCCCCAAGACAAGTGCAACATATTATCAAACTCTATGTGGTTAACACCCCCTCCTCCTACAACATGATTTTGGGAAGACCTACCTTAACTCGTTTGAGAGCAATAACCTCCACTACACATCTGAAAATGAAGTTCCCAACCATTGCGGGAGTAGGGGAGATTAAAGGAGACACGGAGGCGTCAAAGTATTGTTATGGCTCTGCTCTCAACTTGGCTCAAACTGATCCAAGTAATATGAGGAAGGCTCAGACAGTCCAACGGAGGAGGGAGAAGAGGAAAAGGCACCTTGAGCACCAACGAAATCAGAGAAAAAGGACGAGAGATGTCCAAATGGTTGAAAACATTGAGCAAGATATTGAGGAACAACGTATGGATTCTTCTTTGAAAAAATGTTTGCAAAAAGATGAAGTGCCGGTGGTTACACCCGCCGTAGAAACTGAAAAAATTGAACTAGTGCCTGGAGATGAGACGAAGCGTATAAGCATTGGAGCTGGGCTTGACTCGGTATTTAAAGAAGGACTAACTAAGTTGTTACGAGAATATGCTGACATATTTGCTTGGAGCCCAAAGGAAATGCCCGGGATTGATGAATCGATAGCAATGCACAAGTTGAATGTTCACAAAGATGCTGTCCCAAAGATGCAAAAAAGAAGAAATTTTGCTCCTAATAGGCAAAAGGCAATTGACGAAGAAATTGATAAAATGCTTGATGCGGATCTTATTTGTGAAGTCACTTATCCTGAATGGGTGGCAAATGTGGTTTTGGTAAAGAAGGCCAATGGCAAATGGAGAGTTTGTGTCGACTACACTGATCTTAATGCGGCTTGTCCAAAAGACCCTTACCCTCTTCCGAGTATCGATCAATTGATTGACGCCACCGCAGGTCATCTCATGCTAAGCTTCATGGATGCTTTTTCGGGATATAACCAAATCAAGTTGGCACCAGAAGATAGAGAGAAAACATCCTTCATCACCCATCGAGGAGTCTATTGTTACAAGGTCATGCCTTTTGGCCTTATCAATGCGGGAGCAACTTATCAAAGAATGATGAATAAAATCTTTGCCGGACAACTTGGTCGTAATATGGAGGTATATGTTGATGATATGATAGTTAAATCTTTATTTTTAGAGACTCACCTTGCAGATTTGAAGGAGTGCTTCAAGAAGTTAAAAGCACACAACATGAAGCTAAATCCGGATAAGTGTACATTTGCCTTGGAGGCAAGAAAATTCTTAGGTTTCTTGGTCAGTCAAAGAGGGATAGAAGCCAATCCTGAGAAAATTCAAGCAATTTTCGATATGCGTCCTCCTAAGACAATTCGTGACGTGCAAAGGTTAACAGGAAGGTTAGCCGCCTTGAGAAGATTTATATCTAAGTTGGCGGAGAGATGCCTACCTTTCTTCGACACCTTAAGGGGAGCAACATCTACGAAGATTATCAGGTGGACTCCCGAATGTCAAGCCGCCTTCGATGACTTGAAGGCATATCTCTCAACCCCACCTTTGTTAACAACAGCTGCTCCTACCGAACCTCTAGCAATATACTTGTCGGCGTCTAATGCGGCTGTTGGAGCGGTGTTAATCAAAGAAGATGAAGGAGGACAAAAGCCTATCTATTATGTGAGCCAAGTGCTAAAGGATGCAAAAACCCGCTACCCTCTTGTAGAAAAATTTGCATATGCCCTTGTTACTGCAAGTAGGAAGTTAAGGCATTACTTCCAAGGAATAGAGATCAAGGTTATTACCAATCAACCTTTGAAGAAGCTTCTACACAAGCCAGATCTATCAGGAAGATTGATCAATTGGGCAGTAGAATTAAGTCAATTTTCTATCTCCTACGAGCCAAGGAAGGCCATTAAGGCACAAGCTCTATCGGATTTCATTGTAGAATGCTCGTTTGGTAATCAAGATAAAATACCAACTTTAGAGGATGATCCTCCTGCCAATGAACCTGTCCCTCTTCCAAACCCAACATGGAAACTCTTCGTGGATGGATCCTCTACTTCGGCTAGGAGTGGGGCAGGGCTAATCTTGATTAGCCCAGAAGGTTTCCAAGTGATGCAAGCCATAAGATTCACTTTCAAAGCTACCAACAATCAGGCCGAGTATGAAGCACTTATTGCAGGACTTAACTTGGCAAGAAGTCTCCAAGTTCAACACCTCTCAATCTTCAGTGATTCTCAAATTGTAGTAAGGCAAACTGCGGGGGATTATGCTACGAAAGATATCATTCTTACCAAGTATCAAGCCTTGGTCAAATCCCTCCTTTCTCTCTTTGTCAGCTACACACTTGTACAAGTGGATAGAGGTGACAATACAATTGCGGATTTGCTCTCTAAGCTAGTAGAGTCAGAAAAAGACCATTTAGATGGTTATGTCTATTTTGAAGAATTGAAAGTACCAGCTATTGAGGGGCAACAAATCATGGAAGTAGACATTGCCGACTCAACTTGGATGACACCTATCATCGACTACTTGAAGGAGAATATTCTACCTGATGATTCCACCAAGGTAAAACAAATCCGCTCTCAAGCCGCCAAATTTTTCATTCAAGATGACATTCTCTATAAGCGGACTTTCGATTCTCCCATCCTCAAGTGCATCGACCCAGATGAGGCTCTATATTGCATGAGAGAAGTGCATGAAGGGATTTATGGAGATCACATGGGGGGAAAAGCTCTTGCTCATAAAATTCTTAGGCAAGGATACTTTTGGCCTACTTTGGCTAAGGATTATAAAGCTTTTGTCAAGAAGTGTACACAGTGCCAGCTCTTCAGCAATGTCCCTAAGCAAGCACCCGCCTTGCCCTCATCTATTCTATCCCCCATTCCCTTCGCAATGTGGGGCATCGATATCATGGGACCATTCCCCAAAGCTAAAGGAGAACTTCAATATGTGATGGTGGCAATAGATTATATGACAAAATGGGTGGAAGCTAAGGCACTAAGAACAATCACTCAAGAAGATTCCATTAAGTTTGTCAATGAAAATGTTATCACGAGGTTTGGAATCCCAATAGTGATGGTGTCTGACAATGGAACCCAATTTGTCGGGTCAAAGTTCGTGAAGTTCCTCTCTGAAAGAGGAGTGAAGCATAAGAAAGCTTCTATGTGCCATCCTCAAAGCAATGGACAGGTAGAAGTCACAAACCGAACCATTGTGCGAGGTTTAGAGAAAAGACTCCAAGCATCTAAGAAAAAATGGCCTGAAGAGCTGCCAAATGTGTTGTGGGCTTACCGTACATCCGCCCGAAGCAGTACAAAGGAAACCCCTTTCAAACTAGCATTCGGTACCGAAGCCTTGCTCCCGGTAGAAGTGGGATCTCCCTCCTATCGAGTCCTAAACTTTGATGAAGAAACCAATACCGAAGGTCTGCGAGACAACATTGAACTCATCGATGAAGTTAAAGATGAAGCTGTGCAGAGGATGGATACATATAAGGAAAAAACCAAGGAATTCTTTGCTAAGAAGACAAGAATTCGAAAATTTGAGGAAGGAGATTTGGTGCTACGGGCAACAGAAGCTTCCGACCCACGCCATACGGGAAAACTCATGCCCAAGTAGGAAGGTCCCTACAAGGTGAAGCATGTGCTACGCCCAGGCTCCTACAAACTAGAAAGGTTGGACGGTACTGAAGTAAACAACACATGGCATGGAGACAAGTTGCGAAAGTACTACACCTAAGGATTGCTTGTTCATCCCTACTACTACTACTACTACTATTACTACAATCAAGTGTTGGAGGCATACTTCTATGAGTCTCCATAACCCATTATCTACGTTATCAGTAACTCTCATCAACTACTCATGTAATCATCTTTCATGAATGAAGTATCTTTTTTCTAGTCACAATACATTGTAAGTAAAAATATTTCAGACACAAGTAACACCATCTTAGAAACAAGACAAGTAAAACCCTCTCAAACACAAGGCAAGTAACATCGCCTCCGACACAAAAGAAATACTATCGCAGACAAAAGTAATTTTATTTCAGACACAATTTTACGATATGTTGGTACAAACTCAAAGAAGTAAGTTATTTCAGACACAAGTAACACTACCTCAGACATAAATCTAAATGTTCGATATTATCTCATGAGAGGCATTCGGACTCAAGTTAGTAATTTCTCCCAGACACAAGTAGTACAACAATTATAAATAAAACGTGCAAATGGTTCAAACATTACTACTTTTTCCCCGCCGAAAGAACGCGAGGAAGAAGCTCCAACACTACAAAGAAGTTCAAATGTAATACAACTTCAAATAAAATAATAACACAAGTTTTAGAACATCCTAAGACAAAAGGAAACATAGTCATGATACTAGCTAAACATGGGAAGTGACACATCAAGGTATCAAGGCGGTGCAACCGTCTCCCTGCGGGAAGAAGCCCTCTGTCGGGCTCTCACCCAATCCAAGAAATAAGTCTCAAAGCCTTCTCTCGATCTATGGAGATCATCCCTAAGAAACTCACGACAACAATCAACAACAAGCGGAGTCACTTTCCGACTCTCGGCACCAACAGCTCTAGTAAAATCTACACTCCCTCGAAAGGCTGTTACAGCGTCATCCAAGTCCTGTGTATACATTGGGGTGGCCTTATATTCCAGGATCACATCTTCCCTCGACGGCACAGCAACTAACTGCTCCTTTAGTAATTTCACCCTCTCAAACAAGGTGTTGTTCGCAATCTCTGCAGCCTCAAGTTTTTCACCCGCCACTTCCAACCTCTCCTTGGCACGGTTGGCATCATCCACGGCCTCTTTAACTTGATATTCCAAGCGCTTCTTATCAGCAGCAAAGCCTTCTTCAGCATCCTTTCGTACAAGATCAATGTCAGCAGTCAAGGCATCTTTCTCTTGACTTAGTGTCTTCATCTTCTTTTCTGCCAACTTATGCCTAGCACGCTCCCGGCAAGCAGCCAAAGCAGCACCATACCCTTATCCACAAAACTGCATTACCACAAACATGACAAATATAATTGAGAAAGCAATATAAAGGACAAATTGGATAAAGTTCAAAGCAGTTAAAAGGCCACATACCCGAGCCCCAAATTTCTCCATTCTCTTAACAATTTTGGGTAGCTTCATCCCACCAAGCTTATCCATGTCATCACGTGTCAAGAGCTTGGTCATAAGCTGCTTCGGAGCGGTAGGAAATAGATACCCCACGCCTCGCCTGCTAACACCTGTAGTAGGATCCACTATCTCATCATCCGAATAAGCTACATACTCAAAAGTGGAGTCTACTACCCGCCGTGACCCAACTCTCTTCTTCAAACCAACTTTGGAGCGTGGGACGAGTATCTTAGGACGACATCTCGGTACATGTTTTCCCTCACCATGGTCCTTATTCGCATGGGTTTTCTCTTTCTGCCTTGAAACAGGATTGTCCTCTACATTCTTCCCTTTGTCACCAAGCATACCTACACACAAGCCAGAAAAAGTTACAAAAATATTTTCTTGACAACAAAAGCTACAAACAAATAAGAGAAAGAACAAATGTTAACAACAAAGATAACATACCGTCGTTAACCAAAGGCTTAGCGTCTTCCAACACAGGTGAGCTACTCCCTGCTCCAACTAGATCCTCTCCCAAAATAGCACCACCTCCCATACTAACATCACCGAACATCATGTCCCAATCAACGGGATTTTCACCCTCTACCCATTTTTTAGCGGAAACTTTCTCTTGACGTGCTACTGGCTCACTGATATCCTCGGGCACATGTAACTGCTCCTTTTGGCCCAAAGTAATAAGACGTCTCTTCTTAGGCGGACTACCACCACTATCCACACAAGTTCCCGTCTCAATGGCTCTACCTTCATGAACATGTAACACTTCCTCCTCAACAACCACACTATCTTCGGGCCTCTGATTTTGAGCCTCCACTTCGGCATCACTCGGATCAAGGTCCAACACACTCTCTTCCTCCTCCTCGGCATCATCATCCTCGGCATCTTCCATTTCATCATCCTCGCCTCCGGACATATCACCCTCGCCTCCGGACATGTCACATCCCTCTCCCTCTACACGCCTCTTCAGGTGTGGAGGCTTGGGTGGCTAAGTTTTAAAAACTCTTCAATCTTCGCCTTATCATCACCCCATACAAACTCTCCCCTGTCCATTGACCTCGGCGGATACACTGTCACAATAACAAAAATTTAGTCCGTTGTCGATACAAATTAACTCAAATTTAGAAAGAATGACAACATTGATGGAAAAGTGAACTACTTACATTCATAGAATTTTAACCTGCTAACCTTGAATAACTCATCCTTCCCCCAAGGAGCTGTGAAAACATGCAAGCAATGCACACAACTTTCGACATTCGCTTCAGACAACGCATTCCTTTTTATGACACATCTCGGCTCGCAATTTGTAAAAAATCCAGGCATGTAGCTCCAGTCCCCACCATGCATAATAATGTACTCATATTGCCAATTTTTCAGGGAAGTAGGCAATTTCACTGGCTTAAAGCCATCAGCAGCATGGCCTATCCGAATATTCTTGTTGCCTTGAAAGACTTCATAAAAAGGAGCACAATTGGACCTCTTCACAGAAAAGATGGTGAAGAATGCCTCGAAAGTTGGCTGCCGCTTGTACCGGATACATGAAGCAATGAACCACAAAATCAGTCGAATGGAGTTCGGAGTGAACTGTGCGGGAGTACATCTGAATTGCTGTTTAAACAATGCTACTAAGAATTTGTGAGGTTTAGGCCTTAGGTCTGCCTTGAAATGCTCAATGGGCATCACTATGCCACCATCACTAGGCCGAGAATACAGTCTCTCATCAGGAGTAGGGACCCTCCAAGAATAATCACTAGGCTTATTTTATGAACTTGTTATGTTGAAAAGAACTCTGATGTTTTAGATGATCAAGTTTTCCCCATGTAGCATCAAGCTTTTTTATGTCAAATGATGGAGGCTTAATGTGATTTTTCTTGTTATACTCATCCATGCTGGTAAAATAAGCCTCAGGATCAATAGTCACTGGCGCCATGGGATAGAGATAATTAGAGTCTAACCAAGACCCATCTTTAAGCAACAGGCTTGACACAGTCCTGGTATTACTTCTTCCGTTAGAGGTACTAGTTCCCGCCATCTGTCAACACATGCAATAAAAGACAAGTCAGACAAGTTATATAAAAAAAAAATTATGATATACATGCCAGAAGGAAACAAATATCGAATGAAGATGGAAACAAATATTGAGTGAAGGTAGTGCAACAAGAATATACAACATGTAGCAAAAGGTGATAACATGTAAATATGAAAGACATGCAAGTACAGAGGCCCGCTTCCAGTGTGTACCCTTCATGTTTTCCCGCTTTCTCCTATAAAAATATACAAAGTCCCGCTTTCTCTCTCATACACACGCTACTGACCTCTTGCTCTTTAGCTAAATAAATAAACAGATCCTTGAATTTGTCTAAGTTCACTTCCCATTCTTGTCCCGCTTCCAACTTCACCCGCCTTCTCCAGTCCCGCCTTCTACCTCACCAATACACATACACTACATACATATAACACTAACTACAAAAGCTACACCAAACAAAATAAATACTAAGTCAACAAACTACCCACAAAAAATGGTGAACACACATGACCTATATCTAGAGTTGATATTACATTGACTATATGGTATTGTACAGATACTAATAATATCTAAGCCACAACCTGTTCCCACCTTCCCGCCTCCTCCTCGCTCACTATTACACAAACAAACGAAAGACGGTAGACACCTACTTTGTCCCGCTTCCATCACCTCACACTTCCTTTACATACTTTTACAACCCTACACAAATATAACAACTGGTGCCAAGTACCTTTTGCTCTCTTAATACGTAACAATCTCTCACCTGCTTCCTACTACTTACACACTCAGTGTTCCAGAAATCGCTAGGCAGTCCAGGGCGGTTGGGGTACCGCCTAGCGCCTAATCGGGTAGGCGGAGATTAATCGGACGGATTAATCGGAGCATTAATCGGATATTATAATAATATTTAATATATTAGTCTAATTTACAATTAAACATATCATTTTAAATAAATTAATAGGATTAATCGGATTTCAAAAATCGAATCGGTTAGCTACCTTCCAGAAGATTAATCGGGAATTAATCGGTTGAATCGGGGATTTTTAGAACAGTGTACACACTACCTCTAGTACTTACACTCCTTCCAGCAACATAAAATTAATTGTCCCGTTTTCCTTTTTGTCCCGCTTTCTCATACCCTGTTCCCGGCTTCTCTTTTGATACCCACTTTATCGCAAATACGTGTAAACAACTAGCTAGCTATCAAATCAGTCACTAGGATATACACATATCTTTGCCTCTGGTTAAATGCACAAGATGGAGACATGCAACATCTTTCACTATATTGTATGAGGAATTGAGGAGCAGGTACGTAAGCTACATATGTACTCATGCAAGCTATAATTCTCCTCTGTTTACCTGCCACCAACACACACTCTCATAAACTCATCAAATAATACACAACTATATTCTAAGTCATACAGGACTTTTTAGGGCAACACTACATCTACCCACTCCCGTGTTTGTCCACAAAAAATTACATCCCTAAAGACTATGACAACAAAACTGTCCCGCTTTCACCAACCTTGTCCCGCTTTCTCCCTTTATCTAGCTACTACCAACTAGACGAACACTTCATACCCGCACTTTATAGTCATATACTCGAGACTGTAATACACACAAACACTTGACATCACCACAGACTCTTTTCTTGTCCCGCTTTCTCTATTCTCGCTTCCTCCTCCCACACGTACATATTAACGAATCTCCCTCGACAAATATAGCCCCGCTTCCTCACTTATCCTGTCCCGTTTCTATCACCCACCTTTACCTACACTTGCAGTCAACTAACCATCTCAATCCCGCCTTCTCTACATCTTGTACATGTTTACTCTCCGACAAACACACATGTACACCCACAGTCAACCTGCAGCTCTTGTTTCACACTTTCTAACATCTTACACTGTACAACTACAAGTATATTAACACATAAAATTCAGTCCCGCCTTTCCCACTATCCCGCTTCCTCTGAAAATACTCTCAGTTCCCGCTTTCTCACTTAACAACACTTTTACAACACCCCCAACTCACGCATGTGCTCATATATTTCACAAATTACAAACACTTAGAGAGTCAAGACATACAAAATTCACTAAGTTCTTTTACCCGGTCCCGCTTTCATGTTCACAAGCACATGTAACCCTGCACAGGCATGTATGTTTAATCCATATTGCTCCTCATATTAAAAATGAAACATAAGCTGTGATTTTAACGAATAATGAATGAAGAAGTAACCCTGCACAAGCCTGTTCCCGCTTCCTAAATGAAACACACTGGGTTCACAAATTCTTAAACACAACGCATAGTTACCCAAGTTTACAACACTTCATCAAACTCACAAACTACCTTTCCTCATACATCTACCTACGTACACTACACCTAATCTAAGTTGCCTAATATATATTATTACAGTAGAACCTCAGCTTATTTCTTGTCACTTTCAAAATACACTAAAGCCCATAAAAAACTTATGACCCAGCATATACAAAACCCGTACGTATATTACACATCTTACACCAATATTTTATAACCTCCATATACATACACGCACAGATGTACAAGTCTATACATGCATACACAACAAACACATTATATTTATTATTACTCCCTTCGGTAGGCGGTCTGAAGATAAGATACGGGTAAGAAAAGATCTGAAGATGTTTTTGCAGCCCATATGGAAAAAATTGATTGAACTTGAACAACTTAAGGAGAGGTAGAGTTGGTTTTCAAGGAATGAATTCTGTTGCAGCGGTGGTTTCCACGAGCATCAGACTTGTTCTTATATCCCATTGTCCCTGCTCCATCACCTCTACAATGTATATCTCACACTAACTGACCGTTATTGTCCAGCATTGACTAAACAACATAGCTCTCCTATTATCACTCCGGTTTCAACTCATCAGAATTCAGACCATGAAACATGCAGCAGTAAGGTGTATAAAATAGAAACATTGGTGGATAAAAATAAGACACTGGTAGAAGAGTTCTTTTTTACGAAGACAAAGGCGAGTGAGCTGGCATGCTGCACATTGAAATTGAGGGAGGAATGCAAAGTAAGGCAGAAATATACACATCGGAGAAGCAAAATTCAAATACATGCAGTTCAAAAACATATACATGCAGATGGATATTTTATACAGAAAGGATTTTATAATCATGTCCTAAACACCTATAAGCGTTACCAGCTAACACATATACATAAGCCCATCCATACAAACCCCATATATCTGTACATAACCCAGCTTCAAAACATGAACCCTAACAAACTATATATATACATGTATACACATAACTACACACATCCCCGAAATAAACTAGTCGCAATCACCATTATGGAGACAACAGTAATAAGAGAATGTACCTTTTTTAAATGGACAAGTAGTTGGAAGAATAAGCGGCCAGTACGGGTTTTTGTGTCCCAATGTTAACTCACCCTTTTGTTCTTGGTTTAATCTTCTTTCGTCTCCTCTTTATCCTGCTGGTTGTGTGTTAGAAGGAGTAACAAAATGGAGGAAAGAAGCATAAGTATATGTTCATTCATACACACAAACAAGCCGACTGTTATATACATACAAACTACAGAATAAAAGCCCATGGTCTTGCCAATACCACTATAGTACGGTCCATCACCTTTCACAAATTCCAAAGCCAGGGCATGGCGCCTGATCTGCTCTAAACCCACAAATAGTGTACCGGGTCCCACTACTTTTCACTTTCAAATTTCTCTATTCAATTTAAAAATCCATGACACCAGTAATTCTCACCTCACACTTTACTATTATATTATTTTTCCATCTCTCAACCAATCAAATTCAAACACACATATGGTTTAGTCCTACTCCTACAACACATTTTCATGCAGGTCTCATATTCATAGACTCATAGACTCATAGTACTGCAGAGCCGAATACTGCAACCAAAGCCCATCACCTTTTACAAACTAAATTTTTTTATAATTCCTATATGTCAACTCCTACTACACTATCCTATATTTTATCTCTCCCCTTTTCAGAACTCAAATTCAAAAAAAAACATTATATAATCTCCACATGCAGAAACAATTATCTCGTTTTTTTGTTAGCCACGGACAAAATATCTTTACACACACGAGTTCGATTACTCGAGGCCAAGAAGAATTTTATCCACATGATTGCTTATTTTCGATACTACCAGATTCAAAATTGATAATAAATTAAAAACATACCAAAACCTTCTCCTTAAATATTTTATGATTTCTCGAATAAAATTGGATAAAATTTCTTGAATCACAAAATTATTCCCTCTCACAAAATTCCTCCTCCCACTAAAAGTGCATTCCTCCTCAAAATTCTTCCTCCTCACAAAACATGCTTTCCTCCTCCAAATCCTTCCTCCTCACAAAACATGCATTCCTCATCCAAATCCCTCCTCCTCACAAAGGTACTTCCTTCTCATAAAATCCCTCCTCCTAAAAAAAAAGATAATGATACTTCCTTCTCCTAAAATTCCTCCTCCGCAAAAAAAAAAAAAAAAAAAAACTCCCTCATTCTTACACAAACATCCAAAAAAAAAAAATTAGACCATTGCTAACGGGCATTATCCGATAGCGATGCCTGGGGGGCACCAAATTCAAACTTAGTAAAATTTCATGGGACACTACATTCCTTGTCCCTCTCCCACCTCTAGCACTTATGAAAAATTCTAAGGCCATCACTAGTGGACTTTACCCACAAGTGATGCCCGGGGGGAAACACAGCTCAAAACAACCAAAAATACACTTGCATGCAGAGAAGAAAATCATGTTTCATTCATTAGGAAAAAGATTACATTGCAAAGAAGGAAAGTGAAGGACAGACCCCTCAAGTCCTCATTAGGATACAGAGAAAACACCTAAAACTAAGCAACGGAAGCATCTTCATCTTCTGGCTCCTCACGGTCCATCTCATCCTCCAACTCCTGCAGCTTCACCAACATAGCTTCCCGTTTGGCCATCTCCCAAGCCCTCAAGCGGTCAATCTTTTGCATGTAGAAACGGTGCAGCTGATTTTTCTCCCGGACCAGCTCCTCAATGGCCTCACAAGCTCGGGCACCAAGAGGCTCATCTATCCAAATGTCATAGTGACACTCCCTGGTGGTGCAATGCTCAAACCTTCGACCAGCATTGCTTCCGGCCCATATGGTTTTCACAACCACAGGCATGTCACAGTAGCAAGTCTTCATCCCTCCCTCTATTGAAAAATTTCTCAAGACCTACAAGAAATGAGGAGAGAAATGAAAGATTTCAAGAAAATAAGATATCCTAACTCTTGAAGTAAACCCAAGTATTTATAGGCCTTCATGAACTAGCCGTTATAGAGAGCCGTTGAAGTTTTAAATATCAAAAATCAAATCAGCATTTACTCCTCCAACCCACTAAAGTAAGTTGAAGGAGTGGGGGGCAATGATAATACCCTCCAGAAGAAAACTCTTTTATCCTCATAATGTAACTATGTCTCGAGAATGCCTAATGGACAGCTTGCCACACCCCAAAGTTGACTAAGAAAAATAAGCTAAGGCAATGCTCCTCCTTCCGGACAAAAGGCACATTCCTCCTCCAGCACATTCAACCTCTTGGACAAAGAGCGTTCCCTCCTTCATAACATATTATCTCGAGGACCTAGCTCGTGCCTTCCTTCTCACTCCCGGACAATGTGGAGCCTTCACGAAAGTAATCACTTTGACAGTAGAAGGTGGAAGGGACATGCTATTAACCAACACCTATCTCAAGGAAGGGAGCATTCTTCCGGACAAGAAGAGGTAACACCAAACTCTATAAATACCAAAGTAAACTCACACATACAGGGGTTGAACATTCTCACACTCACTCTCATATTCTCACATTTCATATTTGCTCTCTAAAATCTCAGTCACTAGTATTTACATTTTCCGATATTGTTTCTTGTATTCTCCACCACCAGTTACTTACTCTCACGCCGGAGGTGCTTGACAGCCACCACCCCCGGTCAAGCATTGTTTTGCAGATACCCTTCCGACAGCTACACCACATTTTCGTCCAAGCCTTACCGGAAGAGGGAAAAGTACGGTAGAGTGGAGCGAGGAGCATTATCAGTAATCATGAGTTATAATTCAAAAAGGAATTCAAGAGTCGCTAGAATTTAGCTAATACCTGAACCGAACTAGGAAACCATTAAAATCCTGGTCTAACTTGAAATAATTTAAGAAAAACCCTTTTAAGTGAAAGGTAAAAACTTGCAAGCCAAATATCAATTAAGTCCATAAACAGTTGGACTTATTATTAATAAACTAAATAATTAGAACTCGTTTAACTAATACCTATAATATATTTTCTCAATACTAGATATAAATAAAGTGTATAAAAACTCTATTTTACTTCCACTTCTATTCATCATCATTCTCCCTTTGTTGGAAAAAACTCGCCCACGAGTTTTGTAGAACGCAATGATTACCATGCACGACTTAGATAGATCCAGAAAAAAAAATTCGCACATTTCAAAAATGATGGAGGTGCAAAGAACTGTGAAAACATGCTTTTAGGTGAAGGCGGCTTAATCAAGGATTCTGGAATTATAAATTCAATATGTTCGACCTCAATGATATCATCAATTTGCTTTTCTCGAACAAGGAAAACTTTCTCCACATGAGATTTTTCACCTTTATCAACATCAAGAACCTCACTACTCTCGTGCTCTACACAACTTGAAGATTGTGGCATGATCACATTATCATTATCTAATTGATTTTTCACATGTGTATCTTCAACTTGAACAATATACCTTTCAACTTCATCTCTCTTGACTACTTTATCTTGTGTGTATTCCTTTGGACCAAAGCGATTATTCAATTGCCTTTTCATCTCAGTCCAAGTTTTGATACTAGGAGCGCTTTCCTTCATGAGCTTCGTCTTCAAAGTGTCAAACCATAGAGATGCATATCTTGTTAGCTTCATGTTGGCAATTTTATAAGACTTCTGATCATCAAAACCTTTAGAGTCAAAAAAAATTTCCATCTGTCTCACCCATTCTAAGAAATCCTCGGCATCACTTGCTCCACTAAATTCTGGTACATCCCACTTTAAGCTTTTATCATCGTCTTTGTTGTTAGTCGGTGTAGGGTTTCTTATAAAGCCTGTGCAAAGAGGTGTATTTTCTACCGTAGCAATAACCCCCTCAATCCTCTCGTTTGTAGCTTGTAAACCATCGATCTTCTCGTTTGTAGCTCGTAAACTTGCCTGCAGTTCTTTTGTACCTTTTGTAAATTGCTCTGCCATATAAGCAAGTTGCTCCGTAATATTTTTAAGAGTTAACTTCAAGAAATCTCCATCCGATCCTTCAAGGTTTAAATCTTCACCCCTGCCATTAACGTGCAACAGTGCCGATGAACAATACGCGTGAACAGTGCCGATGAACAGTACGCGTGAACAGCACTAACGACCGGTGCCCGTGAACTGTACTTTTTTTTCGAAAACGCTGGATCTCCCAACAATTAAGAAATTAATGAAGAAACCTTGGCTCTTGATGATTTAAACTCTGATGTTTACACTCGTGTATACAGAAAATCCCTAATATCAATGAAAGTAAATTTAAATCTTAAATTTCAATTCAATTGTATGAAAATTTTGGATCCTAACTGTGGATATTTATCTCTGTTTAGCATTAAGTGGCTATTAGAGTCTGTTATATTAAATATTCATATAAAGGGTACTTGTTTAATTGTTAAGGTTTCATGTGTTCATTAGTGAAAATATTACGGTTTTAAAAGTCATTTGGCGAGAATGCAAAAACAAAGAGTAGGTCTCAATCTTTAAATGAAAATGCTAGAATCCATTGTCATCCAACTCTTTTAATCTAGATCGGTAGTTCATTAAAATCCAAGTTTTTAAAGTAGGTCTTGCCTAACTGTGCTCCGATTGATTTATGCACCCAACAAAACTGAAGATCATAGGAAAAAAGTTATGGACCTTAATATTTACTTTTTAATGCTTGATGAAGAATCAAAATTAGATCTGGGGATTTACTGGTGTCTGCATGTTTCACACGTGCGACCACACACGCGTACATACACACATCTGAATGGATGTGAAACTGAAACACAGTAGTTGTGCTAGGCTAGAGACGGAGACAAGAAATTTGAGGTCATGGGCTGGCTAGCTTACCTTCCTCACACTTTAAAGCCAGTACCTCTTTCCAAATCAAATATTGAAGCCATGTCACTTGCTAAACGTTATCGTGGCTGTTACAATCTCTTGTCCAACCTTTTTTTAAAACTAAAATAAGTTGACTTATTCTGAAAAAAAGTTCCTCAAACACCTTAAAAATTTTCTCATTTAAATCAAACAAAGAGTTCTTTTATACTTTTACTAACCGGTACTTCATCCTTCTTAAAAATTTGTACATGTGACTCTTGCCCTCAAATACTCTCTCCATACACCCATGAAATTGTTAGTGTCAGCTTCCACAAATGTGCCGATATAATTTCCCACATCCTTTCCCACATCCTTGACCACTCTTAGCGACATAAACCCAGGATCCATACCATGCATTTGAACCCACAGATCAGGTTATTCAACAGGAATCCACAAGGACCACACTCTGCAGCGGTTGAAGAAGGGAGGAAATAATGAATACCTTAATTAAATCACTAGTGAACTTATTCATGGAATTATGGAAGCCGGAAAGGATGTTGGACATGCAATGTGTGGTGGTTATATCAATGGAATGTTCAGATTTTTTTTCACTGAAGGGCCTGTTTATAACTTTGAGGATTATTTCGCCAAAGAGTATATATAATTCAAGTGAGTGATGTACCACAATTTAAGATCTGATCAACGATTGTAGTTTGGATTAAGGAAACCTTGTTACCTTGATATGATCTATTTTATTTTAATATGTGTTGTCCAATCTTGATTATTTTTGTAGATGTATGACATTTTATTGATAAATCATTTACCTAAAAAAATTAGTGATTTAAAAGAAAATTTGAATGATTATTTGTGTGGATGATAATATATGCCCTTTTGTTGATAAATAATTAACCATAGCAAATATAGTGATTTATTAGAATTTTTGCGCTGAGTTGACCAATTTGCTATGAAATAAAAAAAATGATTTTTTAGAATTTTTGCGCTCAGTTAACCAATTTGCTATATAAATATTCACTAACAATATTTTTATTGATTCTGTAATTCACGATTAGAATAAATTGTTGGATTATTTCGCCAAAGAGTATATATAATTCAAGCGAGTGATGTACCACAATTTAAGATCTGATCAACGATTGTAGTTTGGATTAAGGAAACCTTGTTACCTTGATATGATCTATTTTATTTTAATATGTGTTGTCCAATCTTGATTATTTTTGTAGATGTATGACATTTTATTGATAAATCATTTACCTAAAAAAATTAGTGATTTAAAAGAAAATTTGAATGATTATTTGTGTGGATGATAATATATGCCCTTTTGTTGATAAATAATTAACCATAGCAAATATAGTGATTTATTAGAATTTTTGCGCTGAGTTGACCAATTTGCTATGAAATAAAAAAAATGATTTTTTAGAATTTTTGCGCTCAGTTAACCAATTTGCTATATAAATATTCACTAACAATATTTTTATTGATTCTGTAATGAAATTTTTTTTTGGATTGATAATTTATACATCAAATAATGTCTAATACTATTTGAGAGTATATTTAGTATCTTGAAAAATTCAAAAATATCGTCAAGTTAATTTATTTGTCCCATTAATTCTTGAAAAATAACGATAAGTAAAATTTTAATGATAACTGGTTTAAATTTCATTTTTAATATTTAAATTGGTTGAATTTAGCCTTTTTTTAATAATTGATTAATTTAAAAGTTTATATAACTTAAATTTTGAAGGTTAAGTAACCACGATAAGTAAATTAGGATGAGAATGCTATGATTAATTTAATTTTAGTGGTTAATTTTGACTGGCTCTTATATATATTTATGAAAATTAATCCGTAATATATAATAATGTTATTATGATTAACTATAAATCAAAGTGTGAAAAATTAATATTACGAAAATTGCTTCATATTATATATTTATATAATCCTGATTGGTTTTGATTTAAAATATTAATTTATTATAATTATTTTTTTAATAAAAAAAATAAAATATACGGATATGTTAAATCGAGTAAGTTACTCTATTTAAATTTGAATTGTTAACTAACCATAGTTAGTATAATAGAATGAGAATGGTAAATAAAGAAAAATTTTAATATAATATGATTGGTCTAAAATTTAGGAATGACCTTTGATTGGTACTAAAATAATTCAAAGTTTTGCATATTTTATATTTGTATAATCCTGATTTATTTTGATTTAAAATATTAATTTATTATAATTATTTTTTGACATTAAAAAAATAAAATATATGGATATGTTAAATCAAGTAAGTTACTCTATTTAAATTAGAATTGTTAACTAACCATAGTTAGTATAATAGAATGAGAATGGTAAATAAGGAAAATTTTTAATATAATATTATTGGTGTGGTAGACTAAGGTTTGATTTCTATTTTAATAATTTTAATAATATTATGATTCTATTTGTAATTTTATTTAGGATTATAATTCAATTTTAAATATATTTAGAATGATTGATGGGTTTAACCTTGATTAGAAGATAGCAAGTTAAATTATATAAGGAAACAGATTTGTTTTAATTTGATTGGTCCATGATTTAAATTTTAAATATATTTAGAATGATTGATGGGTTTAACCTTGGTTAAAAGATAGCAAGTTAAAGTATATAAGGAAACAAATTTGTTTTAATTTGATTGGTCCATGATTTAGAAGTGATCTATGATTGGTTCTAAAATAATTCCCAGTTAACCAATCAGAAAACTATGAATTATTTTAGAACCAATCATAGGTCACTTCTAAATCATGGACCAATCAAATTAAAACAAATTTGTTTCCTTATATAATTTAACTTGCTATTTTTTAACCAAGGTTAAACCCATCAATCATTGTAAATATATTTAAAATTTAAATCATGGACCAATCAAATTAAAACAAATCTGTTTCCTTATATAATTTAATTTGCTATCTTTTAACCAAGGTTAAACCCATCAATCATTCTAAATATATTTAAAATTGAATTATAATCCTAAATAGAATTACAAATAGAATCATAATATTATTAAAATTATTAAAATAGAAATCAAAGTAAGTTACTCTATTTAAATTAGAATTGTTAACTAACCATAGTTAGTATAATAGAATGAGAATGGTAAATAAGGAAAATTTTTAATATAATATTATTGGTGTGGTAGACTAAGGTTTGATTTCTATTTTAATAATTTTAATAATATTATGATTCTATTTGTAATTTTATTTAGGATTATAATTCAATTTTAAATATATTTAGAATGATTGATGGGTTTAACCTTGGTTAGAAGATAGCAAGTTAAATTATATAAGGAAACAGATTTGTTTTAATTTGATTGGTCCATGATTTAAATTTTAAATAAGGGTGTATCCATGTTCTATAAGGATACAACCTCACTTCCTTAGTCATTAACTTTGTAACTTTGTGAGTCAAGTTTTTCATACGTTGTAAGCTGTATCTCTCTGAGAAAAACGAAGCTGAGAATACTATCATTTGTATTCACAGATTGTAGCAACCTTTATCTAATAATACATTAGATTAAAGTGATACTGTGTCTTGTGTTGTTCTTTATCTGCACCTTCACTTCTGCACACACAAACACTTATTTGCTATATAGACTCTAGCTAAAGAAAAGTTCAAGAATCCATTCACCCCCCTCTGTATTCTTTTATCGTATTCAATACTCAACAAGTGGTATCAGAGCGGGCTGTTTATTCAAAAACAGAAAAACGATCATGAGTTCGAATACACCAAAGACTACAGGAACGGTGAAGGTCCCTAAGTTTGACAAAGAGAATTACAACCTCTGGAAGATAAAGATGATGTTGTTCATCAAAGCCTCTCATCCTTTGTATCCTGAGATTCTCAAGAATGGTCCTTTTGTTCCTCAACAAGAGATACCAGAGAAGACTATTGGAACCACAACTATCCCAAGATCTTATGAGGCCAAGGATCCATCAAAATGGACAGAATCAGAAAGGGAGAAGGTTGCTCTTGACAGTCACCTCATGTTGCTTATCATTGATTCCATGGACATGTCAATGTTTGCAAACATTGCATCATGTACATCTGCCAAAGAAATGTGGGATCACATTGAGGTGTTGTGTGAAGGAACTGATGAGGTTAAGGAAAACAAGAAACAGATACTGGTCACACAGTATGAAGCTTTCATGGCACAGCCCAAGGAAAGTATTACTGAGATGTTTGAGAGATTTCACAAGCTAGTTACTGAGTTGCGGATGAATGGCAAGGTTTACAGTACCAAGGAGTTAAACATGAAGTTTCTGCTATCCTCACCAAACCATCTAGAGCAAAGGGTCATTTCTCTAAGGGAAAGAGATTTAAACAAAGTTACATATGATGTGCTCTATGGGGTTTTAAAAACTCATGAGCTTGAGTTGCTTCAGAAAAGGGCTATCCAAGCCAATCAAGGCAGAATGGTAAACACATCATGTGCCTTGATTGTCAACAAATCTATTCAAGACCTAGAAGCATCTACAAGTCAGTTAAGGATAGAGGAGGTAGTAGAAGAGGAAGAAACTGAACCTGAGGTAAGTGAACCTATTGAGGAGAAGGAGGAAGAAGAGTTTTACACTCTTGAAGAACTAGATGGGATGGAAAACACTTCATATGCTTTCATGGCCAGAAAATTTCCAAACATCAGATTCAAAAGGAATCAACCCTTCAAACCCAAAACCCAAAACCATTCATTCAACAAAAGCAAGGCACCTGTGAAACCAAACAAGAATAAGTTTAAAACCAGTCATGTGGATAGGTCATCTGTAAGGTGCTATAGATGCAATGACCTAGGGCATTTTGCCAGTGAATGCAAGAAGCCTAAAAAGAAGAATAGAGATTATCTTGAGCTTGAAGCTAAGTATGAGGCCCTTCTGAAAAAGCAGACACAAGGTAAGGCCTACATAGCTGAAGGGAAATGTTGGGATGATTCTGACAGTGATGGAGAGGAGCAAGAATTCTGCAATTATGCCTTGATGGCCAATTCCAAGGATGACACATCTCCATCAGACCCTCAGGTACCATCTCTCACTACTATAGACATGTCTGTTTCAGAGTATAAATGCATGATTGAACAACTATCTGTTGAAATGTTTAACATTCATACTAGTATGACTGCTGCTAATGAAGAGATTGCTAAACTGTCTACTAGAAATGAAATGTTAACCAAAAAGAATGAGGAACTTGAGCTAACTGCTATGCAAGTAGAAAACCTTAAGAAAGAAGTTGAATATCTGCAGAATAAGGTTTTGTGTGCTAGTCAGGTTGAAAAGGCTCTTAGGGATGAATTAGCTGAAAATGAATTCAAACTAAAACTTTCAAGAAATCATCTGGTCTAGTGAAATCCTACTGTGAGAAAATTGAAGCAAAACCCAAGGCTGCTATTGGACTTGATTATGACACTCTTAAACAGAGAAAAGGCTATGCTGTCATTGAAGATGACACAGTTGTTCATGAGGAAGTGCCTCACATTTTGAAAAAGACTGAAAATCCAATTTTTAAGGAACCAACATTTGAAATTGATGAGGATGCCTTACTCATCAAACAAATGTTGAATGATGAGGATGAGGCACAATCAAATGAACAACAAGCATCTTCCAAGAGTGAGAGTGTCAAGTCAAAAGCCAAGGAGCCAGTAGTTGATAGGCCAAGACCTAAGAAGTTTGTTAAGTTTGTTTCAGCTGGGAAGAGTGAATAAGAAAAGAAAGTGACTAAGAAGAAACAGAACAGAAATGGCAAGTTAGGGTTTAACAAAGATAACAACTATGCTTATATGCCTAATGCCCCTAGGAAAACTTGTCAGAACTGTTTCAGTACCAATCATTTAACTCATACATGCAAGAAACCTACTGGTAGTGTATCTAAACCTTTCTATGATTGTTCTGTGCCTCTAAGACATAGAGATGCACCATTTTGTGATAAATTTGACTGTATGCCATGCAATATGAATGTTATGACTAGTTGTTTCAATCTGAGAAGGCAATTCATTGATGGTTGTATCAGTCACAATTCTCATACACACTACACCAGGTCAAAGTCTTCGAGTCCTCCTAAAGCTAGGAAGGTACCTCTGTCACCTAAGTCTGAAACCTCAGGTTCCAAGACTTCTAACAGTGACAAGAAGACTAATGCCAAGAAAGTTGACAAGCATGTTGTTTATGATAAAATTGTTTCTAAGTCACATGGACCCAAACTTGTTTGGGTACCAAAGGAAAAGTAATACCTTTGTGTTTGCAGGGCAAAGAAAGTGAAAAGAAGGTCATGTGGATTTTGGACAGTGGATGCTCAAATCATATGACTGGTGATATGGCTCTGCTATCACAATATGAGGAAAAGGCTAGCCCAATGGTTGCTTTTGGAGATGACAACATGGGTAACACATTGGGATATGGCAAGTTAAAAGTTGGTAATGTCATCATTGAAGATGTAGCACTAGTCAAGGGGCTCAAGCATAATCTGCTAAGTGTTGGTCAGTTTACTGATAGGGGATTCAAGGTGGATTTTGACAAAGATGAATGTTTGATCACCCACAAGAAGACTGGTGATTTTTCTCTATCTCGAGTAAGGAAGGGAAGCCTGTTTGTAGCTAATTGGATTCTGCAAACAAGGACAAAATTTGTTGCTTCTACTCAAAAGCATCAAATGAAGATTGTTGGATGTGGCACAAGAAACTATCACACCTGAACTTCAAAGCCATTAATTCTCTAGTCAAAAGAGAGCTAGTGAGAGGCATGTCCACACTTGAATTCTGTCAAGAAGGAGTGTGTGAGGCTTGTCAAAAAGGAAAGATGAAAAGATCAAGCCACAAGACAAAGACAGTGACATCTATAACCAAGCCCCTACATCTCATTCATATGGATTTGTTTGGGCCTGTCAATATTATGTCACTAGGAAGAAAGAAGTATGCCTTGGTGATGGTTGATGATTTTACAAGGTATACATGGGTGGAATTTCTGGCATCAAAAGATGAGGCTCCACAAGTAATCATTGAGCATGTAAAGAAAGTTGACAAGGAAGCAAAGGCCAACAATGCAAGTGTGATTGCACTGAGAAGTGATAATGGAACAGAGTTCAGAAATGCCGTACTTGAAGCATTTTGTAAAGAGAATGGTATTTCTCAGCAATTCTCAGCTCCAAGGACTCCATAACAAAATGGAGTTGTTGAGAGGAAGAATAGAACTTTAATTGAGGCTGCTAGAACAATGTTACTTGATGCAAAAATGCCTACATGTTTTTGGGCTGAGGCTGTGAGCACTGCTATATCCAGAACAGAACCCTCATCAACAAAAACACTGGAAAGACACCTTATAACTTGATGACTGGAAAGAAGCCTACTCTAAAGTATGTTCATACTTTTGGAAGCAAATGCTTTGTATTGAAGGATAATTCTGAATATGTTGGAAAATTTGATGCAAAAGCATTTGAAGGAATTTTTCTTGGCTACTCTATGGAAAGAATTGCATACAAGGTTTATGTCATCAGTCAAAAGAAAGTTATGGAAAGCACAGATATGACATTTGATGACAGCAAACTACCTGGACTAGAAGAAGTCAATTATGAAGATAAAGATCCATTGAAGTTTGATAATCTAGATGATTCTGATGAAGAGACTGAAACTGAAGTTGAAACTCGAGTTCAACAAACTCAAGTGAATGATGATACAAGAGAAGAATTTGTGCCAATCAATAGTGAAGAAACAAGCATCCAAGACACACATGTGAGTAGTGGCAACTTAACAGGGGGAGGAAATGAGAATGACCATGATGTGGATGATGAAGCAACATCAAGAATGAGAGATCAGGCTGAGCACTCAAGGAAATGGGATAGATCACACACTGCAGAGCAAATCATTGGAGATCCTAATGCAAGAGTAAGGACTAGGAGAGCAACTCAGAATGAGTGCCTCTATGGCTGTTTTCTATCACAAGTTGAGCCTAAGAGACTTGATGATGCACTGTTGGATCTAGATTGGATTATTGCTATGCAAGAGGAGCTGAATCAATTTGAAAGGAACAAAGTATGGGAACTTGTGCCTGCACCAAAGAACAGAACCATTGTTGGAACAAAATGGGTTCTAAAGAATAAGATGGATGAAGATGGTGTAATTATAAGGAACAAAGCAAGGTTGGTTGCAAAAGGATACTCTCAACAGGAAGGCATTGATTATGATGAGACATTTGCTCCTGTTGCTAGATTGGAAACCATCAGAATATTCTTGGCATTTGCTGCTCATTCAAACTTTAAAGTATATCAAATGGATGTCAAAAGTGCATTTCTGAATGGAGAGTTGGAAGAAGAAGTTTATGTGCAACAACCACCTGGTTTTGAGGATCCACACTTCCCAGAATTTATTTACAGACTGCTTAAGGCACTGTATGGACTTAAGCAGGCTCCAAGGGCATGGTATGATACTTTATCACAATTTCTTCTTGAGAATCAATTCACTAGAGGCACACTGGACAAGACACTATTTTACAAAAAGCATGGTGATGATCTTATCCTAGTCCAGATCTATGTGGATGATATCATTTTTGGTTCTACAAATGAGAAGCTGTGTGAGAAATTCTCTAAACTCATGCAGAGCAGATATGAGATGAGTATGATGGGAGAGTTGACATTCTTTCTTGGGTTGCAAGTCAGTCAAAGGAAGGATGGTATCTTTATCAGTCAGACCAAGTACATCAAGGATTTATTGAAAAAGTTCGACTTGGAAGATTGCTCACCTGCAAAGACACCCATGGCCACTGCCACTAAATTGGATGAAGATGCTAAAGGCAAGAAAGTAGATATCTCAGTCTATAGAGGCATGGTTGGTTCTCTACTCTATCTCACTGCAAGTAGGCCAGACATCATGTTTGCTACATGCTTGTGTGCAAGGTTTCAATCAAATCCAAAAGAATCACATTTGATTGCTATAAAAAGGATCTTTAGATATCTGAAGGGCACTCCAAACTTAGGACTATGGTATCCTAAGGACATAGGGTTCAATCTGGTTGGTTATTCTGATGCTGATTATGCTGGATGCAGAGTGGATAGGAAAAGCACCTCAGGTAGCTGCCAGTTTCTTGGACAAAGGTTAGTCTCTTGGTATAGCAAGAAACAACAATCTGTGTCAACTTCTACAGCCGAGGCTGAATACATAGCTGCTGGAAGTTGCTGTGCTCAAGTGCTTTGGATTAGAAATCAACTTAGAGATTATGGACTTGTGTTGGAAAGAATTCCAATCATGTGTGACAACACAAGTGCAATCTCTATAGTTGTCAATCCTGTCAATCACTCTAGGACAAAGCACATTGACATCAGATCGATATCATTTCATTAGAGAACATGCAACTAATGGAACCATTGAGTTGCATTATGTTTCTACAGATAAACAACTAGCTTTATATTCACTAAGCCATTAGATGAAGCCACCTTCACAAGGTTGGTTAGTGAGATTGGAATACTGAATTCTTCAGATTCTGGCTAAGTGAATATACCATCTAGATTGTTGCAGCAGTAAACACTTACTTTATCTAAATTCTTAATATTTTTGGAGTAAGTGTTGGCTGAAATATGATTTATAAATATTTCAAATCTGTTGCATATTTGGAAAATCATATTCTCTTGTTAACTTGAAATTTCTATGAAATTTTGAGAAAATCACTGTTTAATTTGCTAGAATATTCGTGAATGAATATAGCTGGTAAATTTTAAAAAGATAGTGAAAATTGAGTTTCTATGAGTATAATTCGACAAGTCAGACTTCTCAAGTGATTCACTATTCGACATCTCTCACAAGTCTCTTTAGAGCACTCTCGAGTTCTCGAATAGAGTCTTTTAGAGTTCTCGAATAGAGATTTCCTTGACTTCTCAAATATAATGTTTTAGTTCTCGATTGACTGAGTTCTCGAATACAATATTTGAGTTCTCGAATCATTTGAAAAGGCTGATTTCTCGCTGAATTTTAACCAATTTTGGATTTTTATTCAGAATTCAGAATTACTCATAAAAACATATTTTACCTAATTTAGATTTATTTCTAAGTTAGATAACTGTCAGCTGTGAGCTACAACCTGCTTGAGTTATCGAATAAGCCTTTCTTGACTTCTCGAATAGTTGTTTTCTACTTCTCGAATGCCTGACTTGTCGATACAGAACATACATCTAATCGACAATTCAAGTACTTCATACTTTTACAACTTCACATCTATTCGATTCATTTCATTCGATTTCTCAAGCATCCAAACTCCCAAAACCTCTGAAACCCTAACTGAAAAGGCTAAATTTCTTCTTCTACCTTCGATTTCTTCTCTCTCTCTCACACACACAAATGGCAACAGTAAAGTTCAACACCAATTTCATTGCTCTAACTAGTGATGTTGAAGCACCCAACGCCAATTTCAAGTGCTTTGTGAAGTGGATGTCTGAATCGTACATCAAGAATGCTCTATCTGTTAACCCAACTCTGTATCTCGACATTATAGAACAGTTTTGGCAGTCTGTTATAGTAGAGGTGGTGGCTCTTGACTCTGCAATATCCTCGTACATCATCTACTGCAAGATTCAAGACAAAAATCTCACTATCACCACAGAGGATATGAATGAGGCACTTGGGATGGGTACCAAAGGAGAGGTGTATGACCCACTTGCTACAAATGTTGAATTGGAAGACTTCTTTGATTTCATCAAATATGCAGACAGAATCAGTCTTGGGCACTTGAACAGGAAGCATTTGAGGAAGGAATGGAGTTATGTGTTTGCTACACTTCTTCAAGTCTTCACTGCAAGAAAATCCAGCTATGACCAAATCAGTACTCCTGCACAGCAAATAGGCTATGCCTTAGCTTATGGAAAGAAGATAGACGTTGGTCTCATCATTCTGCCGGAGCTGTATGGGAGACTTTGTAAGAATTCAGCCAAGAGAGGTAATGAAATTTTCTTCCCTCGTTTTATTCAATCTGTCCTTAACTTCTTAGATGATAAATTGATTGAATTAGATGGGATGAATAAAAATAGAACAGGCTATCCTAAATCCATGACCAAACTCATTTTTGGTAATTTCGAGACTAGGAATGATGTGGATGTAAGACTTAACATAACTCCTCATATGGAGAGTTTGTTTAGAACTTACCCCCACAACATGCCAACATTTGCCTCTAAGTCTGAGTTAGCTAAGCCCAAGCAAGTAGAACAAAATGCTAACCCAGGGCTAGCTAACCAACCCTCTCAACCAAACACTTTACCAATTACTGAACCAACTGCATCATCCTCTCAAAAGGGTGATGTTAGTAAAAAGAAGAGAAATGAAGTAATGTCTGCACCCTTAAATATTTTATCTGAAGCAGCATTAGCTATTGAACTAGGTCTAGAAAGTGAGGAACCAGAGTCACCCTTACTAAGGCCAAAGAAGAAGAAGAAAACTAAGACCACCTCTTCAGTCACACAAATGGCTGAAGTTGTAAAATCAGGGGCAAACAGCTCACTAGATGTATCCTCTCAACAGGGTGCATCTATAGAATAAAGCATCCTCCCCAATGCACCTTCTTGTATTGAGTCAGCACATGGGAGTGATAAGGCTGGCACTACACTGAGTGGAGAGCACATCATACTTGAAACTCCCTCTATCTCTCAGGGGGAGTTGCCAAAATCTACTCTACAACACACTGCTCTTCCAGAATCTTCATATCATATTTCTTTGCAGCCTGCAACTCAAGCAATTGAGGAGCAAGGCATTGATCATCAAGAATTATTTTCTCTTGATGAGCCAATGAACTCAAGTGACTTGGTGCATGACACCCTGTTCATCACCCAGGACCCACATTTAGATGTTGAGGGAATGCATGTTGGGGCATCTCCTAATGACACCATCACAAACACAAAGGTTCCACTAGTTTTCACTAGAGACTCTGTGCCTGTGTCAACTGTTGGTGTAACTCATCCCACTTCTGTGGAGACACCAGTAGTAGAGTCAATCCATCTAGTTACAGAAGTTGCATCTGTAACTGAGGAGTCTAGCTTGCCTAGCTCTAGCTCTGACTTTATGTCACAATGGCTGAAGCCTGTGCACCATGACAGTGCTTCAGGATCAGGGTCTGTTCCACAACAATTGATGGTTGAAGCACTTCAAAGCTTAATTGTGGATCAGATTCCTGAGTTTACTAAGATTGCACAGCACCTCCTCACTGCCAACCTGCCAAATCCTGACTATGAAGCTATTCTCCTGTGCCATAAAGAGGATGTGGAGCAACAACATGCCAAAATTGTGGATGAGTCTGAGAGAGAAGGCAATATAGATGCCTGGCTTCAAGGAAAGTATGACATTCCTCTCTCAGAAGGATACAGTACCTCAGAGAAGAGTACATCACTTCACTAGGGTCAAATGCCAATTCTCTCACCCCTAGTGCTGTGTATGAAGCAGTCAATGACAGTTACAAGGGAATTCTCAAGGCTGCACACTACCTTGGCAAGGGTCTAAAGACAGAAGTCACAGAAGTGTGTACAGCCACAACCAAGGAGGTTCATGAGCTAAAAAGGGTTTTGATTCCAAATTCCCTCAACTGGAAATTGTGGTCAAGGAAATTCTAGCCCGCAAGTCTAGCTGTATCAAAATGGACAATGGCTTGGCCCTTCTCAAGGATACTGTCACAGGGCTGGGGCATAAGTTTCAATCTCTGTCTGATCAAACCACAGACTCAAATGCCATGCTAAGAACACTGTTCAAGAATCAATATGGGGATAAGCTGGTAACTGAGGTCCCTGTTCATGACATGACCAAGTATGAAGTCCAGAGACTCAAGGATCAATCACTCTCTAGTTTCAGGGCACATGAGCTATTCACTAAAGTGGATACTCTTGAAAAGGAGGTGGCTACTCTCACTAAGTCCAATGCTCATCTTACAGACAAGGTTGTACTTCTCAATGATCAGTTGGACACTCAAGCAACCACCACAGCTGATGTTCTTCTGCATCAACAATCTATGTTGTGGCTGCTATGATGAAGCATATGGGTCTTCCTCTCCCTGAAGAATCTTCCACCCCAAAGGTCACTTCTAAAGCCTCTGTGCCTGACAACAAGCCTAAGGGGGAGAAGAGGACAAGGAATTCAAATACTAAGGGGGAGAAATCCAAGGAAAAAGGGATAAAGTTAAGAGAGGGTGATCACCAAAGGGCAAATAAATCTCCAACTCATGTGCCAGACAAAGGAAAAACAAAGGTTGATGAGCCTCCTACCTCACTGCCAGTTGTTACTCTACCAACTGTGCATGTCATTACCCCTGGTGGCCAGAAGCAATCTATCGCAACCACAGTGGTTGCAGGGAGTATGCCATCTTACAAACCTCCATCCTCCATATCTGAAAGTGCCAAGACTATAGAAGTCAAAGTAATTACTGAGGCCAAGCTACAAGAAGTTGCTAACTCAAATGTTTATCATGATAAAGCCTTCTTGGAGTTTCTGAAAGCCACAAGGGAACAGGCTGGTGACACTCAATTCTATCTGAGGGAGTTGAAGGAGCAGATTGACTACATCACTGTCATCCCCAAGAAAGTCAATAATCTATGGTTCAAGGAGATAGTGATGATATCTAAATCAAAGATATGGCATCTAACATACAAGACTCTACAAGCCCTAAAACACTCAGAGATAGATGCCATACTTGAGCTTATTGAGAAGAGAAATGAGAACAACAAAAGTCTGTTTGATGATTTGAGGAATGGCCAACCTTCAAGGCTGCCAGAAGTGATCAAGAAGCCATGGACAATCATCTATCAGTCTGGCACCAAAATTGAAGACATCAAGCAATTGGTCATTCCCCATGATCTCACTTCTCGAAATCACAGACTGGTCATTGCTATCATTGATCAACTACAGAAGAAGGTTGGAACCAGAAATGCTGAAGAAATTGAAGCACTGCACATTCTCAGATCTTTTATAGCAACTGGTGAAACTCCAGAGAGGGCTCAACCTAGGAGAAATAAGGATGATGACTCTGAAGACAAAAGTGATGGGAGGAGGAGACATCACAGGAGAGATAAGGGTGATGAAGATTAAAAGAAGAAGAAGGATGACAAGAATAAGAAAGATGGTGATGACCAAGGAAAAGTCTATGAGAGGAAAATTGGAAAACAGCAAGCCTTAGGCATTGCTAGCAGTAACCTCACCACAACACAAGGCTCTGAGTCTAGGGTGATTACTGTTAGGAATGACCTACAAAAATCTGATTCGATGGCTTCTACAACTGTTTTGCCACCTCAAGAAGAGGAGAAGATTCAAGTCAAGAAACCATGTGTATGTTTCAGAAAGCAAACTGCTAATGGAATACTACTATGGTCTACCAACAAGGGTCATAAGTTTCTGCCTAGCAATCATACAAGGAGGAGTAAAATTAAGCATGCTGCAAGAAGGGTGAAGATATCGAAATCAAAGGCACTGACAATAATTCCAGGATTGAACATACCACCTCTGGATGAAATCTATGATGAAGACCAACTGCAGTTCATATGGGCTCAAAGAATCTATCATGTTGCCATTGTTGATGATTTTCTTGAAATAAAATATACTGATGGAAGACAGAAGAAATTCAGACAAGGAACGTGTCAGCACTGGGGCAAGCTATATAACATAGAAAGAATAATTGCAATGTTGGATTCTGAAGACAGAGTGGAAAGGGTATGGAAGCTGGAGTTAATTGACTTTGTCAAAATGAAGAGAGATCACCCGACAGAAATGAGAAAGAACAATGAGGAGCTACTAAAGAAAAGGGAGGAGGAGTTTGCTGCAATGGAAACTAAGGCTGATGAATTGAGAGCTATGGGTCTGTGTAGAGTCAAGTTTAATCCTTACATCATTGAGTACAAGAAATATGGTAGAAATGTAAAGATTAGAATGGACTACCTCAGTTCCTATTCTGAGAAACAGCTGAATGAAGTACTTAAGGATTTATCAGGCTCCCCTCTAATTGAAGAACTCACTGCAATGGAAGATATTATTCTTGCCATGGAGGAAAATGCAAAGAAGAAAGCCAAAGAAGCTGAGGAGGAAATGAAAAATGAGAATCTACAAGCCAAAGCTCAAGAGATGAATCCAAAAGGATATGGCTAGTAGTTTCTCATAACTTGTAAGAACACTTCTATGTACTTTCCTCAATCAATCTACATACCTGTACTGTTAAAGTTTTATCTTTATGTATGTTAGGCTTGTTATCAGACATGAAATTGTGACTAAGGGTCTCACTCACAATTTGGGGGAGATTGTTAGTTACATAGGCATGCCTGTATACATCTAATAACAAGCCTAATTGTTTGTAATGCTTTGCATTACTTACATGACCTCTTAACTGAGGGAACCTCTAGTTGTAGAGTTTCTGTTTGTATTGTACTTGTAGTAGGAATCAAATCCTAGTTGTGTAACTGTACTTATAGAGTCTAGAATAATGCTTGAAAGAAGTTCCAAGGTTCATGCCTCAAGCAAGAAGATAAAGACTGTCAAATAATCACAGTTGGTATTTGAAGAAATGAAGAATTTGCCTAAGTACCAATTCGAGAAGTATATTTGTCTATTCGATAAGTCCAGCATTCGAGAAGTCAGGGATTCGATATCTCAAGACACTATTCGATATCTCAGAGATTCGATATGTCTATGTACTCTATTCGAGAACTCAGGAAGTCAATAAGTCAAAGTAGTATTCGAGTTCTCAAGGAGTCAACAAGTCAAAGTTCCATTCGATATCTCAAGGACTCAGAAAGCTATTCGATATCTCAAGGATTCGACAAGTCAAGTGTTCTATTCGACAACTCAAGGAATCCTGAAGAAAAGAGCTATTCGAGAAGTAATTCGATATGTCAATATAACAGTGTTCGAGAACTCAGAGTTATCGATCAAGTCAATTCTAGTTCTCGAATAAACTACTTAGTCACTTCTCGAATACATTCTTGGAGACAAAGTACTGAAGAAATTGTACAAGTCAGAAACCTGCAACAAGCCAATGCACTTTATGGACCACAATCTGTAACGTGCTCTGGAAAGCCTACAAGGAAGCTTGGAGAGATATAGAAGAGACAAGGGGCTAAAGAAGTGGATCTGAACAGGCTTTGCAAAGTCAAACCTGTAACCGTTTGGACACTTACTCAAAAAGGATAGACAAACTAGAAAGTAATTTGTTCAGCTACCTTATTTGTAGTAAGTAGGGTGTATCCATGTTCTATAAGGATACAGCCTCACTTCCTTAGTCATTAACTTTGTAACTTTGTGAGTCAAGTTTTTCATACGTTATAAGCTGTATCTCTCTGAGAAAAACGAAGCTGAGAATACTATCATTTGTATTCACAGATTGTAGCAACCTTTATCTAATAATACATTAGATTAAAGTGATACTGTGTCTTGTGTTGTTCTTTATCTGCACCTTCACTTCTGCACACACTAACACTTATTTGCTACATAGACTCTAGCCAAAGAAAAGTTCAAGAATCCATTCACCCCCCCCCCTCTGTATTCTTTTATCGTATTCAATACTCAACACTTTTTTTTCAAGGGATGTAGTTATAATTTTTGTTAAAAGTCATTCTCATTAAAAGTCATTGACTTTTTGAATAACACGATACTTATAAAGAGTCTACAAATGTCTAAATTCAATACCGCCATACTTTTAAATACTTCTTAAAAGTCTTAATTGAATAACACCATACTTTTAAAGACTCTTTAAAAATTAGAATTGAATACCCATGACTTTTAAAATCATTAAAAGTTTTTAAAAATCTTAATACAATACCACCCCGTCAAACTCTCTATTTCTAGTTTGCTTTTTTATCCCTTTTTCTTCCGGGTGTTGTTCTAATAATTTAAAAATAATGATATTTTTATTACATATTTATTCTTTTTTAATCAAAATAACAATTTGTGGAACGGATGGTCAAAAATATCCACCAGTTACGCATTTGTCAAATTCTTAACAAAAGAATATCCTTGTTACGCATATGCAAAATGCATAACAAAAAAAAACCAAACCCCCTATTACGAAATAATGACATTTTTATCACATTTTTATTCAATTTTAACCAAAATAAACCTGTTACGCATATGGTAAATGCATAACAAAAAAACATATGTTACGCATCTCTTCAATGCTTAACTAAAAAATAAAATCTTTCACATCCTGTAAATGCGTAATAGACTATATTACACTTACTATAAATACGTAATATACTTATGATACGTTAAATATTTGGGGTTTAAAAATATAATTTTTTTTAATTAAAATTTTTAAATTTATTTGTATTCCCTTACGGGTTCAACAATTAATTTTTGGGATTCAACTTTTCCATTATGGATTTTAGAAATATTCAGAAAGACGAATAAACCGTATACGGACTTAGGGTAGCATTTAATTCTCATAAATTTTCAAGATTCTTATTTGTAATATTGTATCCGTTGGAACTTGATTATTTATCGTTCTTGTACTACTAACGAGTTTTTACTCTTAGTTTATATCTCGATTTTTACTAATAAATCTAGAAAAGTTCATGTCAAATTTTCTAATTTGTTTTTATTAACTTGATATTATTCTGTACTAAATTTGTAACAACCCTCAATATATCGTTATATTTAACTTGAATCTTGTTTCATTTATTTACAGTTAAGTTTGTCTAAACTCAATTTAAATTGAACGGACAAATTTCGATAAAAAATGTATAGATTGTATTCAACCCCCATTCTACAATCTTATTGGACCTAAATCAGAAATTCTCTTCAAGTGGAAAAAACAACTTAAAATCAAAAATTGATAAAAAAAAATACTTTTTAAAATAATTTATTTTATTGTAAAAATTTTATTTAGCAAAAATTAATATTAAATTTCAAACAAATATTAAATTTTAAAAATTTTATCTATCAAATTAATTTTTATTTTACATTTATAATAATTCATAAACTATTCATGATATGTAACTATCCAAACAAACTAGGGACCTATGCCCGCGCTACGCGTGCTAAGACCATCATTACATTTTATAATATATGTATACATTAACTAATGATTTAGGTCCACAATACCGTTAATTGAAAAATGGTTACAATTTATTGGTTTCATGCTATGTTTTAATAAACCATGATTGTGAAAAAACATCCATTAATATATGATAGATAAATAGTACATGATTTAGTGGTCATCTGACTTTGTTCAAAATGAAACAACGTTGTTTCAGTTCTATCATAAGGAAGATATGCAATGGGTCGTTAATGGTGGTCCGTGGACGTTTGATAACATGATGCTTTTGTTGGAGCCAATTCCACCGGGGGAAAGCCCTACCAAGGTACCTCTGTGTTTTTTAAATATGTGGATCCAAGTTTATGATATACCTTCGGGATTCATGACAGCAACAGTGGGCAAACAGTTAGGGAATTTTTTTGGGGAGTTTCTCATGTATGATCAAAAGAACGATTCAAGCCTATGGAGGGAATATATGAGGATAAAGATTAAGTTGGATACTCGGAAACCATTGAAGAGAAAGAAGAAAATAGTGTGCAAAAATGGGAAAGAATTTACGGTGAATTGCAAATACGAAAGACTGGGAGATTTTTGTTTTGTTTGTGGTATGGTTTCTCACACAGAACGGTTTTGTAAGAGGTTTTTGACTAATCGTAATGAGGAGTTAAGCAGAGAGTGGGGTACATGGTTGTGTGCTCCACAGAGGAGGGCGGCTGGTCAGAACACGAGCAAGTGGCTTCGTGAAGACGGTGACGTTGACTGGGAGGTCAGAAACGGAAAGAGTAACAAACAGGCGGATTTTGGGGGGGAAGTTAAGGAAAGAGAGACTTATCAGGAGCGTAATGTTAGGGGAGGTATAACTGCAGCTAAGAATAAGGAGATTATGGTATTTCCAGCTGGGCGCAGTTCAAATTTTTTGGCGCCAGAGGATGATGGTTTTATTTTGGATGGGCCTGGGGGTAGTAACTTAATTGGGCTGGGGTCTACTGAAAAGAAAAGAAGGAGAGGAGAGTTAGAAGCCCATACTACATTACATGCAGGGGATGGCTCGACTATGCGTGTATATGAAAATTCCGAGTTCCACAAATCAGGTGCTACGCTTTCTGAAATGGATTGTGCAGTATCTTCAGATCAAGTTTTGGCTACGCTTGCGGTGCAAGCTAGCCAGTCGAAATGAATCACGTATTTTGGAACTGTCGAGGGTTGGGGAACCCTCGTACGGTTCATATCTTGGGAGACCTTATAAAGGCTCAAAAACCCGATTTATTATTTTTGTCAGAAACATTAGTGGTAGAAGATTATATAAAAACTTTTTGTTCTAAGTTTGGTTTTGCTAAGCATTTTGCAGTGGATTGTGTTGGTAGGGGAGGAGGTCTGGCTGTTCTATGGAGGAATAATATAGAGTGTAGAGTGGAGGATAGTTCTCAGAATCACATTGACATTGTTATGTTGAAGGGTGGGAATCCTGAATGGAGGTTAACATGTTACTACGGTTTTCCTGAAAGAGGGCGTAGGAGAGAGGCTTGGGATTTTATAAGACACTTGAGTACTACTTCGCAGCTCCCTTGGTGTATAGCAGGAGACTTCAATGATTTACTGTCACCTGCAGACAAGAAGGGGAATGTGGATCATCCAGCTTACTTAATGAAAGGTTTTAAGAAGGCAATCGAGGATACAGGACTAGTAGAGGCTGAGTTGGAAGGGGGAGTATTCACCTGGGAAAAAAGCAAAGGAAAGCCTAATTGGGTTAGAGAGAGGCTTGATCGAATGTTTGCTTCGAGGTCGTGGTGGCATATGTTCCCGTTGGGTAAGCTTACAGTGCATCATACGATTTGTTCAGATCATGAACCAATCAAGCTAGAATTGTGTAATGCTGCGATCACCAAGAAACAGTTCAGGTTCAAGTTCGAGAACACATGGCTTCGAGAACCAGAATTTCATAAGGAAATTAGCGATTACTGGCAAAGCCTTCCAAGAATTCATTTGCTGCCAAAGCTGCTTTCTGTAACGTCTTTTATGGCAAAGTGGGGTAGTAACTTTTTTCACAAGTTCAGAGATAAAGTCAGCAAGCAAAGGGAGGTTGTTAATAATTTGTGCGGCAGGACAGATGAAGATGGTATTAAGAGTTACTTTACTGAACGTGATAAGTTGAATGAACTGCTTCTAAATGAGGAATTGTATTGGAAGCAGAGGGCAAAGGTTTATTGGTTGGCTGAGGGGGATCAAAACTCCAAGTTTTTTCATGCTTATGCGTCTGCTCGCAAGAAATCAAATGAATTCAGTCAGCTTAGAACTGATGAGGGAGAATTAGTGACCAACAAGGAGAGAATGAGTTCGGTTATTGTTGATTACTTTCGTTCCATCTTTTCTACAGATCAGCAAGAAAGGAATGTTATGGAGAACAGTGATGGTCGGTGTGTCACAGAGGAGCAGAATACAGCTTTAGTAGCTAACATTACGTTTGAGGAGTTCACAGCTGCGATTAAACAGATGCACTCTGACAAGGCGTCTGGTCCGGACGGCCTAAATCCAGCATTTTTTCAGCATTTTTGGCCTAGTTTGGGAAGAGAAGTTTTTGAAAGTTGTAAAGTATGGTTACACCAGTGTAGTTTTCCAGTTGAGCTGAATGAGACGAATATTGTGTTGATTCCGAAGAAGGAAAATGCAGAATGTATGCGTGATCTTCGACCAGTCGCTCTTTGCAATGTGTTGTATAAAGTATTGGCCAAGGTTCTCGCTAATAGATTGAAACGGATCTTACCTAAGATTATAACGGAGAATCAATCAGCTTTTGTCCCAGGAAGGAACATTTCAGACAATGTTTTGGTGGCTTTTGAAGTTTTACATTTTATGCAACGGAAACACTCTGGCTCGGAAGGGGAAGTGGCGTTGAAACTTGACATAAGCAAAGCTTATGATCGAGTAGATTGGGGGTATCTTAAGAAAAGAATGCAGCAGATGGGGTTCTGTTCAACACGGATTAAATGGATGATGCTGTGTGTAAGTACTGTTCAATATAGAGTGTGTTTCAATGGTTCACTCATTGGGCCTATAGTTCCTAAGCGGGGTCTTAGGCAGGGGGATCCGATCTCCCCGTATCTGTTTTTGATTTGTGTGGATGGACTCTCAAATGTTCTCAGGAAAGCTGAACTTGATGGTGAGATACATGGTTGCAAAGTTTGTCCTAGTGCGCCCTCGATTACTCATCTTCTTTTCGCGGACGATAGTTTTCTGTTTTTTAGGGCAAATTCGGAGGAAGTTAGCAGAGTTAAAAGGATTCTTAATTCTTACGAGCTATTATCAGGTCAAGCTGTAAATTTCCAAAAATCAGGAATTTTTTTCAGCTCGAACGTAAGACGGGATAAACAGCAGGAGATTTCTGGAATCTTGGGTGTCTGGAATGATTTGTCCACCAGCAAGTATCTGGGCTTACCTTCTTTGATTGGTAGATCAAAAAAGGCTGTCTTTAAGTTTGTGAAAGATAGGGTGGAGCAGAAATTACAGAGTTGGAGTGTTAAACTTCTATCGCGAGCAGGTAAAGCAGTGTTAATTAAGAGTGTGGCGCAGACCATTCCTACGTACACTATGTCATGTTTTATGTTGCCTAAAACTCTGTGTAAGGAAATTGAATATTTGCTGAATAAGTTTTGGTGGAAGTCTGGGTCTTCTAGCTCGAAAGGTATTCATTGGCTTTCTTGGGATAGGATGAATATGGCAAAGTCGAAAGGAGGGTTGGGTTTTCGTAGCCTTCATGGATATAATGTTGCTATGCTGGGCAAACATGTTTGGAGTTTTATGAATAATCCAAGTACTCTGGTGGCCCGTGTTTTTAAGGCGAAATATTTTCCGAACTGTGATATGTTGAAAGCTGAGAGAAATGGTGGAAGTAGTTTCATTTGGTCGGGGATTTGGGCTGCGAAAGAGGAACTGAAGAAGGGGTTTAGGTGGGTAGTTGGCAATGGTCGAGAGATTAATGTGGTGTCTGATCCATGGCTACTTAATAAGAAGGATTTTATGGTTGACAGAGGGGAGGTAAATCTGGGGAGTGATACCAGGGTGTGCCATCTGTTCAAAGAAAACCATCGAGCTTGGGATGTAGATATTGTGGCAAGTCTATTCTCAAGGGAAGATACTGAAAAATTTTTACAGATGCGCATCCCGAGATATGAAACAAATGACAGGGTAGTTTGGGCTTTTACTAAGAATGGCTGCTATTCTGTTAAATCAGGTTACCATATGTGGCAGGAAAACTCGTCTAATCAGTCCCAGGTGACTACTTCGATAGGCTGGAAGCGTTTGTGGAATCTCAATGTGCCTTTGAAAGTTAAATATTTTCTTTGGAGGTTTTGCAGGAACAACATCCCAGTACGTTTTCTTTTACAGAAGAGAAGTTCAAATATTCCTGTGGAGTGTCCTATGTGCAATAGTGAGTTTGAATACCTTTCACATGTGTTCTTCGATTGCAATTTTGCTTCGAGTTGCTGGCAGGAGAAGGGAATTCAGTCAAATTTGTGGAATGTTGAGGACGCATCAGGTTGGCTTCTTGACAGATTGTGTTCTGAGAAGTACGAGGTGTTAGTTGATATGGCAATGACATTATGGGGGATCTGGTTTTTCCGAAACAAGATGGTTTGGGATCGCAAGGTGGTCACAGCCCAGTTTGCAATGGAGTGGAGTAGTAAACAGTTGGAAGACTGGAAAGCTGCTAAAAATAAAGTTAGAGGTGTGCAAGCTGTGTGTAGAGGAGGCAATAAAACAGCCCAACCGAAGTGGAAAGCACCAGAAGAAGGAGTCCTCAAAGTTAATGTGGATGCTGCAATCGTTCCTGGGGCTTCCTCATTTGCAGTTGGTATGGTCATTAGAGACCATCTGAGTAGATTTGTAGGAGGCAGAGTGATGCGAGTGGGGAGGGAAGTTTCTGTTCTTGAGGCGGAAGCAATAGGTATCCTCGAAGCTCTCTCGTGGGTGAAGACGAGGCCAGAAGGAAGAATGGAGGTTGAATCGGATTCTCTTGTGGCAATTCAAGCCATAGCAGGAGATATTTCTTACCATTCGGAAGTTGGTCATGTTTTTGATGAATGCAAGCATTTATTAAGTAGTAGTAGTTCGATTAGCGTTCATCATGTTAATCGTTTAGCGAATTCGGTAGCTCATCTATTAGCTCGTATTTCTTGTGAGCCTAATAGCTACCTTGATATTATGTCTCCTCCGCGACATGTGTTGGAGGCTATCTTGATTGATGGTCATTAATGAAATGCATTTTGTTTTGTTCAAAAAAAAAGATAGAAAAAAAACCGAGTTAAAGTGTTTAATCTTTTTTCAAATTACAATATCATTTATTTATTTACCTTTTAGCATAATATTTTTATAAAATACTAAAATTATATTTTACTAAAATTAAAGTAATATAATTCAAAAAATTAGATTAGAGATCCGGCACAACGTTCATTTTAAACAATCCTTGATACTAATAAACATGTCATTCAAAAAATTAAAGACAAACATTAAGTGACTATATAATTCTAAAATAAGATACTAACATCAGCAATTACAACCCGCACACCATGGCTAATATGACTTTCTCAACATTATGGGAATAGAAAGAGTCGTGCATTCTATCTAGCGATTACACTCAACTTGGTTATACTCAATTTTGGCATACAAACAGTTCTAATTAATATATCAGTGAATCCATGGTTCTTAGTAGTAATCGATTCTTACCTTCCCGGTTACTAAAAATCTTATACATTAAAAGTAATTAACTTCCGTAATATATATTATGACTAAAGGTTCAATCATACAATTTTTAAAGCAGTACAAAAGTGAATATTAACTAAGGTGGGTATAATATATATCAACAATGAGGAGAAAATGCAATGTTTTATAAAGATAGACTGTATTCTGTGTCAAGGCATAATTTTTTAACCTATATCGGTATATGTAAATCTATTTTCGACCCTAAATTTATGTGAATAAAAGTCACCGAACTAATCTAACGAATGCACTAAATATGCATTGTTGACTTTCTTTAATTGTCCAGTTTACTTTTTGAACATATTTTAAGATGTAAATAAAACACATGACAAAAAAAAAGATGTAAATAAAGCATAATTACATAAATTTTTTAGAAATTTTCTTTTTCTAAACAAATGTTCAGATACTTAATTTTAATTTTCTCTGTCCTGTTAATAAGAGCAATATTATTAAATAACAAAGTGTTAAACTGTGTAGTTTAATAGGATCCGAAATATATCCTAGATCTTTTTACAAAGTTGTATCGGAGTTCTCTTTATAAGTGTTGGACGTTTAGTAAGTAGTTGAACATTTCTTTTTGTTATTATTGTTCATATTGTCTCTGCATTTATGCTTTTTTCATATCAGTTAAATAATATTTACATAGATTACTTGGGTTTAACATTATCATACACTTGTTAGTGTCTTCCAAAGCTGGTGAGAGAAAGGTATTCTGAAAAAATGAACCGGATGAGAAAAATGGTTTGTTTTTTATAATGCTTCGAATTGATGATTAAAAGGTTGAAAAAAATGATGGACCTTTTCAATTTGAGATAAAAGGAACTTGTCTTTTAAACCATGCATAATAACTGCAACATCATGCTCGAATTTATGGAAAAGATGGTATGGAGATTGATTATTTAACATGTATCCTAGGAGTTTCTTCTTCTTCTAAAATTGTCTGATTTTGGCATATTGACTGGGCATCAAATTCTGGTATACTACTAAAACTATTAATATTATTAAATATAATATAAGTTTTTTAATAAAAATTTAATAACATTATTAAATATATTTTTTCTAGGTTTGATTTATTTAGAAAAAGGAATGAATTTTGATTCAGAAATGTAATTGAAATATAATTTGCTATTTATAACTGTATAGTATAATATTAGACTTGGTCTTATGGCATAAATATAGGGAATTAAAAGAAGGAAACTTAACTATTTGGGTTTAAAATAGTAATAATGGGAAATCAAAAATAGTTTCCATAAATTTCTATAAACTGATGTCGTATCGTTAACCTGATAAAATGGACTGGCCTTTTTCTTGATTACCTAATATTTTTCTTAAAAAAATAAACACCAGGTTCCGTTTAATAGCAAATTAATCAAAACAGTAAAGTATGATATTATAATATTTTTATTTTTTTGACTTTGTTTCCTCTATCTAAGTATATGGTAAAATTTTACTCGACGTCGTCTCGGTGGTGCCATTTGATTAAATATAAAAAAATTATTATGGTTCATCTAATTATTGTACCTTCTTACATTTTAAATTCCATCTGTTGATCATTAGCATAAAACAATAAATAATGTACCAAAGATATGTAAACATGAATACTATTTACAATACCTTACTTATATTATAAAATAAGGTTTTTAAATTAAAATATACTCATATTGTTGCACACCAAAAATTATCTAACCATGAATACTATTTATTGGTTTATAAACTATATTTAAAATAGTTAATGAATTAAGTTTCAAATATTGTGTTTTTAAAAAAATGAATAAGCAAAAAAGTGAATCAAATATAATAATCAAAATAAATTTCAACAAAGATTTTATTGGTAAGAGTAGAGTATATAGATTTCGTATTGATTTTATATGGAGAGGCTTATTTTTGGGTATTAGATTCTTTTGAATATGGAAAAAATAATTAAAGATTTGAGAAGTAATATCAATACAGCACAAACATGTCGTTTAGCAAATAGTTCTAAATGAATTTTATGTAATCTAAAAAAAAAAATCTTCATGTAGAATACTACATATTGCAAAAATGTGTTATAAAATCATTTAAAAAAACCTCTAAAATTAACTTTTGCTTACCCACTAATATAATAGTTATAGTTATAGTTTTTTTTTTTATCAAAGTTATAGTTATAGTTATGTTTTGACTCTACTTTGGCTTGTAAATTGTAATTGAGGGGTCAAGATTTACATAAATTGAAATGAGGCACTAAAGGGCGAACATGTGTAGCAAGAAATCATGTTAGAAATTATCAGGCTATCTTTGTTTTCCTATTTTTTGAACTGTATCTTTGCTCTCATCAATCTCCACTTTGTACGTTTCAGTCTTACTTTACTTCATCTGACTGATCAACTCCATGCTCGTCAGTCCTGCTATCTACATCTTGATTCTATGTTTGCCTCCCGACCTCAATTGACTTAAACCCGGGGTAGAGATCTTTATCCCTTGAACTGCAAATAAAGTGTAATAAGTTACTAATGTTTTTGTGCTAATCATAGTTTCACTCTAAATAGAAAATTTGTAAGAGCTACCAAGTAGGAGCCATATATCTTGAATGTTTATTTTGATCTGTCACTTTGGTTAATTGAACACGTGAAATTTAAAAAAGCAAAACTTATTCAAACTATATCAATAAAAAAGAACATTGAAACAAAAATATCCATACACAAAAACAAAACTAACATGTGCAGAACCGGTGGTGCTCAAATTCTGCATACTTCAACCTTTCTTTCGCGTTCAACTTTCCGCCATCAGAAACAACTAACCTGGATCATCATTGGTTGCCTTCATCTAAGAATAATTGCTGGTATAAAGCTTACCTCGGGTAAATCCTCTTAAGCAAATTTAACGACGCTAGCCACATTTAGGTTGTCAACACCATTTCCCAATCTACCACAAACTTTTTGACCTTAAAATATGAGCTTCACTATGCATAAATTTTTATATGTTCAGATTTTTGTTTGAATTTTATCTCTGGTTAGTTGGTTTGCACTATTGACTGGAGGGAGAATTCGTGCAATGCTTCCACTAACTCTTGAGTTATCATCTATAACAATCAAAAGCAAGGCATACTCATGAGTCTTGTCTTGAATCACAAAAATCAACCAAAATTCTTTTGTCAAGTAGATTCTGAAGCTTTCTCAAATTGTGATCATTTTCTCCAAGATCTCATAAGCCATAAGCCAGTTTATGCTCTTCCATATTATATCATGAAACATCATTCCCATATAATGGATATAACAGGATAGTGCATGCTTTAAGTAGAAAATGATCTGCTCCAAAAAATTAACTCAATGTATTTATAATGCGTATAAGAGAAAATTTATTATTTATATTATATTTTTTGAATATGCATAAAAATTTGAAAAGAGACTACTATTAGTAGTAAAATTCTACTCGTCTGACCAGCGGCTTCGCATTTGAATAAATATAAAGAATATTATTCTAAAAAAATAAAAAAAAAATGAAAATATTAATTTTTGGGATTGGAAATTTTAAAATTTTAAACATCGTCATAATTATTATAAGAATTGTTGTAAATTAAAGAATATTTTTTAATTGGTTGATATAATGTATTTGCTTAAATTTTTAAAATGATAAACAATTATATGTATTATTTTAAAAACCCAAATTGTAAATTACACAAAATAGTAGCATTACTAAATGATATTATGATTTTTTTTTAATTTTACAATTAAATATTCTTCTAGGATGGATTTTAGTTCTGTTATATCATAGATTCATAGTAATTAAATACAAATATGTTGATCTAACAATTAGTTATTGTTATTAAGTCATCGTTAAATTATAAATAAAAGTATATTCTTATTTTTTTCAAAGTTGTGGTGTTTCTATAATTATTATTTTTATTTTTAAAATTTCAATTTAAAATAGACAATTCTAAAATTTTCTTTGTTGAGTAATGAATAATTGTCCTGTCATGAGTTCGAATCTATCATTTACAGAATTAACCTTTTTAACAAAATTTTAAAATAAATAATAAAGTAATATATGTTAAATGATTTAAAGTAATATATGTCAAACAATTTCATTCATTCATCATTCAAATTTATTAATCATCTAGAATTTGATTCGTTCAGAATTAATCATCAATATTTAACAAATGACCCCTTGGTATTACACCTTATATGTTTTTAATTCTTTTTTACTAATATTTATTACTTAAAAAATTAACGTGTTCCATAATTTTTATTGTTCAAATTAAATAAAGCACTTTCTTTTCTTATAATTTAATGATATATGTAATAATTCTTTGTTTCTTATCTTTCATAATTATAAAACATAAAATAATTTTTGTTTTAATGATAAGAATATGTATTATATACACATATAATATAATTTAATTTAATTTAATTTAACTAAAAATCTCAATTTTAAAATACATATATTGTACGTCAAAAGTTAAAAATAATGACCTAGTACTTTATTTCATATGTTAAAAATAAATAAATTATTCAACTAATCTGGTATGACATAAATTCATCTTATATCCTATCTATTGGTACAATAAGCATAATCTTTCAATTAAAAGATGTCAACTACAATTTCCTAGTGTAACAGATACGAAATTGATTTCAACTTCTCAATTGTCTTCGCCTCATCACCATTCATGATGCCTGAATCTGTCATCTTTGAGTAGTGTGACTCAGTTATCCTTCTTTGCACCAAACCTTTCTCCTCTTCAATTCTAAAATTTAAATGGCTAGCATGCGTCATAATTGCTGTTATGTGAATATGCCTCATTTAATCTCACATGTTACTTTCCTGAAATCATTGGCACAATCTTGTAAGAAATTGCTTCTTGGGGATCACTCTTGTATCTGAATAACATTTCGCAACAACCATTCCTGAGTTTCCAATAGTTGATTTTTCAGCATTTGCTTTTAATGAAGGAAGTGCGGAGAAACAAATGTCTGAGAGGTCCTTGGGACATGAGCCAATGATTGTTGCGACAATAAAAATTAAGATCAAGGACAACTGAGCCTCCACGTCATTCTTGATGTAGAGGATAATAACAATTGAGCTAACTGCAAAATAAATTACTTTAGTACTTCGATAGAGGTCAAAATTTACAGTACATTAAAAACAGGGTATCTACATAGTAAAGACAAACATGTCCCCTCGGAAATCATCTTGAAACTACCATGTGTCACTATGTAATCATTTTCCCTCCATCCATTGTTTCCACAATTTCCCCTGTCTCGTATGAGATGTATTGGAGGTGAGGCTTGCTCCAATTTGAATCAAAACCATTTTTAACCATTTTAAGAAAGTTGGGCTCTCAATTGTATGCGAGTGTCACACATAGGGAAATCTTGTATATAGTCTTTAGTAAAGACATAATTTCATCCATCTTATTCCTCAAAGATATAGCACCACGCCTATAAACTGATTGTCACACAGATATAGAAGTTGCCTTGTGATATTTAGGTTTCTATAAATTTTCTCAAAGATACAGCACCACGCTGAGTAACTCGTTGTCACACAGATATAGAAGTTGCCTTGTGATATTTAGGTTTCTATAAATTTGAGAAAGATTAATTGTTTTTTCATTAGTACGATACCAAAGAAATAATAATACATTTTGCTAAATAGTGCCATGATCTTGACAACAATTAGGGTGTGTTATGATCTCACAATATGTCAGATAAAATTATAAATATAATACCTCAAATTGCTCATCTTCTAAGATTGAAAAATCTCCGATGAAGCCTTGTCAAAAGTTGGTATCACATGTACACAAAGCAATTAAAAATTTTCAATTAAAACAGAAAGCAAGGGCAATAGCAAGTTCTTTCTATCCAATAGTTAAACTTTTTAAAGTTAACAACTCTGGCTGCCTGCAAATTTTCAATGAATAGATAGAAAGACCACCACCATTAATAAATGATTATTGACCTGAAGTCATTTATTAAATTCTAATAAGATGATCCTCATCATCAGGTGTACAAATATTACCAATTGAAGCTATCTGAATTATATGCACCTAAATTTTGTAGTCAGAATTGCCTCACATACATCTTATCATCACATCAAGTTATCCTACCTAATGTATGTGTTATATTAATAAGTGAGAACTCAATTGTCAGTATCAGATACATTAAGAAGAAAACGTAAATTAGGATTAGAATTCTGAATAAGATTACATACGCAATCAAAACTATATCCTAAAAGAAATGTCAATCCGCTTATTCACATTTTTGTACATGTTAATGCTATCCTCTTAAAAGGCAATTCTTCTACAATAAGGTTTCATGGCTTTCCCAAAAGTCACCGTCTAGACACAGAGCATTGTGAATAGAAGATACCATATTTCAGACTAAATTAGTTTGCTTTAAGCCTTTTACTGGACTATAAGTATTTTCTTTTTAAACAATATAATTTAATAAAAGTCAAGTCATTATTTAGGCTTTTATTAAGCCACTATTAAATACCAAATCAAGGAAAGATCCACTTATACTTGTACATACAGGGAAAAAATATGTATTATTTATAGAGCATATGATTCACCTTAGCAACTGGTGCCATCTCCGCTCCAATGTGAATGACATGGAGTCCAGGACTACAAATCAACATAACACAAAGTTAAAATTTGCTAACTTGACAAACTAACAGTCAGTTAAGGATAATACACACAGATCCGTTGATGATATTAGTCCAAGAAACATTGTAATAGTTTCACGCTCGTTCTTTTCTTTGCACTCCATGTACGCATCATGAATGCGGCCATCCATCTTCCATATCATCTCTCTTAAAAGACTTGCACTTTCGAATTCAATTTTTTCTCTAAAATACCAAGCATCAACCATAAGCAATATATGACTCCGGAATTTCCGAGGCGTATCATTAACAGGCTCTGCCAATCTACTTCTTTTGCTTTCTTCTCTCAAAATATTTAGAGCGTCCTGGAACTCATTCAAGGATTCTTGATATAACTGTATATAAGAATGAATTTCCTCATCGGATCTTTGAAGACACTCATCCAGGTGTTTCATCTTTTGTTGCATTAAATCATTGTATACTTCCAATTTTTTTGATGACATTTTATACATGTTTGCCTCTTCGAGAGTTTCTTCCATCCCCTCAACCTTCTTCCACAACATTTGGTTTTCCAGTAACACTGAAGTAGCTTGATCGACCTGTTTCGTTGCCTGGTCCAAAAGTGTTTGCACATGTTCTACTCCCTCCCATAGAATCTTACATTCTGATTTCAATGTAGAAAGCTTTGAAACATCTTCCTGAGTAAACAATAATTTTACGTTATAACTCTTTTACAGATGATTCAGAGTATGAGTGTTCTTTCTCCCTTAAAATAGCTCTTTCCCATGTTCCCTTGAGTAAGCTTTGCTTTCAGAACTTGCAAGTCTTCCTTCAACAAAATACATTTTCAGCTTGAAGAAACTGAATAATGTCACTATTTGGAATTTTGGTGTGTGCATTTTCCAGCCCTTCTAGAAAGCTCTGTCTGCAACTTTTCCAATTGATTTTTGAGAAGTTCCACATGTAACCTTTCTTGTGAAGCAACCCTAATTTTGACATCAATTTTTAAGAGTTAAATATATGTCATTCAGAAGAAAAACATATACACATATCATTTATCAGTGCAGGTATAAATACCGAAGGATAAATGCACAAACTATGCTTGAGCTACACAATTTCGAAGTGATAGAAACAATTTAAAACTTTCTCGACCTATCAAAAATAGGATATCTAAATTGTAAAAGCTACTTAATAATAAAACCTGAATATCAGATAGTGTACTCAGACTAAGAACTCTAACCTCAATTTTTCAGGAGGTCAGCATGACAGCTGCAGTAAAAAAGTTGATTAAAAGGCGGGATACCAAATTTTATATAATAAAATCACTTTACCACTCATAATTGAAAAGTAGATCCTGACAAAGTATATGTTGCCCAGTAAATAACAATTGTAGAAGGGGGGTTGAATACAATTGTATAAGATTTTCGACTTAAACAAATAACACAAGTATGAATCAATAACAGCTTTATTAATTCTGATATAAAACTGTTACAAAACTCTCTTAAGAAATTCTTATGTTCTTAAGAGCTGCTAGGTTACAAGATAAATCGTGTAAGCGATTACTATAATGTAAAACCTAAACTGTGTTTATATAGAGTACACAGTTACACTATCAATTACAAGATATTCTAAATCAATTACATATATCTCTGAATGCATATCTTGTATGATAGCTGCATTCCTACAATCTAGGAACCGACATATCAATCTTCCTTGATCTCTGGTCTGATGAGAATCTTCACGAAATACTGACCAGCTTCTAATCCTGATGATAGTCCAATACTGACGTTGTATTACTGATGACGTCAACATCAGTATCTGATCAGTAATGCTCAGATCCTGATCATCACTTGAATCAATATCTAACAATCTCCCCCAATTTGTTTTTTATAAAACAAAGCACACATTCCTTGATTCAAAGATGTCAAAAACTCAAAACAAAATACCTTCTAAAAATCATCAGGAACAGTTTCAGAAATTCTTTGATAAAACAGATTCATCTTCAAGAAATCAGATATCAATTCTTCTTCCTTGCTTTCAAGAATTTGAATCAGTTTCTTCTTCAGATTTTTGAGTTCTTCATCTTCCTCATTAATCTGATAGATAGCTGCCCTGAGATTCTGAATTGAGCTTCTTGGAAGATCTAAATCACCTAGCAACACATAAGCAATTTCCTTTCCATCTGGATTTAGAGACAGTTGTTCCATGCCTAGATACACTTCTCTAACAGCTGTGCCTTTCTTCATTTCAACCTCTATGTCTCTTAAATTTAAGTACATAGGAATATAATTGCCATCATATCTCGTTCCTCCATCCATAAATCTCTGTCTAATTGTCCTGTAAATCATAACAAACCAATTGTAGTAAACTTCTCTTTCTTTAACATTGATTCTCTTACTTCTGAGAAGATACAGAACATACTTCAGCTCTTTTGCAGATTTGCACAACAATTCATGGATAGGAATCTTCTTTACACTTCTATCTTTCATGAAGTACAATATCTTTTCTATTTTCTTTGCACCAGCATGACAATCAACAATGATAGCAACAGCTTCAAGTTTCCATAGATGATCAACAGTTAACTCATCACCAATCTTGTCAACTAGAGCATGTTGATCAGTTTGTACAATGAAAATAATTTGTGCATGACTATACCCAATTCCTTCTCTTGTGCCAGGTTCCAATCCTTTCAAACCAGATTGCATACTTACCCATTTTGGTGGATTTTCAGCAATAAATGTAGTAGACTCTGATTTAACAATTGATAAAGATTCATTAATCAAAGAAGACTCTGTTATCAGTCCTGCTGATTTGAAAACAACCGGTTTCCTATAATCACACTCACTCTTCTCCTTTTTCTTACTCTTCTTCTTCTCATCTGTTGGATAATACTGCTGATGTTCAGGAACAGATTTATCTTTATCATACCATAAATTCCTGTCTGATCTATAAACATTTCTCAAGTAATCTCTGGTTGTTATCCTTTCTGCTTCTCTGGCTTTAGCTCTGTTTTCACTTTCTCTTTCAAATCTTCTGAAGTTCTCTTGTTCATACTTCAGTGTATCTTCAATAACTTCCATATTGTGAAATTCAACCACAACCTTAAGAATTATAATCTTAAGTTCTTTTAAAATTTCAGCTTCTTCAGAATCAGAGACAACATCAGGAATTGAACCAAAGACTGACTTCTCCTTAGATGCAGTAGATTGAACAGCAACCTTACTCTTTCTTTTTAAAGGCAATATCTCCTCTTCAATTTCTTCAGGAGCATTGAATCTGTTGTCTGGAGTTAGTGCAAGAGATAGTGGAGTTTTCTTTTTTTCATTTTCAGAAACATCTTTTAATTTGATTCCACTAGATCTTGTTTGCCTTGTACTAGTTTGAGCAGATAACCTTCCTCTACTTCTGTATCTTCCTCCTCTGCCTCTTCCTCTTCTTGCAGCAGGAGCTTCATTTTGTTTTGCAATCTCTTCAAAAATCCTATTCTGTTCTTCTAAGAACTCATCAGTAGTCATGTTTGGATTTTCTCCAGTAGATAAGATAAGTGCTTTCTCAGCATGATACTGTTGAACTATTTTGTCTTTATGAAACAGTTTAAGAACACGACCATCCCCAGTGTCAAGTTCATGAAACAGATTAGCAGCATCTTCATCATGTTCCACATACACATCATCCTCAGGAATGGTTGACAGAGTTTGACCAGGTGTCACGAACTGTTCTTCTTTTGGATTCTGAGATTGCACCATTGTTGTCACTGTCTTCTTACCAGATCTAGAAACATGAGTTGACTGCCTAGTTTGAGTATTAGATCTCTTTGTTACTAAAGCAGCATCAGAGGTTTCAACTTTATGTGACTTAGCACCACCATCATTTCCAGAATTATCATCATCCTTTTGTACCACTGGATTAGGTGAGCATTTTGTTTTGACTATCTTCTCCCCCTTTTTGACATCAGCATCTTCCTCAATGAAGAAAGACAAAATAAGCTTGAGGGTTTCATCAATATTATCAACTTTTGATTCCAAGACAGTCATTCTGGAATCCATTTTCTTGTCAAGTGCTTTAATATCATCAGCAAGAAGACGTGCTTGAGAAGCAGTAGCAGATGTAGAAACAGATGTTTGAATACCCGCTTGAAATTTATCAGTAACAGCCTTCATAGAGTCAATTTCACTCTTCAATCCCTTTGCTAGAAGAGCATTTGTTTTGAGAAGAGCCTTGAGTTCAGGAGTTGGCATCCTCGTGGCAATATGACCAGAATGAAAAAGAGCATTTTGAAAATTCATCTCAGCATTCAGCTGATTCCATTCAGTATCCCATTCATATCCCCTTGCAGCTCGAGTATCAGGAGGAAGTATGGAACTGTACTCCCCTCTGAATTCTTCTTGAGTAACAGACTGCATATACCTACTCGAAGACCAATAAGTAGATACGAGACTTGCTTTTATTGCTGCCTGTATTTGAATTATCTCAGGATCAGCATTAGCATGATCATCATCATCATCATCATCTGAGCTACCACCAGCCTCAGGAAGTTTATTATCAACATTATCATCAGGATGCATAACACATTTCATTCTCAAATCACCAGTAGATACAGCTGGTGAGTCCTGATGTCCTGCAGACAGATTAGTAACATTTCCTAAATCTCTCATTTCTTTTAAAGTGATCTCATCACTTCTCACAATGTTACCTAAGTTACTTTCAATAGCAACTTCTACCTCACTAGAAGTTAACAACTTCTCACTCTTATCTACCTCTCCTTTTGCCAGTTCAGGAGACTGCCTCTCATCACTCTTCTTTTTCTCTAAATGTTCACTCTTAATCTCACAAGAAAGGCTCTGACTCATTAAATGTGAAGAAATAAGAGGTGGCTGAGAAGAGTGGTCTGAAGTCATACAAATAGAGGTATCCCTTTTATCAGGTCTATCTGTAATCATACTATCAGTAGTAAAGGAAGTAGAGATAGAGATGTTACCTGACGAAGTAGTTAAAGAATCCATTGGTCTTGCAAAAATTGGCTCAATAAGCAATGGAATAAGTGGATCAGTAGTACTTACATCAGGATTGACCACTGCAACTATAGCATGACTTGCATCAGTATTAGCTACTGATGGTTCTTGTGTAGTCTGAGGTTTTGAAGCTTCTTCAACACTTTGAGTCAAAGGTTCTTGTGTGCTTCCCTCAAATGCAGTGTCAGCAATCACTTCATCACATTCAGCAATGTGCAAATCATGAGCAGCTTTATCTGCCAGACTTCTAGCTAGTTCAATTTCAATTTCAGAAGCCCCTTGAGCATTGTCAGGAAACTCCCCTGCTGATGTGATTTTGCCAGCATCTTCACTTTGAGAAGATGGTTCTTGTGGGGCAGGAATATTCTTGTCTTCACCTTCCCTTTGAGAAGGTGGTTCTTGTGTGACTATTCTTTCAGAAATGTCTGCACCTACACTTTGAGTAGGTGGTTCTTGTGTGACTGGATCTGCAACAGCTTCTGAACTCCTTTGAAGTTCAGGTTCTTGTGGGCTAGATCCTCTCAGAGATGACATAGTAGTCCTCTGTTTCTTCTGTCTATGAAAAACGTTTGCTTCAACAGTTTTCTTTTCAAGTGGTGAAGGTTTGAAACCTAACTGAGCAGCAATAGCATTTAATTGATCAACAGACATCTCAATAATTCTTCTCTTTGGAGATGCAGATGCTGGAGAATCAGAGATCTCAACAGTCTTCATAGGTGAATTATCAGGAGTAGAGATGTCAGGATTAGCAGTAGCGTCAGGAACTGATGATCCATCCTGATTAATAGATACATCAGGATTGCTCTCTATAGCATCAGTAAGATTCAGTAATTCTGTGTGAACAACAAATTTGCCTTTGCTGATTAATCTTTTTCTTTTCTTCGGCTTTTCAGAGACAGCCACTTCTCTAGTATCAACAACATCAATCTCCTTTTTCTTCATCAAGACTGATATAGGCATTGTGTCATCATCAGAATCAGAATCAGAAACAGCTCTTTGACCAACTTTCCTCTTCACTCCTGTTTCTTTATTCAAACCAGACGTTTCAAGAACCCTTTGTTCACCCCCTTGTGACTTCATTTGAGAGTGAGTTGGAGTGGAGAAATCCTTTGATCCTGATTGCCTCTCAGACACATCAGATCTAGCTAATTTCTTTGATTTTATAACCGATGCCTTTTGTGAGACACCAGAGGTGGTTGACTATTTAGATGAGTGTTTAGGTTGTGTGCTTGTGTCAGGAATAGGATGTGTAAGGTCCTGTCCCATAGCACTAGTTGCTGGGCCATATTGAATAGGCATCCTCTCTCTTAAAAGAGACCATACTTCATCAGGAATGTATGGAGTTCCATCAAACTTATTTGCCTTATCAGAATTGATTAGACTCTTTATATTGTTTTCTGAGATTTTACATATAGGCAAAATTGTATCATTCTCAAAAACAGCATGAGGACATAAGTGAGAGAATATTAATTGGAAAAATCTAAGAAAGTAAACATAACCACATTTATCTACTTTTCTTTCACTTAATGCCTTTAGTATAAAAGACCCATAATCAAATGAGAGATCATGAATTAGAGAATACCCGATTTTAGCTGAACCTGTGGGTAAAGCATCAAAATTTGACACTTTATTCAAGAAACATCTGCTTATAGTGTCGAAGAAGAAATTCCATTCCTTCTTAAGCTTTGTCCTATAGAGCTCTCCAAACTTCTTTGGCGTTCCATTGTAACCCAAACTTACAACATACTCAAGGAGTCTTGAATCAGGACTTTGAATACAGGCTTACCAATGATTGATGGTAAGTGTAGAGCTTCAGCGACAATCTCAGGAGTCACATAGTATGTAACATTATCATACTCAAAGCTCATTTGAGGCTTTTCTGATGAAAGTCCTTTCCCAAAAACACTTGTGTTCCAAATCTGCATTACAGACTTAAAAGATATCTTGGCAGGTTGGGTTAGAGCATAATTGATTGGGCTTGAGGCCAAAAAGTCCTGAATAATGTGGAAATCATTGGGCAAGTCCTGATGATCTAGAACTGCAGTGAAGTTATTTGTGTTAAAAGTAACTCCATTGATTACCACCTTGCTGTTCATGAAAGATAAATTCTCCATTGGAGTTTCAAACACAAGAATTGCGCTAATTTTGAAATTAGGGTTTGAGAGTGCAAAGATAGAGAGACGATGTTTTACTGATGGTTTTGAGAATAATAAATCAATTAGAAAACTAAATTGATATTTGGACAATACTTATGATTTCTCAAAAACAGGTGTCAGTAAACCATTCGTTTATACTGGAGTAATGGACCAAATTACGTGAGAGAGTGGTGATGATTACACGCGTCACGACTTACATCTGTAACTATATGTAATGATCGAGTGAAACACACGCTCTTGTATTATTCGAGAAATAAGATTGTGATTAAAATAAAACATGGTAATTTTGTTTTAAATAAAGAAATTTAAAACATCACAATCAAATAATACTTGGTACTTACACCAGAAATATGAATCGTTTCATATTCTTGTTCCACCCTTCTCTATTTAATCTTAGAGACTTGTCCACTTACTTCCTTAACCTTTCATTCTCTCCTGAAAAAGTAAGAAAAACCCTTCACAGCAAAATTTTACAATAATGTCGAACCTTACCATCAAAGAGAAGAATCTCCATCTCTTAAAGAAAAGAGACATATTTAGCTATACTCGTGAAGAGTTTGATGCTTTCGACTGGGAAAGACAACTTGAGACTCTCTGGTTGCAGATGGATGCAGGTCTCGAAGAAATCGAGAAGGAAAAACCTGCAAAAGTGATCGACATCGATGCTGCCCTCCAAGCAACATTAGCATGGCTTTCATCTAAGGCATCCTCATCCAACTCCATCAACCATTATTAATGAATATGTCACCAAAAATAACCTTATCCCTATCAACTTCCACCCAAACAAAGTGGCAAAGATGGGATCTGGGATGGCTACTAACAATGGAGTGGATTGGTCTTTTATTTCCTGTTGAATAGATTAGTAGATAGAGAACAGAAAAGATGTAATCTTTGAATGTAATCTCTTTCTTATTATCAATGAAAATTTTAGTTTCTCTATTCTATTCAATGTTTTCCTGATTTATCATGTTATCTGAGAAATAAATATGAGGACTAATTAAAGTGATCACATTATCAGGAGTTCAATAACATTAATCATAGCTTGAATCAGGAAATTGAGATAAAACGAAGACAGTTAGATTCTGAACATAATACTGATGATCGAATCGTTGCATCAGGATTCGACGTTGACCACTGTCAGGATTGACTTTCCATCAGTATTTGCAAGTTGTCAGTATCTGAAGACTTCTTTCTCTCAAGTACTGCCATAGTTTACCATTCCAAGTTCATTCACCAACTTTGTAAAAGTAGTCTCAGGTAGTGGCTTGGTGAATATATCAGCTAACTGTTGATTAGTAGGAACAAAATGAAGTTCAATTGTCCCTTCTAGTACTTGTTCTCTTATGAAGTGATACCTGATACTGATGTGCTTTGTAAGAGAATGTTGAACTGGATTTCCTGTCATAGCAATAGCACTTTGGTTATCACAATAAATAGGTATTTTTGAAAATGACAAACCATAGTCCATTAGCTGATTTCTTATCCACATGATCTGAGCACAACAGCTTCCAGCAGCAATGTACTCAGCTTCTGCAGTTGATGTGGAGATAGACTTTTGCTTTTTACTAAACCAAGAAACTAGTCTTCCTCCAAGAAACTGACAACTGCCTGAAGTACTTTTCCTGTCTATTTTGCATCCTACAAAATCAGCATCTGAATAACCACATAAACTAAAGTCTGATTCTCTAGCGTACCAAAGGCCAAGAGTAGAAGTGCCCTTAAGATATCTGAAAATCCTTTTCACAGCAATGAGATGTGGTTCCTTGAGATTTGCTTGAAATCTTGCACATAGACAGGTTGCATACATGATATCTGGTCTGCTAGCAGTTAGATATAAGAGTGAGCCAATCATTCCTCTGTAGTTGGTTACATCTACCTCAGTTCCTTGATCAGGATCAAGCTTTGTAGCTGTAGCTATAGGAGTTGAAGCTGTAGAGCTGTCTTGCATGTTAAACCTTTTTAGTAAATTCTTTGTGTACTTTGACTGATTGATAAAAATCCCATCATCAGTCTGTTTAACTTGTAGACCTAAGAAATAGCTCATTTCTCCCATCATGCTCATTTGATATCTAGACTGCATTAGCTTTGAAAACTTCTCACACAGCTTAGTGTTAGTTGACCCAAAAATGATATCATCAACATATATTTGAACTAACAGCAAATCCTTACCATGATTCAAATAAAACAAGGTTTTATCAATTGTACCTCTATTGAATCCACTTTCCAGTAAGAATTGAGCTATGGTTTCATACCAGGCTCTTGGAGCTTGCTTTAGTCCATAAAGTGCTTTATCCAGTCTATAGACATGATCTGGATATTTGAGATCAATGAAGCCAGGAGGTTGCTCAACATATACCTCCTCTTCCAGTTCTCCATTGAGAAATGCACTTTTTACATCCATCTGGAATACTTTGAACTTCTTGTGGGCTGCATATGCCAGAAAAATTCTGATGGCCTCTAGTCTTGCAACAGGAGCAAAAGTCTCATCATAATCTATTCCTTCCTGTTGAGAATACCCCTTTGCTACTAGTCTTGCTTTGTTCCTCACAATTGTGCCATCTGAATCAGTCTTGTTTCTGAATACCCACTTTGTACCCACAATAGACCTTCCCTTGGGCCTTGGTACAAGTTTCCAGACTTCATTTCTTTCAAACTCATTCAGTTCTTCTTGCATAGCTGTCACCCAATCAGCATCCTTAAGTGCATCTTCAACTTTCTTAGACTCCTCCTTTGACAGAAAGTTATTATATAAGCAATCATTCTGAGTTGCACTTCTTGTCTTAACACCTGCTTCAGGATTCCCAATGATTAAATCAGGAGTGTGACTTTTAGTCCATTTCCTTGCTGATGGTAAGTCATTTCTTGAACTGGATGCTCCCCCTGGATTGGTGTTTTCTTCAAAAGAACTAGAATTGCTAGAAGCTCCCCCTGAGATAGTGCTATCTCTTCCTGATATACTGTCAGGATTGTCACTTGAATCTGTTTCTGATGAGTCTCTACTTGATGTTTGAGTTGTATCAGTACTGGTGATGTCTTGCTCTTGCTCCCCCTCAACATTTGCATTATTTGAGTCATCATCAGTAACAGGTGTTCGATCAGGAATTGATTGATCGTCAGGATCTGACAGAGTATCAGTATCTGACATGACTTCATCAGAATTCTTGGTAGCTTCATTTGCAAAAATCAAACTATCATGAGAGTCTTCTTTTATTCCTGTTATCTTTCTATCATCAAAAGATACATTAATAGACTCCATGACTGTCTTTGTTCTTAGATTGTAGACTTTAAAAGATCTTGTTTTTGGATAGCCAATAAAGATGGCCTCATCAGCTTTTGTCTCAAATTTTCCTAGCTGTTCAGGATGAGGTCTTAGAACAAAGCACTTGCAGCCAAACACATGTAAATGCTTCAAACTTGGCTTCTTTTCCTTGATCATCTGATAAGGAGTTACACCATGTCTGTTGATTAGAGTGATGTTCTGAGTGTAGCATGCTGTGTTGACTGCTTCTGCCCAGAAATATGTAGGTAGTTTAGCTTCCTCCAACATAGTTCTGCCAGCTTCAATAAGAGTCCTGTTCTTTCTTTCAACTACTCCATTTTGCTGAGGTGTTCCAGGAGCAGAGAATTGTTGAACTATTCCTTTGTATTTGCAGAACTCTTCCATTGCTGAATTCTTGAATTCAGTCCCATTATCACTTCTCAGAATCTTGACTTTGTATTTTGTGCCAGTTTCAATAAGTCTCACATGGTCCAGCAGTATTTCAGCAGTTTCATCTTTTCTGTGCAGAAAATAAACCCAGGTAAATCTAGTATATTCATCAACAATGACTAGAGTATACCTTTTCTTACTGATGGACATAATATTCACTGGTCCAAACAAGTCAAGGTGCAGCATGTGATATGGTTCATCAATTGAGGATTCAGATTTACTCTTGAATGATGTAATAACCCTAACTTTGGCAATGCTACAGTGATCCTATGAATAGTAAATTTCGAGGATTTAGAGAAATGGTATATAGGTACTTTATAATGGAAACATAAAATGAATAAACAGAAACCATATTAGTATTGTACAATGGAAATAAGTGACTCGAAATGACGTTAGATTCCAGAAATTCCTGAAACATGGATTTTGAGGATTTTGATTTCAAATAAGCTTCTAGTGGACATTAAGGAGCATGGAAACATTATAAGAATTATATATTGAGGGATTAGTGAATTTAGAATTGAGCCAGGGGAATTATTAAGTTAAGAGAATATCAAGGGAAATTGGATTTGTAAATGATTTCAAAACCACTGAGATAATGAGGTACATTCGTAACGAACCACAATCAGACGAATATGGAGATTAAGCAACCAAGATTTATTATATAACAAGGATACATACCCCATTATAATTACCAAGATTATTAGCATTATACCTAGGAAAATCAAGAAAAGGATTTATGGATGCATCCAATGACATCACTAATGACATCACACTCCACTAACACTTGTTTAAGGGGTAGATTAGTCTTTTAATCTCATAAAAATCTACCAAACTTTCAACACAATCTAAATTAGTAGTAAGTAAGATGAGATCAAAGAAATAAACACAAAAATCTCTCCCCCTTTCCTCTTATACTACATTCGGCAAAACCTAGAAATAAGAAAAAAAAAAATTTACAAACCCTAGCTCTCTTCAAGATTAATTCAAGGGAAAAATCATGGATGCTCTTGGAGGATAGAAAGAGAGATTCACAAAGTTTCATAGCCAATCATCATCATCTTCATAGGTAATAAAATCATTTAAGTGCAAGATGAATAGTAGTGAATAGTGTTTTTCAAGTTTTAATCTTTGTTTTAATGGTTCCTTTAGTTAATCCAAGCTAATTCAAGGTTGTTCAAGGTGTGTCCAAGGATTATTAAGGATTATTAAGTGTTCTTCAAGCTTCAAGGAGGTATAATAACCCTTGCCCTTTTGTATTTATAGTAGATATTGAAGTGGTTAATAGTTAAGTGTTGTTAATGGAAAGTTTATGATGAATATGTGTTATGAATGGTTGGGTTTGATATGAAATTTGTGTTGTGAACTTGGAACCATGGCTGGAATGTAGTCCACATGGTGTGGGGTTTGATTATGGTGTTTGATGATGGTTTTGGAGTGGTGAAATTTTGGAAAGTATGAAATTACAGCAGTTATAATGTCCGATTTTCGTTAGAACGACAAACTGCCCTGTTTTTGGACAACAATGCAGTACGGTAGGTTACTGTCCAGCACACTTAGTGACCATGAAATGATAGAGCTTAGTTCATAGATCGTTTTGATATAAGGTGCGTTAAAATCTGATGAACGGTTTAGGAGAAAAGTCAGTTTTAGTGAAAGACGTTCGATAACCGAGAAAACGCAATTGTATCAACCTTGAGGCTAAAGTTACCATACTTAGACATTTTTACAAGCCACGAAATTTTGGGATAGTGTAGTAGGGTAGTCAGAGGACCCTTGACAGTTGACGTTACATTAAAATTCGAAATCCATATTTTCTGAGAATTTTTACAGTTAAGTGTGGTCGTTAGGGAAAATGGTGAAAACCCCTGAAACTTCAATTGAACTTATAAATGGTTAAGTCCTTGAACCTTTGGGGTAATAATAATACGTTAAACATACATTGAAGTGTAAAGGGTGTTGTTATACGAGAGGGTAGTGAGTAAGAGATGTGATATTCTAATGACAGTCCTTTTGTGTTTATAGAAATTCCGGAGGAGGAACCAGCCATATTGTCAGGATACAGAAACCGAGGCAAGATCCTTCTATCCCTACTTTAAAAATTATTTATCTTCGGAATGATAATGATATCATGGCATATATTTATGTATATGTGATGCTTTTGTTGCTATATTGCAAAGAATATATTTTCTTGATTGTGGGAAGTTAAAGAGAGATGGATATGTTTTCTGAAATATGAATATAAAGATGATTACGAATGGAGCGAATATGCTCTAGGGTAAAAGAGATATGAAAGAGAATGGTATCAGTTGTTATCTAGGGTTATATGGTTTATAATGCTATATTATAAACATTCTTTTTAGTGTGTGTTATATACATATATTTTATAGAAGTAATGTGCGAGAATGGAAATGAAATAAGTGAATGACATATGGAAATGTGAAATGGTGTTGATAAATTGAATAATGATCTTATAAAAAGGGGGATAGCAATAAAAAGCGTAAGAGGCTGTGTGCTGCACAGTCCAGCAATCAATCAATAAAAAGCGTAAGAGGTTGTGTGCTGCACAGTCCAGCAATCAATATTTTAATTCGGCCCAAGAGTTGCCGAAGGAGGATGTAGTGGTAGACCTTCCTCCAGGGGGATGTAGTGGTAGACCTTCCTCCTTCTACCGGTAGTAAAAAGGGACGGATACGGAGGGCGACTTATCATCGTGCCTCACGTATTCGGCAACAGTGAAAACCCCTACAATATGTGAATAAAGAATAAATGATAAAGTCAGATTGATATACTGGAAAGGGAAAATGATATGAAAGATGGAATTATTGATATAGATGAAGAGAAACTGATTTTATATTAATTTATAAAATTACTGTACAGGAGGGAAATGAGAAGATGATAGTGAGGGATTTATTCAAGTATTTATGTTATTTTAAAATATTACACTAAAAGGGTATATTGGTTGTTATAATATTTAAGAAGAGAAACTGATACTGTATTACCTTAGATTTCTTTCTTATAATAGTAAGTGGATGATGTATTATTAAATAAGAGTTTTATTCTTCCTTAAAGTTTATAAATTGGTTACTGCTTACATATGTATATACATGTATACTTGGTTACCTTTTTAAATTCTAGTTTCCAATATTATCTTGCTGAGCTATTATAGCTCACTCTTGCTACTTATCTATATACAGCTAGGTATGCCCATACTACGCAGAACGCCCCGCAAGAGGGTAAGGGAAAGGCGACCTTCTGAGAGCTCGTTAGCATCAATCACCGAGGTAGATGACCATCGCAAGGGGTTTAGAGGGCTTATGTATATTAAGTGTGCAAGTTTGAAAGTTTGTAATAAATTTGGTTGTTGAAATGCTTCTTGTAGAAGTATCACTCAACAATGTACTTAAGTATGATTCTGGGTTTGTAATAACTTTTTAATTCTAAACTCTTATTATGGTAAATGTTGTTATCTGAGCATATGACTGGTGTTTGTGTGTATTACTGTGGGGTCATTTGCATAATTATTAATTATAAAAAAAAAAACCCAAGAGATATTGATTTTGAATGGAAGTTGGTTCGTGATGGCCCAAATTCATGACCCCGGATTTGGGGCTGTCACAAATGATGTCCTTCTCTGTTTAGCCTTCTGACAAGCATCACAGAGTCCATCAGGAGTATATAGAGCCTTTGGTAATCCTCTTACCAAGTCTTTCTTAACCAACTCATTTATATTGTTGAAGTTGAGATGAGAAAGCTTCTTATGCCAATTCCAACTTTCATCTACAGAAGCTTTACTGATGAGGCATGTAGTTGGATTTTCAGTATTGGTGTGAATGTTGGCTTCATAAATGTTACCATGTCTTTGACCAGTTAATGCAACCTTTCCTGAAGATTTGCTGATAACTTCAAAATGAGTATCATTGAAATTGACACAATAACCTCTGTCTGTGATTTGACTGACACTTAACAGATTGTGCTTGAGTCCTTTCACCAGAGCTACTTTTTCAATGATGACATTTCCAATTGCAATACTGCCATATCCCAACGTTTGTCCAATGTTGCCATCTCCATAAGACACAGTTGGGCCAGCCTTCTCCTCAAATTCTGATAGCAAGGTTTTGTCTCCAGTCACGTGCACAGAGCATCCACTATCCATGACTAACACATTTTTCTTTTTACCCTGCAATCAGAATCACAAAGAACTCAGTTAGAATTTTTAAGAACCCACACTTGTTGGGTTCTCTTTTCATGCAACTTAACATTTTTAGCAGCAGAAGATTTTCTTGTAAAGACACCTTCATCAGGATTAAGTCCATCAGAATTAATCTTTTTCTTAACAGATGCATGATTAGTATTCAAGTTCTTTGTTTTTCCAAAATTTGCACTTTTATTGAACTTAGGCAAAGGCTCATAATAATTATAGTACAAATTATGGTATTCTTCACATGTATAAATAGAATGCCATTTACTGCCACAATGGAAACAAGGATTCTATGGTTTATAAAATACTGATTTATTCCTAATGTCAGACTTAGGAACTACAGTTGGCTTCTTTTTACTCATCCTGCAATCAATAGCAAGATGATTAGAGTTACCACAGTTAAAGCATACTTTTCTTGGTGCATTTGGAATATACTTATAATTATTCTCCTTGTTTATTCCAACTTTACCATTCCTGTTCCTTTTGACAGTTGGAACTCTCTTCCTATCTGTTACATCACAGATTCTATCCCTCAATTGTTTCTTGGACAAAAGACCTACATTTGTGTTTTTGACAGTTCTAGACTCAGAATGTTGTGTAGAAGTAGATCCTTTTTCTGAAGTAGATTTGGGAATTTCTGGATACACATAATTAACAGGTTTTAATTTGGTTTTAGTACTGTCTGTAACATATCTGTAGGTTTTTGGATTTGTTGAGTCATCTACTATAACTCTTCCTGGATTAGATGAAACAACTTTTTCTTTATCCTTTTTCTCATTCTCTGGCTTATAACCTAGACACTCTTTCCAGTTTTTATCAGTAATAATTTCATGAGTTTTTGTACCAGAATGTGTCCAGGTTCTGAGTTTTTCTTTTGCCTCTTTAAGTTGCATTTCAAGTTCATTACATTTAAACTCTGTTTCAAGTTTCATGTGTTTAGCATTATCACATTCTGCTTGAACTTCCTGCAAGAAAATTAACTCAGCTTCTAGATGATCATTTCTCTTAACAACCTCTGCCATTTCAGATTTTATTCTAGTATTTTCAAGAGATTGACTCCTAAAACTAATATGCAGAGATTTTAAAAAAAAAGATCTTAGCTCAGAGACATTATTAGTATCAAAATCAAACAAAACTTCATATTCCTTATTTTCACCAGCAAAAGTCTCATCAATTTTAGCCATCAAAGCATAATTCACTTTCTCTTCTTCAGAGTCAGATGATGAGTCCATCCAGTCCTTGCTTGAAGAAATGAGAGCTTTGGTTTTGGTCTTCTTGCACTCAGTTGCAAAATGACCCATTCCATCACAGTTATAGCATCTGATTTTTGACTTGTCAAATTTGATGCTTTTACCTTCTTTCTTCTTGTACCTGTCTTTGTCAGCATTGAAGGTTTTCTTCTGAAATTTCCCTTGCTTCCTAGCCTTTCTGAACTTCATCTTTTTGAAGCCCTTGACTATCATAGCAACCATTTCCATCATATCAGAATCAGTAGAGTCATCATCAGTATCAGGATCAGACTCAGTATCAGTATCTGATGATGAGTCATCAGGAATTGACTCTTCCACTCTACTCTTTCTGTTAGAAACCTCCTCAGCTTTTCCCTTTGATTTTGATTCAACATTCAAAGCAACAGATTTTGCTTTAACATTTTTCTTGTTCTTCCTCTGTTGAACCTCAAGATCATGGGTTCTTAGCATCCCATAGACTTCATCAAGAGACAGCATCTTCAAATCATATTGATGCCTTATGATTGAAGCTTGAGTATCCCACTCCTCAGTTAGAGCTCTGAGAAACTTGGTATTTGAGTCCTCTGGATCATACTCTTTGCCAACTAGTGATAGATTGTTCAGTAAAGTCAAGAATCTATCATACATATCAGTAAGGCTTTCATCAGATTTAGCATCGAACTGCTCATACTCCTGAATCAACAGAGCCCTTCTGTTTCTTTTGATAGATTCAGTACCTTGGCATTGAGTTTCCAAAGTATCCCAAATTTCCTTTGCAGTCTTGCATGCTATTACCCTGTTAGACATGACATTATCAAGACTGTTATGCAAAATATTTTTTACCTTTGCATCTTTGAGTACTTGAGCTTTTTCCTCTGTCGTCCACTCACTCTTTGCCTTAATGACATAGTGTTCAGCAACAGTCTCTGTTCTTGCAACTAGTCTTGTTGGAAGAAATGGTCCATCATTGATCCTATCAAGATAGTCAGGATCAGTTGCTTCCAGATACATCATCATTTTCACTTTCCATGTTGGATACTCAGTTTTCTTGAGAATTAGAATTTTGATGCTTTCATACTTGCTTGTCGACATCTTAAGATCGTTTCTGATTAATATTAATAAGTTTTGCTCTGATACCAATTGTTGCCCAGTAAATAATAATTGTAGAAGGGGGGTTGAATACAATTGTATAAGATTTTCGACTTAAACAAATAACACAAGTATGAATCAATAACAGCTTTATTAATTCTGATATAAAACTGTTACAAAACTCTCTTAAGAAATTCTTATGTTCTTAAGAGCTGCTAGGTTACAAGATAAATCGTGTAAGCGATTACTATAATGTAAAACCTAAACTGTGTTTATATAGAGTACACAGTTACACTATCAATTACAAGATATTCTAAATCAATTACATATATCTCTGAATGCATATCTTGTATGATAGCTGCATTCCTACAATCTAGGAACCGACATATCAATCTTCCTTGATCTCTGGTCTGATGAGAATCTTCACGAAATACTGACCAGCTTCTAATCCTGATGATAGTCCAATACTGACGTTGTATTACTGATGACGTCAGCATCAGTATCTGATCAGTAATTCCCAGATCCTGATCATCACTTGAATCAATATCTAACAGTATAAACTACTTGTCAATCATCTATTAACAAACAAAAGCAACATTGTACACTGACAATGTGAATAAGTGGAAATCTTCGATGACAACCGGGGATACTGCATGTTTCGCCACTGCATCAGGCTTAGTGTACAACATATATATCTTTCAGTTGTACTTGTTATCCCAAAACAATGTTTAATAAGTATGCAAAGCTTCATATTTTACTTATTAGTTAAAAATAAATCAATTAACAGTCTTACATACGAAAGGAGAAAACATTAAACTTGAGCTGTAAATAATGCTATCAATATCGGAAGAAATGGTATCAAAGTGTAGTGCATACCTAATTATCTTAATGCTTACTGAATCATCTCGAGCAACAAATCCATCAGACCACTTCTCATCTTGAATCTAACTTTTCCTTCAATCAATAAAAATATATGTTTTTTTATTAAATCCTATTATAAGCAAGATTCTGTGAACTCCAAACAAAATTATAGCATAAGGTCATAACGTATTTATAGCATAAGGTCATAACGTATTTGTTGTTCAAGACAAAATAATCCATATAGTTTACTTCATATTTTAGACATGTTTTCTTGGAATCATTTGGTATACCGAGTCGAATTGCTTTACCTTTATGAGAATGAACATGTAATTTTGTAATATCTTGTCTCATAATCGATCTTTGTCCTGGTAAAACGTTATTGTACTATATTAAGTAATTGGACAACAAATGGAACATAGCAAGAAAAAGAATTTCATACCATTTGTGGGAGTTTGATAATTCTGATCATTTGAGGGATGTAATATTTGACTTTTCGGATCAACATTCTCTTGATTACTTTTTGTTATATGTCCTCTACCCTTTAAACATGCAAAATTGAGAGTTAATCTGGAAATTGATATGATCATAATATAGCTTCACCAATGTTGATTACCTTTACCCTGTGTCGCATGTCTTGAAAAATCTGCACTCCGAAACATTTTATCCATAGATGTGAAAGGTGTCTTTGCAGACACTGAGATTCAAGCAACCGGATAAGTATGTGATAATATAATCGGATAAAATAAACTAATCAAAAGCATTTGGTAGATAAACTGTAATTAAAAATGTGTAAAAATTTGACAAACTTACTATTAGATATACACGAAAATGGAGCACTCTGGGTGGAAAAAGGATTCTTTACATTATTCTTTGTTTTCTATAGACTGCCTCGAGTTGTAATTATGGGTGCAATCTTACTTGCAAATAGATTCGTGTGATTTTCTGTTAAAAAAAGTATCGCACTTAAATTTATACAGAAAAGGATCACAACATGGATTATAGAATTCCAATAAACTTACATTGGACATTTAGAACTAAATGAAGCAATGAAAAAAAAATCCTAAAATCGTAATATACAGTGACAATTTTACCTTGTTTGTCAAAACGACTTCTTACACTATTAGTAATATCAGTCATTACCAATGGTCTTCTGGGAGTAGAATCATCAACAATATTAGTAATATCAGTCATTACCAATGGTCTTCTAGGAGTAGAATCACCAACGACTTGCTTACCTGTACATTTAAAATTAATGCAAGAATCCAAAATAACCGAATCAAAACTACAATACAAAGGTAACCTCCAACAGAAATTATTAATACATTATGATATAAAGAAGGTGTAATTTGCAGAATAATACCATGTTCATTTGAAGACATAATGTTAGAAACGGACTGAATATTTTGCATTTTATCCATCTGCCTATTAATCATCCTATTATGCAAGTAATTATCCAAAGCTGACCCATTTCCTCGACGTTTAGTAACTTAATAATCATGTCAAAATCATATACATCACATACAGTTCAAAATTAAGTCAATATGTAAGAATTAACTTTTACCATTTAAAGAATTCGGGTAAGAGTATTCTACACTTCGTTTCCGACCTAACCAAAATATTAGCACCAAAATTGTGGAATCAGGATAGCAAAGCAATCAAAAACAACAAACAAAACAAAAAGATATACTCGTAATGATCCTTGATGATAGAATTGTGTTGTTATTCATCTTCACTTCACTGGTATTAATCTGAGAAAGATCAAACATGAAATATTAACCTATATTCTATATCCAAGTAACATATATGATTATAAAACAAAAATATTGCACATATATAATACAAACGAAGATAAAAGGAGGAATGGAGAAGACAATCAACGAAAGAATATATCAATTCATAGAGAGAAAACAAAGCATATACACTTATACAGGTTAAGTTGTAGAGTGAATAAAGCATTATACATATACACACGCCATGGATGAATTTGCAGTGAAAAAAATTTGGAAAATGAGAAGGCAACGCAAATTTGTGGATTTTAATTCTAAAAAATGAACAATGAGATAGAAATGATCGTAGACTTACAATGATTCGGTTAATGAAAGTGAAAGTGGAGGCGCGATATTAACACAATTCTCCATACTTCAAATCCTAATATCCATCATTGATTCATCTGCATAAGAATCAAATATACACACGAACATATATGTATAATACAAAACACAAAACTCTAAATATACAAAAACAAAATCTTTGTCGACATCGATTTCACTTCATCTGTAAAGAATCAACATCAATTAGTATCAAACTATACATATACACACAAAAACATGGATTTATAGTAAGAAAAAACAAAAACAAAAGAGGATAAAATGATGAATATTTGTAAAATTGAGAGACCTTGAATCCGGGTGTGGAAAGAGAATAACCTAATCGATTTAAAATGAATTTTTGAATTGGTGATAACGTAAAATTTGGATCTCAATTGATACGTATGAATGCCCATCCAATTAAAATAAATAAATTGAAGTAATCAGTGGTACCAAATCTCAATAATTTTGGAAAGTTTGTTTGTAATGTGCTTTCACAGTTAGTCAATACTTGCGTATAAATTTTTCAATAAATTTTCAATTCTTAATAATAGAAATATATGTGGATAAAATATTAAAACGGATTTTTAAATGGATCTAAATTGGTTATTTTTTTTAAAAAAAATTACTTTATTTATTTTTTTTAGGTAAATCATGGGTGATATATATCACAAAATCTCACTATTTTTGGAAAGTTTTTGCAAACACAGTTAGGCAAAATTAACTATGTGGAAGTTTTTTTTTAGGTAAATCAGGGGTGCTAATAGTTATTTATAGTAATGTGAGTGGTTAAATAATTGAAAATTGACCATTAAAAAAATCAACAATGTGGAAGATATCACACAAACCATTTTAGAAAGTTGTTTAATGAGGAGAGTAATTAGAGGAACAGAATAACGAAATGAGATTATTTTTGGAAAGCTTGTCAACAATGTCCGATCACACACTACAAGAAAAGGGTCAATAGACATCAGTTTCTGACTGATGTCTATGTAATTTTGCATGTGATGTCTAGGTGGGAGATGTCTATTCTAGACATCAGTCAGAAACTGATGTATGTGCTAACATAGACATCGGTATTTCACTCAATACACATCAGTTGTTCTACAAAATAGGTTAGATATAATTAATTTTATAAACAACTTGCATGTCTTATATTCTAGAAAACATATAATAAACTAAGTTATTTTTCACATACACATCTCTTTCTTTCTTTGGAAAAGATGTCTATTTGAATGTTAGACATCATCCTATACTGATGTCTAATGTAGGTATAAACATCAGTTTTTTTTAAAAAAAACTCATTTATATGTGTCTTTTAGACATCAGATTTTATAAATAAAAAGTGATGTCTGTTTGTTGTTTAGAATCAATTTCCTACACCATTTTATACACCAAAATAGCCAAAACTTAAATTATGCACAAAATAATAACCAAAATTACTAAATTTATCATTGAAAGAATAAATCCAGAATACTTGCATCATTAGCAAAATCAAAATGGCTTACAATATTTGAGTCTATATATACCAAATCCCCAAAACCAAATTGTCACTACATAAACATATAACATATTTCAGTCATCAGGATCATAACTCTCCTAGGTACACTATTTGCTGTGCTGATGTTTTTTGTTTAATTCACACTGAATCACCTTTTTTTAAAAAGGTTACAGTAAAGTCCAGATAGAATATTCAATTAATGTGAAAGAAGATCTCTGGTCCTTCAGTGCATTACTAGCTGTTGGATCCAGGGCAGTTAAGTAAAAGTAAGGGATGCCCCTGCCTTCAGTGCATTACTAGCTGTCCTGCTAAAGAAGCCTTTCATTCGAGCTTCAATCGAATCTGAACAAGCAAAGATAAACAAAAACTCACATATTAGCATCTAAAAAGGAAAGGCAATATTTCTACAAGAAAATTATTATTGGCAAGTGATCCCACTAAACCAAGCATGTGATCAAATCCAATACAGTGCTAAAACTGGTTCTATAGATAAAATAAACAGATTAAGAACTAATAAATCCAGTGCACAGACACAAGTACATAAATACATGTATGTATGACACTGTGTTATCGACTATCCAAATAGGAATATTAGCAAAAAAGAAAAAACTTAGCATACAATCAGGTGGATATATTAACATTCATAGCTCAGCAAGACGTATCAAATTTTAGAAGCAACCTGCATCATAAGCAGCATCATAACAACCCCTGCCAATTGTAGCAAGCATTCGCAGAAAATAGTGATTACAGAAGGAGCCTGCAAGGGAGTACAATGGAAATTCAACCAAAGTTTCATAAAGAAACCAAATCTGACACCTGTATACGCAAATTGACTAATCTCTCAATTACAACTAGTAAAGTCAACGACAGTCAGAAACCTGATTAATTTATATTTTATAATTTTTTCAGAATAGGAAATATCCAAGCTTGGAAACAAAAAACAATCTTCAACCTACCATTGAACGGGAAATTAACGGACAAAAGAAAAACGCAAAAAAAAAATCGAATATTGTTAAGAAAAAATTAATGATTATATATTGGAAGTCAGCCAAAAAAGTTTTAAATGAAATTTTCTTTTTCCTTTTTCGGTATGGTCAATTACAAAAATGGAGTAGAGGGGTATCCACTACGCTTACAATGCCCAGGATGATAATTTCAATATTACAAACCACAAATTATGCTTCACAGATATAAGTGTGCATATATTGAGCCATGAATGAGTATTTCAAAAACCAAACAAACTATTACTTATGCCAAATGTGTAAAGACGAGGACCAATTGAGCCTTGATTTGTTAGATGACTCTTCATAACATCACAAATGTTTCTCTCATTTTCAACTGCCCCATCAGTAATCAGGAAGATAAGAGGAGTGCACATGTGGGTATTGGAGATCATCTCTAGGGCCTAAGCTGATAATGAAAATAACTATCTGACCGACTGAAATTATATGCAAGGTACACAGCCAAGAAGGAACATTTCAATAACTAAAAGAAACAACGTTCCTTCATCAAATTCACATCATTACTGTTTGTGAGAAAAAACAAATCTCTTTAATGCTGATAGAGTGACAATTTGTGGGAAACAATACCTGCAGTTATTACATTGCAAAGGTTCTTTAGGTTTGCTCAAAAACTTTCACGGTTGAGACAGTTCCAACAGCAAATAGAGCACCATTTATATGCTAAGTATGCATCAACGAAGGTTGTGAATGATTGTCAGTAAGATTTCTGGGTCGCGAGGTTGCCTGCTCCGTCTTCAACATGTTTTGCTGAGCCATGGGAGTGACAACAACAGAAGGCAACAAAGACGAGTTCAAAGATGTTGCAGATACAGCTGCTTTAACTTTAGCAAAAACTGCAGTGGTTGCAATTATCTCTTGTGCACCTTCCAATTAATATTCTGTGCATACTGCATATTAATGTAAAAGATCATTTCATCCAATGTAAATATCGCCATCTGATCTTAAACAAAGCAGCCAATAAAAAAAATACCTTAAATTGTAGAAAGAATAAAAAATTACAAACCAAAATGTAGCGTTTCTCAGTAGATTCCATATCCTAAATGAAATTTTGCCTAATCAATCAGAGTGCAAAAAGAAATCGAACATCCAATGATATATACAAATTATAAAGATTCATATATCAAGCTACACACCTCTGCCCTGTCATATTGGTTTGGGGTTATAATCACAGCATGAGGTTCGAGCTCTTGATTGACATGATCAATGTACTTTGGATAGCTAGGTTTCCCATTAACAGACACTTCATATTCATAAGTATTTTCCGCTCTAACTAGATTTGGTCCACTTTGTGATGAGGAATATTGGTCATGGGTTGGCATCTGCATACCTTCTGATGCAGCCTACACGTTAAAAGGAAAAAAAGAAAAGTCATGTAATGCTTCAGAATTCTAAATGGCTACATAGCTTCTGATTTATTTCTTGCTTATAACATCTTTATTGTCCGAGATGACACGATCCCCTTCAGAATCGGTACCCCAAAAGAAGGGCACACATCCATCAACATCCTACTGTTATGCAAAATCACGCAAGCGCACGTTGTCACAAGTAATATATGATTAAATCAAGTTCGTTCCTACAGAGATCTAGAATGATGTTCAATTCAATTAATGTACCTATGCACCGATGTATGGTTTTTATCCACTGCTAAGACAAATAATAAATTTAAGATTGATTATCTAAATTAAACTAAAGTGCAAATTATAAAACTAAGAATTAAACAATTAACGAGAATTAAAATCGAATTACTTATACGAGAATAAACATGGAATCCTAGTTTCATCATCTACTTCACTTAGAGTTGCAGCCTTTAATTAAAACATTCGATGGGTTTGATATCTGATCGAATAACACGAAAAGAGTAAAAGTTACCTCTCGGTATACTAGTACCAATCTACGCATACATCCACAAAAGAGATAGAAGATGAATAGGCACCTATTATGTTTAGACCCTATATCTCTATAGAATTTGAAAACATAAAGGTTGAAGCACAAGTTATCCACTTAGATCACATAGGATAGCATAATATCTCTATTGACGCCACAAATCATGATGTCAAAACACCAACCTATCCTATGCTAGCATGGCAAGTTCTAAATCTCAAGATCCACTCTCGCTTCACAAGAGATTAACAATTCAATTTAGATGTTAGCTACGCATCCAAAAGCATTAAGATTAACCATACGAGGATATCAAGAATTCACCACACATAAATCTTTAAGGCATGCAAACTACTAAGCTACATAGATAAATCCACTAGGATCCCACGACAACGATTAGTTCATAATTAAACCTTTCGTCACCATGGAATTTGATGAAAACATGGTAAATAACAAGATATGAATAAAATACGTAATTATATTAATAAACAAGAGTTTGAGAAAACAAATCTATAATCCAAAGTAACACAAAGGATGAAGTAGATCTAGATCCGTTGCTTGTCACGAGCGTTGAATCCTTCTCTCCTTTTCTCCCTTGCAGATCTAAGCTAGGTTACAAATAATAAAACTATGATAATATGTATATCCATTACAATGGTAGGATGTGTTTTTATAGGCTCTATATTTCTTGCCCAGCAAGAATTTATCTTCTATTACAATTAGAATTTAATTAAGGTGCTAAAACTTGCCCGGAATATAATTAGAACTTGAAAAGGGCAAAACATGAATTTCCCAGCCATGCTTCACAAAGAATACGCGCGCGATTTTATTCAGCACATTACTTGCACGTGCTTCCTATCCCAGGTTGTAGAAAATCTCTCAAGCTTCACGTGGGCAGTAAGATCGCTGAAAACGGACTTACAGAACTCCAGATATGGCCAAAACAGTGTAAGCTGCGCAGCCTTCCCAGAAAATCCGAATTTTAATCAATTAATTCCCAAAAAATTATAGAAGCATCCACCTTAATCAACATTCTCTTAAACCTACACAACTAAGCAAAACACATCAAAACTACAAGAAACTTGAGTCCAAGACAATCAATTTAAGCCGATTTAGAATGTTCCAAGTGGATATAAAATCCACTTATCACCTACATTACATAAAATGATGACATTATTAATCAGCCACATCAATTTACCTTATACAATGGCAAAAAGCTCAATTTACCTTACACCCAGATCTGTAAAAAGTAGAGTAAGATAAAACTTACATGTCTGGGCAAGTTGGCTTATTACCGCCACAATTCTCCCATGTTGGAACTTGGTCTTTCCATTCACCCTGATACGCATTAAAAAATTAGGTAATGTAATTAAAATGAAAGTGATATAGCAAATGTATGTCAATTAGTTTTTGTAGGAGGAAAGGCTGCAGAGTCCGGAGTAAAGTATACCGTAATATTCTTCTGAATTGCATGCAATAAGATTCTAAAATGACTAGTTTGAGAGTTTGTTTTTTAAGTTCAATGTTATGCACAATCTAGAAAACTATGTTCATGCAATATGTGCAATACTGGATATTAACGATTAATGTATGCACATGATATTCATGTCATTGATCACCTTGTATGTATACACTCCCAAATGCACATGATATGCAGCAGTCTGTGGCCCATATATGACACTGCTTCTCAAAATTGCAAAGTTGGACCAGTTCGCAGATATAAAGTGCTCTGACTCCACTTTGGACTGCCCATAAACATTTACAGGAGCAGTCTCATCCTCTTCCTTGTAGAAAGATTTTACCCCTTCATAAACCAAGGGCGCTCAACTGACCTAACATTCAAATCAACAAAGCCTTCTAATCACTAGTAAATTAGGATGAGAATAATATATATACACACCTATTGTAGAGTAGGAATTCGGAAGAACTATGCTGAAATGGTTACAACCTAATGAGATCCTACCCTTAAAACGCACAGTGACATTTGTTCTTCACGCCATATAATTTGAATAAATATAATCTTATCCTCAAGTATTGAACAAATCTAGGTGATCAAAAAAATATATAGTAGTTCTCTTCTTTGTTAATTGTTACCATGATCGGTGGAAAGATGAATGAGAAGAGTGTTGTCATTGCCAAAGCTTAATAACCATTTGACAAGTGCAGATGGCACATAACCAACATCGCAGCAGCAGGATACTTTTCACAGGCACTAGGAGCATAAATTGCAGCACAATTGACGACCACATTAGGCTGAAAATTCCAAATTCACAAACAGAACAAACAAAAAAGTAAATAAAACACCCAGAACCCATAAAAATCTAAACTTTGTAAGTTAGACATCAAATAATTAAAAACAGAAACATACCCATACAAGAGACATCTAAACTTTCTCCACTACCTTTGCAATTAATTCACCAATCTCTCTTTCTCCATTTGCAGAGATTGTTCCAGCCTTTTAAAATACAAAGTAGTCCGAGATGTATACAGAGCTGTTAACATCCCTGATATAGTGTTACTTTAAAAACGAAACTATTATTCTGCCTTGCAACTTAAAAAGTAAAAAATTATCACATAAAAAAATTAAACATGGACCAAATCAAAAATATCAAGTCCATTATATACCAGGTCATGGAATTAAAATTACCGGCAGTGTCTTGCTTGTTCTTGGCCATAACATGACCTTTGATCCCTTGCTTGTCTTTCCCAAGCCCTTCGCCTTCTTCCCACCCCTGCATAGACATACAGTACCTCCATTATCAACCCACAAGAACATAGACATACCATTTGTTTCACAAATTCAAAATAATTATGGTATAACCAAGTAGATGACAACATCCAATTTAAGAAATTAGGGTTTTGATTTAAAAAACCCTAATTTAAGAAATTAAGGTTTTGATTTTAAAACCCCCCCAAATTAAAGCTTATCAATTTCAATAGAGAAAACCCTAGAAATAACAGAGGAGACCCTATTCGAGCAGGGAAGACCCAAATTAAAGCTTACCAATTTGCACAAGAGCAAAGAAGAGATGAGAGCAATGGTGAATAGAGTAGGCCAGATGGAGGTGAGTAGAGCCTCTGGTGAGTGATAGTGGCGGCGGCGGTGAGTAAAGCAGAGGTGAGTGGTGGTGGAGATGAGTTGTGGTGGTGAGAGATGAGAGAGAGAGTTTCAGGGAGAGAGTTTAGACGAGAGAGAGATGAGAGTTGTGTGTATTAATTTTTTAGTTTTTTTGTTTTAGTTTAATTAGTTTTGTCCGAAAAGGGGGAAGTAATTGTGTAGGCGGGGAAATATTTGGTTTTGGGGGGGGGGGAATTTTGACTTAGAGGCTAAAATTTTGGTTAAGGGGGGAAATGAAAAGAAGGGCGTTCCTTTTATTTTTTAAATACTGACCTTAGACATCAGTTTTAAAAGAAGTGATGTTTACAAATAGCAAAGACATCAGTTTAATTCGGGGTGATGTTATTACATCTTTTAACATCAGTGACATTTACAACTGATGTCTAAAGTGTGATGTCTATTGAACTTTTTATTGTAGTGACAGCTAGGCATGAAATCATATATCACTCCAATTTTGGAAAGTTTGTGAACAGCGTGCAAACAAAATTAGACAAAATATCAATTTTGATCATTAAATATATTAACATGAGTGGCAAAAATTTTAAAAATTGATAATTAAATGAGGTTAAATTAGTGGATTTTCAAAAAGAAATTTACCCTAATGCCCTTTTCTATGTAAATTTGAGGGAGCCTTCGTTAAGAATATATTGATATTGATATGGACTTTAATTTTAACTTTTGTCTTTTCTATACTATACTATTATAAGCGAAATAGGATGTAACTAACACCTTCCAAAAAAATGTACAACTTTCCTATTTAATTATTAAATTAAATAAAAAATTATAAATAAATAAACTATATAATATATCTATACTATACAAACTCTTTATAGGTGTCAACAACAAATGGTATTGTATTAAACTTTAAATTCTCAATATCGGATGTTTTAGTACATAAAGATTTCATTCGCAAAAAATGAATTCTAATATACTCTGTTAAATCTATACTATATATGGTATAATTGGTTAGTTAGTTTTGGTTAACACCTTCCAAAAAAAATGTACAATTTTCCTATTTAGTTATTAATTTATACTATACTATTATGAGCGAAATAGGGTATAATTAGTTGGTTGATTTTGGTTAACACCTTCCAAAAAAATGTACAACTTTCCTATTTAGTTATTAAATTAAATAAAAAATTATAACTAAATAAACTATATAATATACAAACTCATTATAAGTGTTAACAACAAATGGTATTGTATTACACTTCACTGTTTTAAATAAGGCACAAAAATATATATTTTTTTAAAATTAATAAAATGTGTGAAAAATTCCAAATTCACTTAAATTATATTGTTTTTAATTATATCCAGATTAGAATCATGGTCCGCACACACTTCTTCCTACGATTCTTTCTTCTATGATTTTAATTTACATTAAATAATTTTTAAAAATATCTATGGAATTATTAAGATATTTAATAATAAATTTAAAAATAACTTTAAATTGATGATATTTATTTATGTCATGACATTAAGAATGGAACATATGTAAATTTAAAATTAATAACAAAATTTATTAAATTGAATTAAATTTTAATATTAAATCAAATAATTAAAATATTAATTTGCAATAATAATATATAATAAATCAGAGCCTCTAAGTAGAAGCCAAATAGTAGCGGCAGCGTCCCCCAATGTTAGCGTAGTATTTACCCAAAGATAAGAAGTACTGATACCGAAGGAGAGAGAGAGAGGGGGAGAGAAGTCCACAGAGAGAGAGAGAGAGAGAGAGAGAGAGGGGATGGATCCGGACGCAGTAGCAAAGGCATTCGTGGAGCACTACTACACAACATTCGATATGGACAGATCTGGTTTAGCTAATTTATACCAGGACAGCTCCATGTTGACTTTCGAAGGTCAGAAGATCCAGGGCAGTTCTAATATAGTATCCAAGCTGGTTTCACTTCCGTTTACTCAGTGTAAGCATACTATTACTACTGTTGATTGTCAGCCTTCTGGTCCTGCTGCTGCTATGCTTGTCTTTGTTAGTGGTACTCTTCAACTTGCTGGTGAACAACACGGTCTTAAGTTCAGTCAGGTATCAAATCTAACACCCCTCCTCTACTTATTTAAGTATCTCTTTCTTGTAGTAATAGATATATCATCTGCTTATCATTGTGGTCTTGATCACTGTATGCTTGCTGGAGTCTGTCTACTTGTTGCCTGTTTAAGATAATGATTCTTCTGCAAATACTTCGTCATCATGAATTTTGTTTGTTTGAATTAATTGGTTTTTCTTATTAGTTTAATTTTGGATGTTCATTTATCCGGTATGGGAGATCATTCAATCTTCTTCCTGTATCATAATCTACAATTACTCTGATCCTTATCAAATAATTTAGACACATTTTCTGAAGAACAACTTACAGAAATAGTTTTTATCTACTATATCTATATTTTCAAGACTACGTTTTCAGTTGTGATTTGTTATGTTACTATCTTTGTTCACTACTAGCAAATTTTCCATTTGAAATGCTTTTTTCGTAGTCATTTCTTAGCTAAATTGATACGAACGTGCTGGCAGTTTTCTTCAAACTTCATGCTATGCCAAGCTTGGACTAAAGAAAAATTAATAATGTTAAAAGGAAACATTTAGATAGTGCGGTTTTCTTGACCTAGAATAAGAAGACTATGGTACTGTATCTCCTTTTTTGCCTCTATAGTAACTTTATTAGTTGATACCTGTATAATTTGTTGCGTCCTTCCCTGTGTGTTTGTTAAATACAACACTTGTATTTTCTTTTAATTTATTAGCAAATTGATCATTAATTTTACCAGATGCTGCCTTGATACATTAAAAGGAAAAAAAACTTATGAACTTGTATTTTGCACATCAAAAAGTGACCTCCGACCTTGTGGTTAACAGCCACACACTCTAACCAACTGAGCTATTCCAATAGATCTTAAAAGTGTGCTCTAGTACATACATATCTATAATCAACTCATTTTAAAATCTCACTAACTTCATGGCAATGTTTTTGGGTCTGAACTGACAATCAGAAGAATGATTTACAAGGATATCCCAGTTTCTTTTCACAAATACATATATGTGATCATACCATACCTATTCTGTATCTGATTCCTCACTGTGTTTGTATATTATAAGTACCCACATATTCTTGTCTAATTTATGATAAGTAATATTTTGATATTCGGAACCTATTGCAAACCAAAACCACAGCTTCAGTTTCTCATATTGAAGGCTCTCTACTTAGAATTTTCTAGGGATTTATTGTGGTCTGGGGTGTTGGAAACAACAATTCTTCTCATATTTGCTCAGCCTAGTAAATGTCAACCAGATGCAAATAAAGTAGTTTTGACTGTTGTAAGGTTTATACTTTAATATCAATGGCGTTTTGATATTTAGATGCATATGCTAGTTCGTTAGTGACGAAATATCTTATTCATACTATGATGGCTTATTTTTTTTATTGTTTGCATATATATCATTGAATTCTTATTATGCCTTTACTTTGTGATACAGATGTTCCATTTGATGCCTACGCCCCAAGGAAGTTTCTATGTGTTCAATGATATATTCCGCTTGAATTATGCTTGAAGTTTAGGGATGCATCTGAAATCAGACATTTACTTATTTGTGTCCAGTAATTAAAGAACTTATCTGGAAGGTTATATACATTTTAAAGGATTGAGTGATGCCAAAAGATTCTCCTTTTAATTTGTTTTCTTCATTAAAATTCAAGCTATTCTCGTAATGTTTGCCACTTGTGATATTTTGTTACTTTTAACCTCTTTTACTATTTGTCACTTGCTACTTTGCTATTTGCTTTCCTTTCTTACCAGTCTGAGTGTTTGGCATGTTTGATACAGTTCCCACTGACGTAGAATGACCTGAAGACTAACAATGTCATTTGAAATCAGGATTGAGATTAGGACTTTATTTAGACAGTGATGATACTTATCCATGAACTCTACTATATTATAGTAAATATTATTGACAATCACAAGATAAAAATAACTATGAATCTTCTTAACTCCAGAAAAAAGGAACTATGAATCCAACCTGTGGGGATCATCTTGTTTTAGCACAACCTCGGAGTGGAGTAGCTGTTATTGCATCTGTAAACCATGATAGATAGTGTAGATACCAATGGGGAACCAATCACATCCAAAAAAAACCTTATACCTCAGTCGCTTGATAGTGAGGGCTTGATGTTCAATTTCAGTGTGCTTAGTCTACCCCTGTCCCGTTTAATGCATCTTCTTACCGTCCTTGCTGATTGGTATGGGATTGTCATTGTTGTACAGTCAAAATTAGATGATTAATTTCCTATTTTTTCAAGCTTGTAATTCTGTTGGGCATGTTTTGAGGACTGAGATCCTTCTGGAGTCTGTCTTTTATCTGAAAAGGCCTTGCATGAGCTGAGGTAAACCTCTAGTGCTTATAATCTAAGCATGATGATTTATGTCCTGATATATGGTGTAATGGTGGTAATATGACCCCACATGACGAGTTTGGGAGAGGGTTAAATCTCAAAGTGGTCACTCAAGTGAAGGTCATATCGCAAAAAATTCACTCAAGTTATTGGGGACTCATTTGCACCATTCTAGTTGAGAGTAATGACAACCCCCCCCCCACACACATTAGTCAACCTCGTTGACTTGACGGGAAACGTTATGATCTTAACAGGAGTTACAACTGTTACAGATGTGGCAACATGTGGCATGTTACGTGGATTCCAACTAATCCCGACCAATGTATAATACAAAAAAAACATGAATTATATTTTCTAGGGTCTTCATCTAGATTTGGGGATTTTTGATTCGGAGTTTGTTTAGTGATTTTGATCGTTTGTATAGCTTCTAGGGGTCCTAAACAACTTGTATATGTGTTCAATTTCGTTGTTTAATTCTGATTATGTGATATACGAGTTTTGGTTTTAACCGATTATAAAATTAGTTTGTCCATTGCTTGTGTTGATTGTTCGTATTTAAGGTGTTAGGGGTTTGATTGTACAAGTCATAAGCTTCGTTTTGTGACGCGAGGTTTGGTTGAGTATTTTGAAAAATCGAACTTCGCCGGAGTTCTTGGTCGAGCTCGCCGGAAAAGCTTCGATTTTGCTTGTTTTGATTGGTTTTTGTTGTGTTTTTGCTATTTGGTTGATGTTAGGTTGATGGGCAAGTGTTGTGCGTCTATGTTGTGCCAAGAAATCAGTTCGCCGGAGTGAATTTGGTTACCGGAAAATCATTTCCATTTGCCGGAATTTGGGGAGGGATTTGAATGTTCTTGATTTTCCCATTTTGCTTTATTTATTTTCAGCTTGTTTGATTTGTTGGAGAAGATGAGGTAAATTACTCAAACGTTTTTAACCTTTTACCATTTTACTTTACTAAATTACTTTTAATTTTAAAAGGTAATTTAGTTTTAAAATGGAATATAACTCTAAAAATCATTTTAAAATACTTGAATCCACAAAAATATTCTTCCAATAATTTTAAAAACCAAATAAATACATGAAGATCATATTACAAAAGATTTTTGGAATTTATATAGCATTTTTTCAGCTTTTTTTGGAATTTTTCCATCTTTTTCTGGAATTTATATAACTTTTTTTGAAGTTTGTATAAATTTGAAAAAAAACTAAAATGACTTGCCACGTCTCTCTGGTCAAAAAATTTCCGTCTGTCATTACTAGGGGTGGAAATCGGATAAAACGGATCCGGATATAGCCATATCCGAATCCGAATCCGGGAATTCAAAATCGTATCCGGATCCGTATCCGTATCCGGAAATATTCGAAAAAATCTTAACCGAATCCGAATCCGGCGGATATTATCCGAATACGGATAATATCCGAATCCGTATACATACAAAACTCAGAAAATTCACAAAAATCATCTCAGCAAAACCCATCTCTAAAATTCCGGCGAAGTTGACCAAAATCCGGTGAACTAAAAACTCGTCCAAAAATTACAAGAAAAATATATAATCTTACACATACAACGATCTACACATACATACAAACGGAACTCACAACCGATGCTTATTTAATAAAATCCGGCCACTACTAAAAATCCGACGAACTAAAAATTCTACTCGAAAACAAAGATTTTTACATGTACAATCTCATAATTTAACGATCTACACATATATGTTATCATTAACAATTAATAATCAACCGATGAAAGGATGAATAAGAAAGAGAGGGAGCAGAGAGTTACGGGAGAGAGAAGGATGAATAAGAAGAAAGAGAGGGAGCAGAGAGTTACGGGAGAGAGAAGGGAGGTATGTTAGAATGAAGAAAGTATAATTAATTTATTATATTAATGGGTTGTTTTGCAATAGAGTTGGCAAGTTGGGTATTGACAATTAAAGAGAATATGATGAGCATAATGGGGGTTTTGGTACGGGTAGTATGTGTAATAAGAGTGGGTGGAGCACTAATGACTAATGAGTAGCAACGAAGAATATCAAGGCAAAAACCACATGGTGAGCTAATTATTTATGTCCCGAGCTTAAATAAAATACGAATTTTCTAGTGTGTGCCCAAGGGCACATGCTAAAAATCCGTGCTAGTTTAGTTGTCAAATTTTGATTGGTGGAGATTTCATTAATAATGATGGACCCCCCTGCATTCACATAAATATCCACCAATCAAAATTTGACAACTCATCAAGCACGAATTCTTAGCATGTGCCCTTGGGCACACACTAGACAAACCCAATAAAATATTATATACATTCTATTTTCCATGCACGTGTAGATAAAAGTAACGCGGGTATCCAATGGGGGATATTTTGTGAATAAAGGGTGGTCGGATATTAACAATTTATAGAAATAAAATTTTAAAATATATATTATATATATTAAAAATATATATTATATATAATTAATTTCGGATACGGATATTTTCGGATACGGATGCACCTATATCCATATCCGTATCCTAAATTCTCGGATTCAGATACGGATAATATCCGGTTAACTCCGGATACGGATATTATTCGCTTTTTTCCGGATACGAATACAGATATTTCGGACGAATATCGGATTTTTCGGATTTTTTTTCCAGCCCTAGTCATTACTCTCAACTATAGTGATGCAAATGAGTTTTTTGAGATATGCCTTTCACTTGAGTGATCACTTTGATATTTAACCCGTTTGGGAGATTAGAACACATATTACATGTATGGTTGTGGCCTTCGTTCTGATGCAGGGTGCTCAATCATAGTCATGATTTTGTAGTTTTTGTTCTGGTTTCATTTTCTGATGTAATGTAGGTTTTTGCACTGTTTCTTGGGATTTTAATAAGTTGATTATCTGCTATAACTCGAAGCTTATCTTTAGTAAAATTTTCCTAAAAGATATTCTTAACAACAAACTATCGAAGTACAAAACATATGGTGGTGTTGTAGCTCTTTTGGCCTATTCTTCTTTTGAAACGATTAAAATTTAAAAGCACGCGGTTTCTACCCTCGTCTATATCTATAAAAATAAAATAGATAAACAGAGTTTTAGCATTGAACAACTCTCTCCGAGCATGCCTTTAGTGATGTCTTGTACCAACAAAATTTTGTATGGGTAGTATAAATCTAGTCCTTTTAATAATATTGAATATTTTGAAGTGCCGCCAACAAGTTCTTGTGCTCTTAAAATGTTTAGTCCTAAACTGAATTTTAAAGTGTTCATATTCGAGCCTCTAAGTAGGTTTCCCTGTGTAACTGTGTTTAAAGTCGAGATCTAAGAAGCTCTCAAGTGTTAATTACGTACACTGAACTATAAAGTTCTGTAACATTAGTAAAAAGAGGAAGAAGCAAGACTAAAAAATCAAAATGGCTGATTGGGGGCCAGTGTTGATAGGAGTGCTGCTATTTATACTTTTGCAACCCGGGCTGCTGTTTCAGTTACCAGGAAACCAAAAGCAGCTCGAGTTTGGGAGCATGAACACCAATGGCAAGTCCATCGCTGTCCATGCTCTCATTTTCTCAGCTATCTATGCTGTCCTCATTCTAGCTGTTCATGTCCACATTTACATAAGTTAGCCCATGTTTATCCTACAAATGAGGTTGTGTGTAATTTGATGTTCGTTTGTTCAGTTACTTCTTGTTTAGTTTGTTCTTGCCTTATCTGAGGATGTCTTCGTGTTGGTTAATTTTTTTAACTCTAATTTTATGTCCTGTTATTGACCTTCATCTTGTTTAACTGCAACATATCATCATGCCTACAGAAAAAACTTGTTATTGTCACTTCCCCTTGGATGATTCAAATTGTTATCATATTTCACAGGCCCGGTTCTGAGGGTAGTTTAGAGGGGCAACGGCCAAGGGCCCAAACTTGAAAGTGGGCCCATTTTTTAGGTTTTATAATAATAGTATTGAAAAAAATTGATACAATAAAAATGTAAAAACTAGAAGAAATTTTTTCACTCTAACAATGACACACTATTTACCCCCGTATCAAATTTAAATTCTTCATCTTCTCTAATTTCTTTCCCCAATATCTAAACTTTTTTTAATTCTCAAAATAATCTCCACCCATCAATAAATTCGTTAATTTTTTTAAATATTTCTTAAAAAAATATTTCTAGGCTCGAGCTTTTTAATGAGCCGAGTTCGAACACAAGTCCAGGCTCATTTAGCTAAACGAGCCGGTTTGGCTCAACTAATGAAATTTAATGAACCGATTTTGGACACAAGATTAGGATCGTTTAAATATAATTTTACACGAACTAGTTCACCCCCACTGGTTTAAATAAGCTCCTTTAGCTAAACGAGCCGGCTCAGCTCATGAGCCGGGCTCGACTCGTGAAAAAAAATTTGACTCGAATTAAAACCATGCTCTTAATTACGGTAAGAAGAACTTTTTTAAAGGGACCCCAAATAATTATTTTACCTAGGGTCCCGAAAAATTCCGGATCGGGCCTGATATTTCATCAGAATTTATTTCACACATTCTAAAATCGATCTTATTAAGTTATCATGTGTGGTGTATCGTATAACAGTACTGAGAGTCTGAGAGCAGATTACTGCACTTCTTCCGTATTGCCGAGAATTGTCACCATCGTATCTTTATAGTAATCTGTGGAAACAGCTTATAGATAGAATTTATTAGGTGCCTGGTATCCATCACAGGGTTCTGCTGGCTAACCACCCTTAAACTAGCTAGTAGCACTGAATTAGGACAATTGATACAACACTAAATTGTATTATATATTTTTAAAATGAGCAAGCACAGGATTGCCTTAGCTTTAGCACTACTGGATCTGTCAGAAGCAAAATAGAGCAGAATCGCAAAGACAAATTAACTTTCACAATGCGATCCTATAATGCTTGGTCTGCAGAATTAATAATATAGTTGCATTTAGACAAACAAGAGTATGACATATAATTTTGCTTAGCCTCCATAATACCTTGTATTCCGCTAACAAATCTTGGTGGAATACAGCATTTTGGAATGAAAAAATGGCGAAACTTATATCACCAACCAGTAAAGGAAAAAATAACAGAAACAAAATTGAAAACAGATGGAAGAAAGAACAAGAAATAGGTGTAATATATAGTTGTGATTGACAAGGATCATTGAGTACGTATGTGAATTCCAATAGCAACAATCAAGATGGTATAAATACAAAAGTATAAGACAGCATGAACCAAGATGGAAATTCCACTGGTGTACATGTTCCCAAATTCCATCACCCTATTCCTTGCCGGTAACTGAAATAGCAACCCCGGTGATAATACTATGAACATCACCACTGCCACCACCACAGGTCCCCAATCAGTCATCTCTATATATATCTATCTATGTATGTGTGTGTAGAATATGAATAAGTCTGTTTTGGAGTCTGATATTGATCTGCACAACAAAGCTCTCTGCGGTTATGGATTTTAGCAATAAAAGGTGATAGAGCTTCTCTATATGTAGGGAGATACTTGCTTATTTTTCTTAGTGAAGAAGGAGAAGATACATGATGATGCTAAACTTGAGGAGAAAATAAAGGAAGTGGGATTAAAAGGGAGGAAAGGTATATACATATTGAAGGGCATGGGACTTTACTTAATGGAGTTATAAAGATGTAAACTTTATTTCCCTTGACAAAATGCCAATAAATCCTCACTGATCGATGTCCCTTTATCATGTCTATAAACTATTAGTTGGCGAAAAGCAGTTGATCTGTAAAGTTGAAAGTGCTAAAGCCAGGCTTAAAAACGCGGACTCTCTTCAGTACTCTTTATCAGCTGGTGGTGGTTTGTACACAGTAATCACACTGCACATATGGCCACATATGATAAAAAAGATGAGCATTGATCTGTATTTACTATGATGTTAATGATGATCGGTAGTGGTAAAGTTGCATCCCGACCTGGAAATGAACTCAGATTTTAATCCTCATATTCAACACCCCCCCCCCCCCCCCCCCCCCCCAAACCCCAAACCCCACACCCCACCCCCACCCCCAAAAAAAGCCAGAGAAAAAGAATCTATATATACTAATTAAAGTCATAATTTTGAATATAAATGGCCTCCTAGATTAGGCTTGCACTTATATTCACTTCAATTGCAACATTTTTACGCAAATAAATTGACTGAATCCGATGACATCTAGTTTCTCCAACTCAATGTCAAGTCCAGATGTAAGAATTCAAATTGTTTGCCCATAGCACCTAACCAATTTCGATTTTCGACAAAGGAACCCCAGAAACATATTGGGCAAAGTACGTAACTGACTCATACGATAGATCAGCTCAATAAGTTCATAAGTTCTAATTTCTCATTTCTCAAAACTGAGTCTATAACTGACATCTTTGCATACTAATTGGCAACTATATCTATTATTTCAGCATCTTTGTATGCAAGGTGAGTCTAATTATGCCCAACATTTCTTTATAGATCTACCAAAAAAAAAGCATCAGGTTCATCAAAATCTCGTGGAAATCAAATGATTTCCATCGTATTACACCTTAAAAATAATAAAATCTCTCCTGCAGTATGCTAAGGAGAACCGTGTAAACAACACACGACATATGTGAGCCTTTGGTCGAAAGTGCCCTGTGAAGCTCGACATTTATATTCATCAAAATCTATTCCCGAGTTTGGCACTCTATGTGATGGAAAAGTAATAATACATACATCACTTAATAAATAACAAATTTTATTGCTGTCGCAATACACTACTTTTAACTGATTGGCTCCATTCTGACTCTCGATGTGGTGTCTCAGCTTTATATATGTTTCCATGCTGTATTAAGAAAAACATAGTCTTGTTTAGACAATGGCCCATAAAGTAAATTATGGTTTGACAATGATCGTGTCAACAACTAATAACATATCAGATATCTAATGGTATGAACCAGAAACAAAGTAAAATGGCTTGGAAGATAACACACTGCAGGCATTATGAAGCTTTCAAGACAAAAGCAATTCCGCGGGGTGTGACGTTTTAGCTGCCTAAAGAAGATTGTACTGAAAACTCAATCTCTTTTGAGTTTATTCTTAATAGTACTATGGTATTATAAACTTACTAGAATCTATCAGGATGAGAGGGAAAGAGGATTAACCTGAAAGAGATACAGGACGCCATGAGAGAATGAACAAACGTGTAATCTCGACATAAATACTGAAGTAGTAGCATATGAATTGCAAAATCACAATATACTACCAAGCACAACAAACTTCTTCTTAGGAGAAGGGGCATATCCAGCGGGGTTACAGCTTCCGCTAAAATTTCAAAATTGACTACCAACTGATTTATTTCTTCTAATCCATTAAAATGCAGCTGAGTTGTTAAGAAGAAGCTGTATACACATTAATTGAGGTTTTATAATTAACTCAATTTTCTAAACACAATTATATGTCATTATGTTAGTTCATCTTGTACGGAAAATCGAAAGTTTCCTAAGTTTTTACCAACTTGAGTGTATGTCCCAACCTAGCTCAAAAAAACATAAGTATATAGCAGAAAATACAATTACAAGTAAAAATCTAGAATCAAACACACACAAGATTCAACCAAGAAGAAACAAACATATGTAATGTACCTTTAGATGATGATGAAGGTGGCGAAAGAAAGGCCCGCCCCAAACTAGACAAATTAGAGAGGCCATCCACAAAATAAAACAAAATGAGCAGCCCAATAACACAAGGCAACAATACAAACCCAATAACAAAAATAACCGATCCAAACAGCATCAAAGCCAACGAAATACCCAAAAACAGCGAGGCAAAAGTGGCCGGCGACGACGACGACAGCGACGCGGGCGGAAAAGGAATGGGTAAAGGTGGCGATCCGAGAATGTGGATAATCATAGTACATAACTCGTAAAACACGCGGTTCTGATCATCTTGTTGTTGTTGTTGTTGTAATGATATTGGAGATACCATCTTTTAATTTTGGGTCAAGAAGATAAGGTTGATGCTACATACAGTATATGATTTATGATTATGTATGTAAGTATATGTATAGGCTGACAAATTGGGTGAACAAAGAAGATAAGGGGGTGACGTCGGGTTGCATGGATGTATTGGTATGATTAAATGTATGTAACTACTGTATAATATTTGCACTGATTAATGTCTGTCTGTATCTCTGCATTGATTTTCGTGAGAAAACTGGAGGGAGGTCGTTACTGTCCGTCAACAACTTTATTAACGTTAGTTCGTATTTAAACATTATCAGGGGAATGTAGCTCACATGGTAGAGCGCTCGCTTTGCATGCGAAAGGTACGGGTTCGATACCCCGCATCTCCATTTTTTCCAGGTCAATAATATTAATTTATAAGCTATATTCATCTCAAATATACAATGCTAATGTCGTAAAATGGCAGGAAAGCAAGCTTAAAGTTAAGAGTAATGCTACAAGCACCAAAATTGGTACCAAATGACATGACACAAAACACTTGACATTTTAAAATATTTTGATTGGATGGCCCTGACGGGCCCATTATAACTATAACCAAATAAGGGCCCATTATAACTATAACCAAATAAAACAAAGACACATCATTTGGTAACAATTTTTGGTACCTCTAACATTTTCCTAAATTTAAAGGGGGTGTTTGGAAGTTAGAGGTTTGGGATAAAATTAGAGGTTTTGGGGTATATTAGAGGTTTGACCAAATGAAACCTCTAATGTGAGTGTTTGGTTGTTAGAGGTTTGGGATCAAAAAGCTAATTTTGAAAAAGCTCATTTTAGGAGCTTTTTCAATTAGAGGTTTGCTATGTGTCATAAAAAGTTATTCAAAAAGCTATTTACCAAACACTTTTATTCAAAACAGCTAATTTCAATCCGCTAGTCAAAACAGCTAATTCAATCCACTAGTCAAAACAGCTAATTCAATCTGCTATCAGCTAACACTATCAGCTAATTGCCAAACAGAGCCAAAGACATGCATTTGAGTTTATGAAGATGTTTATCTTTCACTTTTGAGCGTGACATGTCTATTAATTCACCAACACAGATCTACAGTAAATTGTTTCATCAAATGATGACTTGCATCAACATTTTTGGCCACCGCCATGCGCAGTTTAAATACTTGGTCTAAAGCAGCTACACTTCTCGAAATCATACACATTTTACAAGAAGTGCAATTACAATTATTTCAACAGCCAAAAAGAAACCCAGATGACCTTAAGCAGTCAGAGCGCAAAGTCATTTACACTTTGAGTTACAAGCTATCAGCCACTTTCTAGAAAAAAAAAAAAAACAGAGACAGAATCCGCGATACCATTCTTCAGTAACCCTGTGATGGTGAAGTCATTTATATAGCTCACTTGCAAAAAAGCAAAAAGCAGCAAGCTAGAAACTATAGCTTACTTACAAGGAAAGGAGTTGTGACGCTCTTGCTCGTACAGCTCGTTGGAACACAGGTGTGATATTCCATTGCTGCTGCAATCAAAGATATTACTGCCATCATGAGTTGCAACTGCACCTATTGGTTTATCCTCCATGACTCTTGGATATGAGTCTGGGTACATTTCATTATATCGCAGATTGGTGCCAGTGGGATGAATTAGGTGGAATATATCCTGCTGGTATGCAGAGGCGTTCATCACAGTTTTCGTTGCTTTTATTTGGTTTGTTGACAGAAGAGAGAGAGCACACGTGGATTCTTCCAGGTGTGTCAATTTATCAGATACAATGATGTTATTGCAATTGCTTGCAGAAGTGCCTTTGGAGTTGACAAGCTTTTGGGAACTTGCAACTTCTGGATTCTGGTAGATGCCCTTTCTAGAGTTGGTCTCTGTCAAGAATGAGAATTCTTTATCTGTTCCTTTGAAAGCCTTTTTCGGGCTAGAATGCAATCGTTGATTGTTGTTATTGTTGTTGGCGGGCCAACTAATACTAATGCCATTGTTGGTGCTTACACTGCTTCCGTAGGCTTGTGGACTACTGAACTGCAACCAACCCCCACCTAAAATGTGGGAAGAAAGATCAGCTTAAAAATCTCTTATTCTTGCCCTAGAGATGGTTTGGAAGGTACAAACAAAAAATGAAGACGTTACATAGATTTTATATAAGTTACTGGACAGTTTCATATTTGAAACTTGAAAGCAGTGTCCCAGAAATCGCTAGGCGGCCCAGGACGGTCGGGGTACCGCCTAGCGCCTAATCGGGTAAGCGGGGATTAATCGGAGCATTAATCGGATATTATAATAATATTTAATATATTAGTCTAATTAACAATTAAACATATCATTTTAAATAAATTAAAAGGATTAATCGGATTTCAAAAATCGAATCGGTTGGGTACCTTCCAGAAGATTAATCGGGGATTAATCGGCTGAATCGGGGATTTTTAGAACAGAGCTTGAAAGTACAATTATATAAGATTATAGAGTACAGCTGCATCGACCAAAAGACTAGAAAACTCGAAGCTCTTGCAATCAAGACTGACACTATTAGTTTTCCCATTCTATAAGTTATTTTTCAACTTTGTCCATTTAAAGATTTGTCTGTTGTTTGTTGGGGAATATTGTAGCTTGTATCTTTTTCTTTGCTAAAAAGAATTTACTATCAAGGTATCTTAATACACTATAATATATGCAAACAACAATTATTAATAAGTAGCATTTGCTTGATAAATAATCTAAGATTCCTTCATCATGATGCTAGATCTTTCACTTCATAGAAAATCAAGTGAAATAAATATTCTATGTTTCCCTCATGTTGTTTTGAAGGTTGTGCTTCGTGCAATAATCAGGAGTCTATTCTTTGTCAGCTAGCTAAAAGTTTAAACTGTGTACATCGGGACTTTTCCTAGACTGTCCTGATGAAGGAGGATTTGTACAGGACTACTGTAGATTGGTGGGCCAGCAGTAACATAGGATAAACTTGAAAAACTTTTCACACATAACTCATGAAATATTTGAAAATATCTTAAAACCAGAATAGAAGAAGGAATAATAGCTTGGCAAAAAAATGTAAGCCTTTCTTCTCACTTATGATTACTTGACTAGGAATTCCTGTGAATTACAATTTTAATTTTTCTTATTAGTATTAATACATTTGCCAAGTACTAATAATAAAATCTGACACTTCTTTAGGCATAGAGTAAGGTTGGCGGTCTGCTGCAAACGTATGTTGCAACATACCATACAGCACACACGTACCCCATAAAGTTTCTGCGGTACATAGAGAGATGGACCCCCTGTTTTCACACCAAAAACTCTACTGTACACGTACTGCAGAAAGTTTCTGCGGTACAGTATGCTGCAACATACGTTTGCAGCAGACCAGGCCCCATTTTGCCGCAGAAAGTTTTTGCAGTACGGTATGCTGCAACATACGTTTGCAGCAGACCAGGCCCCATTTTGCCCCATATAGTAAACTCTCTAAAGTTATGATGGATACCTACTTATTCTTCATTTTAGATATATTAGATGATAACCCGTATTTGGAATTTATTAAAATTAATCATTAATTTAGTATTGAGAAATTACCGTAAATATTCTTTTTATTTATTTATTGGGTTTTTTGCTAATATGTCCCATTTTAAAAGGTCAAATATAATTGTGTCCCATATTTATTTATAATTATAAATATATCCTGTTTTTCTAATATGTCCTATTTTTTATTGTAACCATGATTAACTAACTAACTACACATTCTTAAAAGACATTTTTGTCCTCTTACTTAAATGAAAACTGTATTAATTACTACTAACTACAATATATATTGGGTTAATCACATTGTTGAACCAATAAATATGTCCTATTTTTTAAGATGTGCCTTAGTAGGAGGGAATTTGGGATAATTGGCTCAAAACATGGGGTGGGTTGGTATTGTTGTTACTTGTTAATGGATGCATCAGAGACGTTGATGAGATCAATGGCTGTGATATCGGAGTTAAGTCACTCGCAACACATCCCTGAAAATCAAACAGGAGAGGCATTGGGGAGAAAAACGTTCTGGTGCATATTGCAGGAACGATCATATTAAGGCACTCTCCGTCATGAATGTGCCCCTGTCGGGCCAAGAGGAGGAGGGAGGTGGGTGGGAGAAAAAAAGAAAGGGGTATTCTAGTCTTATTTAGTATAAATATATGTATAATTATATGTATATAAGTTATATATGAGTTAAATTTAATCATGGACATATTTATAATTATTGAGGGATATATTTATAATTGACTTGTTAATTTGGGACATATCAAACTAATACCCTTATTTATTTTGCGTATTATTTTCTGAAATTATTTGCCAAGATATGGTTTGTGACAGAAAAACAACCAAGTACAATTTTTTTTACGCTTTTCTAGAAAATAATTGAAATCATCTAATATTTAATTAAGAATATTTTTAAAAAATTAAGAAAACACAATATACATGGTTCCACTAGATAGGTTATTTGTATAACTCCGTATGTTTATAATAAAAAATTATAAAATTCCAATAATTCCAATATTTTATTTAAAAAACAATATATAATTTTAGGAGCAATAATATTTAAGGGTGTAACCAAATTTGGTATCGAATTACAATTAAAAAGGAGTTTTCCTTATTAATAAAGGTTTTGTACAAATCAATAGGTTAAAATATACGAATTGTAAGTATAATCAAATTTCAACAATTCTGGGAGATGCAAATATGCTAAAAAAATCATTATAGAGATGAAATCAAATTTAAAAACCGAAGTAACATTTAAATAGGATTTCACTTATTAATAAAGATTTTTTTCCTAATATTAAATTAAGAATATTTTAAGAAAATAAAGAAACACAACATACATGGTTGATGGATACATATTATTTGTGCAACTCAATAGGTTATAATTAAAGAATTACAATTAAAATAGGATTCCGATATTTTTTACTATATTTTAGTAAAAGATAATAAACAAAATTTTAGTAAAAATAGAAATTTAGGGTAAAACCAAAATAAGGGTATAACCAAAGTACAATTAAAAAGGGATCTGGCTTTATAAAATAAAGTATTTGGCTTATTAATAAAGGTTATTATAGATATCGTAAACGAACTCAACTAACTAATGCTTCTTTAGATTTTTTTCAGAGTAGCTTAGAGCATCTTCAATGGTATTGGTTAAAATGATATAAAATAAGAGTTATGTAAAATCTGTTGAATCTGTAAGGTGTTTTACTTCAATGTAGTTGGCTATATTGTTTGACTATAATTTAATAATGGTATGTTTTCATTATTTCAAGTTGTTAAAAATAGAATATATTAGTATAATATTGTAATTGATGATGTGGAGTTTTACTACAGGTCTCTAGAAGTTCGACAAATATAACCAATATGATGAGATTATCTAAAATTTTAGCTAACAGTTATGTCCTGTTGGAGATGAAATATATTTACACATTCTCCATAATTTTTATTTATGGTATTTCCGATACACTTTTAGCTAAGGGGTATGTATGATTGAAGATGTTCTTAATATGTACTACATATCTGCTAACGGCCTGCCAACTTGATGATAATGTTCATGTCAAGAGACCTACTTTTAATTATCTTTAGAATATAAATAAACGTTTAAAATGATCAGCCACAATAACTTCAACCCCTAACTATTTTAACTATGAATATATTCATTAGAAGTCTTGATAAAAGAACAGACCTCTGTAATCTGATAGGAAGTTTTGTGAACTCATGTACAGCGACTCTTGCTGAGGCTTTCTTCGACGGCGGTTGTGACCATCAAGACGTTTTCTACAACTTCTCTTCACATCATCAAACTCCCCAAGAGAATGGAATCTACAATAATTAGATCAAAAGTCAGACTCAAAACTTGACAAGGGTGAATAGATAAGAAAACATATTTGGCATTGACTGCATGTGACCTAAATAAAGTAGCACCTTAATTAGAGGGAAGAACTTGTGCACATTATAGCATTTTGGATTAATTTGACAAACACACCCAATTATATATGCATAAACTGTATCTGATAACATTAGGCTTTGTCGTATTCCAGATAGAAATTTAAGCTCATAACAAACCAATGTACAGCCTATATTTTTGCTGTATTATACGTGATACATCCACCGGTGTTGTATATCAACTTCTACTGAGACATAATTGACCTAACTAGTTCATATTACCTAATTGCAGAAAGCTCTGGGTCTACAGCTTTGTTTACACTAACTTGGAAGGTAAAACACCGTCGTTGTTGAAATACTGGACTGGAGAACTGTAAGGTGATACTTAATGCTTTAATGGCTTTAAAATAAGACCCGGTCCTCAATCAGAAAAAAGCCATGGGTGCTATTAACATGTTGTTAAATATTTCTTTTACCCAGGTTGAAACATTTGAAATCAATATAATATCACTGGTCAAGAACAAACTTAAATGCAAAATATCAACTAGAGATATAATCGAGTCAGCTGCACAACTGAAACAGGAGAATAAATATGGCTTAATTAAGCACTCAAGAAGCCTTACCTGCTACATTGCTGGCAGAATCTTTGCTCTCTGCCTTTAATTATCACAACAGGGGTCTTCGAGTGACGCTCACAAACTCGATGGCGCCGATGATACTCCCTGCACTTGCTGAGGTCTGACAAGCACCCATCCACTAAACACAGTACCTTTTTCACGCAACTTATGTCATGCGTCTTCTTCATTTCTGAAGGTATCAACAGCGATGTTAACCCCTCCCGCGCCTTAATTATGTCCATGGATCCATCTTGCAAATCTCCTAATTTACCTAGCCCCAAATCATTTAGCAAACCTCCTCCATTCTTCCCACCAACTAAGCTGCTAGATCCACTTAACGCAATAAAGTGGGAGTTGTCTTCCTCACCTAACCCAGCCACATCCCAAGCAGATGCTTTAACTATCCACTCCATGCTAGTTCTCAAAAGTATGTACTTAATTTTCACTCTCCTCTATTTAGCAAAAAAGACCAGCAGATCTCTATGTCTCATCAAATCAAAACATGAATTTAGAATCTTTTTATAGCCAAGCTCACGAAGAAACCCCAAACACAAGTATGTATAAACAAAAACATGTTCATTGACTATACAGATAAAATCAAGAAACAACATCACCTAATTGTCCATATAAGAAAAAGTTCCTAAATATAGAGAATCTGCTCCCACAATAATTAAAATACTAAAACTTACACTCACAACAAAAACGAGGTGATATGCATCAAACAAGTTGTAATTAAATTAAACATACATATTGAACTATATGGAAATCAATGAATTTGGTTAAAAACAGATGCACTGCTTAAAAGATATGATGATCAAAACAATAACCAAGATTTAATATACACCTAATACAATCCCAAATACATAGATCAAACCTAAGCAAGATATATTTCCATGAAAATGGTATTCAAGAAACAGTCTTTATCTGCAGCAAAACCAAGAAAAACAAAGGGTAGGTGATTGTACTTACAAACAGTTGAAGTAGAAGGAAAAAAGTGAAAGAAGCCCAGCAAACTTTTTAGCTTCAGGCCATTGGCAACTCACTCAGTGACATGGATTCACACCCAAGTATTAAAAAACAATAAAAATGGTATAATAAACTTAAAGAAGAGTCAATGGGTATTCCATTGATATACGATGTTGAGTTATGTTGAGTTTATATACGAGTATATAGTAATGCAAATAGACAAGTATGTAGTATTATATTGAAAAAACAGAAATTAGTGCCTAGTGGGGTATGGGAATCAAAGAAAAAGCAATGCATGATGTGACGATAAACTTTGTTCAACTCAAAAGAAACAATTGGGTTTGCTATGGCTTTTTTACTGTTCATCTCTTTGCTTTTCCATTTATTTTTAAGAAATGGTTTTGAGAGTTGAGACAGTGGAGTTGTTTAACAATCAGACCTGTCGATGTTTCCTGATTGGCTGGTATATATAATATATATATGTGTATACTAACAGATCTATGCTACAAATTTACAAAGTTCTTGTGCATGGTTCTTTTATTAATTGTTGCTAAGTTGCATGGACAATCTGTAATGCACCTGACTTGACCAATTAGTAATCTTTTGTAGTATTAGCATATCTTATTCTTTTTCTCCTGATTATTATGTAGTTCACATTACAAGAAATAGAAGTAATTGTAATATCTTATTAAGTCAAAAACTAATATATGGAAATTTCAATATCCCAGCAAGTTGGTCAGCTTGCTAAAGCAAGATGTCCCCCTTCACACATCGAACTCGACACCATTTGCTCCCTAGGCCCAACTGGAAATTCGGTTGGCTATCTGGCACACCTACCTTTTCCTAGACCTGTTCTGAGCCCATCGAAATTGTTATTGGACAGTCATAACCACAGCTTAACGGGTTGTTTATTAACTAGCAATTTACCCCACCTACAAATAATGTGGGACAATTCCCAACACAAATAATCAACTAATTCTTTAAAATTAGTTACCTACTGTATAAAGTATGAATAATTTTGGTAGGTAGTAAAGAAAATAAGGTCACCTCAACTGGTTAGGTTGGGTTTTGCCCACGTGATTTAAAAATATTTAGGTTGATTAAAATGTTTTCAGTACAAAACATGTTTCAGCTAAAATTACCAACAATAATACTGTATCTGCACAGCACATGCACACCAAAGTTTTTTGTTTCAAAAAATAAAATGAATAAAAAAAATTACCTTACAAAACAAGAAATGCCTAGAGACAACATATCATCACTTGCAACATATATTTTTTGCTTCTCCAGTACATACATTGACAAAATGAAGTGCAATTTTACTTCCTAAATCTTGGAATCCTAAACACAACACAACATACATATATATATGAGCAATAGATGTCCCTAGTGTTGATTTCTAAACCTGAAACAAGACGATGAACATTAATACTTCTAGACTAAACTCTTCTGACACCGTTTAAATATACAAATTGTAGTCAGCTTCGTGAAAATTTATGTTTGGGGCATCTAGAGCTCCAGCGATGACTGATGATTGCATGAACAGGACAGAAAGTAAGATTAGCTGAGTAGGTCCAGTTATCCGTAATTTTGGAATTATAAAACAACTTCTGCCACTTTTTGGGTCAACCCATCGGCATCTTCTTCAGGTTGCTCGGGAATTGGTTCTTCCTGTCAAATATAACAATGATAATAACTGTAACAAACAATGGTATGCAAGAGTCGAGCTAATTATTTTAAAACATGCTACATTGACATGTACTTGTATCTAATTAACTTGTTTGTTTCTTCTTCTTTAGGTGTGTTAACATGATCTCATCAGTAAAGAGGCGAAGAAATTTTGTTGACTTCACTTACAAACTGGACATTCTAATGCAACAATCCCATGATAAATTCTTGTTATAACACATAAAAATTAATGTGGCAACGCATGTTTATGAAGCTGATCGGCATCACACTGCTGCCTTAAAGGGAAGGGGAAAAAGACAAGACCATCGTGCTGCCATACTTCCAACTTACAAAATATACAACAAGAATTTCAGTAGAAGCACTATGTATGTTATCAGAAAGCACAATAGATGTTATCAGAAAGCACAATAACTTACTGCTGCTTCTTTTCTTGGTTGAACTCCTATACACTTGGAGCCACTTATACTGGCACTCTTTAACAAGCTATGGTCGCTGTGGTTTGGCTTCTTTGCATTTTCTGATCCCTCAGATTGATCATTATCTTCAGCGTTGGGTGCAGGAACTCTCTCCCTGCGGAAAAGCATTATGGGTATCAATCTATCATGCCAATAGCAACACTGGACATGTATCCATCTTGTTGGACACCTGTTTTTAAGCTAAAAAGCTATATGCAACACTGGACACATATCCATCTTGGACACTTCCAGCCGAGTCCAGGTAAATTTAAAATTGAGTGAGTTAAACAATTAAGAACTGGTTAAACTTTAAAGATCAACAATGGAAATATATAACTCACACTCTCACTCAAACAAGTTTGACCAAGTAGCTTCCTTACCAATTAAAAATGGTTGTAAACATACCTAGGCAAAGAAGCATGCTGCCTCAGGAGTGGAGTTTTTCCATCCCCTTTCCCATGATTATCTTCAAGATGTGCAAATTGTCGCTTAAACCGGTCAACCCCACTAATCAACAGGAAACAATGAAAACTGGTAAATAGTTGAGAACAGTACAGATATATTCTTCAATAAGAAAAGCAAATTTCCCCAGATAGTAAACCCCAAAATACCACTAGAAACAAGTGCAATAAAATTAATGAGCCTGGCCAACTGTTCTGACACTGCTCAATGCATGCCACCTCGATTGACTCTCATGAAATTATTTATCAGAAAATAAAGTTCATCCATGTTTGACTAAATATTAGGACAGGCGCATGCATGCATAAGGATTAGAAAATTTCACTTTTTACTCGCATTGAAAGGTAATACAGCTAAAATATGTAAATAGCTAATATATAAAGCTCAAACTTGAGGAATGAACTCATAAGGATGAAATACAAACTCTTGTAATATAAAACATGACTAAAAATCTAACATATGAGAACCTAGTGCAGAATAATCATAATATGAAATATGGATGGATCTTCATTACTAATGTACTACTAATTTCTTTACAGGGTTAGTAGTAAAGATAATAAACGAATGCCTGACCTTGGGTACATGAAATTAGTCTGCTCACCACCACGAAGATACTCCTTAAGCATTTGTGGGTGGTACTCAAGAATCTGTTTACTTCATGAGAATATGTTAATAAATAAACTTAATTAGCATGATCAGCAAAAGGATGCCTATTAAATGAGATCAAACCTCTCGATAGATAAGCTCTCTGACATCATCTTTTGCTAATTTCCTCCGTTCAAACTCAAACTCAAGTTTTGATATAGGTCGAGTTGATGGCTCTCTGTCCACATTGGCCAAACCTTGAAAGTAAGGATCAGCTAGCGCCTACATAAGAAGCACCAAAAGTATAAGTATCATGCGCCCCCTAATCAGTAAAATTACAGTATGTTCCCCAATGTGGCCCAAATCAAAAATGTCATAGAAACGGGTAGTTTGATTCTCATATAGCTACCTCTTCAGCAGAAGGTCGATCTTTGGGGTCAAAGGCAATTAAGCGTTCTAGCAGCCGAAGTGCCGAAGCATCTACATTAGGGAACTTCTGTGTAAATGGAACTGGCTGTTTCTTGCGCATGCTACTTAAATATCTTCTTGCCTTTTCATTACGAATCTACAAATAACATGTAAAAATTATTATAATACAAAAACACTATTAATGTAACCCTGGGGTGGAGCAGTATGTTCCCTTTGGTAAGTCAATATTTCTATACAAAACTAGGAGTCGCAGACAATGAAGGAGGTTAGAAGAAACCATTTCCTCAGAACTGATGAGAGAATTTTCTCGAAGACAGGAGAAGATAAAGGAACTAGGGAACTTACCCTTGCAATCGATTCGGGGGAAGGAGTACCAAGCAAATCAGTCATCAGATCCAGTTGATGTACAACATTTTTCCCAGGAAACAATGGCTTGCCATTAAGCAACTCAGCGAATATGCATCCAATGCTCCACATATCAATTGCAGGAGTATACTGCAAAGGAAACATCTTGCAAATCCATATTATAGTTTCAAGTGTAACAGAAAATCATATAAGCTATGTACTAACTGTGGTAATGTCTTCATGAAAATGTTGCAAATTGCAAAAGATATCTTTTAAGCTATGAAAATGTTGAACAGACAAAAAGACAACTGTCATGTAACAGGATAATTAACCCAGTTTCTATAATATGAGGAACAAGGGCAGACAAGTCTGACCCTTTCCAATGCAGCAAGCTTTAAATACTTCATATCAGAGGAGTAACTGCATCAGGAAGCCTGCCCCATTCCCAACATCAAAATCTTTTACAGTACTCCAAGTTTTTGCAGGTTCTTATATCATGCTATCTCTGCTCGCCTTTTCTTAGGAGACTTAAAACAGTCAATATATGGAACTTTTTATCTTGGCTTTCTGATATGAGACCCACTTTCTAAGATAACTTATCAAGCTCAACATCCAGGATTTCTTACAACTTACAGAGGATGATCTTTTTTACAAGGCAGATTGTGACAAAAACAAATCTCTTAAGTTCTTGACTTACAAGAATTATATTTATGCAAGAGGGTGATTTGAGGTCTTGTATATAAGAGAATATAATTAAGGTGACCATAGTGCTGACTGCTGTCTACTAATCTAGCAGGCAAGAGCTGCAAGGGTTAGGAGCAGGACCTAAGATAGTCAAAGATTTAGCTGGTCAAACCTTCTTCTCAGATCTCAGTATATCCTTGCATTGCAATTCGAAGACAAAGAAGTACGAGTTCTATAACAAATAACTACTACTGTAAAAAGCAAGTTCGTGATAAAAGCACAACAGCAAAGAGGGAAAACCAAATAAGTAAAAGGCCATAGACAGAGTCTCCTCTAACACAGATCATCCTAAAAGGAATTTTCATTCCAAACCCAACTCTATACCTTTTAACAGAACAGTAGTAGGAGAATTAACTTAATATGCTTCATCAAAAATCAAACTTGAAGATCATGTTGAAGAAATTGACCCTCAACAAAAAATTCTATAATCACGTCCATCAAAATACTGTTTAGTAGAGACCCAAGCCCGAACAGCAATTTTTCGCAGAGTGCTGAGTAATCCCTCTTCTCTCCATTTACCATAAATTAAAAATTGGTTGTGGAAGGGTATGGTACCTAGATAGTTACATGTTACATGCATAGGCGGTAAAAAATTATAGTTTGGGTGCTTTTAAGATGTCTCCTTTTCACTTTTATAATTCCTTAAATGTACAAAGCAAACCTATAAATTGTCATCCTTTTCCACGTACGAAAAAGAAATCAAATTTGCAAGATATTATTAATAAACATAAAAGATGGAATTTTGATTGTTCGTACTTCATAGGTACTTTTAATACTTCAAGTCTTTAACCCAATTAATTCATTTGCAAATTTAAAAAACCAGCTCTTTTACCACAGAAAATTAACACATCCATTATGAATCTTGAGTTTAACATTTGTACAGTACCTAGCTCCCGACTTTACTCGGAAGAAGAAAATACAAGTCATAAATATTTGGAAAGTGCAAGTGAAGCAAAAAGATGTAAGTCATAACAAATAGCTTAAAGCTAGAATCTCGCATCCTAATATCCTATTCTTTCCAGCTTAAACCAAATCCAACATTCATACATCCAATTCATCTCTTGCTTACACCAAATCCAACATTGTGCATGGGTACATAATCTATCAACGCATAGTAGACTTGATAATAGAGCAAGTCCAGAGTAGTATTAATAGAGGCACCAAACTTGCAATGTTATGTCAAGAAGTTTAAACAAGCTCTTGTTTAAATAACCGCATATCAAAACAATAGATAGGAATCAAACTATAGTTTCATTTATAGGTATGTACGTATTTCAGTTTAGAAGCAATTGATATATTTAATCGCCATTACGAAAGCCAGCTTACCTTGGAGAAGAAGGACCCACAGAGTTCTGGAGCACGATACCATCGAGTGGCGACATAGTCCTTCGATAGTCAAAAGAAAAAATGATTAGTTAATTAGTTAAGAAGTCTGTCTACGGGATACGGGCCTGGAATATACTGTACTGTACTAAAATAATTCCAGAATCAATGCAAGATAAAGAAGTACCGTCCAGAATATAGCAGATGGAGCGTCATTAAATGATACACGAGCAAGCCCAAAATCACAAATCTTCAACTTACAGTCAGCATTAGCAAGGATATTCTTTGGCTTTAAATCACGATGAAACACGTTGGCTGTGAGGGTATAATATATTTTAAAATATTAGTAAATGGGTATTTGTGAATAATATTTAGAAGGATTGATAAGAAACAAATGACAAAACTTAACCTGTGTGTATATACTTCAGGCCACGTAAAAGCTGGTACAAGAAAAATTGATAATGTTCAGGTGTGAGATCATCATTTGCCTTAATTACTTGGTGAAGATCAGACTCCATCAACTCAAAAACAACATAGATGTCCTTAAACTCTCTTCGAGAAGGAGGCAGCATAATATGCTTTATTTCTACAATATCTGGATGTTTGAGCAGTCGAAGCAGTTTGATTTCCCTTAAAATTCTTGTGGCATCAGAGACATGCTCAAAGACATCAAGGATCTTTTTGATTGCTACCTTTTCCCCAGTATGGGTATCAGTTGCAGCACCCACAACACCATAACTACCTTTGCCTATAACTTCTTGAAGAACGTATCTGCTTGCCTCCCCATACTCTGTGAAGAAGTCTTTGTCCAATGCACCCTGAAAAGAAAATGATCTAATCAGAATTACCATGCATTACCCAATATGATATACACACTGGAAAGATGTAACAGAGACAAAGAGAATAACAGATATTTCTATAATTCTATGAGGATTGCTACCCTGTCTTTAAGTAAAGTTCGGGGAAGATTCTTATTATATACCAGTAGTTAGATTACTTAGTAACTTATTTCATACCTTATTTGGGAAAAGGTAAATTCTTGGGGGTGGAATATCCCTATTTCCAGTTTATATATAAAAACACTAAGCACTTTCATGAATTATGATACATACATAAATGGGTCATTTTTCAACAAAAATGATATAGATAAATGCGAAGGAGAATTGTAAATGCAAACAGATAAAAGCCAAGGAGAATTGTAAATGCAAACACCCAAGAGAACATTTCCTCTAAATAATGTATTACTTATTTAAAAACCAAATCCGCCACTTAATATGCTTTTCCTAATTAATATGTTTGGTGCATAATGTTTGCATCATACCATGTAAGAAGAAAAAATTAACAAATAAATTGATCATCTATACAACTCATTGTAACATACATTGGAAGGCCTGGAAGACTCTTTAATTATGAAGGAAGAACACATAAAATGTGAGTTCATCACATTCGATTGATTACGAAAACTATTATATAAATGTACAACAATATTTATCAAGGTAAACCATAAAGATCAAAACAAATATCATAATGAAGTATCAGCAGTAATAGACAATTGCAATTTGATTCAGCTAATTAAAAGGAAACAAACACCAACAACAAAAACCCATTTACACAAGTACTAACATAACTTATTAACACAAGAAAAGGAAAACCCAGTATAAGAAACAGATGCCAATGCAAAGAAACTGAAGAAAAAAGTACCTTTTTGTGAGGATCCATAATTAAAGAAAAGCTATGTTGATGAAAACAAAGAATAAGAGCATTTAGAAGAAAGTTGTGATGTCCTCATATGCCCAAACAAAAGCAAGAAATAGGGGTGCTAGTTTCTCTCCCAGACCGTTGTTTTCAAACCAATGAATTGTAGCATTCCTCGCGGGGCATACACACGTGTGCGATTTACTGGGAGATTGTCTCGGGGACGTGCTCTAACGTTTGGGGGACATGAACATTACCAGAAAATAGGGACAGGGGGTTTTATGGTATTTACATTCTCCAAATAATTACTACTGCTACTTTATTGTTTCTTCTCGGAGGGAAGGAGTTAATGTGTTAGAGCATTCACAATCGAAGCTCCATCCTCATCCCTAAAAATTAGGGCTGAGTCAAATAGTTCGTGAGCGGCTTGAGCTCGATTCGTTAAATACTTGAATTCGATTCGATATTAATCGAGCCGAGCTCGAGCTCGAACAGTTCGAACAGTACAACGAGCCGAGCCCGAACTTAAAAGTGTTCGATTCGTAAGGTTCGCGAGCCTTATCGAGCCTTGCCTTTATTTAATATATATTTTATATGTACTAATATATATTTATGAATTGTTGATAAAAACATAAGTACTATTTTAGAAAGAAAAAACCCTAGACCCAGTTACCCAAAACACTCAAAGTCTCAAATCGTTGGTGGCTGCCTGCTCGCTGCATCTCCTTTCTTTCGGATTAGAGGAATGGCTCTCTGCATCTCTGTTCTTGTACAACTCTTGATTCAAAGTTCAACTCTTGAGTCTTGATTCTCTGCATCTCTCAATTTCTTTTTCAATTCAAACTTTTACAACTCTTGATTAATTGTCCTCCTTAATACAGGTATGATCTTGATTTTTGATCATTTTTTGTTCATTTATTTAACTGATTATGTGATTCAAAACCCCATTATTTGGTCCCTTTTTAAGCTTCACTTTGTGTATATTGTATAAATCCTTTTTTTGGGGTGATGATTTAAATCTTATTCTTTTTCTTTTTATGGAATTGGATGTTTATAAGCTTCTTTTAAAGTATAATTAGTCGATGTCGATGCTTGTTGGGGTGTAAATTTCTTTAAGTGTTAGTCATTAACTACTCATTTTATCTTGTAAATCTTTCTTTAACTTAGCTCATTTTATCTTGTAAATATTTAGCTCTTAGTAATAGCTGCATCACATGTAATAAGATTACTGGCAAAAACTGGAACCGGGTTTGATCTTGTGTTGTTCGTATTCTAGTATCATACTCCTCCTTTACTTGTTTAATTGCTAAAACAATGTAATCTTTGAGTTAGTAACAGATGATGAACATAATCTTTTTTAATAAAACCTCTTCTTGGACAGCATGTCGTCTTCGCAACAACAACAATTACATTCTTCTGATGATATTGTTCATGGTACTAGTACAAATGACATTCCTACTAGTGGTGTTAATAATGAGAATTCAGATAAGAGGCCTAATAATAATGAAGATCGTGATGAAGCTGAAGAAAATTCCAACTTTCAAAAGAAAAAGAGGCAAAAAACTTCTGTTGTGTGGAACGATTTGAAGGAAATCACTCTTCCAGATGGTACTAAAAAAGCTGAATGTATGCACTGTAAACAAAAGCTTGCAATTCTTAAAAGCAAGGCTACCAGTCACATGTCAAGACATTTAAAGAATTGTGCACAAAGAAAGATTTATTTGAAGCAGCAACAAAGAATCAATTTCCAGCCAGCTAGTTTTTGTAAAGCAGCAATGGTGGCTCCTGCTCTAACCGATGGAAAATTTGATATGGCTAAGATGAGAAAAGCAGCTGCAAATTGGGTGTTGATACTTGAGCATCCATTTACAATTATAGAGGAAGAAGGGTTCAATATTATGCAAAAAACTGGAATGCCTGAGTGGGAAAAAATTTCTCGTAATATCCAACTTAGAACTTGTTTCTGAATGAAGTTTATCGGGTAAAGGATGTATTGGACAAGAAGCATTTGGAAATCACAAATGAAGAGGACTTCATGTATAGCATGATTGAAACTATGAAAACAAAATTTGACAAGTATTGGGGTGAAGTTAATTTGCTAATGGCTATTGGTGCCATTTTGGATCCGCGATGTAAGATGCGAGTCATTGAATTTAGCTTCCCTAAAATGTATCCTGCAAGTGTAGCAAAAGAAAATATTGGTAAGGTTCGAGAGGCTTTATATGAATTATATGAAGAATATGTGGCTGAATTCCAATCAAGCAATGTTGAACAAAGTGGTGAAACACAAAGTGGTTTACGAAAAGAAGCTGATAATATTCAGATTTCATCCTCGGGCTGGTCAGAATTTAATGATTTTGTGAAAATGATTGAAACGGTTCAGCCTTTGAAATCTGATCTAGATAATTATCTAGAAGAAGGTTGTTTTATTTGCGAAGATTCACAATCATTTGATGCTCTAGAGTGGTGGAAAGTTAATACTTTGAAGTATCGAATCTTGTCTACGATGGCTCGTGATATTCTTGCCATTCCTATCACAACTGTAGCCTCTGAAGCTACTTTTAGTGCTGGTGGCAGAGTTATTGATACATATCGTGCATCACTGGCCCCCGAAACAGTGCAAGTTCTTCTTTGTGGAGAAGATTGGTGTCGCAGCCCCTTCATGGGATTAAAAGAAAGAATAAAGTATGCCTTATTTTTATTTTCTTGTATAAAGTAAATAAATTATAATATTTACTTCTATTAGAAAATGAAATATTTTGTATTAATCAAATGTTTTGTTTGTTCAGGAGAAGAAACCGATGGAAATTTTACTCCCCAATCGTGGATAAGAGCTAAATAGCAAGATGATGATTGGTTGTTGCAAAATGCCATTAAGGTCTGCACTGTGTTGTTTCCTTTAGTAGTAGTAAAATTTAAAATAACCATTAATCTCTTTTTTCTTTTCTTAGTGTTACATGTTTTCCATACGCAACTTCGCTGTTTGAAAAGAATGCAACTAATACATTGTTCCTCTGCTTTGCACTTTATTTGGGTTTAATACTTTGATGTATTGCGCTTTATTTGAATTAAGTATTATGTCATTTTATGGACAAAAAGGTTTTAAAATGGAAGCACAGAACTAGAGATATTAGATTGCAGCATCCGTAGTTTTAGTGTTTAGCTCCATTTGTTCCTCTGCTTGTAGTTTTTGTTTCTCTGCTTGTAGCCCCATTGTGTACTAACACTTTATTTTTTCTTTTGTTATATATAGGATCTTGGCAATGAAGTATGGACAAAATGAGTAAATGACTGGTGACTGGACCTAATCTATCACTTTTGAATTTTTTGCTGGTCTGATTTCTAGAATTGTAATCTAATTTTTGTTGGTCCAGTACTCCAGTTGAAAGAAATATTATGCTGATTTTGCAACATGACTTTGTTCATATTTGAAATTAAATTATGGTACTAGTACTACTCAGGTTGACATTCATTATTACATGTTCAAAAGCTGAATTGTTGGAGGAATATTTTGAATTAATCGAGTTTTTTAACCGAACTCGAGCTTTCGAGTATTTAACGAGTCGAGCTTAAATTTTGTGGCTCGATCGAACTCGAGCCGAGCTCGAGCTTCGAATATTCCTTTTGAACCGAGCTCGAGCCTGCTAGTGTTCGGCTCGGCTCGGCTCGTTTACAGCCCTACTAAAAACTTATAAAAAAATAGTAAATCCCCAAATAAAAATAATAAATTCCTAAAATTATCAAAAAATTTCTACATCCCATTTCCTATTTTCCATCCCCATATCCCTATATTCTTTTTTATATTACTTCTTTCTCTCTCTTCCACTTACAATTTTAACTACCATCCATTTTATAGTATTAATTTGACAGGTGAATTCATGAGATAGGGATCCACATTAAATCCCCAAAAATGGGGGTTCAGTTTATGTCCCTAAAATTAAACTGCATTATGGGGTTCCGGATGTAAGGCCATTTTTAGATAAAATGCTGTAAAGAACCTCAAATTTTAAGGATAGGTAACCGGTTGTGAATGCTCTTAGTGTTTGTTCGTGGTGTCCTAGCTAAAAAATCTCAAATTTAAATTTATTTTAGGAAATCATAATATAATTAATTTAAAAATATTTTTATCGATTAGAATTTCAGTATTACTAGCTAATAACTTGTGGCACGAACTTCTTTTAAATATGATATAATATTTTCTTATAATAAAATTAATTGTTATCTAATTTTCTATTTTAATAGTTATTTTAATTTCAATTTAAATTTAATATATATTAGTCAAAAGCTCATGTATTGTTTAAAACTAATAATATAAATTCTTAACTTTAATTTGTTATTAACGGGATTCGAACCTTGGGTATTCATTAAATTAGCACAAATAAGGAATATTCCTTATTGTAAGATCTAACGGTTCTCATCGATATACTAAAAATTTAACGGTCACTATTGTTTGTATGGTTGAACCATTGAACCAAACTACGAACAATTATCCACTAATTTGCTTATTATAATTTAGTATAGATATAGATTACAATAGTTAAAAGTAGATTTATTTTAAGTCGGCTTGTTGGGCTCCCTCCCGAGTAAGTAAATATGAGGGGACTTTGTGCCTAGTAACCTAAGGTCCTTTATGATTTGGAATTACTGACCCAACGCTCGCTAAATGGGTATTGATGCATAAGTCTTTTGGGTACTGATCCAAGTACTAAGAAAGTGTTTAAGTCTATATCTAATAGTATGTAGTATAGTCGAATTGGGGGGGAAGTGGGCTACAACATCTTAAGACCTTAAATGAACTCCTAGGATCGGGTGTCGAGTTGTTGAAACTTAGTTCTTGTTCTGATATGGGGGGCTTAAATAAAGAGGGTCGGCTTCAATTTGTGGCATCTTCCCCAATTTTCAAAATTTTGGTCATTATGATGGTTCACATTGCAATCGTGTTAACTAGTTGTGAGGCATGGTAGTGTGAGTATGGTAAGTAACAATGAAACAAAGCATATTCTGAGGCAGCAATAATAGCTTGATCATATGTAACACCCCAATCCCACATCGAGCAGATTTGGAACTTCCGTTAAGTTTATAAGGAAAGTACAACTACTAATTGCACCAACAAATCATGATCTTTTGGGGGTCTGTGGTGGGCTTGTGAACTACTCAAGTTGCCTGCATTTGGGCCAGTTTACTTTGACTTATTTCAAATTCAGAATCGGGACTCGACCCGATTTTTGAAAAAGACTTGGGATTTGACCCGGATTGTATCAGGAGTTCAATTCCCAAGAAAAACATTTTTACAACATTCAATTCCACAACTGAACCATACCGGACCCAACAACCCACCACATGTCAATCCAAAAAAGCTAGCAATTTGGTACACATTAGTTATTGACTTGTATCTATAAAGGTCCCAAATACTCTTATTCTAATCGATGTGGGATGTTACATCTAGCAAAAGGAGGATCTTGTGCATTCATCATATAGTTAACCAGCATTTGTATAGTTGCATGTGTTTGTTTACTTGAGGATAAACAAAGATTCAAGTTTTGGGGAGTGATGAGTGGTATTTTTATACCATTTAAGCACTATTTTTTGGCTCGAATTCGGCACTTGGAATCAAGTTTTGTTGTTTTTTAACATGTTTTCTTGATATTTTCAGGAAAAGAGGGACACTGATAAAAAGTGAAAATGATGATATATTGGCTCAAATTGATAAAAAAGGAGGAAGTTGCGAATGTGAACTTAGAAGAGGCATAAAGAGTAAAAATGAGCTTAAAACAACAAAATTTATCTAAGTCCTAGGAGAAATTGTTAGGCTAACAAATCAAGTCCCTACCTGACGTGTCGAGTCATGCAACCACGAGGAATTGCATGATGTCTCCGCGTCACCGTGAACCGCGATATCGTGAGGAACTTGTGCAAATCTCCTCTGTACCATGGAACATGTTACTCCAGCAAAGGATTTTCGAATATTTTGTAAAGCACTAAATGAAATGATCTTGTGGGCTTTGGAGCAAGTGGGCCAAGATAGACGAGAGATATAAAAACTGAAAGGTTAAGCAAAAGAAAGAGAAGAGGAAAAAAGGGGAGGAGAACTTACTCCACATAGCCACACACTACTATAAACATTAGTATAGGCATATAATAGATTAGTTTTTTGAAATATTTGCAAGTAGACATTTTCTATTCTTCAAAATCGTAATTCTTTTGGTAGAGGTTTAAATTACATTTCAAATCCATTTTCTGTACTTTATATGATGATGCTCAATTTGGTGTTAATTAGGAATATTGTAGTGCCAGTAATGGGACTAGTAGTTAACTAACAGCCTGTTTGGTAACTCTGTAATTCGTTTGCTTTTGGCTTTAAGTAAAAATGTGCCCGTTTGGTAGGTGATGCTTTAGGTCGGCTTTAAGTTGTTTTTAGCCCATAAGTCATAAGTACCTTTAAGGTACTTATGGCTTATGACTTTTTTTTTAATTTTTTTCTGTTAGTCACAGATGCATGCTTGTTTACATCTAATAACAAGCATAATTGTTTGTAATGCTTTGCATTACTTACATGACCTCTTAACTGAGGGAACCTCTAGTTGTAGAGTTTCTATTTGTTTTGTACTTGTAATAGGCATCAAATCCTAGTTGTGTAACTGTACTTATAAAGTCAAGATTAATGCTTGAAAGAAGTTCCAAGGTTCATGCCTCAAGCAAGAAGATAAAGACTGTCAAATAATCACAGTTGGGATTTGAAGAAATGAATAATTTGCCTAAGTACCAATTCGAGAAGTACATTTGTCTATTCGAGAAGTCTAGCATTCGAGAAGTCAGAGATTCGATATCTGAGAAGACACTGTTCGATATCTCTGAATGAACTATTCGATATCTCAGAGATTCGACATATCTAATGCTCTATTCGAGAACTCAAGAAGTCAACAAGTCAAAGTTCCATTCGATATCTCAAGGAGTCAGAAAGCTATTTGATATCTCAGGGATTCGACAAGTCAAGTGTTCTATTCGACAACTCAAGGAACCCTGGAGAAAAGTGTTATTCGAGAAGTGATTCGATTTGTCAATCAAACAGTATTCGAGAACTCAGAGTTATCTAATCCTAGTTCTCGAATCAATCACTTAGCCACTTCTCGAATATATTCTTGGAGACAAAATACTGGAGAAATTGTACAAGTCAGAAACCTGCAACAAACCAATGCACTTTATGGACCACAATCTGTAACGTGCTCTAGAAAGCCTACAAGGAAGCTTGGAGCGATATAGAAAAGACAAAGAGCTAAAGAAGTGGATCTGAAAAGAACTTTGCAAAGTTAAATCTGTAGCCGTTTGGATGCTTACTCAAAAAGGATAGACATACAAGAAAGTAATTTATCCTGTAACCTTATTTGTAGTAAGTGAGTTCTATTCATGTTCTATAAGAATACAATCTCACTTCTTTAGTTGTTTAAGTTTTTCATACACACTGTAAGATATATCTCTCTGAGAAAAACGAAGCTGAGAATACTACCATTTGTATTCACAGATTGTAGCAACCTTTATCTAATAAAATATTAGATTAAAGTGATATTGCGTCTTGTGTCGTTCTTTATCCGCACCTACATATTTGCACACACAAACACATATCTTGTTACACAGATTCAAGAACGAGAAAAAGTTCAAGAATCCATTCACCCCCCCCTCTGTATTCTTTTACTGTATTTAATACTCAACAAGTGGTATCAGAGCGGGCTGTTTATTCAAAAAGAGAAAAACGATCATGAGTTCGAATACACCAAAGACCACGGGAATGGTGAAAGTCCCTAAGTTTGACAAAGAAAATTATAACCTATGGAAGATAAAAATGATGTTGTTCATCAAAGCCTCTCATCCTTTGTATCCTGAGATTCTCAAGAATGGTCCCTTTGTTCCACAACAAGAAATACCTGAAAAGATTGTTGGAACCACAACTATTCCAAGATCTTATGTGGCCAAGAAACCATCCAAATGGACAGAATCAGAAAAGGAGATGGTTGCTCTTGACAGTCACCTCATGTTGCTAATTATTGATTCCATGGATATGTCAATATTTGCAAACATTGCATCGTGTACATCTGCCAAAGAAATGTGGGATCACATTGAGGTGTTATGTGAAGGGACTGATGAGGTCAAGGAAAACAAGAAACAGATACTGGTCACACAGTATGAAGCTTTCATGGCACAGCCCAAGGAAAGCATCACTGAGATGTTTGAGAGATTTCACAAGCTAGTTACTGAGTTGCAGATGAATGGCAAGGTTTACAGCACCAAGGAGTTGAATATGAAGTTTCTATTGTCTTCTCCAAACCACCTAGAGCAGAGGGTAATTTCTCTAAGGGAAAGAGATTTGAACAAAATCACATATGATGTGCTCTATGGGGTTTTAAAAACTCATGAGCTTGAGTTGCTTCAGAAAAGGGCTATCCAAGCCAAACAAGGCAGAATGATAAACACATCATGTGCCTTGATTGTCAACAAATCTATTCAAGACCTAGAAGAATCTACAAGTCAGCTAAGGATAGAGGAGATAGTAGATGATGAAGAAACTAAAGCTGAGGTAAGTGAACCTGTTGAGGAGAAGGAGGAAGAAGAGTTCTATACTCTTGAAGAACTAGATGGAATGGAAAACACTTCATATGCTTTCATGGCCAGAAAATTTCCAAACATCAGATTCAAGAGGAACCAACCCTTCAAACCTAAAACCCAAAACCATTCATTCAACAAAAGCAAGGCACCTGTGAAAGCAAACAAGAATAAATTTAAAACCAGCCATGTGGATAGGTCATCTGTAAGGTGTTATAGATGTAATGACCTAGGGCATTTTGCCAGTGAATGCAAGAAGCCTAAAAAGAAGGATAAAGAGTTTCTAGAGCTTGAAGCTAAGTATGAGGCCCTTCTGAAAAAGTAGACACAAGGTAAGGCCAACATAGCTAAAGGGAAGTGTTGGGATGATTCTGATAGTGATGGTGAAGAGCAAGAATTTTGCAACTATGCCTTGATGGCCAATTCCAAGGATGACACATCTTCATCAGACTCTCAGGTACCATCTCTCACTACCATAAACATGTCTGTTTCTGAGTACAAGTGCATGATTGAACAACTATCTGTTGAAATGTTTAATATTCATACTAGTATGACTGCTGCTAATGAGGAAATTGCTAAACTATTTGCTAGAAATGAATTGTTAATCAAAAAGAATGAGGAACTTGAGCTAACTGCTATGCAAGTAGAAAACCTTAAGAAAGAAGTTGAATATCTGCAGAACAAGGTTCTATGTGCTAGTCAAATTGTAAAGGCTCTTAGGGATGAGCTAGCTGAAAATGAATTCAAACTGAAAACCTTAAGAACTCTCTGGTCTACTACAATCCTATCACGAGAAAATTCAAGCTAAACCCAAGGCTGCAATTGGACTTGACTATGGCACTCTTAAACAGAGGAAAGGCTATGTTGTCATTGAAGATGACATAGTTGTTCAGGAGGAAGTGCCTCACATTTTGAAAAAGGCTGAGACTCCAATTTTTAAAGAATCAACATTTGAAATTGATGAGGATGCCTTACTCATCAAGCAAATGTTGAATGATGAGGATGAGGCACAATCCAGAGAACAACAAGCATCCTCTAAGGGTGAGAGTGTCAAGCCAAAAGCCAAGGAGCCAATAGGTGATAGGTCTAGACCTAAGAAGTTTGTTAAGTTTGTATCAACTGGGAAAAATGAATCTGAGAAGAAAGTGGCTAAGAAGAAACAGAACAGAAATGGCAAGCTAGGGATTAACAAAGATAACAACTATGCTTATATACCTAATGCCCCTAGGAAAACTTGTCAGAATTGTTTCAGTACCAATCATTTAACTCATGCATGCAAGAAACCTGTTGGTAGTGTGCCCAAACCTTTCTATGATTGTTCTGTGCCTTTAAGACATAGAGATGCTCCATTTTGTGATAAAATTGACTGTATGCCATGCAATATGAATGTTATGACTAGTTGTTTCAATTTGAGAAGGCAATTCATTGATGGTTGTATCAGTCACAATTCTCACACACACTACACAAGGTCAAAGTCTTCAAGTCCTCCTAGAGTTAGGAAGGTACCTCTATCACCTAAGTCTGAAACCTCAGGTTCTAAGACTTCTAACAGTGACAAGAAGACTAACACCAAGAAAGTTGATAAGCATGTTGTTTATGATAAGAATGTTTCTAAGTCACATGGACCCAAACTTGTTTGGGTACCAAAGGAGAAGTAATACCTTTGTGTTTGCAGGGCAAACAAAGTGAAAAGAAGGTCATGTGGATTTTGGACAGTGGATGCTCAAATCACATGACTGGTGATATGGCCCTGCTATCACAATATGAGGAGAAGGCTGGCCCAATGGCTGCTTTTGGAGATGACAGCATGGGTAACACATTGGGATATGGCAAGTTGAAAGTTGGTAATGTCATCATTGAAGATGTAGCATTAGTCAAGGGACTAAAGCATAATCTGCTAAGTGTTGGTCAGTTTACTGATAGAGGATTCAAAGTGGATTTTGACAAAGATGAATGTTTGATCACCCACAAGAAGACTGGTGATTTTGCTCTATCTGGAGTAAGGAAAGGAAGCCTGTTTGTAGTCAATATGGACTCTGCAAACAAGGACAAAGTTTGTTGCTTCTATTCAAAAGCATCAAATGAAGATTGTTAGCTATGGCACAAGAGGTTATCACACTTGAACTTCAAAGCCATTAATTCTCTAGTCAAAAGAGAATTAGTGAGAGGCATGCCCACACTTGAATTCTATCAAGAAGGAGTGTGTGAGGCCTGTCAAAAGGGAAAAATGAAAAGATCAAGCCACAAGTCAAAGACAGTGACATCAATAACCAAGCCATTACAACTCATTCATATGGATTTGTTTGGGCCTGTCAACATTATGTCACTTGGAAGAAAGAAGTATGCCCTGGTAATGGTTGATAATTTTTCAAGGTATACATGGGTGGAATTTCTGGCATCAAAAGATGAGGCTCCACAAGTAATCATTGAGCACATAAAGAAAGTTGACAAGGAAGCAAAGGTCAACAATGCAAGTGTGATTGCATTGAGAAGTGATAATGGAACAGAGTTCAGAAACGCCATACTTGAAGCATTTTGCAAAGAGAATGGAATTTCTCAGCAATTCTCAGCTCCAAGGACTCCACAACAAAATGGAGTTGTTGAGAGAAAGAATAGAACTCTTATTGAGGCTGCTAGAACAATGTTTCTTGATGCAAAGATGCCTACATGTTTTTGGGCTGAGGTTGTGAGCACTGCATGCTATATCCAGAACAGAACCCTCATCAACAAAAACACTAGAAAGACACCTTACAATTTGATGACTGGAAAGAAGCCTACTCTAAAGTATGTTCATACTTTTGGAAGCAAATGCTTTGTATTGAAGGATAACTCAGAATATGTTGGAAAGTTTGATGCAAAGGCATTTGAAGGAATTTTTCTTGGCTACTCTATGGAAAGAATTGCATACAAAGTTTATGTCATCAGTCAAAAGAAAGTTATGGAAAGCACAGATGTGACATTTGATGACAACAAACTACCTGGATTAGAAGAAGCCAATGATGAAGATAAAGATCTATTAAAGTTTGATAATCTAGATGATTCTGATGAAGAGATTGAAACTGGAGTTGAAACTCAAGTTCAACAAACTCAAGTGAATGATGATACAAGAGAAGAATTTGTTCCAATCAATAGTGGAGAAACAAGCATCCAAGACACACCTGTGAATAGTGGCAACCTCACAGGGGGAGGAAATGAGAATGATCATGACTTGGATGATGAAGCAACATCAAGAATGAGAAATCAGACTGAGCATTCAAGGAAATGGGATAGATCACACATTGCAGAGCAAATTATTGGAGATCCAAATGCAGGAGTGAGGACTAGGAGAACAACTCAAAATGAGTGCCTCTATGGCTGTTTTCTATCTTAGATTGAGCCTAAGAAACTTGATGATGCACTGTTGGATCCAGATTGGATTATTGCCATGCAAGAGGAGCTGAATCAATTTGAAAGAAATAAAGTATGGGAACTTGTGCCTGCACCAAGGAATAGAACCATTGTTGGAACAAAATGGGTTCTTAAGAATAAGATGGATGAAGATGGTGTAATAGTAAGAAACAAAGCAAGGTTGGTTGCAAAAGGATACTCTCAACAGGAAGGCATTGATTATGATGAGATATTTGCCCCTGTTGCTAGATTGGAAGCCATCAGAATATTCCTGGCATTTGCTGCTCATTCAAACTTTAAAGTTTATCAAATGGATGTCAATAGTGCATTGCTGAATTGAGAGTTGGAAGAAGAAGTTTATGTGCAACAACCACCTGGCTTTGAGGATCCACATTTTCCAGAATTTGTCTATATATTGCTTAAGGCATTGTATGGACTTAAACAGGCTCCAAGAGCATGGTATGATACTTTATCACAATTTCTCCTTGAAAATCAATTCACTAGAGGCACATTGGACAAGACACTGTTTTACAAGAAACATGGTGATGATATTATCCTAGTTCAGATCTATGTGGATGATATTATATTTGGCTCTACAAATGAGAAGCTGTGTGCAAAATTCTCTAAGCTCATGCAGAGCAGATATGAGATGAGTATGATGGGAGAGTTAACATTCTTTCTTGGATTGCAAGTTAGTCAAAGGAATGATGACATTTTTATCAGTCAAACCAAGTACATCAATGATTTATTGAAGAAGTTTGACTTAGAAGACTGCTCACCTGCAAAGACACCCATGGCCACTGCCACTAAATTGGATGAAGATGATAAAGGCAAGAAAGTAGATATCTCTGTCTACAGAGGCATGGTTGGTTCTCTACTCTACCTCACTGCAAGTAGTCCATACATCATGTTTGCTACATATTTGTGTGCAGGGTTTCAATCAAATCCAAAAGAGTCACATTTGATTGCTATAAAAAGGATCTTTAGATATCTAAAGGGCACTCCAAACTTGGGTTTATGGTATCCTAAGGACACAGGGTTCAATCTGGTTGGTTATTCTGATGCTGATTATGCTGGATGCAGAGTGGATAGGAAAAGCACCTCAGGTAGCTGCCAGTTTCTTGGACAAAGGTTAGTCTCTTGGTATAGCAAGAAACAACAATCTGTGTCAACTTCTACAACTGAGGCTGAATACATAGCTGCTGGAAGTTACTGTGCTCAAGTGCTTTGGATTAGAAATCAACTCAGAGATTATGGACTTGTGTTGGAAAGAATTCCAATCATGTGTGACAACACAAGTGCAATCTCTATAGTTGTCAATCCTGTCAATCATTCTAGGACAAAGCACATTGACATCAGATATCATTTTATTAGAGAACATGAAACTAATGGAACCATTGAGTTGCATTATGTCTCTGCAGATAAACAACTAGCTAACATATTCACTAAGCCATTAGATGAAGCCACCTTCACAAGGTTGGTTAGTGAGATTGGAATGCTGAATTCTTCAGATTCTGGCTAAGTGAATATATCACCTAGGTTGTTGCAGCAGTAAACACTTACTTTATCTAAATTCTCAATATTTTTGGAGTAAGTGCTGGCTGAAATATGATTTATAAATATTTCAAATCTGTTGCATATGTGGGAAAATCATATTTTGTCAACTTAAAATTTCTATGAAATTTTGAGAAAATCACTATTTAATTTGTTAGAATATTCTTCATAGAATATGTCTGGTGAATTTTTAAAGATAGTGAAAATTGAATTTTTATGAGTGAAAAGAACGTTTCGATAAGTCAGACTTCTCGAATGATTCATTTCTTGCTTATGCTCGACTTCTCTAAGTTGCGCCTAGCTATCACTCCCGGGGGTTTTAGCGCAGTGGTAAGCGCTTGATCCTGAAAACTGGTATCAGAGCCAAGGTCGCGTGTTCGAGTCCCACCGAGTGCATATTATGCCGAAGGCATGCTGTGCAGCCTTTGTACCCCTAACAGGTACTTGTTAGTGCTGGCAGATGCTGGGGGGGATTGTTGGGTGTCCAGCATCTCCCTATTCGAAGCGTGAGCTAGGCACACTAGCTAAGGGCTAAGGAAATAAAGTTGCGCCTAGCTATCACTCTCGGGGGTTTTAGCGCAGTGGTAAGCGCTTGATCCTGAAAACTGGTAAAATATGTTTTTATGAGTGAAAAGAACGTTTCGATAAGTCAGACTTCTCGAATGATTCATTTCTTGCTTATGCTCGACTTCTCTAACAAGTCTATTTAAGACACTCTTGGGTTCTCGAATAGAGTCTGTAGAGAAATCAAACAGAGAAATGCTTGAGTTCTAGAATAGAGTATTTTAGTTCTCTAATGACTGAGTTCTCGAATACTGTGTTTGAGTTCTCGAATCATTTGAAAAGGCTGAATTCTTGCTGAATCTTAACCGTCTTTGGATTTTTATTCAGAATTTTTAAATCAGTCATAAAAACATATTTTACCTAATTTAGAATTTATTCTAAGTTAGATAACTGCCAGCTGTGAGTCTTCAACCTGCTTGAGATATCGATTAAGCCTTTCTTGACTTCTCGAATAGTTGTTTTCTACTTCTCGAATGCTTGACTTGTCGATACAAAACATATATCTAATCGACAATTCAAGTACTTCATACTTATACAATTCTACATCTATTTGATTCATTTCATTCGATTTCTCAAGCATCTAAATATCGAAAACCTCTGAAAACCTTAATCTCAAAAGCTAAATTTCTTCTTCAACCTTTATTCCTCTATCTTTTCTCTCTGTATCAATGGCAACCGTGAAATTCAACACCAACTTTATCGCCCTAACCAGTGATGTTGAGGCACCCAATGCCAATTTCAAATGCTTTGTAAAGTGGATGTCTGAGTCATACATCAAGGATGCACTCTCAGCCAACCCAACTCTGTATCTAGACCTCCTGGAACAGTTTTGGAGAACTGCTAATGTGGAAGTTGTAGCCCTAGAAAGCGTAATAACATCGTATATAATCTACTTCAAGATTCAGGACAAGGAAATCACTATCACCACTGAAGACATGAATCAAGCACTGGGTTTACAACAGAAAGTGTATGATGATCAAGCTACAAATGGTGAATTGGAGGACTTCTTTGATTTCATTCACTACTTCGAGGAAATCAAACTTGGTCACTTAAATAGGAAGTTCTTAAGGAAGGAATGGAGTTATGTCTTTGCCACCATCCTTCAAGTCTTCACTGCAAGGAACTCAAGCTATGATCAAATCAGCGCCCCTGCACAACAAATAGGCTATGCCTTAGCTTATGGGAAAAAGATCAATGTTGGCCAACTCATTATGCAGGAGTTATATGGGAGACTTGGTAAGAACTCAACCAAGAGAGGTACTGACATTTTCTTCCCTCGCTTTATTCAATCTGTACTTAATTTGAAAAATGATAAACTGATTGAATTACCTGGGATAGATAGAAATAGAATAGGCTATCCTAAATCCATGACCAAACTCATTTTTGGTAATTTGGAGACTATGAATGATGTGGATGTAAGACTTAACATAACTTCCCATATGGAGGGTTTGTTTAGGACTTACCCCCACAACATGCCAACATTTGACTCAAAGTCACGGTTAGCACAGCCCAAGCAAGTAGAACAAAATGCTAACCCATGGCTTGCTAACCAACCACCTCAGCCAAACACTCTACCAAACACAGAGTCACCTACATCATCCTCTCAACAGGGTGGTGTTAGTAAAAAGGAGAAGAAGAGAAAACAGGTTGCTTCTACACCTTTAACCATCTTATGTGAAGCAGCATTGGCTGTAGAATTAGGTGTAGAAAGTGAGGAACCTGAGTCACCCTTGAAGAGGCCAAAGAAGAAGAAATCTAAAACCACCTCTTCAGTCACACAAATGGTTGAAGTTGTAAAATTAGGGGCACATAGTTCACTAGATGTATCTTCTCAACAGGGTGCATCTCTAGAATCAAGCATCCTCCCAATGCACCTATTTGTAAAGAGTCAGCACCTGAGAGTGATAAGGCTAGCACAACACTGAGTGGAGAGCACATCACACTTGAAACTCCCTCTATTTCTTAGGGGGAGTTGCCAAAATCCATTCTAAAAGACATTTCTCTTCCAGAATCTACATCTCAAATTTCTTTGGAGCCTGTAATTCAAGAAATTGAAGAGCAAGGCATTGATCACCAAGAATTCTTTTCTCTTGGTGAGCCAATGGACTCAAGTGACTTAGTGCATGACACTTTGCTCACCGCCCAGAAACCACATTAAGATGGTGAGGGAATGCATGATGGGGCATATCCTGGTGACACCATCACAAACACAGAGGATTCAATAGTTTTCACTAGAGACTTTGTGCTTGTGTCAACTACTGTTGTAACTCATCCCACTCTTGTGGAGGCAACAGTAGTAGAGTCAATCCATCCGGTTACAGAAGTTGCATCTGTAACTGAGGAGTCTAGCTTGCCTAGCTCTAGCACTGACTTTATGTCACAATGGTTAAAGCCTGTGCAACATGACAGTGCTTCAGGATCAGGATCTGTTCTATCACAATTGATGATTGAAGCACTTCAAAGCTTAGTTGTGGATCAGATTCCTGATTTTGTCAAGATAGCTCAGAACTTGGTCACCTCCAACATGCCTAATCCAGACTATGAAGCCATTCTGCTATGCCATAGAGATGATGTGGAGATGCAAAATGCAAAGATAATTGATGATGTTGAGAGAGATGGCAATGTAGATGCCTGGTTGCAAGGAAAATATGATATTACTCTTGATGAAGCTCTTCAATATCTCAGAGAGGAATACATCACTTCACTGGGCTCCAATGCCAAATCTCTGACTCCTGGTGAAGTGTATGAAGCTATGAATGATTCACACAAGGGATTCCTCAAGGCTGCACACTATCTTGGAAAGGGAGTCAAAACTGAAGTCAACAGAGTGTGTGATAAGACAGCCACTACAGTGGAAGAAATCAAGAGGGCCTTTGATGCAAAATTCCCTCAGCTAGACAATGTTTTCAAGGACCTCAAACACTGCAACACCACCTGCACCAAGATGGATAATGGTCTAGCTCTACTAAAGGATCCTGTCACAGGTCTGGGGCATAAATTTCAAGTTCTATCTGATGAGACAACCGATGCCAATGCCATGCTCAGGACCCTCTTTAAAAATCAATATGGAGATAAGCTGGTGACTGAGGTCCCTGTGCATGAGATGTCCAAGTATGAAGTGAAGAGACTGCAAGATCAATCCCTATCTGGTTTTAAGGCCAATGAGCTATTCACTAAAGTGGATACTCTTGAAAAGAAGGTAGTTTCTCTCAAAGAATCCAATGCTCATTTGACAGACAAAGTTACAACTCTAACTGAGTAGTTGAGCACTCAACCCACCACCACAGCTGATGTTCTTCTGCATCAGCAATTAATGTTGTCTGCAATGATGAAGCACATGGGTCTCCCTCTACCTGAAGAATCTTCAACCGCAAAGGTCACTCTTATAGCCTCTGTGCCAGACAACAAGCCTAAAGGGGAGAAGAGGATATTAAGGAACTCAAAACCAAAGAGGGAGCCTCAGACTAAGGGGGAGAAACCTCAAGAAAAAGGCATAACAATCAATGAGGGTGGTCATCCAAGAACAAAAGAGAAAACTACTCATGTGCCAGGAAAAGGGAAATCCAAAGTTGATGAGCCTCCAAACTCTCTGCCAGTGGTTTCTCTACCAACTGTGCATGTCATTACTCCAAGTTGTCAAAAACAATCCATCACAACTACAGTGGTTGCAGGGAGCATGCCATCTAATAAACCTCCATCCTCCAAATCTGAAAGTGCCAAGCCTGTAGAAGTAAAGGTGGTTACTGAGGCCAAGCTACAAGAAGTTGCAAATTCAAATGTTTGTCATGATGAAGCATTCTTGGAGTTTCTGAAAGTCTCAAGGGAACAGGCTGGTGACACTCAATTTTATCTGAGGAGCTTGAAGGATCAGATTGACTATCTCACTGTGATACTCAGGAAGATAGATGGATTATGGATCAAGGAGATAATGATGGTGTCCAAGTGTAAGATATGGCATCTAACCTACAAGACTCTACAAGCCTTAAAACACTCAGAGATAGATGCACTAATTGAGCTTATTGAGAAGAGAAATGAGAACAATAAAAGTCTGTATGATGACTTGAGGAATGGCCAACCTTCAAGGCTGCCAGAAGTGATTAAGAAACCATGGACTATCATCTATCAGTCTGGCACCAAAATTGAAGACATTAATCAATTGGTCATTCCCAATGATCTCACTCCTCGAAATCACAGATTTATTATTACCATCATTGATCAAATGCAGAAGAATGATGGAATCAGAAATGCTGAAGAAGTAGAAGCATTGCACATTCTCAGATCTTTCATTGCTACTGGTGCAATTCCAGAAATGGCTCAGCCTAGGAGAAATAAGGATGATAAAGATGAAGACAAAAGTGATGGGAGGAGAAGACATCACAGGAGTGATAAGGGTGGTAAAGATGAGAAGAAGAAAGATAGCAAGGATAAGAAAGATGGTGATGACCAAGGTAAAGTCTATGAGAGGAAAATTGGAAAACAACAAGCCTTAGGCATTGCTAGCAGTAAACTCACCATAACACAAGACTCTAAGTCTAGGGTGAATGCTGTTAGTAATGACCTACCAAAATCTAGGGCTGGCAATTTCGGGTTGCGGGTCGGGTTCGGGTCGGGTCAGCAGACTCGGGTCGCATTTTTGACCCAACCCGAACCCGACCCGAAAATTTAATGGGTACAGGTGCTCAACCCGAACCCGACACGAATGAGTTTCGGGTCGGTTTCGGGTAACCCGACCCGAAATTTAATTTTTTAAAATTTAAAAAATAATATATATATATTAAAAATAATATATATTAATTAAAAATATATATATTAATAATAATAATATATATTATAAATAATATAAATAATTTATATATTAAAAATAATTATATATATATATATATATATATATATATATATATATATATATTCGGGTCAGTTTCGGGTAACCCGACCGAACCCAACCCGATTTTTTCGGGTCAAGTTAGGGTCAACCCGAAACTGACCTGAACCCGAAAAATATAAACCCGAAACCGACCCATGCGGGTTGGGTTCGGGTCGGGTTCGGGTCGCGGGTCCAAAATTGCCAGCCCTACCAAAATCTGATTCAATGGCTTCTGCAACTGTTTTGCCACCTCAAGAAGAGAAGATGATTCAAATCAAGAAACCAGGTGTATGTTTTCAAAAGCAAACTGCTAATGGAGTACTACAATGGTCTACAAGCAAAGGTCACAAGTTTCTGCCAAGCCACCAAGTGAAAAAGGTCAAATTCAAACAAGCTGCAAGAAGAGCGAAGATACCCAAGTCTAGAACCCTAACTATCTATCCAGGACTGAAACTCCAACCACTTGATGAAGACTTTGATGAAGACCAATTGCAATATCTAAGAGCTCAAAGAATCTACTATGCTGCCATTGTGAATAACTACCTTGAGATTAAATATACTGATGGAAGGGAGAAGAAATTCAAACAAGGACAGTGTCAAAATTGGGGCAAGCTATATGAAATAGAAAGAATCATTGCATTATTGGATTCTGAAGACAAAGTGGAGAGAGTATGGAAGCTGGAGCTGATTGATTATGTGAAGATGAAGAAAGACTATGCTGAGAAGATAAGAAATGGATGTTTTGAGAAATGGCTAGAAAGGGAGAAGGAAATTGATAGACTGGAAGTTGAAGCAGAAAAGCTAAGGGCAAAAGGATTGTGTAGAGTTCAATTTAATCCCTATGTGGTGAAGTATAGGAGAAGAAATGGAGATAATGTCAATATAAGAATGAATCTACTCAGTCACTATCCTGCCAACATTCTGAAACCAGTACTTGAAGATTTCAAAAACTCTATCCTGCTTGAAGAATTGGATGCTATGGCAGAGATCATAAAAGCCATGGATGTGAATGCAAGAAAGGAGAAAGAAAGAAAACAGAAAGCATATGATGATCTACAAGCCAAAGCAATGGAGATGGAATCAAAAGAGAATGGCTAGTAGTTCACCATATTGTAAGATTACTCAACTTGTAATTTCATTCATGTTCTCAATCAAATTTTATACCTGTACTTTTCAAGTTTTATCTTTGTGTATGTTAGGCTTGTTATCAGACATGAAATTGTGACTAAGGGTCTTACTCACAATTTGGGGAAGATTGTTAGTCACAGAGGCATGCCTGTTTACATCTAATAACAAGCCTAATTGTTTGTAATGCTTTGCATTACTTACATGACCTCTTAACTGAGGGAACCTCTAGTTGTAGAGTTTCTATTTGTTTTGTACTTGTAATAGGCATCAAATCCTAGTTGTGTAACTGTACTTATAAAGTCAAGAATAATGCTTGAAAGAAGTTCCAAGGTTCATGCCTCAAGCAAGAAGATAAAGACTATCAAATAATCACAGTTGGGATTTAAAGAAATGAAGAATTTGCCTAAGTACCAATTCGAGAAGTACATTTGTCTATTCGAGAAGTCTAGCATTCGAGAAGTCAGAGATTCGATATCTGAGAAGACACTGTTCGATATCTCTGAATGAACTATTCGATATCTCAGAGATTCGACATATCTAATGCTCTATTCGAGAACTCAAGAAGTCAACAAGTCAAAGTTCCATTCGATATCTCAAGGACTCAGAAAGCTATTCGATATCTCAGGGATTCGACAAGTCAAGTGTTCTATTCGACAACTCAAGGAACCCTGGAGAAAAGTGTTATTCGAGAAGTGATTCGATATGTCAATCAAACAGTATTCGAGAACTCAGAGTTATCTAATCTTAGTTCTCGAATCAATCACTTAGCCACTTCTCGAATACATTCTTGGAGACAAAATACTGAAAAAATTGTACAAGTCAGAAACCTGCAACAAGCCAATGCACTTTATGGACCACAATCTGTAACGTGCTCTGGAAAGCCTACAAGGAAGCTTGGAGAGATATAGAAAAGACAAAGAGCTAAAGAAGTGGATCTGAACAGAACTTTGCAAAGTCAAATCTGTAGCCGTTTGGATGCTTACTCAAAAAGGATAGACATACAAGAAAGTAATTTATCCTGTAACCTTATTTGTAGTAAGTGAGTTGTATTCATGTTCTATAAGAATACAATCTCACTTCTTTAGTTGTTTAAGTTTTTCATACACACTGTAAGATATATCTCTCTGAGAAAAACGAAGCTGAGAATACTACCATTTGTATTCACAGATTGTAGCAACCTTTATCTAATAAAATATTAGATTAAAGTGATATTGTGTCTTGTGTCGTTCTTTATCCGCACCTACATATTTGCACACACAAACACATATCTTGCTACACAGATTCAAGAACGAGAAAAAGTTCAAGAATCCATTCACCCCCCCTCTGTATTCTTTTACAGTATTCAATACTCAACATTTTCCTTCTAGGATTCTTGTAAAGTTTAAATAATATTTTAGTTAAAAAAAATTTAAGTCAAATTTCACTTTAAATCAAAATTATTAAACCCCCATTTAACTTTTAAGTAAAATTATCCAAACACATCCATTCAATTTAAAGTAAAAAACTTTACTTTCTCCATTAAGTTAAAAACACCTCCATTAAGTCAAAAGTAACTTATTTTAAACTACCCCAAACAGCCTCTAAGTATTGTCACTTGTCACGGGGGTTTAATGCAAATCTCATTTAATGTTGTGATTTGTATGCTTTTGTTCCTCTAAACTAAGTGGTGTATCTTGCGTACTTTGCACTTACTATTAGAGAGTCTGGTCAACATACTCTTTGTTAAATTAGGGTCCCGGTCCCTGACAATCGTTTGTCAGGGACCGGTTATTTAACAATCAGTTTCTCATCCGTTGGATCAACGATCCAACGGCTGAGATTAAAAAATAATAATAATAATTACGCTCCGCGGAAATTTTCCGCGGACCGATCCGCGGAAAATTTACGCGGACAGGAGTTTTTTTTGTAATCCAGGGGAACGATCCAACGGTTTAGAAACTGATTGTTAAATAACCGGTCCATGACAATCGATTGTCAGGGACCAGCAACCGTTAAATTATGGTAGAAAGGGGAGTGAATAACACATCTTCTTATTTATTTACATCAAAATAACAATTAATGCAACTCAATTTGTGTAATGAAGAAATGTTAACGTGTACTTGAAATTTTTAAATCTTATATTTATTTACATCTTTGCATTCATGTTCACTCATGGATTTAGGAACTTACAATTATTTGACTTTGAAATACTTTTCTATTATCATAAATTTACAAATTTATTTCAATAATATGTTATTTTTCTAAAAATTTTAGAAAATATATAAGATAGGCAAGATTTATTTAAATTTAATCGGTTTGTTTTATTTTAATTTTCAAGATTTAAAGTAATCTCTTCATGCCGACCTGTTGCCAATAAACTTTCAAAGTACAGTAACTGTAATTTTATATTAAGTAATTTACAAAAATATATTTTTTTAAGAGTATTTGATGTTATTACTAATATTTTATATAAATTTAAATGTCATGGCTTAAACATAGGTACCTTAGTGAACGAATACATAAGAATTTATGTAAATTCATAAATATATTTTCATTAAATTAAACTTTCAATATATAATTTTTGATATATTTATAGAATTTATATAGTTATATTTGATAAAATGCAAATTCAAAATCCATTATTAACATGAAAGAGGATGAAATATAATTCTAGTTACTAAAAGTTAAAGACAATTTTTTTGAGAAATTGCCCAAAATGCCTACTTTAGACAAGGTATGGCCCTATGTGCCTTTTCTCAAAAAGTTGGCCCTTTTTACCCACCAAGGACCACGCACTTTATTTATATGTTTTATTAAGTTATTTATAGCTTATATGACTTGTAAAATTCATAAAAAAAATTAGATTTTTATCTGATTTAAATTCCGCTAATTACCCTAAAAACTTGGTATCAGAGCCTAGTTAATAATCTTTTAAAATGAACCTTTTTAAAGAGAAAAATCAGATCCCTGAGGAAGAAACTTCTGATAATCTAGAAATCGAGTTTTCAGAATCAGAAAAAGGATTTCAAGCCAGTTTTCTAGTAAAACACGATTTAATTTCTAAAATCAGGAACACAAAGCTTGATTTAAAGAAAGAAACTATTTTTAACGTCCCTTGGCTGGATCGTTTAAAAAGGAAAAATAATACCTTTTATTACGTATCTACAAAAGAAATGCATGTAGATATAAAAGATACTACAGGAAAAGTGTATTTGCCTTTAATCAGCAGAGAAGAGATTAATAGACAATTACAAAAAATGGATTCAAAGACAAGATCAACAATCTCTATGGTTCATTTAGGAGCTGTTAAGATTTCGATAAAATCTGAATTTCCTGAAGGTATAGATTCTCCAATAAAAATGGCTTTACTGGATAATAGAATTATACCCCGACATGACAGTATTTTAGGTGCTGCTAGAGGTAATTTAGCATACCAAAAATTCATGTTTACAGTGTATCCCAAATACGCAGTTAGTTTGGATACTCAAAGATTTGATCAAATTTTTTCTTTTATTCATGATTTTGAAAGAAAAGATTTGATGCAAAAAGGAGATAAAGTATTTAGCATTACTTATCTAGTTGCTTATGCTTTGACCAATAGTCATCACAATATTGACTATAAGAAGAAAGAATACATCGAATTGGATGACGTATTTTCGGAAGTAGGTTCAGTAGAAGATAAACAATTCGCAGAATTGACTCCTACAAATCATACTTGGGCAATTGATATTGCTAGAAATAAACCTTCTTTACAGGATAAACCTAGAAGAAGCTTTAGAGCTAGAGGGAATTTAGCTATTAAAGAACCCTTAGTAGAAGGAAATGATATGCTTCTTAAAAGCATGTCCCAAAGAATAGATGATCTATCAGACAAATTTGCTAGTATCATTTAAAATGAGTCTTAAAGAGTTAATCGAGGACTTCAATAATAATGTTAAGCCCCATCTAACAGAAATTTTAGATTTGCTTAAGAAAAATGCTGATACTGAAGTCAAAGGCAATATTGAAGATGCTGCAGCAAAGATAATCACAGAACTGAAGACCACAATTCAGGATTATCAAAACGATAAAGCAATTGGTAAACAATCAAAAGCTTCAGAAGAAAATCGACTCGTTCTCACTCCAGAACAAGGTAACAAAGATAAAGGTAAAAGCCGTTATCGATATAGTTATCCTAACCATGATGTAGGAAATGAAGAACTCGGAATAGGTAAAAATCCGAACAGTATGACTTGGCCATTTGGTTCTGTTTCTAATAAGAAAATATGAACTATATGCAAAACATAGAGAAGTTCTTTTGGGAAGTTCTTGAATCAGAAATTCAAGACGACCATCAAGAAGAACAATTTTCTAAGGCAATGGAATTACTTGGATTAGAAGATAATGATCTAGCTAATCAACAAGTGGCAAATAATTTAGAATTACAATCTTTATTCGGATTTAGTTCTACTAATTATTTGAATGTCATTGAAGAATTTAGTTCACCAGAATCAGATTCTCAAGGCGCAGATTCATCAGATGAAGAGTTTGTTAAACATACATTCAGGATGAATAAACAAGAAGAAGGGGTGCATACAGAAGAAAATCCATTCGCATCTACTTCAGGAACAAAGAGACCAGTAGACAGAAAGAAAGGTAACTTCTATCCACCTACTACTGAATTCAAAACGAATCAAAACTTATTTGGTTCAAACGTTCTAAATATCGATTGTGAATTAGGGAGAAAAACTTTAATCAATGTATGGGAAAAGGTAATTAGTTTAATAATACAAACTAATTCTGTCGCTTATAACGATACAGAAACAGTTTTGTTATTAGTTGATCACAAAACAGCTGGAGTCGTAAATAGGTTTATTAAAGATGCAACATGGGATTTCACAAATCTCGAACCCATAGAAGCCTTTAATCAAATCATAGATAGTATCTATACTATGTTTTTAGGAATTGATTATATCAATGCTAAAGATTTAGAAAAAGATAAGATCAAACAAAATGCTAAGATGGCTCTTCGTAAAATGCAATTATGTGATATATGCTTAATTGATAAATTATTTTTGTGAATATGAAAAATATATGATCAACACAGGCGATCTAACTGGTTATCATGTTTATGTGGAAGAATACATACGCAAGATACCATTAGTAGGAGAAAAAGCTATGATTACGTTTTTGCAGGAAAGAACAATCCTGACACAACACAGCTTGGTTTTTGCTCAAAGAATAGTAAAAAATGAAATCATCAGTTATTGTGATTTCAGCAAGACTCAGAAGAGGTTAAAAGCTTTCAGCAAGAAGTGTTGCGAAAAGATTTCAGAAGAATCTTATAATTTTGGTTGTAATCACAATTACACCAAAAAAATATAAGAAGAAATATTCTAAAAAGAAAATATCTTCTAAATACAGGTTTAAAAAGAAATAGAAAACTTTTAAACCAGGAAAGTATGTTAAGAAGAAAACTTTTTCTACTAACAAACAAAAGCTTTGTCCAAAAGGAAAGAAAAATTGCAGGTGTTGGGTCTGCAACGAAGAAGGACATTATGCAAATGAATGCCCTAACAGGAAGAAATACCCTGACAAACTCAAGGTATTAGAAGAAATCCACTACATAGGTTATGAACCAGTAAAAGATAAATATGATGAAAAGAAAGAAATCTTCATCATACAAGAGATTGACCCTGGACCATCGTCCGACGAGTCAGAAGATGAATCAACAGACGAAAGCGACTGAGGATTCATCAGAAGAATTAGTAATGACAAATATTACTAATCCATCATCAATCTATATCAAAGGTACACTTAAATTTGCTGGATATAGAAATATAGAATTACATTGCTATGTTGATACAGGAGCAAGCTTATGCATAACAAGTAAATATGTCATTCCACCAGAACATTGGGTGAATGCCGAACGACCTATTGAGGTAAAAATCGATAATGGTAAAACCATTATGATTAATAAGGTATGTAAAGACCTTGATATTATGATAGCAAGAGAAATATTTCATATTCCTACTGTTTATCAACAAGAATCAGGTATAGACTTTCTTTTAGGAAACAATTTTTGTCTAGCCTACAAACCATTTATACAAGTAGATGGTAAAACGGTTATTTTACACTAAGAGGTGAACCAGTATGGGTTAGGAAAGTCACTCAAGCAAATCAAGTAGGATTTCCTGAGTTCTTAGAATCTAAGAAAATAAATTCTAAAAAGAAACCTGTCACACCTGTTAACATCTCCCAAAACAAAATTCACTTTTTAGAGAGGGGGAGAGATATGTTATTAAAATATCAAGAAATGAATTTTGCTTTAACAAATTTATCTCAAGATATTGACAGGAAATCTAAGATTGAACAACTTTTAGACAAAGTATGCTCAGACAATCCATTGGATCCAAAGAAAACCAAACATTGGATGAGAGCATCAATCAAACTCAATAATCCAAAGGATATTTGTAGGGTAAAACCTATGAAATATAGTCCCCAGGATGTTGAAGAATTTGTAGTACAAATTAAAGAATTACTGGAAATGAAGGTAATTATCCCTAGTAAATCAGCCCATATGTCACCAGCATTCCTAGTTGAAAATGAAGTTGAACGACGAAGAGGCAAGAAAAGAATGGTTGTCAACTATAAGAAGATGAATGATCTTACTATAGGAGATGGTCACAACTTACCAAATAAGGACAGTTTAGAGAAAACTGCATTTCGTGTACATGTAGTTTGGCCCTTCCTGCACTTGCAATATTACATTTCTAAAACTAGCACATGTAGTACTGTACTTCTAAATTTTTTATTTTATATGTACTCCCGTCAACTCAGTCTAACGGCGTTAGTGAATAACCATAATTTAATCTCCACCGGACTTTTACAGTTTCCAGTGAAGCCCAAAACGTCCCGGGGAGCTTCAGTTAAGCAGCAAATCACCAAGGAAATGTTCCTCAACTAATAACTAAACTACAACATGCAACAAACAACCCCAACAATGATCAAAAAGACCATAATCAACTTATTTCCGGCGAACTCTACTACCATGTCCGACGAACTGCGTTTTTGCCAAAAACTCAACCAAATCCAACATTCTAGGTATCAAAATGGAGCTTAGAGCCTCACAAAACTTTCCCCTAATACCAATTACATGGACAATCACTTATACGCATGAACGACTAAATTTTAAAACCAAAAAAAAACCTTTAACTCGTTTTTACCATAAACGCACATAATCACTTCAATTAACGAAGTAATTTGATCATATACAATCATACGAAGCCTTTAAAACCATCAAAAGGATTGGACTAGCACGGATTTGAAAACCCCCAATTTTATTCAAGAACCCTAGAATTCGAATTGCTAACTCCGTTAGACGGAGTTGACGGAAGTACACATAAAATAAAAAATTTAGAAGTGCAGTACTACATGTGCTTGTTTTAGAAATGTAATATTGCAAGTGCAGGAAGGGCCAAACTACAGGTACACGAAGTGCAGTTTTCTCGGACAGTTTACTAGCCCTTATACGGGGTAAGAAAATGTTTAGTTCATTAGACTGTAAATCAGGATTCTGGCAGGTATTGTTAGACGAAGAATCACAGCTATTGACAGCGTTTACATGTCCCCAAGGACATTTTCAGTGGAGAGTGTTACCATTTGGTTTCAAGCAAGCTCCATCAATATTTCAAAGGCATATGCAAGAAGCATTCAGACCTTTTGAAAAATTCTGTGAAAAAGAACATCTTATACATTTGGCAGCGGTATTGAAGAAGTGTGAAACTCTTGGCATAATCCTATCCAAAAAGAAGGCTCAACTCTTCAAAACAAGTATTAATTTCCTAGGTTTGGAAATTGATCAAGGAACGTACTGTCCTCAAAAACATATCTTGGAACATATTCATAAGTTTCCAGATCAAATAGAAGACAAAAAACAGTTGCAAAGATTTTTAGGTATACTAACTTATGCGTCTGATTATATTCCTAAACTTGCAGCTTTAAGATCACCTTTGCAGGCTAAGCTCAAAAAGGAAAATCCATGGAAGTGGATAGAATCTAACACTTCTTATATTAAGAAAATTAAAAGCAATTAGTAAGTTTTCCAAAGCTCTATCATGCGGAGCCTGAAGACAAGCTTATCGTAGAGACAAACGCATCCGATAAACACTGGGGTGGAGTTCTCAAAGCAATTAATTCTGATGAAAAAGAATTAATATGCAGATATGCATCAGGAAGCTTTAAAGACGCAGAAACAAGATATCATTCAAATGAGAAAGAATACTTGGCAGTCAAGAGAGCTATTACAAAATTTTCTATTTATCTAACCCCTGTTGAATTTACTGTCAGGACAGATAACAAGAATTTTACTTATTTCCTTAAATTAAAGATTGAAGGAGATAACAAGCAAGGAAGACTTGTGCGATGGCAACAATGGTTTTCCAGATATTGCTTTAAGGTTGAACACCTTAGTGGAGTTAAGAATTGTCTTGCCGACTTCTTAACAAGAGAATGCCAGCAAAATCAAAAGGTATGACAAATAAAACTCTACAGGTTAATGTCACATCCTACTTGCAGGTATCCAAGGCATTTCAGGCCTATAAATAAGAGAGGAATTCAGCATTTGGAAATCACACCAAAATACCTGATAAGTAGATTTATATCCACTTGGAGCGCTTCATATCGGCTTAAATTGATTGTCTTGGACTCAAGTTTATTGTAGTTTTTATGTGTTTTGCTTAGTTGTGCAGATTTACGAGAATGTTGATTAAGGTGGATGCTTCTATCATTTTTGGAGAATTAATTGATTAAAATTTGGATTTCTGAGAAGTGTTGCGCAGTCTACACTGTTTTGGTCATATTTGGAGTTCTAGAAGTCCGTTTGAGGCCCGTAAGCAGTCCACGCGAAGCTAACGAGATTCTCTATCATTCTAAAGTGGTCCAGATGTCCAATTACAACTAGAACGGTCCAGAAATACTGAAGAAAAGTCAGATACGAATTTTCCTTAAAAACAGACTCAGTTTAGGAAACGTATTTTGCAGAAATTCTATTATAATTCTGTTTTGGTATTTTCTTGCTGGGCAAGACTTTTAGAGCTTATATAAACAAATCTAGGGTATTATTTTAGGGATCGAAAAACTATTGTACACACTACAATTTGTAAACATCTTTTGGAGATTTTTGGGAGAGCTTTTATTTTCTTTGAAGATTAAACGTTTTTTTCTCTATTCTTATAATTATGTGTTCATCTTATAATTCTTGTTTTGTTAATTCAATTATGAGTGAGTAGATTATTAATCTAGGGTTAAGTAGAACCCTAGTTATGATTGATGTGTGAATTTCCCAATTCCCCAATTTGATTGTTTAATTGCTCTTGCTTATTGAGTTGTTTAAATTAACAATTACAAATCAGACGTGATTATGTGTATTGTTTGAACCAATATCTAATTATCAGCGAGAGTTGGATTTAGATGGTTGTGATTTATCCAATAAGAACATGAAATTGTCCATGAGAATAGGTAGAATGGATTGTTAGGAAATTAGGGTGCTGTGATTAATGTCTCTAAATTACATGATACCATGAGAATAGGATTGATTGTATTTTAATAGAAGCCATTAATACTCGAGAGGGGTTATTGGTATTTATAGGGCGCATCTTTCCTTTTGAGTAATATATCTGATTAATTGTGGAGGAAATTCACGATTGCATCAATTCATGCTAGTGGGGACACTTAATTCTAGATGTTTTTAATATTTGATTTAATAAAAACACAATTCGCTTTAGCATAATATTAGTTTAATAAATTCTCAAAAATCTATTATGTTACTTGCTTAGCCGAGTTAAATCAGAAATAACTAGTGATTGATACGTTTGTCTCTGTGGGATCGACTCTGACTTACCCAACTACATAGTTAGAAGGATTTGTTAGATATTATTATTTGATAGGCACGCGACGACCTTGTCAAATTTTTGGCGCCACTGCCGGGGACAAAGCAGTGTTAGATTAGTTAATTTTTGAATTGATTTAGCTAAGTATTTTAGTTGTGTTGCTTCAGCTATTATTCCCTTGTTATTTGATCATCGTTTCTAGTTCTCTTGTTGCATGCACACTCGAAGTTCAGGTACTGAAGATTTAATTACTATTGATCCTGAAATTGAAGCTATAGCAAGAAGGCAAGCAGGCAAGCGAAGGAAAAATAAAGGCAAGGAAGTTATGGGTGAAACACCAGCTAAAGCTCTCAGGGAGCATGGTATGCCAGATGCTACAGGCGTACTCTCCAGTATTGTCAGACCAGCAATCACAGCTACACACTTTGAAATGAAGCCTCAGTTCATCCAATTCATCTCTAATGACTCTTTCGCAGGATTGTCCACTGAAAATCCTTTTGATCATCTTGAGAGTTTTCTGGAGAAGTGTGATACGATAAAGATGACCAATGTAAGTGATGAAGCTGTTAAGCTGCGATTATTTCCATTCCCTCTCCGAGATGCAGCAAAAGATTGGCTGAAGGATGAAGGACCAAACACGTTCACTACTTGGGATAGTCTTGCAAAGGCATTTCTACTTAAATTCTTCAGTCAGAAGAAGACTTCTAAGCTTAGGAACGAAATATCTAATTTCCGTCAAGATGATGACGAATCACTTCATGATGCTTGGAGAAAATTTAAGCGACTGTAAAGACAATGCCCTCACCATGGAATTCCTGACTGGTTGTTGATCCAAACGTTCTTTAATGGGTTGACACAAGAGTTTCGAAACTTTATAGATGCTTCTTCTGGTGGTTCTATTATGAAGAAGAGTACTGAGGATGCTAAAGCTTTGTTAGACGAGATGGTGTCTAATGATAATTATCCGTACAGTGATCGAAATCATCCTAAGAAGGGTGGTAAGTATGATGTTGATGCTCTAACCATGTTGAATACTACTATGCAGGCTATGGTAAAAAAGATTGAGCAATTGGATGCCAGAAGCACTCCATCTACTGTTGCTTCATGTGAGATATGTGGTGTTGTTGGACACACCAAGATTGCTTGTCAATACAATCCTTCTGGAATGGCAGTTGAACAGGCTAATGCTCTTTACAATCAGAATCAGAGGCCGCAATATAATCCTTACTCCAACACGTACAATCCAGGTTGGAGAGATCATCCAAATTTCTCCTACAAGAACAATCAGGGTAAAGCTCAATTTTCACAGAATAATTTTTCTCAGCCTCCTGGTTTTCAACAAGCTCAGCCGCAGAAATCCCATTTGGAAAGTCTTATGAAAGGATTTATCTCTACCCAAGTGAAGAAGAATGAGGAATTTGACTCAAGTATCAATGAGATAAAGGCTCATAACAAGTTGATGGAAAATACAATCACTCAAATTGCTCAATAGTTGAATCAACTTAACAAGTCTTCAGGTCAACTTCCTGGTCAAACTGAACAACCACATAGAGCTCATGTGAATGCTATAACTTTAAGAAGTGGCAAGGAATTGCAAGGGCCAGAGATGAAGTTGAGTAATGATAATTTGAACGTTGGAGACGGGGAGAAAATTCAATCTAAAAATGTGGATGTACAAGAATTGATAGAAGAAAAGAAGGACCCTGTTGTAGTTCCAATCAAACCTTATGTACCACCTGTTCCTTTTCCTCAAAGGTTGGTGCAAGCTAGGCTTGGTGAGAAGTTTTTAAAGTTTATGGATATCTTGAAAAAGCTAGAGCTTAATATTCCTTTTCTATATGCTGTCAAGGAGATGCCTTCTTACGGGAAGTTTGTTAGGGAATTATTGTCAAACAAACGAAAAATTGAAGAAAGCTCTACCATCTCATTAACGGTAGAGTGCAGTGCCATCTTGCAAAAAGATCTTCAAAAGAAGTTAGCGGATCCAGGTAGCTACTCTATTCCTGTGAAACTTGGGAATTTGGAGATCAAGAAAGCTTTATGTGATCTTGAAGCAAGTGTCAGTCTTATGCCCTTATCGATTTGTGACAAGCTTCAGATGGGTGAATTAAAATCCACGCGTATATCTCTACAATTGGCAGATAGAAGTGTGAAATATCCTCTTGGTGTACTTGAAGATGTCCCTGTTAAGGTCGGAAAGTTTTTTATTCCATGTGATTTTGTTGTCATGGAGATGGAGGAAGATGCACAAAATTCTATTATTTTAGGGAGACCTTTCTTGGCTACAGCTGGTGCGAAAGTTGATATGATGCAAGGGAAAATTTCTTTCGAAGTTGGAGATGAGAAAATGGAATTTAAATTTTCCAACTCTTTGAACAGTCCTTCTATAAAGGAAAGTGATCTTGAAAAGAATAATGATACCGTTCTTATGGTGAAGAAATTGTGTGGAGATCAAGTTAAGAAGGCTGATAATTACCTCTCTACGCCTCCTGCAATTTTGGTGAGAGGTCTACATGTCACTAATGTTGATTTGAAGTTTTCAACAATGAAATCAATTGGTGGAATTCAGTTTGGTGGATTGTCTGTTGAAGATCCTGATGCTCATATTGAAAACTTTTTAAAGATTTGTGATGCCATGAAATTTCCGACATAGGATGAAGAGTGTTGCAGTGTGGAAATAGTTGATACGGGTCAAAAAAAGAAGTTTGATCAGTTGTTGAGTGAAAAGTCGGACACACAAGTGCTAAAGCATCACATCAGTGATTCCATTGACACTTCTTCAATTCGAGATCTTTCGAATGTCAAATTTTTGAAGCTTCCACCACATTTGAGGTATGTCCTTTTGAATAATGAGCTATTGATTTTTGAAGAGGGGCATGATAACGTGTTGCGAAGGTGGAAAATTGATGATAAGGAAGAAGAAAGTTTTGTGCAACCGTTCGAGTCAGAGAAGCACCTTAGAGGTGTGAAGAAGAAAAAGAAGAAAATTAGTGTAACACCCCCAGATCCGGGGTCCGGGATCGGGTCGTCACAGTCTTATTTTCCATGATTAATACTTTACTTGAGTCCACAATAAATAAATCACCTGCTGTGACCCCACAAAAATAACCACTCACACACACACAGTTATAGTCCCAGAGATGAAATTGAAATAAGTCTTGCATTACTGGTTTACGAATAAAAGTTATTACAAGCCAAAAGGATAACATCATAAGTTTAAGAGTTTTGCCGTTGATTAATCATTATTGATACATATAATTAAACTGGTAATCAAAGGCTGCTGATCTATGCTACCTCAGCAATGGCAGCGATGATATCAACGGGTAGCCCTGTGGGGCGGGTATCCTGCTTGCGCCGAGTGCGTCTGACGCGGGCCATGTGACCTAGCTGTTGTTGTGACATAATAAATAAGCAAGGGTGAGCAACAGCCCACCAACAATATATAACTGTGCAGTAATACATAAGACAGTTCAAAGATATGTTTTGAAATCATATGCCATGCATTAGAGAAAATATTGCCAGTTTGATATAAAGGATGAAGTTACAAGGTAACTCAACAGATATATATTTCGTGGAAGCATATGCTATGCCAAAATAAACAAGATAGCATCATTTTCATAAAAATAGGAACTTGCAGAATGATATTGCAATTCCAGTTTGAAATACTTTTCAATTCTGCCAACTATGATGGTGTTGCAGAAAATTTCCAACATTGAGTGATGAACTAATACTGGAGTTTGACGCGCCAGGAGACATAGCATATACACGATGATCAGTCGCATGTTATGCTCCCCACCTCTTGTTTACTACATGTAGAAGGAAGCACCGACGGATTTACTTGTCTACCGCCTTCTGGAACCCCCTCGGCCAACGGTTGGGCCACTTTGCTGGACCGGCGCCACTGGGTCACTTACGCATCTCCTAGTTCATTTCACATCCATAACTTTGAAACGTAAAGTTCTTCTCCCTTTCCCCAAGTATAATACTTGTTGATAAGACTCCACAAAGTAGTCGTATCTAATTGGAAAGGAAAATTCACTAATATTTCCCAAGCTACCGCTTGTTAATGGATATCAACTTGTTCCAACATTCTTACCCCTCGAATAGTGAGTGGGTATACACAATTCCATGAATAATAGCAACCAAGTTGCGAGTGAACGAATAATTTATGACCGGGCAATCACAAGATAAATAACATTCCTCAAGTAAGGTTCCCTTACAATAGAATCGCATGAAGAAGGGAATTACTGAGAACCTTCCTTGATAATATAATAATAATAATAATAATAATAATAATAATAAGGCTCTGTAATAATTTATATAGCGTTCGAAGGTCGATAATACTATTTGAATGAAGTAAATCATTTTTGAAACGAGTTAGAAGAATTAAATAAATATTCCAAGAATATTTATTGAATCACAGATATCGGAAAAGTGTTGCTCGGAATAATCTTTGAATAAATATTCAGAATAATATTCATTGAACAAATAATGAATATTCAAATTAATAATGATATTTAGTGATGAAATAATCATCAAATGGATATTTGAAATAATATTCACTGAATCAATAATGAATATTATACTTAAGAATGATACTCATTGATGACATAATGATCGACTGAATATTTGAGACAATATTTATTGGACAAACAATGGATATTCAACTCAGTAATATTTATAGAAGAAATGATTATCGAAGGAACATCTGAAATTATGTTCAATAATTGGATCGACTTTAAATGAATGTCGAAGATAATATTCATCGTCTCAAGGGAATATTTTGAATAATATTTGTCGAATAAATGGAGTTCGAATCAATGTTCAACTAATATTTATAAAATAAATAGAGATTGAATGAATATTCGATATAATATTCATTTGAATATATAAGGCTCGAATGAATATTAAAATAATATTCATTAAATAAATAACTCGAATGAATATTCGAAAATAATATCTATTGAGTAAATAAGAATGAATATTCTTTAAGTCAATAACTTAACTGAGGGTTCGAAATAATATTCGAATAATAAATTGACTTTAGATGAATTTTAAAGATAATGTTCGTCGATTAAATATCTGATGAATAATCCAGATAATATTTATCGAATAATCTCAAGGAAATATTCCTAAAATATTCGCCAGATAATAAATGGAAAATATTTACTTAAATATTTTCCTCTGAAAATAATATCAATATATCAAGGAATATCGACTCCCGGTCTATAATCAAAGAATGAGATTCATCTGCCCTTTTCTTAAGGATCTCAGTGATATCCGGCTTATAACTGATATATTACTATCTAGCTTATAAGCCAACAATAAATTCTAGGAACAAGTATATCAATTTGACTTTGAAAGTAGGCATGCATGCTATGGCATATGTATAACAGAAAGCATATATATATATTCACAACAATAACCTTATAAAAAGGATTTGAAACTTGCCTGGAAATCGGGTGCGGGTAAGGGTAGTGGTAGCGTGTCCCGGGTCAGCCTGATGATCTATAAATAGCCAAGGCATTCGGGATTAATCACTTAACACCTTTCAAAAGGTTAAGTATAAACTTAACTTAAATCGAAACACGTTATTAAGTCGTTTCGTTATACCCCTCTAATTCACTCTTATTATTGCTTTTATTACCTGACACTTGTTCGTTACTAAAGCATGACATTACACTTACATATGGTAAGTATTTAAATCGTATAAGTTTTAAAGTCGAAATATTAGACCTCGATATTTATCGATCGTTTTCTAAGTGGTTTACCGAAGTTATAACCAAGTATACCTCTTAGGGGTACTTTCGTACTTAACCATGATTCGAACTGATATGGAATAAAAAGTAGGGTGTATTTAATGCTAGGGTTTATGGAAGCTTCAGGCTTTAATGGCTGCGCTTGTGTTTCGTGACTTAAATCGTGTCCTCACAAGATGCCTACGTATCTCAGATATGAGAATCAAGCCAAAAACGTAGTTCTGTTTATGAAGGAGCTGGTCCTTATATAGGTGTTGAGAACCCTTGAATTAGGGTAGAATTAGGATACTTGGTGGACAAGTTATTACCTTGGCCCAATTCTAGAGCCTTCCAATTGATAAGAAGATAAGTATTAGAAGTATATGCCTTGGAGGCTACTCCTGATATGATTTAGTTTCCTTTTAAGACTCATTCTTGGACTTTAAATCTGGCTGATTTATTTATTACGAATTTATCATAATAAATAAGGGTTTGGGCCTCGTAATTGGGTTTTGACCCTGGACCAACTTAGGTTTATTTAACATATCATCAAATATTTTCTAGGGCTTACTTTCAGCCCATATCATTTGCCCCCCAACTTCTAGGAAAACTGATCAGGTTTTCATTGAAGTTAAAAGGTTTATGTACACTAGTGTTTCACATGTATCGTCTTGAATGTAAAGTGTGGAGCGACCTACACATTTACAACGATTTGCCTTATTCGAGGTTAAGCAATTTTTCCAACAACTTTTGTTATTGAAATTTGCCCATTTATTTTAAGGAATTATTAATAAAATTCCTCATATTTTTTCATATTTTTCCTAAATTTTTAGGATTTTTCTGGTACCCACGGGTATTTTTCTTTATTTTTGACATATCAATCAAAAATATTAAATTGTGCTTCATGCATAAAATAATTTTAAAAATTATTTTTCTACTTTTCTGAAATTTTTGGAATTTAATTCCATTTTTTCCATTTTGGAAAATAATTTAATAATTATTTTCCACTTTTCAGAATTTTTGTGTACCAACAGGTATTTTATTTATTTCTGATAAATTATCAAAAATAAAATACTTGGGCTCCTAGCCTTAGAAATAATTTTGTAAATTATTTCTTAATATTGCAGAATTTTTATAGGCTTTTTACCTATTTTTTCCATTCTCAGAAATTAGTAAAATAATTTCTAAACTAAAAGATTGCCTTTCATTTAGAAAATAGGGGTCAGTTTTTGTTCACCCTAGGCGGGGGTGACAACCGCCCAGGAGGTTACATCTCTGGCACGCACAGGAGAGAGGTACTGCTTGGCGTGCTTTGGCGCGTGATTTATATTTTTTTTTTTTTTTTTTTAAAACAAAAAGGGGCTGTGTTTGTGTTTTCACCCTGGGCGTGGGTAATGGCCGCCCAGGAGACCACATCTTTTCCACGCGCAAGAGAGAGAGCTGGGAGGCGTGCCACGCTACTTTTATATTTTTTTTTTTTTTTTTTTTTAACCTTCAGGTTTTATTTTGATTTATTTTGATAACTTTTATCAAAAATAAATTGTTGGGCCTCATACCTTAGGCCTTATTTTCAATTTTGGGCTCAAGCCTTTTATAAAGATTTTTGTAGAACCTTCTAGAATTCTTTAGAAACTTATAGAATTCTCCTTGAATTTTTAAATATTATGGGCTCCCGCCTTTTTGATAGCCCAATGACCTGTTGCTAAGCCCAATTACCTGTTATAACAGGTTGGTGTAACTTTTTGACCTGCTAGCTTCTAGTATAAAAAGAGATGGGGTGTGATTTCATTTTCACACTTCATCAAATCTTCTCAAAACTTCTCTCAAATTTTCTCAAGAAAGCTCTGCTAGGGTTCCACCGTTGGAGTTTTCCGGCCTTCTTTTCCGGCTTAATCTTTGAAGTTTTCGTTTAAGCATCCATCAATGGCGGATTCCAGCTCATCCCACTCTCAGATTTCTCAACCTATTGCTCCTCAATCTAGGGCTAACCGAGGTAAGAAATCTCTTGTTCATGCTAGTATTTATTCACTTAGAGATTTGCTTACTGAATTTGGGGAAGCCTTTCCAAATATGCTCCATTTAGATGCTTATAACTATCCTTCTAAATATGAACAAAAGGAAGTTGACACTTTAGCCTTGCTTTTTGGCATAAATGGGCCTTATAGGGCCGTGGCTCCGGGGCCTAACGATCGAGCCTGCTACCCAAAGCCCGGGGCCATTAGAATTTATAGAGAATCCTTTTGCTCTGGTTTTAGGCTCCCTCCTCCTGACTTTGTCTATCGCCTTCTTGCTGAAGCTAGGATTTGTCCAACCCAACTTACACCGAATGCTTGGCGTTGTATATATGGTTATCTTGCTCAATGCAGAAAACACAACCTTCCACCTAACGTCTCAGTTTTTCGTTATTTCTTCAAGTTTGTTAATACTTCTGATAACTCTGGATGGGTGAAAATTCAATTTAGAACTCTAGCCCGTAGCATATTCATTTCTGATACTTCTCCCGACTCCCTCCCCAAGTGGAAGATACAGTGGTTTTATGTCTTTATGGAGGGAGATGATTGGGACAATTATTTCCGCCCAAATTTTTGTAAGGCTGAGGACGGGGCTATGAAGACCCTCAAGATAGGGGTTGAAGAGGATGCTGCTATTCGCATTCTTATGGGAGATTGTTTGCATCACACTGCAAACCTAGTTTCTGAAGCAAATCTTCAGAAATATGGTCTCAGTGACTTGAGCCCTCAGGGTACAGATTTTTCCCTTGATTTATTGCTTTGTTTGCTATGCTAACTCTAATCGTTCTGTTTTCTTTTTGCAGCTCAGAATGTTCTCAGTGATATTTTCAAGAGACGAGAGGCCGCAGCGGCTAAGGGGACTGCAGTCGAGGTCTCCAGAACTAAGAAGAGGAAGAAGGGTGATGCTGAGGTTGTTGAGCGAGTTCCTGCCTTTCTGGCTGAGAAGCCCGTGGCTATTGACGAGGATCCCAACCCATACGTAGTGCAATGGGGGTTACTCAACAAAGACACAATTGTTGGAGATTCTAGAGCTGCAGCTGAGTGGTCGAAGAATGTGGTGACTCCTCGTGATAGGGTTCACGTGGTGGAGTCTTCGGATGATCTCTAGATCGAGCTACTTGGTGCTCAAGCTCTTGCCTCGGTATGTCCTTTAACTTTTCTTCATTTATTATTTTTTTTCTTTTAGTTTTGTTAGAACATATTCCAGTTATTATTTTCTTGGTTTGTAGGCCAACACATATTTCCAGGCTGCCTTGCATAACCTGAAGACAATGAGGGCTGATTTGACGATTGCTGAGCGCGACCGTGACAGATACTTTGAGGCTTCTACAGCCAACTTTGAGCGCTTTAGGACTGTGGAGCTGGAATTGGCCCAGGAGAAGGAGAAGACCCGCAAGATGGAGCTAGAGGCTGCAAGGGCTCGTGCAGATGTCTTAGCTGAATACAAGGCATCTAAGGAGTTCGATGATCTCCTGATTGCTGAGTATGATGCTAACTTACCCGGGACCTTTAAGACCTGCTGGGAGCGAATCATCGAGGAGTTGGGGGCACAGATCGAGGGAGTCACTTTGGAGAAGTTCCCTGTTCCTTCTATTCCAGGCCTTGTCACAACTACTCAGGAAGGGGCTACAGAGACAGTTGCTGGCGGTGACTCTCAGCCGTCACAGGATGCAATTTCTTCTCCTCTTGAGTTAGATAGCTCCCCCACGGAGAAGGATCCCCCTATTGAAGATGATGTCATTGGGGACTTAGATATTTAGATAGCCCTACACGGCTTACTTTTGTTTTGTTATTATGAACTTTTACCCTTCGGGGCTCGTGATGTAATCCTAACTTAACTATCTATGTAGTTGGTTTCCTTTGCCCTTACATTCTTATCTTTTGCTTATAGTTTGTTATGCTTTTGAGCTCTCTTAGTACTGGGCCTATTGGCTTGCACTAAACTGGTGCTTTGGTACCACATTTGTCTTTCATGCAAAACAAAAAGAGTAACTTGACGGAAAGTAAGAAACAAACTTCAAATAAGCTGACAAAGAATGTTGATAAAATGGGTTTAACCCTTACATAGATACTCTACTTCCTACTTGGAGTTTGTAAACTCTGGTATGGTTTCATCGACCTTATTCCAACCTTCTTACTAGATATAAGCTATATCCTACTTAGGATAATTAAACATAGTAGACTTTGAGGTTTGATGCATGCCAGGTGCGGGGCACCTCATTCCCTTCCAAAGTCTCCAGCTTGTACGATCCTCGTCCCAACGTTCCTTTGACCCGGTATGGGCCTTCCCAATTCGGTGCCAGCTTCCCCTTTTGTCCAACTCCGGATGCTTCAATCTTTCTGAGCACTAGGTCTCCTTGTCGGAAAAACCTTTCTTTCACCCTCAAGTTGTAGTAGAAAGAGGCTTTTTTCTGATGTTCAGCATTCCTTGCGTGAGCTTCATCCCTTACCTCATCTATCAGGTCGAGGGATAGCCTCATCCCCTCTTCATTTATGTCAGGTTCAAAGGCTTCCACCCGCGGAGATGCATGCATGATTTCCACGGGTACCACAGCTTCAGCCCCGTAGGCTAACATGAATGGGGTTTCCCCAGTCGTCACCTTGCAAGTGGTACGATAGGCCCAAAGTATGGGTAGTAACTCATCCACCCAACTGTTTCTGGAGCGTTCCACCCTTTTCTTAAGTCCATCAAGGATGATTCGATTAGCAACTTCTGCTTGCCCATTAGCTTGAGGGTGGGCAACTGAGGTGAACCGAAGCTCAATTCCATTTTCACCACAATAATCCCTAAACTCTTTGTTGTTGAACTGTAGACCATTGTCTGTAACCAGGATTCGGGGTATTCCATACCTACACATGACGTTCTCCCAGAAGAACTGCAGAACTTGCTTGGTTGTGATCTTAGCTAAAGGTTTGGCCTCAATCCACTTCGTGAAGTAATCAATAGCTACAATCAGGAATTTTCTTTGAGCTGTGGCCATTGGAAATGGCCCAAGTATATCCATCCCCCACATAGCAAAAGGAATGGGGGAACTGACGGACGTCAACATCTCTGGTGGTTGCCTAACCACTGGTGCATGTTTCTGGCACCGATCGCACTTTTTCACATATTCCTTGGCATCAGCCATCATCTCAGGCCAATAAAATCCGAGTCTAACTATCTTGTGAGCTAGGGCCCTGCTCCCCAAGTGTTGCCCACAGATTCCTTCATGGACTTCTTCTAATGCTGACTTAGCTTCTTCGGGCCTTAGGCACTTCAGGTACGGAATCACAAAGGATTTCTTATAGAGGATCCCTTCAATCAGAGCATACCTCAACGCCCTTACTGACAATCTTCGTGCCTCCAAGGCATTAGTCGGGAGCCAACCGGTCTCAATATGCCTCTTAATCGGGTCTATCCAACACTCTCTAGTTCCGATAGGTGCTACCAGCTTTGAATCAATAGTGGGAGCTCTCAGAACTTGGAAATAGACACTACCAGAATAATTCTCTATCTCGGAAGAGGCAAACTTAGATAAGGCATCGGCCTTGACGTTTTCCTCCCTCGGAATGTGCTCAATGTAGCATTCATCGAACTGAGTCATTACAGCCTTGACAACCCTCAAGTACTTAACCATAGTCTCATCTTTCGCCTCAAACTCTCCATTGACTTGAGCCACAACTAGCCTTGAATCTCCACAAACTTTTAGATTTTTGACCCTTAATGCTCCTGCCAACCCGAGTCCGGCTATCAGAGCTTCATACTCCGCCTCATTATTGGTTGTTGGGAAGTCCAGCTTAAGGGCGTATTCAATGGTGAATCCATCGGGGCTTTGTAGGACCAGGCCTGCACCACTTGTTTTTGTTTTTGACGCTCCATCAAAATAGAGCATCCAGAATTCCTTCTCTTCTATCTGAGGTTCCTTGTCTTTCTTATTGCCTTCCTGAAGTATCTCCTGCCCCCCGACTTCTTGGTTGTCAATGGTACATTCAACCACGAAGTCAGCAAGTGCCTGAGCCTTTATGGCCGTTCTTGGCTTATACCCAATGTCGAATTCTCCCAACTCAATTGCCCACTTAATGAGCCTACCACTGGCCTTAGGGCTGTGCAAAATATTCCTCAGTGGCTGTTCTGTAAGAACCTCAATCTTATGTGCCTGAAAATAGGGCCGTAATTTTCTAGAGGCAGTTACCAACGCCAATGCAAACTTCTCAATAGTGGAATAATTTAACTCAGCTCCATGCAAAACTTTGCTCACATAATATACCGGTTTCTGAACCTTGTCTTCTTCCTTCACCAGTACCGCGCTCACAGCTTGATCCGAAATAGCCAAATAAAGATAAAGGATTTCTCCCATACTTGGCTTGGCCAACAGCGGGGCTTCAGTCATATACTTCTTCACTTGCTTGAAGGCCTCTTGGCTTTCTTCTGTCCACTCAAAGTTTTTTACCTTCTTCAAGGTTTTAAAGAATGGTAAACACTTTTCACCTGATTTGGAGATGAATCTCCCCAATGCAGCAATTCTTCCGGTCAACTTCTGTACGTCCCTTATGGAACGAGGTGGTTCCATATCCAGGATAGCTTTTATCTTGTCGGGGTTAGCCTCAATTCCCCGTTTTGAGACCATAAGACCCAAGAATTTCCCTGAAGCGACACCAAAAGCACACTTTGCTGGGTTTAACATCATCTTATGGTGCCTCAACACTTCAAATGCCCCACGTAGGTGCCCAATGTGATCTGTCTTGTGTAGGCTTTTCACCAGCATATCATCCACATAAACTTCCATAGTCTTCCCAATGAGATGAGCAAAAATCTTATTTACCAACCTCTGATAGGTGGCCCCTGCGTTTTTCAATCCAAAGGCCATGACCAGGTAACAATACACACCAAAGTCAGTGATGAACGATACCTTAGGAATATCGTCCTTATGCATCTTGATTTGGTTATAGCCGCTAAAACCATCCATGAAGCTTAGCATCTCATGCCCAGCCGTGGCATCTATCAACATATCGATCCTTGGCAAGGGAAAACAGTCCTTTGGGCATGCGTCGTTCAGATCAGTGAAGTCTATGCACATCCTCCACTTTCCATTGGCTTTTTTGACCATTACGGGATTGGCCAACCATTCCGGGAACTGGATTTCCTCTATGAACCCTGCCTCTAGGAGTTTATCAACTTCCTGTTTTATGGCTTCCTGTCTCTCAGGTGCAAAATTTCTCTTCTTTTGTTTCACCGCTTTCCTGTTCGGATCTACATTTAGATTGTGTGTTATCAATTGGGGATCTATTCCCGGCATATCAGCTGCTGTCCATGCAAAGACATCTCTATTGTCTTGTAAGAAGGCGATCAATTCGCTTTTCAAAGGGTCTTTCAGAGACGCTCCTATGTGAGTAACCTTTTCAGGATCGTCTAAATCCAAAGGTATGGGAATCAAGTCTTCTGCTGGTTTTCCTCTCCGTTCTTCATCTTCACGAATGTCCATATCCTCAATCGGGAGGACCTGCCCCCCGGTTCCATCCGGCCTCAGTGCGGCCACATAACAACTCCTTGCCATTTTTTGATCTCCTTTCTCTTCTCCTACACCGTTTCTGGTCGGGAACTTAATCTTTAGATGATAGGTGGAGGCAACCGCCTTAAAAGCATGAAGTCCCGTTCTCCCTAGAATAGCATTGTAGGTAGACATGGCTTTAATAACCAAGAAATTTAACATCTTAGTGACCTCCCGTGGCTTCTGCCCTATAGTCATGGGTAATTGAATCGTCCCTTCAACTTTGGACTCTACTCCATTGAATCCATATATAGGCATATTTGATGGTGTCAACTGAGATTCGGTGTATCCCATCTTCAAAAAGGCGTCATGGAATAGAATGTCTACTGATTTCACCCCTTCAAGGTCCGAATCATCGAATCCAATCGATACCTCTGTTTTTGCACGCTTTGGTGCTTCTCCCACAATGTGCATCACCTCTCGCGCATATGCTTTCCTTGAATTTCTGCTAGTCCCTGCCGCTGTTGGTCCACCAAAAATCATATTTATCACCGGCCCTCGGGACTGTGGGTTGCGATTGCGATCATCATCCTTCCTATCATAATCTCGTCTTGGGTTTCCCTGATTCCCATCTTTGCAAAACTTACTCAACTTTCCTTTTCGAATTAGAAATTCGATCTCATCCTTCAACTGCCTACAATCGTCAGTGTCGTGCCCCACATCTTTGTGGAATCGACAGTATTGGTTCTTATTTCTTTTCTCAGGATCAGTCCTAAGTGGCTTAGGCCATCTCACGTCTCTATCTTTCTCTATGTCCATCAGGATTTGGCTCCTTGGGGCACTCAACCTTGAATATTCAGTAAATCTTTGTCCTGGATTCCCCTTCCGAGGAGTCGAGTCTGAATCCTTACCCGTACGCGGGTACTTGTCCCTGGCGTCGTATTCCTGATCCGGCTTCCTCTTCCTAGAATCATTGTTATTCCCTCCATTACCTGCTGTAGCCTCCTTCTTCATACTATCCTCGGCTTTGATATACTTATCAGCCCTTCGTTGTAACTCAGCCATGTTTTCAGGAGGATGTTTTGCCAACGACCTCTTAAAAAAGAGATCCGTGGTTCCATGTTCCAAGGCCACCATGGCCACCTTATTCTCCAAATCAGTTATATTCAGTGTTTCTTTAGTGAATCGTTTGAGGTAGTCCCTCAGATTCTCGTTCTTCCCTTGCACCACATACATTAGAGACGCAGAGCTTTTCTCATGAACTCTTCCACTGATGAATTGGCTAACAAAAGCGGCACTCAATTCCTTAAAAGAACCGATTGAATTTGGGGGTAGACGACTATACCAACGTTGTGCCATACCCGACAGGGTTTGAGGGAACGCCCTACACTTCAGGGCATCACTTGCCGGTTGCAACAGCAGCGCGTTTGAAAACGTCCTTACATGATTCGCGGGATCTCCCGTTCCATCATAAGTCTTTATGGTGGGCATTTTAAACTTTCAAGATATGTGAACATTCATCACCTCTTCAGTAAAGGGAGGAGTTGGATCATCAGGATCTCCAAGCTGCATGAGGTCTTTAGGATCGTTTTTGGAGATTTCCACCCTAGTGTTTCTATCTCTTGGGACTTCGGTCCTCCTTTGACTCCTTGGGGTTCCTTCCAAATCAACAAAAGGAATTTCTCCTCCTGTCGTCGGTGGGGGTCTATTCTGATTTTGTCTCTGTTGTTCTCTTTCTATGTCTTCCCTTAGTTTCTGAATTTTGGCCTCATGAGCTTTTATTTTTTCAGCAGCTGTTAGAGGAGGTCTATCATAGACTCTTTGACGAGTTTGTCCAACGGGATCCTTGCCTAAGCGGCGCCTCCTCGGGGGTAGATCTCGATCTTCATCTTCTGAAGATGAGTCATCAGAATAGGGACCGGAAAAATCTCTATAGTATGATGGGTTGTACGGCTCGTGTATCTGGAGAGCATGACCACTTGGACCAGACTGGTGCGGGGGATAATTGGACAATCCATACATCGGATTTGTGCTTGCTGGAATCACAATAGTGGAGATGTGAGCAGTAGGAGGTGCGGATTGCCCTCCAAGAGGGGCGTGTACCATCTGTAGGGGATTCGTCCCTTGAATGGAGGAATTCATCTGTAGGGGATTCGTCCCTTGAATGGAGGAATTCGTTACTAAGGGTAACGATCCATGAGTTTGCGTCGTTTCAATCGCTGGTGGCTGAGTAACCAGTGGCTGAGATCCCGTTCCTGGGGGTACTTGTTCTCCGACCGGGGGTGCGGTAGTATTGGTATTAGTTTCGGAAAGGGTTGGTGTTCTTCGAGTGGTTACCATGGTTAATATTCAGATTCCCACAGACGGCGCCAAATGATATGGAATAAAAAGTAGGGTGTATTTAATGCTAGGGTTTATGGAAGCTTCAGGCTTTAATGGCTGCGCTTGTGTTTCGTGACTTAAATCGTGTCCTCACAAGATGCCTACGTATCTCAGAGATGAGAATCAAGCCAAAAACGTAGTTCTGTTTATGAAGGAGCTGGTCCTTATATAGGTGTTGAGAACCCTTGAATTAGGGTAGAATTAGGATACTTGGTGGACAAGTTATTACCTTGGCCCAATTCTAGAGCCTTCCAATTGATAAGAAGATAAGTATTAGAAGTATATGCCTTGGAGGCTACTCCTGATATGATTTAGTTTCCTTTTAAGACTCATTCTTGGACTTTAAATCTGGCTGATTTATTTATTACGAATTTATCATAATAAATAAGGGTTTGGGCCTCGTAATTGGGTTTTGACCCTGGACCAACTTAGGTTTATTTAACATATCATCAAATATTTTCTAGGGCTTACTTTCAGCCCATATCACGAACATTTTTATAAAATCGGAAAACGATCCATTCGACATGTGGTCTTCTCCCACACCTTCATTTTTACCTCTAATATTTAATTATTAAGATTCGTCACTGATTTCGCAATATTAAAGGGATCCAATTTCGGTTACGAACTTTTGATTACGGTTCCGAACCACTTTTACGAATTTAATCATAACTCCTAAACCGTAAGTCCGTTTCATGCGATCTTTATATCAAAACGAAGCTCATAACATAATCTAGCTTATCATGGCAAAAGTCGAAGCTAAACAGTGAGTTATATCTACTGTCAAATTCGTGTTCTTAATGTTAACGAAATTTCGGCATTACGACGGCTATAAATCGAATATTTCTAAATTCCAAACCTTCCAATAATCAAGGTATCCATCCCAAACAACATATACATGATATATCACCATGAACTGAGGCTAAGCAATGCCTTTCCGTTCATCTAAACTATTTTTAACATTTATCAAATCTAAATCACAATCATGCTTATAACATGAACATAATACTAACTATGCTAGATCCATCAAGAACATGCAAAATCTCAAAGTAAAGCCTAGGGTTTCAAGTTGTTATACCTTCCTTGGAGTATGATCTAGCCTCACTATGCTTGGTATGGTCCTTAGAAGTGCTTAAGCTTGCTAAATCAACCAAAGAAATCAAGGAAAAACAAGATTAGTTCATGAAAACACTATTCACCCTCCTCTTAAATCATTTTTTTGAAAATGGAAAAAGAAGAGATTGAAGCTAGGATTTTGAGGAGATCATTTATATGAAATGTAAGTCTCACCATAAAAGTTTCAAGATCAACAAATGGTTGGAAGTTGGATTTTGAATTTGGAATTTCCAAGAAAGCCGAATGGGAGAGGAAGAGAGAGTTTGGTGTTTGTTGCTTGGTTGCCTTTGAAAAATAATGCATAAAGTGATGTGGTTTGATAATATCTCATGTAAAGTGGCTTTATTAAAGGTGTGATGCATGAGATGATGAAAATGGGAGGACAAGTGTTGATTCTCTGGTGGTTTAAGGCTAACTTGTAGTTAGATTGCTAAGCACTTGGTTGATTCACTTGATTCTAGTTACTCTTGTAACTATGTTGGTTACTAGATATTTTCTAGTAGCTTGCACAAGACTCTTGCTCCCTCTGCTTGTTTCTTTGTCAGTTTATTGCTTAATTCGTTGATCGTTCGAGGGAATAACTCATTCGTTTCTAGTTAGGGTTTTACCGAAAACCTTCTTAATATTTCTAATACTATTCTTCATCTTACTTAATACTTCTCGAATTTAAATTCCTTAATTCCCCTTTATAAATCCTTAAGTCTTGCAGTGTCCAGGGAAATCTCAGAGAAAATAAAAGTGCTCTTTTTCTGAATCCGATAGCTTTTACATACACTTATTTTCCTCCTGGATCACTAATACGAACTCAGAAATCCGTTCCGAATACCGGGTATAACATTATTATAATAATATTCCAAATTCCACCAAAATCACTATTCATCACTTATTTTTATTTAATTCCTATAATTAGGAAAATGAACCTGGTTCACTCTCGAGTGCTTCTTAACCTTTTTACGGAACCGCTGGACTTATAATAGATATTGATTTGGATGACACAAGAATAATCTTACTTGAAGTAATATACTTATATCCTTAGGAGATAGATCATTCTTATCTATGCCGTCAACCAAAAGTATTCTGCATGACATGTAAATAATTGAATTCAAATCCATTCCATTCATTTAATAGACATTCGTTACATCGCATTCATAACCACTATTCATTCCCATATTATTACATACTAAAAAGTTTTAATTCTATAAAAAATCTGGGTTCTTACAGTCTCCCCTCCTTAAAAGGATTCCATCCCGGAATCAGCTTGAAAACAAATGGGGGTACTTTTCCATCATTGCACTTTCTAGCTCCCAGGTTGATTCTTCCATGTTGTGGTTCTGCCATAAAACTCTGACAAGCTTGATGACCTTGTTTCGGAGCACTTGATCTTTTCTGTCTATGATTTCCACAGGTTGCTCTACGTAGGTCAAATCTGGTTGCATGTCCACGTGCTCATATTCCACTATGTGCTTGGCATCTGGGTTATATTTCCTTAGCATTGAGACATGGAACACATTGTGCACTTGTTGCAGGTTTGGGGGTAATGCCAGTTCATAAGCTAGCTCCCCAATACGTCTTAAGATCTCAAATGGGCCAATATATCTAGGACTCAACTTCCCTTTCTTTCCAAACCTCATTAAACCCTTCCAAGGAGATACCTTCAAGAACACTAGGTCTCCCACCTCATATTCTTTTCCTTTCCGAGCTAAGTCGGCATATTTCTTTTGTCGGTCTTGGGCTGCTACCAGCCGACCTCTGATTAAATCCACTGCATCTTTTGTTCGTTGGACCACCTCAGGTCCGAGCATCTTTCGTTCTCCGACTTCATCCCAATATAGGGGAGATCGGCATTTTCTTCCATAAAGGGCCTCGTAAGGCGGCATTCCTATGCTTGAATGAAAGCTATTGTTGTAGGAGAACTCAATCAATGGCAAGTGATCATCCCAATTTCCTTTAAAGTCTATAGCACAGACTCTCAACATATCTTCTAGTGTCTGGATGGTCCTTTCACTTTGCCCGTCTGTCTGGGGATGGTAAGCTGTACTCATGTTTAGCCTGATTCCCACACATTCCTGAAAGCTCCTCCAAAACCTGGAGTTAAATCTGGGATCTCTGTCGGATACTATGGCGACTGGGACTCCATGTCGCGCCACTATCTCTTTGAGGTAGATATCTACAAGCCTATCAACCGTGTACCTTTCATTGATAGGAAGAAAGTGAGCTGACTTTGTTAGTCGGTCTATAATCACCCATATGGCGTCATGATTTGCTTTGGTCCTTGGTAAACCTACTACGAAGTCCATAGCTATATGTTCCCATTTCCATTCGGGAATCTCCAAGGGGTGTAGAAGTCCACTAGGCCTTTGGTGCTCCGCTTTCACCTTCTGGCAGGTCAAGCATTTGCTTACCCACTCTACCACGTCCTTTTTCATGTTGGGCCACCAGTAGTACTCTTTCAAATCTCTATACATCTTGGTGCTACCGGGGTGCACTGAGTATCCTGAGTTGTGTGCCTCGTATTGAATTTCTTCCTTGAGTTCCTGATCATTTGGGACCCATATCCTCCACATGTATCTCATAATTCCTCCTTTATCTTTTTCACACTTGATTTCTTCCCCAGTCATTAACTCCTCTGTCGAGTTCTTTTCTGCTTCCATCATTTGCTCTTGGCATAACCTAATTTTTTCCAACAGTAGAGGCTGGATTCGAATTTCCATCAACTTTTCTTGACCTTCTTCAGGTATCTTAATCTCAATTTCCAGCCTCTCAAAGTCTTTTATCAATTCTTTCTCCGTAGTTATCATTTTGAGCTTCTCTTTCCTACTAAGGGCATCAGCCACCACATTGGCTTTGCCCGGGTGATAACGAATCTCACAGTCGTAATCCTTGATTAGCTCTAGCCATCTTCTCTGACGCATGTTGAGCTCTTTCTGCGTAAAAATGTACTTGAGGCTCTTATGGTCAGTGTAAATCTCACACTTCTCTCCATACAAGTAGTGCCTCCAATTCTTTAAGGCAAAAACAATTGCTGCCAATTCCAGGTCATGGGTGGGGTATCGGATCTCGTAATCCTTCAATTGCCTTGACGCATATGCTATTACCTTACCGTGCTGCATAAGCACGCATCCCAATCCTTTATGCGAAGCATCACTGTAAATCACGAAATCCCCTTTTCCATCAGGCAACGCCAATACTGGGGCCGTTACCAACCTCTTCTTCAGCTCTTGAAAACTCTTCTCGCATTTTTCAGTCCATTCAAATTTCTCAGTTTTCCGGGTAAGTCGAGTTAACGGGGCTGCAATCTTTGCAAAATCTTGAACAAATCGTCTATAATATCCTGCTAACCCGATGAAACTCCTTACCTCTGTTGGAGTGGTTGGTCGTTCCCAATTTGAAACTGCCTCTATCTTGGAGGGGTCAACTAGCACTCCTTCTTTATTGATTACGTGCCCTAAAAATTGTACTTCATTTTTTCAGAACTCACACTTTGAGAATTTGGCATATAACTGCTCCTTCCGGAGTGTTTCCAAGGTTATCCTCAAATGCTCAGCGTGCTCTTCTTCTGTCTTTGAGTAGATCAGAATATCATCAATAAAGACTATAACAAACTGATCCAAATATTCCTTGAACACTCTGTTCATTAAATCCATGAAAGCTGCTGGGGCGTTGGTTAATCCAAACGACATCACCAAGAATTCATAGTGTCCATATCTGGTACGGAATGCAGTCTTTGGGATATCTTCAGGTTTAATCTTCAGTTGGTTATATCCGGTTCTCAAATCAATCTTGGAGAAATACACAGCTCCTCTTAGCTGATCAAACAAATCATCAATTCTGGGTAACGGGTACTTGTTCTTTATGGTTAGCTTGTTCAACTCTCGATAGTCGATGCATAACCTCATACTCCCATCCTTTTTCTTAACGAATAACACTGGTGCGCCCCAAGGCGACACACTGGGTCTTATCATACCCTTATCCAACAATTCCTGTAATTGTTTTGCTAGCTCTTTCATTTCCACTGGTGCTAATCGGTACGGGGCCTTTGAAACTGGTGCCGTCCCCGGGGCTAACTCGATAGCAAACTCAATCACTCTATCTGGTGGTAATCCAGGAAGATCTTCAGGAAACACATCTTCAAATTTGTTAACCACCGGAATGTCTTGTATCTTGGGCGCCTCTTTCTGGGTGTCGATAACGTAAGCTAAATAAGCTTCGTTTCCTTTTCGTAGCAGTCTCTTGGTCTGTGCCATGGTTAGAATGGTCTGGGTCTGTCGTAACCCTTTAAACACTATTTCCTTCTTTCCTGGGGTTTTCAACTTAACCTTTTTCCCTTTACAATCTATTTGCGCATTATTACGAGACAACCAGTCCATTCCCAAAATAACATCGAATTCCCCTAGCTTAAAAGGGATCAAATCAACACAGAAGGATCGTCCTCCTATTTCTATTTTGCAATCAGAGTGAATCTGATTAACTGGAACGACTTCCTGATTAGCTATCTCTACTAGCAAAGACTCCCTTAGTGGTTGAGTTTTAAGTTTCAATTTATGTGCAAAATCTCTAGATATAAAAGACTTAGTTGCCCCAGAATCAAATAAAACATTTGCACTGACTGAATTGAGGGAAAATGTACCTGCTATCACATCCGTGTTCCTCACGGCATCTTGCACTGTCATGTTAAAAGTTCTAGCAGTTGGTGGCCTGTTGGAGGCAGCTTTGCTTGCCCCTGAGGCTGCTGGTTTGTTCATTGGGCAGTCCTTCCTCATGTGCCCTGGACGTCCACACTGGAAACAGGTATTGTTCTTACTAGCAGTAGGATTTACCGCGGTACACCTGTTGGAGTAGTGACCCACTCGTCCACACTTATAGCAGACGGACTGCTTCTGATTGCATACTCCAGGGTGCCTTTTCCCACAAGTTGTGCATGCTGGTAGTGGAGGTCTGGAAAGGTGAGAACGAGACATTCCTAACTGCTGGCCGCCCTGGCTCACAGTTGCACTCACAGATGGTTTAAACTCAACATTCCTCCCAGGTAGGGATACTGCTCCTCGATTGAACCTATTCGGGGGTCTTCCTCCTGCGGAACCTCCGCCCATACTGGCATGCTTTCTCTTTAATCCCCCTTTTTCTCTTTCTCTCTGTGCCTGATCACTACCTGCTTCCACAATGGTCGCCTTTTGCACCAAGGTGGCATAATCATTAATCTCTAAAACTGCCACTCTGTTCTGAATCCATTGTTTCAACCCCTGCTGAAACCTGTTAGCCCTTTTTTCCTCAGTATCTACAAATTCCGGCACAAACCTTGATAACTCAGTAAACTTGGCTTCATAATCGGCCACCGACAAGTTGTTCTGCTTTAGCTCTAGAAACTTAAGCTCCATCTGGGTTTTCATAAACTTTGGGAAATACTTCTCTAGAAACAATTGTTTAAACCTATCCCAGGTTACAATAGCATCGGTCTCCATATTCTTCTTAGCTTCCCACCAATAGTTGGCCTCTCCTTTTAGCAAGTAGGTAGCAAAGACAGTCTTTTGGGCTTCCCCAATACTCAGAATCTCGAAAGATTTCTCCATTTCCTTGACCCAGGCCCTTGCCTCTACGGGGTCAGCCGATCCGTGAAACTCTGGGGGTTTGAGGGACTTAAAGGCCCTAAAGAAATTGGCCACAGTGGTGTTGTTTCCTTGGGGTGGTTGGGGATGTTGGTTCAAATTCTGCCTGAGCAGATCCATAAATTGTCCCATGGGGTTTCCGCCCTGGTTCTCCCCCTGATGCTCGACTTCAGTTTCCCCTTCTTCTATTTCCTCTTCAGACTCTGCAGTATAGAAAGTTTCATCCCCCATCCCATAATGGGAATCCTCCCGCTCATTATAGTCCTGATCCTGTTCTTCATTATACTCAAAATTTTCCTCATGTTGATTGTGACTTTCTTGGTCAGTAGATTCGTGAGGGTTAGCCCTAGTACCCATTCTTCTCGGAGGCATTTTACTGAAAATTTGGACAATATACATTAGGTTTATTCACCTATTTTAGAGGGTTTTCCTCACAATATCGATGCATAAATGGATTTAGGATCCCACAGTTCTATATATCATGGCAGTTTTTAGTCGAAAGCAGTACGGGCAGATATAATATAATAAACTAGTGATCGCGTCATAAGAAAACTGAAATGACTGAAAAGGGAAATAAATATATACCAAGTACCAAACGGTACAATATCCGACATACAATACCAGTTTTAAGGAAATACAACCATCTGAATAATACTAGTCAAAAGTGAGATAAGCTGTCTATCTGTCTAGTCTGCAACAGGGAACTACAAGATGAAACTATCCCTACCAAAAATCGGCACTACTATGACCGTACAAGACTGGACAACTAGACCAATACATCACTAACACTGCAGTCAGCCACGATGGCGGGCCAAATCTAGAACCCTCCTCATAGCAAGGCGGAAAATCTCCTCTGCATCAGCCCTGGATACCATGCCATGCCCATCACTGGGTAACCGTCGCACCCTCACACGGGCCCTCAGCTCTATGCCGGTCACCTGCCTATACATATCTCTAGCTCTGGCACGCCTACCACCCAGGTGCCTCAACCGGGCCTCTCTCTCTGCGGCTAGCTCTCTGCGGGACTCTGCCAGCCTGGCCTCAGCCACGGCTACCTCAGAAGTAAGTCTGCCCACAACATAGTGGTGAAAACATGCTGGGACGTCCCCTGTCGGACCATGGGGTGGAGGGGCTGGATCTGCTGGAAGGGCAGCCTCTGCCTGCTGTGGCTCTGGGGTCAATGCCTCAAACTCATCTGACAATGGGCTCATAGGTAGTGGTGGCGGGGTAGGGGCTCTCATCAGAGAGGGGTGGCACATGAAGTCCGGAACCCCCTACAACAACAACCATGGGCTCATCAACATCTCCCTCGGCACCCTCATCAACTAACTCAACGTCCTGCCCTGCCTGGACCTCCTCCGGGTCCTCCTCCTCCTCAGACTCAATGACATCAGCATCAACCTGGACCTCAGGGTCCTCCTCCTCTGACTCAACAACATCAGTATCAGCATCAACCTGGACCTCAGGGTCCTCCTCCTCTGACTCAACAACATCAGTATCTGCCTCTATCATCGCCGAGCCCTCGGCGGCCTGGATCGCCTCATCGTGCGGTCTCTCATACTCCTCCGGATCGGAGATGTCGCTCGCCTACACAATGACGAATTATATTACTATCATGATACTTAAAAGTTCCCATAAGGGTTTTAGGTGAACTTGGCAAGAGTTCTTATTATCTTAGTGAATTTATTATTGTATAGCGTCGCATCATCTCTTGGGATTTATAACTCTCGCTCTGATACCATTTCTGTAACACCCCCAGATCCGGGGTCCGGGATCGGGTTGTCACGGTCGTATTTTCCATGATTAATACTTTACTTGAGTCCACAATAAATAAATCACCTGCTGTGACCCCACAAAAATAACCACTCACACACACACAGTTATAGTCCCAGAGATGAAATTGAAATAAGTCTTGCATTACTGGTTTACGAATAAAAGTTATTACAAGCCAAAAGGATAACATCATAAGTTTAAGAGTTTTGCCGTTGATTAATCATTATTGATACATATAATTAAACTGGTAATCAAAGGCTGCTGATCTATGCTACCTCAGCAATGGCAGCGATGATATCAACGGGTAGCCCTGTGGGGCGGGTATCCTGCTTGCGCCGAGTGCGCCTGACGCGGGCCATGTGACCTAGCTGTTGTTGTGACATAATAAATAAGCAAGGGTGAGCAACAGCCCACCAACAATATATAACTGTGCAGTAATATATAAGACAGTTCAAAGATATGTTTTGAAATCATATGCCATGCATTAGAGAAAATATTGCCAGTTTGATATAAAGGATGAAGTTACAAGGTAACTCAACAGATATATATTTCGTGGAAGCATATGCTATGCCAAAATAAGCAAGATAGCATCATTTTCATAAAAATAGGAACTTGCAGAATGATATTGCAATTCCAGTTTGAAATACTTTTCAATTCTGCCAACTATGATGGTGTTGCAGAAAATTTCCAACATTGAGTGATGAACTAATACTGGAGTTTGACGCGCCAGGAGACATGGCATATACACGATGATCAGTCGCATGTTATGCTCCCCACCTCTTGTTTACTACATGTAGAAGGAAGCACCGACGGATTTACTTGTCTACCGCCTTCTGGAACCCCCTCGGCCAACGGTTGGGCCACTTTACTGGACCGGCGCCACTGGGTCACTTACACATCTCCTAGTTCATTTCACATCCATAACTTTGAAACGTAAAGTTCTTCTCCCTTTCCCCAAGTATAATACTTGTTGATAAGACTCCACAAAGTAGTCGTATCTAATTGGAAAGGAAAATTCACTAATATTTCCCAAGCTATCGCTTGTTAATGGATATCAACTTGTTCCAACATTCTTACCCCTCGAATAGTGAGTGGGTATACACAATTCCATGAATAATAGCAACCAAGTTGCGAGTGAACGAATAATTTATGACCGGGCAGTCACAAGATAAATAACATTCCTCAAGTAAGGTTCCCTTACAATAGAATCGCATGAAGAAGGGAATTACTGAGAACCTTCCTTGATAATATAATAATAATAATAATAAGGCTCTGTAATAATTTATATAGCGTTCGAAGGTCGATAATACTATTTGAATGAAGTAAATCATTTTTGAAATGAGTTAGAAGAATTAAATAAATATTCCAAGAATATTTATTGAATCACAGATATCGGAAAAGTGTTGCTCGGAATAATCTTTGAATAAATATTCAGAATAATATTCATTGAACAAATAATGAATATTCAAATTAATAATGATATTTAGTGATGAAATAATCATCAAATGGATATTTGAAATAATATTCACTGAATCAATAATGAATATTATACTTAAGAATGATACTCATTGATGACATAATGATCGACTGAATATTTGAGACAATATTTATTGGACAAACAATGGATATTCAACTCAGTAATATTTATAGAAGAAATGATTATCGAAGGAACATCTGAAATTATGTTCAATAATTGGATCGACTTTAAATGAATGTCGAAGATAATATTCATCGTCTCATGGGAATATTTTGAATAATATTTGTCGAATAAATGGAGTTCGAATCAATGTTCAACTAATATTTATAAAATAAATAGAGATTGAATGAATATTCGAAATAATATTCATTTGAATATATAAGGCTCGAATGAATATTAAAATAATATTCATTAAATAAATAAGTCGAATGAATATTCGAAAACAATATCTATTGAGTAAATAAGAATGAATATTCTTTAAGTCAATAACTTAACTGAGGGTTCGAAATAATATTCGAATAATAAATTGACTTTAGATGAATTTTAAAGATAATGTTCGTCGAATAAATATCTGATGAATAATCCAGATAATATTTATCGAATAATCTCAAGGAAATATTCCTAAAATATTCGCCAGATAATAAATGGAAAATATTTACTTAAATATTTTCCTCTGAAAATAATATCAATATATCAAGGAATATCGACTCCCGGTCTATAATCAAAGAATGAGATTCATCTGCCCTTTTCTTAAGGATCTCAGTGATATCCGGCTTATAACTGATATATTACTATCTAGCTTATAAGCCAACAATAAATTCTAGGAACAAGTATATCAATTTGACTTTGAAAGTAGGCATGCATGCTATGGCATATGTATAACAGAAAGCATATATATATATATTCACAACAACAGCCTTATAAAAAGGATTTGAAACTTGCCTGGAAATCGGGTGCGGGTAGGGGTAGTGGTAGCGTGTCCCGGGTCAGCCTGATGATCTATAAATAGCCAAGGCATTCGGGATTAATCACTTAACACCTTTCAAAAGGTTAAGTATAAACTTAACTTAAATCGAAACACGTTTTCAAGTCGTTTCGTTATACCCCTCTAATTCACTCTTATTATTGCTTTTATTACCCGACACTTGTTCATTACTAAAGCATGACATTACACTTACATATGGTAAGTATTTAAATCGTATAAGTTTTAAAGTCAAAATATTAGACCTCGATATTTATCGATCGTTTTCTAAGTGGTTTACCGAAGTTATAACCAAGTATACCTCTTAGGGGTACTTTCGTACTTAACCATGATTCGAACATTTTTATAAAATCGGAAAACGATCCATTCGACATGTGGTCTTCTCCCACACCTTCATTTTTACCTCTAATATTTAATTATTAAGATTCGCCACTGATTTCGCAATATTAAAGGGATCCAATTTCGGTTACGAACTTTTGATTACGGTTCCGAACCACTTTTACGAATTTAATCATAACTCCTAAACCGTAAGTCCGTTTCATGCGATCTTTATATCAAAACGAAGCTCATAACATAATCTAGCTTATCATGGCAAAAGTCGAAGCTAAACAGTGAGTTATATCTACTGTCAAATTCGTGTTCTTAATGTTAACAAAATTTTGGCATTACGACGGCTATAAATCGAATATTTCTAAATTCCAAACCTTCCAATAATCAAGGTATCCATCCCAAACAACATATACATGATATATCACCATGAACTGAGGCTAAGCAATGCCTTTCCGTTCATCTAAACTATTTTTAACATTTATCAAATCTAAATCACAATCATGCTTATAACATGAACATAATACTAACTATGCTAGATCCATCAAGAACATGCAAAATCTCAAAGTAAAGCCTAGGGTTTCAAGTTGTTATACCTTCCTTGGAGTATGATCTAGCCTCACTATGCTTGGTATGGTCCTTAGAAGTGCTGAAGCTTGCTAAATCAACCAAAGAAATCAAGGAAAAACAAGATTAGTTCATGAAAACACTATTCACCCTCCTCTTAAATCATTTTTTTGAAAATGGAAAAAGAAGAGATTGAAGCTAGGATTTTGAGGAGATCATTTATATGAAATGTAAGTCTCACCATAAAAGTTTCAAGATCAACAAATGGTTGGAAGTTGGATTTTGAATTTGGAATTTCCAAGAAAGCCGAATGGGAGAGGAAGAGAGAGTTTGGTGTTTGTTGCTTGGTTGCCTTTGAAAAATAATGCATAAAGTGATGTGGTTTGATAATATCTCATGTAAAGTGGCTTTATTAAAGGTGTGATGCATGAGATGATGAAAATGGGAGGACAAGTGTTGATTTTCTGGTGGTTTAAGGCTAACTTGTAGTTAGATTGCTAAGCACTTGGTTGATTCACTTGATTCTAGTTACTCTTGTAACTATGTTGGTTACTAGATATTTTCTAGTAGCTTGCACAAGACTCTTGCTCCCTCTGCTTGTTTCTTTGTCCGTTTATTGCTTAATTCGTTGATCGTTTGAGGGAATAACTCATTCGTTTCTAGTTAGGGTTTTACCGAAAACCTTCTTAATATTTCTAATACTATTCTTCATCTTACTTAATACTTCTCGAATTTAAATTCCTTAATTCCCCTTTATAAATCCTTAAGTCTTGCAGTGTCCAGGGAAATCTCGGAGAAAATAAAAGTGCTCTTTTTCTGAATCCGACAGCTTTTACATACACTTATTTTCCTCCTGGATCACTAATACGAACTCAGAAATCCGTTCCGAATATCGGGTATAACATTATTATAATAATATTCCAAATTCCACCAAAATCACTATTCATCACTTATTTTTATTTAATTCCTATAATTAGGAAAATGAACCTGGTTCACTCTCGAGTGCTTCTTAACCTTTTTACGGAACCGCTGGACTTATAATAGATATTGATTTGGATGACACAAGAATAATCTTACTTGAAGTAGTATACTTATATCCTTAGGAGATAGATCATTCTTATCTATGCCGTCAACCAAAAGTATTCTGCATGACATGTAAATAATTGAATTCAAATCCATTCCATTCATTTAATAGACATTCGTTACATCGCAGTCATAACCACTATTCATTCCCATATTATTACATACTAAAAAGTTTTAATTCTATCAAAAATCTGGGTTCTTACAATTAGGCCGAAGGGTGGAAAAATCAAGTTGAAGTCTGACGGAAGAGATTTGTGGAAAGCAAGCAACCAAAATGTCAACGTTCGTATGAATGGTTTTTCTATTGAGGACGGTTCATTTATTTTTTTGAAACCGCCATGAGTTTAGGAAGTAACGTCAAGCTATTGACGTTAAAGGAGCACTTCGTGGAAGGCAACCCACGCATTAGTGTAGGAAGAGAAAAAAAAATTCTGAGTGGTTTATTAAAAAAAAAAAACAAATCTGTGCAAAAAAAAAAAAACCGGAACAGTGTTTTTCGCGCAGGCTGCGCCTGCGTTACTGCATTAGCCGCAGTCTGCGCCTGCGTTACCTGCAGTATACACACCCTAACACGCAGGATGCTCCTACGTGACTGACTCGTTACGCGGCCGGTTACCCTGAAACGCATCCTGATGTTGCGTTACACCCCTCTGCCCAGATTTTTTCCCCCGAAAATTGTGTTTTTGCTCACAAAATTAACCCCAAATTCAATCCTAACTCAAATTTCTTCAATTCCTAATTCCTATATCTATCCTACATCAAATCCTAACCTCTCCAAATCTCTCCTACACATTAAAATTTATATTCATCCTATCACTCCATTATCTTATATACACACCTAAACATACAAATCCAATTCCTCTTCTATTTTATTTAAATCTCTAAAAATTCAATTCTAAAGAGGAATTAATTGCAAGTTCACCTCTCCAATTCGTAGTGGGTTTATTTCTTTTCTCAAATTTTATTTTTATTACGAATTTGTGTTCTTGAAAAATTGGGGTTTTGTATTATTCTTGGTATTTGCCTATTTTTGGTATGGTATTGCTTAGTAATTGTTGGATGAGCTTCTTGTGAGTTGGGTATTGATTCTTATGACTCCTAAGCGTGGGATAGGTAGTGCTAGTGTCGGGAAATTTTCGTCTTCGACGGCGAAGGTTAAATTTCATCGGTTGTTGTGAGGCCAATTGCTAAGGAAAGGGGATTTTTACCGGAACAAAAAAAATGTTGGGTTGGTTGAGATGATTGGTGAGTGGTTCAGAGTTTTATACCATTGCCAAAGATGATCAGGATAAGGGTGACTGTTTCGGTATTTAGGTATGTTTTCTGTTATCCCTTGTATTTACTTCCATTCAATGAGGACATTGAATATTTTAAGTTTGGGGGTGGTTTGGGGGATTAGTAGTTGTTGTATTATGTGTTCATGTAGGATTTCATGTTTTGCATATTAGTAGTAGTAAATTATGCATTTATGTTCGTGTTATCTACGTTTGTTTCATATAGGACATTCTGTTTTTATGTTCGTATACCATGTGAGTTCATAATAGCTGCATTTGCACCCATGCTTGATAGGAATTTTGTGTTGTTGACGCTTTTGATTGAGAAGTGATATGCTTTGTTCTTGCACACACATACACTAGTAAGTTGAAGCTAGTAGACTTATTGAATGTTGTAAGTAATTAGAAGGACATGAATATGTGCAAGATGATTTAGTTTGCATGCTTTGAATACAAGTCGGTGCATTAGAGAGATTTTTGCTTGGGATTGAGTATGTTTTTCCACCAAGTGAGATTTTGAGCCATATTGCATGTTTGTTGCAATTTATTCATTTGCTTGAGTGTCCACGGATTGTTTGCATTGCTAGCAGTTGTTTGAGGTCTTTCTTGAAACGCATGACATTATTTGACGATTAAAATGATAAAGGCATTTAGGAATAACCGCATATTTTCCCATATTACCACACCATATTTACATGATCAATTAGTTAACCCATTGAGCTTAATCCTATTTTTTTGGTGACATACCATATTACTTGCCTAGACCTTTTTCTTGTATTAGCCTTACATTAATTTGAACCCACATTGTCAAAGGCTAGTAGAGTGCTTAAGGGAGTAATAAGGTGTGCAAGGAGGGGTTTATTCTTGGTCACAATTTTGGGGGAAATATTGAATATTGGGTTTGGTTGTTTACTTGATAGTCGACATGTGTAATAAATTTGTGGGATCATTGCTATTGTTTATATTATTGTTCTTTTTATATTTAGCTCTCGAAAAAAAAAAAGAAAAAAAAAAGAAGAAAAAAAGAGAAAAAAAAATATGTATATTATGAGAGCATATTTGTGTTTGTTGTGATCCTACTTTAGTCGACTAGTCGAGTGTTTTGTTGGAAAAAATAGTAAAATCATGTGTGGGGGGAAAAATAGGGTGTTGTGTATGATTCATTATGGTACTTACTAGCTTTTGACACTTCACCTGTTTTGGCTTATTTGACATACCTTGTCCCTAGCCCCGTTACAACCCAAATAAAGACCTTTTGATTATCGTCATTGATGTATGTTGTGTTAAGAGTTAGATTGATACCAAATGTCAAGCATGCTTATGATTTTGTTGGAATTGAGTGATACACTTACCCTTATTCTTGAGTGAATATTCTTTTGTGAGTGAATTGTGAGTGTTTGCTTGTTTTTGCGTATGAGATCCCGAGTTTTGTCTCAAAGATGTACTCTTGTAGGCTTAGCATGTTTACTAACTTATTCTTACACTTGACATGGACTTGTGAGAACTTATGCATGTTCATTGAGTAGACTATGTGAATACTTGCACTTTCGACACCAAGACATCGCATTATTACTTTGATTCTTAAGTTGATATGGCATGAGAAGATTTGAAGGTATGGTAGGATATTAGTAATAGTCAATTGCATTTTCATATTAGTTGCATTCATGCATTGCATTGCATTGGATTTTGTGGGTACATTCGCTATAGGCCCTCACGAGACCTTACTCGTCCACTAGGGCTGCCTAGGGGTTTAAAGGGCTTGTTGCATATGCCAAATGTAACCGTGATCACCTACGGAAGTGGTACTAGTTAGTTAGTTAGTTAGTTGTTTATGCTTGAGGACAAGCATCGGTTTAAGTTTGGGGGTGTGATAAGTAGATTTATATCCACTTGGAGCGCTTCATATCGGCTTAAATTGATTGTCTTGGACTCAAGTTTGTTGTAGTTTTGATGTGTTTTGCTTAGTTGTGCAGATTTACGAGAATGTTGATTAAGGTGGATGCTTCTATCGTTTTTGGAGAATTAATTGATTAAAATTCGGATTTCTGAGAAGGATTGCGCAGTCTACACTGTTTTGGCCATATCTGGAGTTCTAGAAGTCCGTTTGAGGCCCGTAAGCAGTCCACGTGAAGCTGAAGAGATTCTCTATCATTCTAAAGTGGTCCAGATGTCCAATTACAACTAAAACGGTCCAGAAATATTGAAGAAAAGTCAGATACGAATTTTCCTTAAAAACATACTCAGTTTAGGAAACGTATTTTGCAGAAATTCTATTATAATTCTGTTTTGGTATTTTCTTGCTGGGCAAGACTTTTAGAGCTTATATAAACACATCTAGGGTATTATTTTAGGGATCGAAAAACTATTGTACACACTACAATTTGTAAACTGTTAGGAATATGTTGTAGCTGATGATAACTTAACATTCAAGCAAAATTGTATAAGTCAAGTTTTGTAACTGTCAACGGATAAGACATTATAACTCTATTCGTTGACAGGTAGCTCATCAACGGATGAGGTTTTGTAGCATACTGCAATATCTCTATTTATCAGTTGATAGTGTTTTTATTCAGAGTCATGTTGACCATCAATGGATAGGAAGAATAGGGTAGCCAATTGTAAATAAGCTATGCTATGTAATTCTGTCTAAGTGAAAGTGTATCAACGGATGAGAACAGGGCTCTATCAATGGATACAACTCAAATCTACTCTATCAACGGATACAGCTCAAACTACCATCAACGGATAACTGTGCACAACATCAACGGATAATCATTATCACTTTATCCTATGCTAGCTAAGGATTAGCAGTTGATAAGGACAGGTTTGACTGACAGATCACATGGGTTGATAGTAGGTATAAAAAGCAGTATGGCAGCCATACTTTGGAAACACAGAAGAAAGAAGCATTCCATTTACACAGTACATACAAGAAAGGTGCAGGGGACATATCTGTTCACAAGGACAACCTTTCGGCTACATGTGGATTTGGAGTGGAGTAGCAAGTCAACTTGAATTAGATTAACATTATCTTATTCCTGTAGTACTTGTAAACTTGGGATATATAACCAAGTGTAGTAACTCTTTAGAAACTAAGAAAACAGACATATTTGCTTAGGGTTTCTTGAATATCCTTAGAAGCAAAGAGTTGTAAAAACAGAAGCTGTGTACATTTGTATCACAGAGTTTTCTTCGAATAAAAGTCTCAGGTGGTACATTTAACCACCTGATTTTTATGTGTTTGTGAACCATTTCTTATTCAGCAATTATTTCCTTATAGATTTCTGTGGTTTTTATCAGAAATTTATAATTATCAAGAATTGTATTCAACCCCCCCTTCTACAATTATACAAGTGTGTAATCTAGGAATAACAATTGGTATCAGAGCGAGCTTCTAATATATTTGAAGTTTAAAGATCAACACACTTCCAACATGTCTAAGAAGGATTATGGAGTGAAGATACCGGTTCTTGATATAGAAAATTATTTTCACTGGAAAGTAAAAATGCGTCTACATCTCATGTCTATTGATGAAGGTTTTGTAGATTGCATTGAGAAGGGTCCTCATGTTCCAATGAAGGCTGCTTCAAGAGTTGGTCTTGCTGTAGATGCACCAGACACTTACATTCCAAAACCTGTTTCTGAGTGGAGTACTGAGGATGTTGCAGAAGTCCACAAAGATAAAAAGACCATGAATATTCTGTTTAATGGCTTAGAAACAGACATGGTTGACAATGTTATCAACTGTACTACCTCCATGGAAGTATGGGACATTGTTCAAACCCTTTGTGAAGGTACAGAACAGGTAAGGGAAAATAAGATGCAGCTACTGATCCAACAGTATGAGCACTTCCATTTCAAGAATGGAGAGACATTGAATGACACATTTAGTAGATTTCAAAAGCTACTGAATGGCTTGAAACTGTATGGAAGAATCTACCAAATGAAAGATTCTAATCTCAAATTTCTAAGATCACTGCCCAAAGATTGGAAGCCTATGACTGTTTCTCTAAGAAACACTCAAGAGTACAAGTCATTTACTCTTGAAAGGCTCTATGGAACTTTAAAAACATATGAACTAGAAATGGAGCAGGATGAAGAAATTGAGAAGGCCCAAAAGAAAAGTGGGTCAGTTGCACTTGTTGCCAACTTGGAGCAGAAGGAGGAGAAGAGGACTGAAGCTGCTAAATCTACACCAAACAGGGAGGTTTGTGAAGGTAGAGCAGAATCAAGCAAAAGCAAGGAAAAGGTGTCTGAAGAAATGAGTGTCCTTCAGCAGGATGAATTGGATAAGATAGATGAGCATTTAGCCTTTCTATCTAGGAGATTCTCTAAGCTAAAATTCAGAAGAAACTCTGGGGTGGCCAAGCCATTTAACAAGGATTTTTCTACAAGCAACTATGTGGATAAATCCAAAATTAAATGCTACAATTGTGGAATTGTTGGTCACATGATAAGTGAATGCAGGAAGCCTAGATCAGAGAACAAGGGAAAGCCAACTGAAACTGTTGACTACAAGAAGAAATATTTTGATCTTCTCAGACAGAAAGGAAAGGCATTCATGACCCAAGAGTATGACTGGGCTGCTGATGGAAATCATTCTGATGATGATGCTGAGTTTGTCAACCTTGCATTAATGGCTGATTCTGAGCAGGAAGCAAGTTCAGCTAGCAATCAGGTATTTTCTACTAATCTCTCTGAGCTCACCAAAGAGGAATGCAATAGTGTTATAGATGAAATGTCTGCTGAACTATATCACTTGAGTGTTACTCTTAAATCACTTACTAAAGAGAACAATAGGATTAAAGAATCTAATCAGTTTTTAAGTGATAGAAATGCAGTTCTAGAAATTCAATTTCTAGAATTTGAGAAAATGAGAGTTGATTGCAATAATGCTAAAAGTGAACTTGAAGCTGTGTTAAAAAGAGAACTGATTTTAAGAGACCAGCTTGAAAAAGAACAAGGGATAATTGCTAAATTTCAAAGTTGTAGGAATATTTCTCAAAACATAATAGAAGTCCAGGGAATAGAATCATTTGTGAGGGATACCTGGACTCAAAAGAAAAAGGAGCTAGAACCTTGCCTTGAGGATCTAGAGACTATTTGTGAATCAACGGATAGTGATCATCCGTTGACAGATGAACCATCAACGGATGAGAGGTATCCGTCGACTAACAAAAAGTCTGTTAGTAAGAAGGAACTCAAGAAACTGAATAATCAGTATGGTCCAGTAGCCAAGAACTTTGTCTCTGGTGAAAGTAGCCAAGCCAAATCAAGTGAGAAGGCTAAGGCAGGTGATTTACTTAACAAAAAGGCTGTTGGTAAATCAGTTAATGAAAATGTAGAGACTGAGGGTAAAAAGAAAAAGAACAGAAATGGTAAGATAGGCATTAACAAGAAAAACAATTATTCTCCTGACAAGTTTGCTCCTAGGAAAACTTGTGGTAATTGCAATAGTGTCAATCACCTATCTTCTAATTGCAAGTCTGTTAAAAGGACTCCTGTTCATGTACCTCAATCTATGCCAAGTATGCCTACAATGCCTGGTTTGTATCAGAATGCTAGTTTTTCAAATCCATATGTGAACATGCCATATGTGTCTAATCCTTATTTTCAATCTGTGAATATGCCACAAATGTCATGGAGCATTCCTAGCATGGATAATATGTATGCCAATTTTCCACAAATGCATGCATCAAATATTTATGCAAATGAGCATCTGTCAAAACCTATCACTCAAGCATCTACACCCAAAGTGAAGATTGCTAAAAGTGTAAAACCAAAGGCTAACAAGAAAGGACCCAAGGAAACTTTGGTACCAAAATCAACTTGATTTGTATTTTGGAATGTGTGCAGGGAAATAAGAGGAATCTATGGTACCTAGACAGTGGATGTTCTAGTGAAAGGCAGAGTGTATAAACTTGTAACACTATAACTAATGTAACTCAATTAAAGGAAAAGATACTTAACCAGAAGACAATCAAGAACAAGAAGTCACAAGAAATCAACACTAAATGAAGACAAGGTAATTGATACAATTGAACATGTTAACTATGATCAAGCCAAGAAGAAATCATTGAGAGAAGTTCAAGTCAAAGTTGTTCATGCCTCAGTGATTTGAGAAATCGAGAATCAAGATCATAACTATCAGTATCAACAAGACCAATTGATTTCAAGTGAACAAGAAGGAAAGCGAATATTGGAAAGCCAAGTTACTAAGTGAATATGGTAATTTATTCAAGAAGCAGAAACACTATCAAGACTAGTCACTTATGAACCAGACCAGTGCATCAAGTGTCAGGACATTGATAGCAAGTTTATGTCAGTAATAAAGATCCATGTTCAAGAGCTTGCTGAAGAATAAAGAAGACATGAAGATATCACAAGCTCAAGATGTGCATTGAAGTTTCAAGTTGAAGACCAGAATATTTTCTAAGTACTAAATATTCTAGATGACCAAGTAGAATATTTCTAAGTAGAAGTTCTACTTAGAAATTCGAGATGGCTAAGTAGAAATTCTCAAGTAGAAGTTCTACTTAGAGTGCAGCTTCAACATGACACATGGCATCTTCTGATTGGCAGATTTCCAAGCTTTCAAGATAAGGAAAGATTTATGTGGACATCATTGGGCCACGTACATCTTAGTCTTTGAAGACTACAGGACATAGATTACATGTAGTATAAATAGAAGCACTTGTGTAATGTTTTAGTTAGTGAACAATATTGAGAAAACACAAGAAAAAGAGAGAGAGAGTACATTCACAGAGCTTAGAATCATTCACTTCTCTCTGAACTTCTGTTATACTTTGTAATGAATGTTGTAGCAACCTTTTCAAGTTATATATAAGAAATATATTCCTTGAATCTGCGTGTTCATTTATTGCATCGTATTTATTGCTTCTCATATTCGAAAAGTTGTATTCACCCCCCCTCTACAACACATTTGGACCTAACAATTGGTATCAGAGCAGATGTTTAACATACAAAACATAGATCCTTGTGTTTGGTAGAAGAATCGTGAGTTTTCATTTTCTAGATCTACTTTTCATTTTCTCGAAAAGTGTGCTTTAATTCGTTGGTAGTGAAAACTCATCCGAAAAATTATTTAAATACTCCAGGTGTGATTATTTAGCTTGGGTGTATTTTAATTAATTTTTGTGAATTAATCTGGGTTCATTGATATTTGGTGTTCTTGAGTGTTCATCATCTGTTCTTATCAAAGAAGACAACCCAACAACTTTTTGATCTCCTTTTTCAAACAGATAAGATAGTCAAAAAGGTGTTTTTGTACTTTTGATTTGATAATTATTCCTTGGCCGAAAGCAAAACAATACAAACTCAGTACCTAGCAAGTGGGTTAGCTGCTTTCGGTGAGTAAAGTATCAAAAGTCAAAAAGGTGTTAAAGAGATAATATTGTTTATTCAATATTAAAGAAATCTGCAGAAAATTTATTCTAAGGACAAAAGTTCTACATAGAATTTCTACTTGAGATTTTCTACATAGAATTTCGACTTGGACAATTTCTACTTAGTGAAGTTCGACTTGAGCAAAATTTCTACTTAGAGAAATTTCGACTTAGGCAAAAGTTCTACATAGATATTCTACATAGCCTAGTCTTGGGTACTTAGAAACTTTTAGTGACCAGATTTGAAATGGCTCCTAAAAATTCTTTCAAGATCCCAATGTTCAACCGAGATCACTATGAAGAATGGGTTTTCAGAATGAGACTTTACTTAGAGACAATTAACCCTGAATATCTGGAAGTCCTTGAAAAGGGTAAATTCGTTCCAATGAAAGCTATTCCTGAGCGTACGGAAGGAGAGGAGGTTATACCTGCTCGGTCTGAGCCTAAAAAGGCAGCGGACTTTACGGATGCTGACAAGGAGCAAATAGCTTATGATACTTCTGTAAGACAAACCTTGATGGAATCCCTTGATCATGAAATGTTCAACATAATCAAAGGTTTGAATACAGCAAAGAAGATTTGGGACAAGATAGAAGTTGTCATGGAAGGATCTGCAGAGGTTAGAAGTAACAAGACACTCATACTCAAGATGGAGTATGACACCTTCAGAATACGAAAAGGAGAAGGCATAACAGACGTCTATCTAAGATTCAGTCAGTTGGTATTGGATTTGAATCTGAGAGGTGTAACTCTCCCCATGGTTGAAACCAATACGAGATATCTGAGGAACCAGCCAAAGAGTATTGAACATAGGGTCTACGCAGTAAGAGAAACCAGAGATTTGCATACAACTTCTCTGGAAGAATATTATGGAATTCTGAAGACCTATGAGCTGGAGACACTTCAAGATCAAGCATGGGACAATGATTCAAAAGGAAAAGAAACTGCATCAGGATTAGTTGCTGATGAGGAAGAGTCTAAGAAGGCAATGGTTGCAGCAAAGCCTAAATCATCACTTACACCACATCAAGTTGATAATGATGACGAGTGCGCATCTAACAGTGATGATGACTACTTCACCCAAGAAGAGCTGGACAACATGGACGATAGTGTCGTGGCATACATGGCAAGGAAGTTCAGCAACATGAGATTCAGAAAGAGCAACCGACCACAGAGAAATTCTTCATCTTACTATCGGGCTGCTAGGGGTGGTGGTAGTTCGTCAGGCTACCAAGGTAAAGGCAAGAATACCAGCTACAAATCTCCTTTGGATTTCAAAATGAAGTTCAAATGCTATAACTGTGGAGAAGCTGGACACTTTGCTACGGACTGCAAAAAGCCTAAACAGACTTATCCAAAAGAGACATTTGAAGCCCTCAAAAGCAAGTATGAATCGCTGGTGAAGGAAAGACATGGAAAAAGAGCTTTATTAGTAACAGAAGGAAGAGCTTGGGATGATTCAGATGAGGAAGATGTTGCTCATGTAGCAAACTTTGCGCTCATGGCTGAGACATCAGAGGAACCAGAGGTACCAGTTCTAACCCTTAAAGTAGAAATGTCTATTGATGATTATAAGGAACAGAACGGGGCTCTTAGCGAAGAGATCTATATGTTGTGCAAAAGCCTGGACACTTCTCAAAAGGAACAGAAAACACTTGTCGCCAAAAGCAGAATGCTTGAGGCAAAAGTGGAAGAGTTAGAGGCTGCTTGCACTGTAGATACTTCCCTAAGAGATTTTATTAAATCTTTGGAACACAAGCTCGTCCTTAAGGAAGAAGTAGAAGCATGTCTTAGGAACAAACTAGCTGAGTTAGAAACTAAATGCAAAGCTTACAAACTAGCTGCTAGTAAAGTGTATGTAGATAATGACGTATTTAAGAAGATAACTGGAGTAGGTGTAGGACTTGATTATTCTAACCTTTCTAAGAAAGAAGGGAAGAGACCTATCGACACTAGTTCCAGTGACCTTAAAAATGAAATTCCTAGCATTTTTAAACCTTGTGTCAAACCCATCTACAAACACCTTGTTCCTAGAATAGAAGAAGAAGAGACTGAATTGATAGCTAGATATGAGATTGAGATGGAAGATCGCCAGAAAGCACAACCTATAACTCCTATCAAACAAGTTAAAATCAATTTCCCTAGTGATGAATCTAGACTAGGAATAGGAGCTAAGGCTGTTAAACAACAAGGGAAGAAAGGCATAAAAGAGGTTAAGGCTGAACGAATAAAGAAAGCATGTTATCACTGCAAATCTACTGAACATCTTTCTTATGCATGTAAAGCTAACATAAATGTTCCTGCTGCACATGCCATGCCTGCCACACATACAATGAATAAACTGCATCCGAATCATGCACAGTGTGGTCAACCTAATTGTATGCCATGCACTTTTAACGTCATGCAAACTTTTGTGAATTTAATGAATGCATCTAGCCAGTCATGCTCAAATACTGCTGCTAGTTCAAACATCAAGAAAAAGCATGTGAGAGCCAAGACTGTCAGTCCTCCTAAAGTTAGGAGTGACAAACCTTCTCCTAGGACTGACAAACATGTCAAGTCTGAGAAAGGAAAGGAGGAAGTCGAAAGCTCTAGTAATGTTAAGAAAAGTGCATCTTCTGTTGTTAAATCTGTTGATTCTCGATCTTATCGAAAAGCCGGGCCCAATCAAAGTTGGGTTCCGAAGAAAGTCTAATCAATCTGTCATTGCAGGGCATTAAGCAAAATAGAAATAAAGTCATATGGGTGCTAGACAGTGGAGCATCGAGGCATATGACTGGAAACAAGTCCCTGCTTACAGAGTTGGTTATGAAGGCTGACCCTTATGTTACCTTTGGAGATGACAGCATAGGTGTGACAAAGGGATATGGCAAACTGAAAACTGGCAATGTCATCATTGAAGATATTTCCTATGTTGAGGGATTAAAGCACAATTTGTTGAGTATCAGTCAATTCTGTGACAAAGGTTACGAAATTGTCTTCAACAAGAAAGGTGTATCAATCACTCACATCAAGGAAGGCTCACTGGCTTTGAGAGGAGTTCGAAAGGCAGATCTTTTTGTTGCAGACATGGATTCAGCAAATCAGAATGAGGTCACCTGTTTCTACAGCAAAGCCTCGGATGATGAAAGCTGGTTATGGCACAAAAAGCTATCTCACTTAAACTTCAAAACGATGAATGCTCTCGCGAGGCGAGAATTGGTGAGAGATCTACCTCAAATGGAGTTCGCTCCGAAAGGACTCTGTGAAGCTTGTGAAATGGGAAAGTCGAAACGAGCATCGCATAAAAGCAAAGAAATTTCTAGTATTACTGAGCCTCTGCAACTTCTTCATATGGATTTGTTCGGCCCAGTGAATGTCCTATCTTTGTCTAGGAAAAGATATGCATTGGTAATCGTGGATGACTTCTCCAAGTATACATGGGTATTGTTCGCAATGACGAAAGACGAAGTACCTTTCCTAATCATTGATCACATCACTCAAATTGAGAATGTTTCAACACTTACTGTGAAGACGATTAGATCAGACAATGGCACTGAATTCAAAAACGCAGTGCTAAATGACTTCTGTGTATCTAAGGGAATACGCCGTCAGTATTCAGCCCCGAGAACTCCACAACAAAATGGAGTAGTTGAAAGGAAGAATAGAACATTGGTTGAAGCAGCAAGAACTTTGTTGTATGATTCGAAACTTCCTCTGTACTTCTGGGCAGAAGCAGTGAGTACCGTGTGTTACACTCAAAATCGATCCTTGATCATAAAAGATAAAGAAAAGACACCATGTGAGCTAATGAACGGCAGAAGACCAACAATCAAATACTTTCATGTCTTTGGAGCAAAATGCTATGTACTTATAGATGATGAAAATCTAGGCAAGTTTGCAGCAAAAGCTCGTGAAGGAATCTTTGTTGGTTACTCCACAGATGTGGTAGCAGCTTATAGGGTGTTCTTAGTAAATGATCGAAAAGTGACTGAAAGCTACAACGTCAGATTCGACGATACCAAACTCCCATCAATTTCAAGAGATTCTAGTGAACCTGAGTCCCTAAAATTTCAGAATCTGGACTTAGAAGAACTTGAAGATGAACCTGAGTTGGTTGTCCCATTAAATGTTCCAAGTGTACATGAAGAACCTGAGTCTAGTGAACAAGCTAATTCTACAAGATCAGGAGAGACCTCTTCAGTACGAACTGGCAACAACTCAGGGGGAGTAAATAGCAGCTCAAGGACTACTGTTCAAGGCTCGAGTCGAGTTGACGTACTCTAGTTCTGTAGGAGCTGGCACTAACTCAGGGGGAGTTAGTGAAAGTAATCAAAGTAGTCAGCACCACAATTCAGAAAGTCACGCTGAATCATCAAGACAATTTCCAAGAGAACGGGTATGGAATAGAGACCATCCGTTTGAATTAATTATTGGTGATCCAGATGCTGGTGTGTCTACTAGAAGATCCGCAAGAGCTGACCTGGCTAATATTTGCTTATATTCTGGGTTCTTATCCAAGCTTGAACCTAAAGAAATAGAAGAAGCTCTTGGTGATGCTGATTGGGTGATTGCAATGCAAGAGGAACTCAATCAGTTTGAAAGGCAGAAAGTTTGGAAACTGGTACCCCGACCAAAGAACAAATCAGTAATTAGAGCTAGGTGGGTATTCAGAAATAAAATGGATGAAAACGGACTTGTAACTCGAAACAAGGCTCGTTTGGTTGCAAAAGGTTATTCTCAGCGAGAAGGAATTGATTATGATGAGACCTATGCACCGGTTGCAAGACTTGAGGTAGTCAGGATGTTTTTGGCATTTGCAGCACATAAGAACTTCAAGGTTTTTCAGATGGATGTGAAAAGTGCCTTCCTGAATGGAGAGTTAGAAGAAGAAGTGTATCTGGAACAGCCGCCTGGCTTCATTGATCCAGAACTTGTAGATTTTGTGTATCTTCTCTTCAAATCTGTCTATGGCCTCAGGCAATCCCCAAGATGTTGGTATGAAACCCTATCCGTATTCTTAATTGAAAGTGGTTTTACTAGGGGAGTAATTGACAAAACATTGTTCTATAAGAATGTGAAGAATGATTTAATACTTGTTCAAGTCTATGTGGACGATATTATCTTCGGGTCATCTAATGAGCGCTTGTGCGAGAAATTTGCTAAGCTAATGCAAGAGAAATACGAGATGAGCATGATGGGAGAGCTATCTTTCTTCCTTGGATTACAGATCAGTTAGAGAAAAGATGGTATCTTTATCTGTCAATCCAAGTACGTCAGAGATTTACTCAAGAAGTATAATCTAGAAGATGCATCAGCAGCTAAGACTCCCATGGCAACAGCCACGAAGCTTGATGAAGACAAATTAGGTAAACCAGTTGACATCACAAGCTATCGAGGTATGATTGGCTCACTTCTCTATTTAACTGCAAGTAGACCCGATATAATGTTCGCAACTTGTTTATGTGCAAGATTCCAAGCGGATCCTAGAGAATCACATCTCATAGCCGTCAAAAAAAATTTTAGGTATCTCAAGGGCACACCAAATCTAGGGATTTGGTACCCAAGAGATACAGGTTTTAATCTAATTGGCTATTCGGATTCAGACTATGCAGGTTGCAGGATTGATAGGAAAAGCACATCTGGTGCTTGTCAATTTCTTGGCAGAAGATTGGTATCCTGGCAAAGTAAAAAGCAACATACAGTATCTACTTCTACTGCTGAAGCTGAGTACATTGCTGCTGGAAGCTGTGTAGCTCAAATACTGTGGATGAGGAACCAATTGAAGGATTATGGCATGGAGCACAAGAAAATTCCAATTATGTGTGACAACACAAGTGCTATTGCCATAACCAACAATCCTGTAGATCACTCAAGAACCAAGCACATCGACATCAGGTATCACTTCATAAGAGAACATGTCGAGGAGGGGACTGTGGAGCTACATTTCGTGCAAATAATGCAACAAATTGCAGATATATTCACCAAACCTCTTGATGAAGTAACATTCAATAGGTTGGTTGGTGAATTGGGAATGCTTAACACAAGTTAGTAAAGCCTTCCATCTGTAAAATCCATGTTTATGTTTGTATATGCAAGCTATTTAATCATTATGTGCTTAGACTTTAAAATGCCTAATTAATGATTGTTATAGGTTGCATATAGTGTTATTTGACATGAATTCATTGTGTTTTAATTGTATTTAATAGGACAAATCTTTGAATTTATACTTGTTAGATTACATGATCATAGGGGGAGTTAAATTCATAATATTCTAAATTCTGCATGATTTTTAGATGAATTTACCTGTGTTTTTCATGTAATTAGAGGCCTTAGAATTATCAAGGAATGTTTTAATTATGTCATATATTAAAATCCTTGAATTGATATTTATATTAATTTGGCAATATTAATTGTTGAGTTTTTCAAAGAGAATTGTCAAATTATTCTAAGTATCTTCAAAATTTCGAGTTAGTCACTATCTCGAAACTCATCTTGAAATTCTAGTTGAATTTCGATTTGAGCTTCCAGAGTGAAGTTTTGAAAATTCTAAGTCTGGGAAGAATTTCGAGTTAGCCTCTATCTCGAAATTCATCTCGAAATTCGACTTAAGGTTCGAATTCGAGTTACCAGTGTGCCTATTTCTTTATTCAAAATATTCCATATAATGTCTATCTTACTGGGGATATTTTTTGAAAATATCTGAGAGAATAACTTCGAGTTAGTTAATAACTTCGAGTTAGTCTCTATCTCGAAACTCAACTCGAATTTCGACTTGATGTTCGAGATAGAGTTCTCAGTTGGTCTAAGGGGATTTTTCGAGTTGACTCCTAACTCGAAACTTATCTCGAATTTCTACTTGAATTTCGAGATAGGTTTCCCTAGTACTGTTGGTGGTTTTTGCTGTTTAAATGGTCTTTAATGATTAAATGGTTCAAGTTTTCGAGTTAACCTATCTCGAAATTTATCTCGAAGTTCGACTTGATAACATTTCGAGATAAACTTCGACTTAAAATGTTCGAGATAGAGTTCGACTTAGGTTCTCCCTGTATGTACTTAGTGTTTTCATTTTTTTCACAGGGACACTTTTGTCATTTCACAATCATGTCTATATATACATCTCTAACTCGATCAATTCATTCACTTTTACCTAATTAAGTTTTACAGCAGCCTCCATATACATACAGGCGATTTCGACTTACAAACTACTGTTCGTGATTTTTGTGATTAAACTCATACAGACCACGAATTAATGCCCGATTTTAGACTGCTGTTATCTGTGTTATCATAAATCTTTGTGTCTGTGTGTTTTGTAACCGTTCATATACACACGTATATATATATATACACGTTCATAATTCGACTTCACTGGTTTACACACACAAATATACATCTTCATTGTATATCACAGATTTGGTAATTGGATTGTAATTTTCGCCTCTACTTAATCATTGTTGATATTCCGTAGTTTAATTTCTCAAGTGACTCCTGGTATTCACGAACGAAATTAAAAGGACTACAACTTTGGTTTTGTTAATTGATTGTTTTTTCAACAAATATCACAATTTTTAAGAAAAAAACATTTTATTAAAAAAAAAAATGGCTCACCAATTTTCACTTGCTAAAAACAATTTTTATAATATTTCTACGGAAATTGGTGATCAACTCCCGCGCTTTAAGTCTTGGATACGATTTCTCAATTTGTATTCCAAAGCTAGCGATGCTTTTACTGCTAAACCTACACTAGTACATGATGCTTTACAGCAATTATGGACTAGTGCGGTTTCTTTTAGGAGCAAATCAACCCCCTACGGTTTCAGGTTTACCTTAGCGGGTCAGGAATATGAGGTGACTGAAGAAATTGTCAACAGGGTTCTGGGGTTCCCGATAAAAGATGCTTATGATCCAGAACCTACAGCTGCAGAACGCCTCAGATTCTTTGAAGAAATAGGATGTTATCCTCCTTCTGGCCGGATCACTGGAAACATCCAAAAACAATTCTTTCATGTGGAATGGAATTACTTTTTCGAGGCTATCACAAAATGTTTTCGGGCACGAGAAAGCGATTTCCATCAAATTTCCATTCCCATGCAAACCTTTGGAATTGCCCTGGCAAGAGAACTGGATATAAATTATGGACGCATAGTTCTCTCTGAGATAGTGGGTGTAATGGGATCTCCTGCAAGCAGAGACCTCAACACAACAGATGTTGTCTGCTGGTTTCCTCGGTTCCTACAGATGCTGATTAATGATTTAATACCGAAGGATGCTCTTGCAGTTAGACAGAGTTTTGCCAGAAGTCCAACATCTGCACCACTAGGGATGGGCACTAAGTCACTTTCAACAATTGATAATCCGGATAAACATCAAGGTAAACCAATGTCAATTCCTGAAAACATTCAACTGTGGCTTAACTATGATGCAGGAGTTACCACTTTGGCGGAATCATCGCGAGTTTCATCATATGCTCAGAATCCATCTGCTCATGCTGAGGCATTTGAAGGGATTCCTGATGAGCAGAGTGATGACGAACAAGGTAATGAATCAGGTAATCTCTCTTTGCATACTACTCATTCCTCTTCCTATGTATCTGATTCCGAGACCCAAGAGACTGCTAGCCCGCAGGATCTATCCCAGGGTGAGAGCTATATTTCTAATTCTCTGCCACCCCTGTCACCGGAATCCAAACAGCCAGCACATGTAGATGTAGGATATGATGAGGAGAGTGACCCCGAAGAGCAGCCTCTTACTCGAAAGAAAGCCAAATTTTCTCATGCTGCTACTTCTAAACCTCAGTCAAACCCTAGTGTGTCACACGCAACCACTCCACCTCACGAGAGTGGTTCTCCCCTTGAACAATCTGCACATAGGGATTTTGGTGAGGATGATGTACCTTTTGAAGATACTGTTGCTTCAAAAGGACATGAAGTTTTAAGAGCTTCAGCCGTACCTTCACCGGTACGTACTGATGCTGCAAAGAGGATCGGTTCTGATGTAGTACAAGAACACTTTGCAGCCTCTCAGCCTGAGATTCCAACTCAGGAACCAACAGCAATTGATCCCATAACTGCAAATTATATTGCTTATCCAGTTTCTGCAGGTACTGCTTCATATTTTGGATCAATTATTGAAGACATACACGAGCGTGAGACAGGGAGTGTGTGTGAGAGGTTAGGGAGAGAGGGACCTTCATTTTTAAGGCCCGAAACCGAGCGCCAAATACTAACAGAACGAGTATTAGAGCGAGGTCACCTAAACCAAACACCGTCCCTTAATATTGAAAATCTTGATACACGTATGACTTCTATGGAAAATCAGATGAAGCAGTTTGGGCAGACAATGGGGCAGTTAGGGATGAACATTGGAAACAATCAAAGGGCTCTTGATGACTACGCAGCACGAATGGCAACTCAAGCTACAGCTTTTAATGTTTTGACAAACAAGGTAAATGACTTGGGCCATGCTGGTGGTGTCTTGGGAAACACTCTGAATGAGAGGATGGGAGCAATGGAGATTACAATGGATACTCTGGCTGTGGAGATCAGTAGAGTGATGTTCGCAATCAGAAGTTTTGTGCCCCCGGAGTGTTTCGAGCCGCAACAACCTCCCCCCGATGCTGGTACAGGTGGTGCTAGTGGAGCAGGAGCCTATGGTTCTGGTTTTGAAGATTCTTATGCAGCTGGTGGATCTGGAGACCAAGGTGGAGTTCAGGATAACTCACCTAAGGGGGAGAGTTGAAAGGAGACGAGACAGCAGGGAGTTCAAATCGAAGAAATTCAAGAACAAGCTGATCTTGTCAAAGAAAAAGAAATTGAGTCGTCTATTGATGAAGAGGCTCTGAGGAGGAGAAAGGGTAAGGCAATAGCGATTGAGCAAGATGAGCCATTCGTTGACCTGAGTCATCAAGAAAAAGTACAGGTGGTACTTGATTCAGATTCTGATATGGAAGACGTACCTTTAGCACATGCAATAAAAAGATCTTTGAAGGAACAAGGTGGAGGTGCTGGGATGTCTTTCGGAATGCCTGAAGAAATTACTGTTGATGAGGAAACCCTTAAGTCTCAACAGTTAGCCTTGGAACAAGCTGAGTTCTTTAAAATGAAGGCAATGCAAGAACGTGCTGTGTTTCTAGAAAAGAAAGTGGAGCTACAAGGGAAGCAGTACGATCATGAGCTTGCAAGGCTAGCTGATCCTCAAGTGGATCTGGACAAGAGAAGGTTAGGGCAGAAGTGGGATGAAGCAAGGAAGATAATGATGGGACCCTGTGCGAAAGAAGTTCATAACAAGGAGGCAGATGATCTGTTCTACAACCTAAATTTGCAGAATCCAATGACTGCGGACTACATGAGTGCATTAAAGAGATTAATTTCTAAAGTCAGGGTTGGATACAATGCAACGCTTAAGGAGTGGCAGGTTATATTGTCTTTGACAGAAGGAGTCCCAATGTCTTTCCTATATGTGGATGACCAATTCATGACGAGAAGATCTGCATCAGAGTTGTTCTTGCTAGCAACAAAAATTCAATACTCTCATTCTGAGAAGATAATCATTCTGTATAGGGATCAGTTAATGCAGCTAGCAGAGGACAAGGGTCCAGAATTCTCAGCATATCCTAATGTTGTCCGGATGGTAGTTGACAGCAAATTGAAGAGGGTTAGCATGGAGGAAAAGGACTTAATGGAACTTTCAGTGGAATCTCTTAAGGCCGTCTATAGACAAATGATGAGTAAGGGATTCGCTTCTGAGCTTAAAGATAAATCAGTGAAGATCATTGAAAGTGTCATATTCAAGAAGAGCAATGAGGTGTGGAAGTGTGATATCATTGCTCCAAACCCTCTTGATAACGTGAAGATTGAGCCGGAGCTGATAGAAAAGAAATGGAACATTCTTCAAGCTATGAAGAATGTAGATGAAGCTCTGAATCTTCCTTCTGGAGAACTGGAACAAGGAGAGATAAGGGAGTCAGTTGGTGTTCCAGGAAGAGATAGTGTATACTGGATACACTCTTTTGTTGATGATACAGCTGATGCCTTAGTATTCATAGATGCAGACCAGAATAAAACACTCTTGCATATGAGTAGAAAATGGCTGCTGCAGACTCAAGATGCTGCATTTCTGGAGAAATTGTTATATGTGTTCAAATGGGACGAAGAGGAAGATAAGCATGTGGAAGAAAAGCAAAGACTCATGAGTTACCTGTCTGATGTAGTAGTGGAAAAGAAGCGAATGGAGCAAGATGCGGCTAGTGTCCACAATACTAACCGTGTCAAGGGCTATCCCAAAATGATCTATTGTCAGTTTAAAGCTGATAAAGCTCATTGGAAACCTCAGCTTATAATGAAGAAATTTGAGGACATTCCAAAGATCAGGACTACTCAGGAGGTGGACAAACTCAGAAGGCTTTTCAAACATCCTTACCCAGAACCCAAGAATCCTCTAGAAATGGAAGCAGTAAGTTTGTTGAATGCTAGGTGGACGCAGCTTCATGATCCAGTATATAAGAAACAAAAGCAGCAGAAGGAGAAGCGCAGAAGGCAGAAAGAAGAGAAAGACCAAGCTGCTGAAGCTAGGAAGAGGAAACGGAATTAGGGTTAAAGGTCAGAGTGGTGTGAACTTGAAGTTGGAAAAACTTCATGTCTTTCGGTTGCTTTAACTCACTTGAGGAAAATTCACCTTAGAGTGAATCCAATAAGGTGATATAAGTTTGACTAAAAGATATGAAATAATCCAGGTGATAGGAATCATTCAAATGATCTTTAATTCGAGGTTCAAATTCTGTTTCTAGTTTAAGTTCTTTGTATTGTTTTCAAGTACTTTTCAATTGTATATTTTTCAAGACGGTAATGTTAATTATCTTTTCTCGTCTCATTGTTTAGTTGAGTTATCCTTCATTAATTTGAATGTCATTGTTAGACAATCAAATAGGGGGAGATTGAAAGGCAGAGTGTATAAACTTGTAACACTATAACTAATGTAACTCAATTAAAGGAAAAGATACTTAACCAGAAGACAATCAAGAACAAGAAGTCACAAGAAATCAACACTAAATGAAGACAAGGTAATTGATACAATTGAACATGTTAACTATGATCAAGCCAAGAAGAAATCATTGAGAGAAGTTCAAGTCAAAGTTGTTCATGCCTCAGTGATTTGAGAAATCGAGAATCAAGATCATAACTATCAGTATCAACAAGACCAATTGATTTCAAGTGAACAAGAAGGAAAGCGAATATTGGAAAGCCAAGTTACTAAGTGAATATGGTAATTTATTCAAGAAGCAGAAACACTATCAAGACTAGTCACTTATGAACCAGACCAGTGCATCAAGTGTCAGGACATTGATAGCAAGTTTATGTCAGTAATAAAGATCCATGTTCAAGAGCTTGCTGAAGAATAAAGAAGACATGAAGATATCACAAGCTCAAGATGTGCATTGAAGTTTCAAGTTGAAGACCATAATATTTTCTAAGTACTAAATATTCTAGATGACCAAGTAGAATATTTCTAAGTAGAAGTTCTACTTAGAAATTCGAGATGGCTAAGTAGAAATTCTCAAGTAGAAGTTCTACTTAGAGTGCAGCTTCAACATGACACATGGCATCTTCTGATTGGCAGATTTCCAAGCTTTCAAGATAAGGCAAGATTTATGTGGACATCATTGGGCCACGTACATCTTAGTCTTTGAAGACTACAGGACATAGATTACATGTAGTATAAATAGAAGCACTTGTGTAATGTTTTAGTTAGTGAACAATATTGAGAAAACACAAGAAAAAGAGAGAGAGTACATTCACAGAGCTTAGAATCATTCACTTCTCTCTGAACTTCTGTTATACTTTGTAATGAATGTTGTAGCAACCTTTTCAAGTTATATATAAGAAATATATTCCTTGAATCTGCGTGTTCATTTATTGCATCGTATTTATTGCTTCTCATATTCGAAAAGTTGTATTCACCCCCCCTCTACAACACATTTGGACCTAACATCCAGGCATATGACAGGAGATTCAACCCTGCTCACAGAGTTCAAGGAGGCAGCTGGCCCTAGAATTACCTTTGGAGATGACAGCAAAGGATATACTAAGGGATATGGCTTGATTACAAAGGACAATGTCATCATTGAAGAAGTGGCTTTAGTTGAAGGTTTGAAGCACAATTTGCTGAGTGTCAGTCAGATTTGTGACAAAGACTTTGAAGTAAAGTTCACTAAAGAAGCCTGTGTTGTTTCTTCCAAGGAAAACAACAATGTGGTTCTGACAGGCTTTAGAAGAGGAAATGTTTACATAGCTAATTTCAACTCAGTATGCTCAGAATCCATTACTTGTCTCTTCAGCAAAGCAAGCAAGGATGAGAGTTGGCTATGGCATAAAAAGCTATCACATTTGAATTTTAAAGTTATGAATGATTTGCTAAGAAAGGATCTTGCTAGAGGAATCCCTCAATTGGAGTTCATCAAGGATGGATTGTGTGATGCCTGCCAATTAGGGAAGCAAAAGAAATCATCCTTCAAGAGCAAGACAGAGTCATCCATTGTTAAGCCTCTTCAATTGCTGCATATGGACTTATTTGGTCCAGTAAATGTCATGTCCATTTCAAAGAAGAAATACTGCCTGGTGATTGTGGATGATTTTTCTAAGTTTACATGGACCTTCTTTCTGCACTCCAAAGATTGTGCAAGTGAAATCATCATCAATCATCTCAGACTAGTAAACAATGGTTCTGAAGTAAAAGTACAAAGAATCAAGAGTGACAATGGCACTGAATTCAAAAATTCCACAATGAAGATTTTCTGTGAAGAGAATGGAATTGTCCATGAGTTTTCTGCTGCTAGAACACCTCAACAAAATGGGGTTGTTGAAAGGAAAAACAGAACTCTCATTGAAGCAGCTAGAACAATGCTAAGTGAATCAAGATTGCCAACATATTTCTGGGTTGAAGCTATCAACACTGCCTGCTTCACTCAGAATATTTCCTTGATCAATCAAGCTAGAGGAATGACTCCTTATCAGTTATTCACCAACAAGAAACCAACGTTAGCTTTTCTTCATGTCTTTGGATGTAAGTGTTTTGTGCTAAGAAATCATGGAGATAACTTGGGCAAATTTGAAGCAAAGGCAGATGAAGCTATCTTTGTTGGATATGCAGCAGGGAAAGCCTATAGAGTCTATAATCTAAGAGCCAACATTGTTATGGAATCTGTACATGTTATGTTTGATGATCAAAAGATTCTAGGTCTAAATGATGAAGGCTTCCATGAAAAGTTGAGATTTGAAAATGAGGTAGAAGGAAGAATGTACATTGATGATGATGAGGAAAATGAAGATCATGGCCATGGAGATTCACCTAGAGTTGTTGGCCCAACTAGAAGTGATGCTAACACTGGAAATGAAGCATCCGTTGACAGTCATACTGGAGCATCAGATGCATCCGTTGATAGGCATTCTCATGCATACGTCGACAGGCAAAATGGAGCATCCGTTGATAGACAAAATGATGCATCTGTTAACAGTCAACTTCATAATTCCGCAAGGACAACAAACTCAGGGGGAGTTTCTCAAAGTCAAAACTCAATAACCAATCAACAAGATCATGCTCACGTAGATGAAGCAACCTCATCTAGATCAAACCTTCCACCTTCAAGAAAATGGACCAGAGATCATCCTTTTGAGTTAATCATTGGTGACTAAAACTCAAGAGTCCAAACTAGGAGGGCCACACAAGAAGAATGTCTATACAGTAGTTTCCTATCTCAAGAGGAACCTAAGAAAGTGGAAGATGCCCTTCTAGATCCAGATTGGGTCTTAGCAATGCAAGAAGAGCTAAACCAATTTGAGAGAAATAAAGTATGGAAGCTTGTGCCCAAACCTGATGATAGAGGTATCATAGGTACCAAATGGGTTCTCAAGAATAAGACTGATGAAAATGGCATAATTGTGAGGAATAAAGCTAGATTAGTGGCAAAGGGCTATTCTCAAGAAGAAGGAATAGATTTTGATGAAACTTTTGCTACAGTGGCAAGACTTGAGGCAATTAGAATTTTCTTAGCCTATGCAGCACATGCCAATTTCAAAGTCTATCAGATGGATGTCAAAAGTGCCTTTCTAAATGGGGAACTGGAAGAAGAGGTATATATCCATCAACCTCCTGGCTTTGAAGATCCAGAATTTCCACGGATTGTTTGCATTGCTAGCAGTTGTTTGAGGTCTTTCTTGAAACGCATGACATTATTTGACGATTAAAATGATAAAGGCATTTAGGAATAACCGCATATTTTCCCATATTACCACACCATATTTACATGATCAATTAGTTAACCCATTGAGCTTAATCCTATTTTTTTGGTGACATACCATATTACTTGCCTAGACCTTTTTCTTGTATTAGCCTTACATTAATTTGAACCCACATTGTCAAAGGCTAGTAGAGTGCTTAAGGGAGTAATAAGGTGTGCAAGGAGGGGTTTATTCTTGGTCACAATTTTGGGGGAAATATTGAATATTGGGTTTGGTTGTTTACTTGATAGTCGACATGTGTAATAAATTTGTGGGATCATTGCTATTGTTTATATTATTGTTCTTTTTATATTTAGCTCTCGAAAAAAAAAAAGAAAAAAAATATGTATATTATGAGAGCATATTTGTGTTTGTTGTGATCCTACTTTAGTCGACTAGTCGAGTGTTTTGTTGGAAAAAATAGTAAAATCATGTGTGGGGGAAAAATAGGGTGTTGTGTATGATTCATTATGGTACTTACTAGCTTTTGACACTTCACCTGTTTTGGCTTATTTGACATACCTTGTCCCTAGCCCCGTTACAACCCAAATAAAGACCTTTTGATTATCGTCATTGATGTATGTTGTGTTAAGAGTTAGATTGATACCAAATGTCAAGCATGCTTATGATTTTGTTGGAATTGAGTGATACACTTACCCTTATTCTTGAGTGAATATTCTTTTGTGAGTGGATTGTGAGTGTTTGCTTGTTTTTGCGTATGAGATCCCGAGTTTTGTCTCAAAGATGTACTCTTGTAGGCTTAGCATGTTTACTAACTTATTCTTACACTTGACATGGACTTGTGAGAACTTATGCATGTTCATTGAGTAGACTATGTGAATACTTGCACTTTCGACACCAAGACATCGCATTATTACTTTGATTCTTAAGTTGATATGGCATGAGAAGATTTGAAGGTATGGTAGGATATTAGTAGTAGTCAATTGTATTTTCATATTAGTTGCATTCATGCATTGCATTGCATTGGATTTTGTGGGTACATTCGCTATAGGCCCTCACGAGACCTTACTCGTCCACTAGGGCTGCCTAGGGGTTTAAAGGGCTTGTTGCATATGCCAAATGTAACCGTGATCACCTACGGAAGTGGTACTAGTTAGTTAGTTAGTTAGTTGTTTATGCTTGAGGACAAGCATCGGTTTAAGTTTGGGGGTGTGATAAGTAGATTTATATCCACTTGGAGCGCTTCATATCGGCTTAAATTGATTGTCTTGGACTCAAGTTTGTTGTAGTTTTGATGTGTTTTGCTTAGTTGTGCAGATTTACGAGAATGTTGATTAAGGTGGATGCTTCTATCGTTTTTGGAGAATTAATTGATTAAAATTCGGATTTCTGAGAAGGATTGCGCAGTCTACACTGTTTTGGCCATATCTGGAGTTCTAGAAGTCCGTTTGAGGCCCGTAAGCAGTCCACGTGAAGCTGAAGAGATTCTCTATCATTCTAAAGTGGTCCAGATGTCCAATTACAACTAAAACGGTCCAGAAATATTGAAGAAAAGTCAGATACGAATTTTCCTTAAAAACAGACTAAGTTTAGGAAACGTATTTTGCAGAAATTCTATTATAATTCTGTTTTGGTATTTTCTTGCTGGGCAAGACTTTTAGAGCTTATATAAACACATCTAGGGTATTATTTTAGGGATCAAAAAACTATTGTACACACTACAATTTGTAAACTGTTAGGAATATGTTGTAGCTGATGATAACTTAACATTCAAGCAAAATTGTATAAGTCAAGTTTTGTAACTGTCAACGGATAAGACATTATAACTCTATTCGTTGACAGGTAGCTCATCAACGGATGAGGTTTTGTAGCATACTGCAATATCTCTATTTATCAGTTGATAGTGTTTTTATTCAGAGTCATGTTGACCATCAATGGATAGGAAGAATAGGGTAGCCAATTGTAAATAAGCTATGCTATGTAATTCTGTCTAAGTGAAAGTGTATCAACGGATGAGAACAGGGCTCTATCAATGGATACAACTCAAATCTACTCTATCAACGGATACAGCTCAAACTACCATCAACGGATAACTGTGCACAACATCAACGGATAATCATTATCACTTTATCCTATGCTAGCTAAGGATTAGCAGTTGATAAGGACAGGTTTGACTGACAGATCACATGGGTTGATAGTAGGTATAAAAAGTAGTATGGCAGCCATACTTTGGAAACACAGAAGAAAGAAGCATTCCATTTACACAGTACATACAAGAAAGGTGCAGGGGACATATCTGTTCACAAGGACAACCTTTCGGCTACATGTGGATTTGGAGTGGAGTAGCAAGTCAACTTGAATTAGATTAACATTATCTTATTCCTGTAGTACTTGTAAACTTGGGATATATAACCAAGTGTAGCAACTCTTTAGAAACTAAGAAAACAGACATATTTGCTTAGGGTTTCTTGAATATCCTTAGAAGCAAAGAGTTGTAAAAACAGAAGCTGTGTACATTTGTATCACAGAGTTTTCTTCGAATAAAACTCTCAGGTGGTACATTTAACCACCTGATTTTTATGTGTTTGTGAACCATTTCTTATTCAGCAATTATTTCCTTATAGATTTCTGTGGTTTTTATCAGAAATTTATAATTATCAAGAATTGTATTCAACCCCCCCCCTTCTACAATTATACAAGTGTGTAATCTGGGAATAACAATTGGTATCAGAGCAAGCTTCTAATATATTTGAAGTTTAAAGATCAACACACTTCCAACATGTCTAAGAAGGATTATGGAGTGAAGATACCGGTTCTTGATATAGAAAATTATTTTCACTGGAAAGTAAAAATGCGTCTACATCTCATGTCTATTGATGAAGGTTTTGTAGATTGCATTGAGAAGGGTCCTCATGTTCCAATGAAGGCTGCTTCAAGAGTTGGTCTTGCTGTAGATGCACCAGACACTTACATTCCAAAACTTGTTTCTGAGTGGAGTACTGAGGATGTTGCAGAAGTCCACAAAGATAAAAAGACCATGAATATTCTGTTTAATGGCTTAGAAACAGACATGGTTGACAATGTTATCAACTGTACTACCTCCAAGGAAGTATGGGACATTGTTCAAACCCTTTGTGAAGGTACAGAACGGGTAAGGGAAAACAAGATGCAGCTACTGATCCAACAGTATGAGCACTTCCATTTCAAGAATGGAGAGACATTGAATGACACATTTAGTAGATTTCAAAAGCTACTGAATGGCTTGAAACTGTATGGAAGAATCTACCAAGTGAAAGATTCTAATCTCAAATTTCTAAGATCACTGCCCAAAGATTGGAAGCCTATGACTGTTTCTCTAAGAAACACTCAAGAGTACAAGTCATTTACTCTTGAAAGGCTCTATGGAACTTTAAAAACATATGAACTAGAAATGGAGCAGGATGAAGAAATTGAGAAGGCCCAAAAGAAAAGTGGGTCAGTTGCACTTGTTGCCAACTTGGAGCAGAAGGAGGAGAAGAGGACTGAAGCTGCTAAATCTACACCAAACAGGGAGGTTTGTGAAGGTAGAGCAGAATCAAGCAAAAGCAAGGAAAAGGTGTCTGAAGAAATGAGTGTCCTTCAGCAGGATGAATTGGATGAGATAGATGAGCATTTAGCCTTTCTATCTAGGAGATTCTCTAAGCTAAAATTCAGAAGAAACTCTGGGGTGGCCAAGCCATTTAACAAGGATTTTTCTACAAGCAACTATGTGGATAAATCCAAAATTAAATGCTACAATTGTGGAATTGTTGGTCACATGATAAGTGAATGCAGGAAGCCTAGATCAGAGAACAAGGGAAAGCCAACTGAAACTGTTGACTACAAGAAGAAATATTTTGATCTTCTCAGACAGAAAGGAAAGGCATTCATGACCCAAGAGTATGACTGGGCTGCTGATGGAAATCATTCTGATGATGATGCTGAGTTTGTCAACCTTGCATTAATGGCTGATTCTGAGCAGGAAGCAAGTTCAGCTAGCAATCAGGTATTTTCTACTAATCTCTCTGAGCTCACCAAAGAGGAATGCAATAGTGTTATAGATGAAATGTCTGCTGAACTATATCACTTGAGTGTTACTCTTAAATCACTTACTAAAGAGAACAATAGGATTAAAGAATCTAATCAGTTTTTAAGTGATAGAAATGCAGTTCTAGAAATTCAATTTCTAGAATTTGAGAAAATGAGAGTTGATTGCAATAATGCTAAAAGTGAACTTGAAGCTGTGTTAAAAAGAGAACTGATTTTAAGAGACCAGCTTGAAAAAGAACAAGGGATAATTGCTAAATTTCAAAGTTGTAGGAATATTTCTCAAAACATAATAGAAGTCCAGGGAATAGAATCATTTGTGAGGGATACCTGGACTCAAAAGAAAAAGGAGCTAGAACCTTGCCTTGAGGATCTAGAGACTATTTGTGAATCAACGGATAGTGATCATCCGTTGACAGATGAACCATCAACGGATGAGAGGTATCCGTCGACTAACAAAACGTCTGTTAGTAAGAAGGAACTCAAGAAACTGAATAATCAGTATGGTCCAGTAGCCAAGAACTTTGTCTCTGGTGAAAGTAGCCAAGCCAAATCAAGTGAGAAGGCTAAGGCAGGTGATTTACTTAACAAAAAGGCTGTTGGTAAATCAGTTAATGAAAATGTAGAGACTGAGGGTAAAAAGAAAAAGAACAGAAATGGTAAGATAGGCATTAACAAGAAAAACAATTATTCTCCTGACAAGTTTGCTCCTAGGAAAACTTGTGGTAATTGCAATAGTGTCAATCACCTATCTTCTAATTGCAAGTCTGTTAAAAGGACTCCTGTTCATGTACCTCAATCTATGCCAAGTATGCCTACAATGCCTGGTTTGTATCAGAATGCTAGTTTTTCAAATCCATATGTGAACATGCCATATGTGTCTAATCCTTATTTTCAATCTGTGAATATGCCACAAATGTCATGGAGCATTCCTAGCATGGATAATATGTATGCCAATTTTCCACAAATACATGCATCAAATATTTATGCAAATGAGCATCTGTCAAAACCTATCACTCAAGCATCTACACCCAAAGTGAAGATTGCTAAAAGTGTAAAACCAAAGGCTAACAAGAAAGGACCCAAGGAAACTTTGGTACCAAAATCAACTTGATTTGTATTTTGGAATGTGTGCAGGGAAATAAGAGGAATCTATGGTACCTAGACAGTGGATGTTCTAGTGAAAGGCAGAGTGTATAAACTTGTAACAATATAACTAATGTAACTCAATTAAAGGAAAAGATACTTAACCAGAAGACAATCAAGAACAAGAAGTCACAAGAAATCAACACTAAATGAAGACAAGGTAATTGATACAATTGAACATGTTAACTATGATCAAGCCAAGAAGAAATCATTGAGAGAAGTTCAAGTCAAAGTTGTTCATGCCTCAGTGATTTGAGAAATCGAGAATCAAGATCATAACTATCAGTATCAACAAGACCAATTGATTTCAAGTGAACAAGAAGGAAAGCGAATATTGGAAAGCCAAGTTACTAAGTGAATATGGTAATTTATTCAAGAAGCAGAAACACTATCAAGACTAGTCACTTATGAACCAGACCAGTGCATCAAGTGTCAGGACATTGATAGCAAGTTTATGTCAGTAATAAAGATCCATGTTCAAGAGCTTGCTGAAGAATAAAGAAGACATGAAGATATCACAAGCTCAAGATGTGCATTGAAGTTTCAAGTTGAAGACCATAATATTTTCTAAGTACTAAATATTCTAGATGACCAAGTAGAATATTTCTAAGTAGAAGTTCTACTTAGAAATTCGAGATGGCTAAGTAGAAATTCTCAAGTAGAAGTTCTACTTAGAGTGCAGCTTCAACATGACACATGGCATCTTCTGATTGGCAGATTTCCAAGCTTTCAAGATAAGGCAAGATTTATGTGGACATCATTGGGCCACGTACATCTTAGTCTTTGAAGACTACAGGACATAGATTACATGTAGTATAAATAGAAGCACTTGTGTAATGTTTTAGTTAGTGAACAATATTGAGAAAACACAAGAAAAAGAGAGAGAGTACATTCACAGAGCTTAGAATCATTCACTTCTCTCTGAACTTCTGTTATACTTTGTAATGAATGTTGTAGCAACCTTTTCAAGTTATATATAAGAAATATATTCCTTGAATCTGCGTGTTCATTTATTACATCGTATTTATTGCTTCTCATATTCGAAAAGTTGTATTCACCCCCCCTCTACAACACATTTGGACCTAACATCTAGGCATATGACAGGAGATTCAACCCTGCTCACAGAGTTCAAGGAGGCAGCTGGCCCTAGAATTACCTTTGGAGATGACAGCAAAGGATATACTAAGGGATATGGCTTGATTACAAAGGACAATGTCATCATTGAAGAAGTGGCTTTAGTTGAAGGTTTGAAGCACAATTTGCTGAGTGTCAGTCAGATTTGTGACAAAGACTTTGAAGTAAAGTTCACTAAAGAAGCCTGTGTTGTTTCTTCCAAGGAAAACAACAATGTGGTTCTGACAGGCTTTAGAAGAGGAAATGTTTACATAGCTAATTTCAACTCAGTATGCTCAGAATCCATTACTTGTCTCTTCAGCAAAGCAAGCAAGGATGAGAGTTGGCTATGGCATAAAAAGCTATCACATTTGAATTTTAAAGTTATGAATGATTTGCTAAGAAAGGATCTTGCTAGAGGAATCCCTCAATTGGAGTTCATCAAGGATGGATTGTGTGATGCCTGCCAATTAGGGAAGCAAAAGAAATCATCCTTCAAGAGCAAGACAGAGTCATCCATTGTTAAGCCTCTTCAATTGCTGCATATGGACTTATTTGGTCCAGTAAATGTCATGTCCATTTCAAAGAAGAAATACTGCCTGGTGATTGTGGATGATTTTTCTAAGTTTACATGGACCTTCTTTCTGCACTCCAAAGATTGTGCAAGTGAAATCATCATCAATCATCTCAGACTAGTAAACAATGGTTCTGAAGTAAAAGTACAAAGAATCAAGAGTGACAATGGCACTGAATTCAAAAATTCCACAATGAAGATTTTCTGTGAAGAGAATGGAATTGTCCATGAGTATTCTGCTGCTAGAACACCTCAACAAAATGGGGTTGTTGAAAGGAAAAACAGAACTCTCATTGAAGCAGCTAGAACAATGCTAAGTGAATCAAGATTGCCAACATATTTCTGGGTTGAAGCTATCAACACTGCCTGCTTCACTCAGAATATTTCCTTGATCAATCAAGCTAGAGGAATGACTCCTTATCAGTTATTCACCAACAAGAAACCAACGTTAGCTTTTCTTCATGTCTTTGGATGTAAGTGTTTTGTGCTAAGAAATCATGGAGATAACTTGGGCAAATTTGAAGCAAAGGCAGATGAAGCTATCTTTGTTGGATATGCAGCAGGGAAAGCCTATAGAGTCTATAATCTAAGAGCCAACATTGTTATGGAATCTGTACATGTTATGTTTGATGATCAAAAGATTCTAGGTCTAAATGATGAAGGCTTCCATGAAAAGTTGAGATTTGAAAATGAGGTAGAAGGAAGAATGTACATTGATGATGATGAGGAAAATGAAGATCATGGCCATGGAGATTCACCTAGAGTTGTTGGCCCAACTAGAAGTGATGCTAACACTGGAAATGAAGCATCCGTTGACAGTCATACTGGAGCATCAGATGCATCCGTTGATATGCATTCTCATGCATACGTCGACAGGCAAAATGGAGCATCCGTTGATAGACAAAATGATGCATCTGTTAACAGTCAACTTCATAATTCCGCAAGGACAACAAACTCAGGGGGAGTTTCTCAAAGTCAAAACTCAATAACCAATCAACAAGATCATGCTCACGTAGATGAAGCAACCTCATCTAGATCAAACCTTCCACCTTCAAGAAAATGGACCAGAGATCATCCTTTTGAGTTAATCATTGGTGACTAAAACTCAAGAGTCCAAACTAGGAGGGCCACACAAGAAGAATGTCTATACAGTAGTTTCCTATCTCAAGAGGAACCTAAGAAAGTGGAAGATGCCCTTCTAGATCCAGATTGGGTCTTAGCAATGCAAGAAGAGCTAAACCAATTTAAGAGAAATAAAGTATGGAAGCTTGTGCCCAAACCTGATGATAGAGGTATCATAGGTACCAAATGGGTTCTCAAGAATAAGACTGATGAAAATGGCATAATTGTGAGGAATAAAGCTAGATTAGTGGCAAAGGGCTATTCTCAAGAAGAAGGAATAGATTTTGATGAAACTTTTGCTACAGTGGCAAGACTTGAGGCAATTAGAATTTTCTTAGCCTATGCAGCACATGCCAATTTCAAAGTCTATCAGATGGATGTCAAAAGTGCCTTTCTAAATGGGGAACTGGAAGAAGAGGTATATGTCCATCAACCTCCTGGCTTTGAAGATCCAGAATTTCCAGAATACGTATATCTTCTTTTGAAAGCACTTTATGGTTTGAAGCAAGCACCAAGAGCCTGGTATGACACTTTATCTCAATTTCTTTTGGAGAATCACTTCACTAGAGGTACAGTAGATAAAACCTTATTTCATAGAAATGTCAATGGTTCTTCAATACTTGTTCAAATCTATGTAGATGATATTATTTTTGGGTCTACAGATGAGAAGCTTTGCAAAAGGTTTGCCAAACTTATGCAAAGTAGGTATGAAATGAGCATGATGGGTGAATTAACTTACTTTCTTGGTTTACAAGTAAAGCAAGTTAATGAGGGAATTTTCATAAGTCAAACAAATATATTTATGATCTCTTAAAGAAATTTGACTTAATGGATTGTGCCTCTGCAAAAACACCTATGGCCACTGCAACTAAGCTTGAGCTGAATACTAAGGAAAAATCTACGGACATCTCAAGCTATAGAGGCATGGTAGGCTCACTTCTATATCTAACAGCTAGTAGACCTGATATAATGTTTTCCACATGTCATTGTGCTAGATTTCAAGCTGACCCTAGAAATTCTCACTTGATTGCTATTAAGAGAATTTTCAGGTATCTCAAGGGAACACCAAACCTTGGCATTTGGTACCCAAGAGATTCTGGCTTTGATCTAATTGGCTATTCAGATGCAGACTATGCAGGTTGCAGAATTGATAGGAAAAGTACTACAGGCTCCTGTCAATTTCTAGGGAACAGGCTTCTGTCATGGTTCAGTAAGAAACAGAACTCAGTCTCCACTTCTACAGCCGAAGCTTAGTACATTGCAGCTGGAAGTTATTGTGCACAGATTCTTTGGATGAAAAATCAACTTATTGACTATGGTCTAAAAGTTGAGAAGATTCCAATTTTCTGTGACAACACTAGTGCTATTGCCATCACAGAGAATCCAGTGCAACATTCGAGAACCAAGCATATTGACATCAAATACCACTTCAATAGAGAGCATGTGATGAATGGTACAGTAGAAATGCACTCTGTGCCAAGTGAAATGCATCTTGCAGATATCTTCACCAAGCCTCTTGATGAATCTTCATTCACAAGGTTGGTAGGTGAACTAGGTATGCTTAATTTTTCATAATTCCTAGTGGTATCTAATCATACTGTATTGCAGATAGAAATGTGTTTTGGTTTACTTGAGAATTAAAAACTCTCAGAAAAACTCTTAGCAGGAATTTTGTTTAAGGAAAAATTTGCTTATCAACGGATATCCTTTTATCCGTTGGTAGTATAAACACATTACTAGATTTTCGTGTGTCAACGGATAACAGGTTGTCCACGTCATCGATGGATAAACTGTTTTCTCAACCGTCCAATCTTTATCCGTTGATATACATATTTCTTTTTATAGCCGTTGGTAAACGTGTATAATTAGTCATGGCTGTACTTCTTTTCTTTTCATTTATTATCTGACAGTTACTTTTGTCCAATGGGGTAATTACTTTTAATTATTTCATTTTTAATTCTTGAAAAATATAAAAGGATGTCTTGTGCTCTCACATCTCACCTTTATTCATTTTCAAGAATCTCATTAGTTAACTGCATCTTCTTCACTAAAACTCTCTCTGCAACAAAAGTTCAAACACTTCAATGGCGCCTATTGTTAAGATGATGTCTTCCACTGGGTTTACTTATGAGAAGAACAATTTCGCGGCCTTTGTTGATACAGTGAACGCTCCAAAAGCATATCACACCATGATGAATTTCGTGAAGAAATGCAAACTGTCATATGCTATGACTGCCACCACTCCTCTAATCCATGAGGTAATTGAAGAGGTGTGGGCATCTGCTGAGTACAATGGCACAGACGGTACACTTGCTTTTTCTTTGAAGGGTAAAAACTATGTAGTTAATTCTGATGTGATAACTGCTTGTTTAAAATTGCCTGAGAATAACTGTCTGAAAGTACCCTGTAATGCTGAAATTGTTATCATGCTTAATTCCATAAATTATACCCTTAGTACTGAGAACTTAGGGAAAATTGTTAGGAAAGGTATGGTTAAAGAATGGAGTTATTTTTGTGATGCCTTCATTAAAACTTTTTCTGGAAAGATTAGTAACTTTGATGCTGTTACCAATTCCATGCTAGTTATGCTATGTATGCTTTTGAATGATAAATTGTATAACTTTGGCACACTAGTCATGTATGAGATAGCAGCTAAATTAGGTAAAAAGGAAACTAGGAGCAAGAATGTTTATTTTGCTAGAGTTTTTATGCTCCTAGCACTGCATGTATCTGAGAATGAGCTATCCATTGCTAACCCGGATAGCAAGTTCAATTGTTTTGTTCAGGAGAAGAGAGTCTTAAGTGATTTGATTCGAATGAACCTAAATGCAGAAGTACAATTGGTATATCTACCAATTGTTCAGGTAACTGTTTCCAACCCTGAAACCTCTATCTCCAATCCCCAAATTTCTTTGCCTTCTAGTGTCACAATGGAGTCTGTGGCTGTGACCAAACAGGCTCCTACTAAAGTGACCAAATCCAGAGTTCCAAAACCACAATCTAAAAGACAAACCTCAGGTGTCTCTCAAAAGGCACCTGTTGCAAAAACTACCAAAACCTTGAGGGGAGTGTGAAGGTGGTAGTGAGTGGTGAGGGACAGGGTGAACATCAAAGAAGCCCTAAGGATAAGGAAGGTGAGGCAAATGCAACTGTTGATGAGTGGATTTCGTAATCAACTTATGTGAGGTTTACAGGTAGTTGTATAGGCTAGCGATCAACTGTTCTACGAAAGGTTTGGGTTGTGTTTGTGGGGGTTGAGCTGAGCTCGAGGGTATCTCCAATAATCTCAGGTGCCTTTAGAGAAAACTAGAGAACTTAATGCGTCGTACCCTGAGGTGCCTACGTACCCTTGTATTTATAGGGATCAAGCTCACGTAGTTCTAGTATGATTTCGTCTCTTACTGGAATAGCTGCATTCGGTCATCTAATTCGTGTTGGACTCAGGTTCCTTTAGAGCCTTTCACGAACTAGTTTGGCTAAGTGGAGTAGAACTCGAGTTCGTACCCTACTTATGTTTCTCTCATTGGTTAGAGTTATTCTAGGATCATCTGCGCCCTAGAATCATACTCAGATACCAATTCGTTTATCTGTTCTAGATGACTTCTAGAACTTTCTGTTGGCAACTCGTAGGAACCTGGTGCTCAGGAACCTACATTTCAGGAGCCTGTTTCTCAGGGACCTCCTTATTTCGGGACATATCACTTAGGAACCTCCCTTTTGGTGTTAGTACCTGCACAAATAACAAACTAGTTAGACTGGATAACTTTTCATATGCTTTTATCATCTCTATGGCTGCTGTTATGCTAATTCGAACTCCTCGGCTGGGAGGAACCTGGTCTTCGAGTGCTCAACTCAGCTTCCTGACTATTGGGAACCTCCTAATACTCGTACTTCCTTATTCATTTCTCCTATTTGATCTTCATGACTCGTATTGGATCAATCTTCTGGCTTGTATGGATCGAACCTTATAGCTTAATGGGCCTAAATCTAGCCCATGGAGATTTTGGGCACAACAAGTACCCCCCGGTTCCTTGAAATTATGTAATGTGAAAGGAACCTATTCTAATTCTACGATCAAAAGTTCAATGCTAGACCATTCTAGTAACAATACCTCGCTTCAACATTTTATATCCAAGCCTACATGAGTTTACTCGGCGTAGGAAACAGGACATAAAATATTTTCAGCTTAATACAATTTTGAGTAAGCTTCCTTTGCATTTAGGAACCTGTTATCTTGCTATTTTCTTCTTTAGATAGCTGTTCTCGAAGTCAACTCGATGCTTGCATTTAGCTCCTCTAGGAATCTAATTAGCCCCTTAACTCCACGTCTCTTTAAATTTAATAATTTAAAGATCTATAGGAAGAGATAATGGTTGGCAGCTGGAGATAATTTAAAGTTCGAATTGAACTTATCACTTACCAAAGCTGTAGTTAATGCATGAGTTCCCAAGGTTCACACGCCTTTCACACATATACCTCTTCGTTTTTACCGCTCCACTAATGCTCTGACGCGTGTACGGAACTGTCTTGATTATATAAACACACTTCTAACTCCAAGTCTAGTTTTTTACCTTTACCAAATATCTTCCAAAACCCTTAGAGAGAGAGAAGAAGGAAAAGAAGTCCGACGGTCGCTTACTCAATCCAAGCTCTCCGTCACCGCTTTCTTCTAATTAAGGTATGATTTGCTTTCTTTCTGCTCTTTTGACTTCATTTCGTACTGTCTGCACTGTCGTGTCTTGCATGTCGATGTTCTTTGTTTATGGTCTTTGTATGTATGCGTTCGTATCTATCTTTCACATTCCATGCTTTTCATACAACTTGTTCACCACACCTTGTTTGTTTGGTCATCGATTTATAGTTTTGAAACCCTGGTTTCCCTGGGATTTGATATTATTTATTCACATTCTGTACACACATGTTTTCGACTTATACTGTAATCGATATGAGTCGTTTCAATGGTGCGTAGCTTTTGTGTAATTCGCTGACTACCATGTGTCTCATAGCTATGTCCGTCCCAGAACTTTAGAACCACTATTTCTCTTTTAAAAGACTCAAAACCTGATTTTTCTCCGTCTGTCTTTTGCAGATGTCCTCTGATTCTACACACTCTGACCACTTGTCTTCTATTCAACCTTCTATGATGCCAATAGGGGAAAGAACTAGGTCTAGGGTTGTTGTTCCAGACATTGATGAACCTGGAAATATCCTTCTCAAACCTTCGACCTTACCCTCTACAAATCTTCCTACCCCTTCCTTTGTAGATTTGGGGGATGATTGGCCCTCTGACGGAGAGGAAGTGTCTAAGCCTGATCATAGTCTGATCCCGGATCCTGATTTTGATAACGAAGTGTCCGTCGAAAGAGAGTTGTATAAGCAAGAAATCGTACCTTTCTGTGACAGAATGGATTCTCTTATGACCGTGACTAGGTTAGAGAAATTGTATGAGGAATGTGTTCGTCCATCCTGCTCCATTGTTATCCCTAAACCAGGTGAGAGAGCTCATAAGTTTGATACCAAGATACCTGATCGAGGTATTCCAAATGTTGTAACCTCGGCTGCCTTCTTCAAAGTTGGTGTATATTTCCCTCTGCATCCTTTCCTGAGAGAGGTTCTTGACTTCTATGGTTTGGCCCCTCTCCAATTGACACCTAACTCATATAGGTTAGCCATTAGTACCTACATTCTGTACACTAGCATGTTTACAACCCCACTATCTGCACATGAATTAGGTTACTTCTTCAGATTGAAGGACACTGGGAAGGGTTCTGGTTGCTTCTATCTGACTGCCTGGCCTAGTCATCAAGGCCAATGTATAAAAGGTGTTAAACAGAACTTTGATCAATGGCAAGAGCAGTTCCTTTACTGCTTTGATTGTCCCTCTATCCGCTTTGAATTCAATTGCCGCCCATTAATTCCAAAACAGACTATTCTTACTGGAGCTTGCTTAATGAGAGCTAAAGAGGCTTTGAAGCATTCTTCGGTCATAAGAGATTGTATGATCCTATTGACCCCTGATAATTTATCTGCCCTAGGTTTTATACCCTCAGCTTCTGGTATGAGTTCCCCTGTTGTTGTCCTTTCTTTTCTATTGTTATACATCTGCACATTTACCTGCTTATTCTGTATATAAATCTCTGATACTTTCTTGTACTTTCTTTCGCAGATATGGCTCCAAAAGCCCCATCGTTTATCAAGAGGTCCAAGAACGTAGATGAGATCTTCAAGACTGAAACTAAGGAGGTTCCGCTGAATGCAACTCCCATTAATCAAATTCCTGGCACTCCTGCTTCCCAAACTACTCATTCTGGTTCTTCAAAGAGGAAGTTTGCTCAGACAACTCTTGACCTCTCAGCAGCTCCCCAGACCCGCTCGTCAAGGAAAAGCAAAGCAGTAAAAACCGATCCTGATCAAACCTCCAATCTGTTCAAAGACATGATTGACACCCATGTTCCTACAGAGACGATAGCTGCCTGGAGTAAGATGAGTTCTACTGAAGCCATGCACGCCATGAGGTTTGCTACTACTCAATCTGCTTTCTTTGCTCTCAGATACTGTGACGAGTTTGCTGTAAAGACCCAATATGACCTTCAACTTCAAGGAGAGATTCGCAAACTCAAAACAGAACTAGCTGCTAGTGAGGATAAGGCAAACATTGCCACTGCGGCTGTCAGAAATGCCAAGATTGTGGAGACCTCTTTAAAAGATGAGAAAATCGAACTTCAAGGTCAGGTTAAGATCCTTAGGGACGAGAAACTGTCGATGTTAGAAAGAACCAATGAACTGGAAGCCCAGGTGGATGCCCTGAATGCTGCTGCTGAAGTTGTGAAGTCATCCATACTGGTCAAGGAGAAGGCCAGATATGATGAAGGCTATGATGAAGGTATTAATGACTACATACGTTCCACATGGGAGAAGATGCCCAATATAGACTGGTCCCTCTTGGGTGAAGACGTAGTAGGGATGATCAAAGATTTTGAGGAGAAAGCTGCTGCTGCAAACTCTGTACCTCCCGTGAAAACGGTTGAGAGGTCTCCGGGTGCCACCCTTGAGACTGCAGAGGTTCCTGCTCCTGACGTTACTCCAACCACTCTTCCACCTTCCTCAGCTATCGAAGAATCTAGTAAAGTATCTCCTGCCTAGAGTTTCATAAATTTTCTGAACTTTCCATAACTTTTCTTGAGGTTGCGGGCCCCTCGTAGTGCCTCGCGGGATGTAATTTAACTTGGTTTTGATGGCCTTCGTGCCCTATAACTCTTTATGTTTCTAATGACTATTATCTACTCTTGGTATATCTCTTGCTCTTACTTATTCACGCCTAGCTTCTTAACCTGCATCTGTACTACTTAATACTGCACACCTTTTTTTTAAAAAAACTCGTAGAATACCTTATCATCATGCATCTTAAAAACTAATTAGTGTCCATACTTATACATCCAAGCTTATGTGGGATAACCCGTTATAAGAAACAGGATGCATACATACTTTCACTTATAATTTTCTCAAAATAACATTTAACTAAATACAGCTTACTTGCAGACTTGGAACCCTTTTCTGTTTATACTTTGAGACATGTATTCACCACCGTAATCTGAACTGTAGTTTTCCTTAGAGATTCCTCCCAGGTCTAAACCAGGTTCCCTACAAAATATCTGATCAACTTCCGTAAGCTTAAACACATCCTTTCTCGTGCTTCACTCAACATTATCAGAGTCGTCTTTTGAACTAAAAACCCTTTCTGATAACCTTAGATCCTAAATAATTTGACCAGGTTCCTCGACCATTAAACCTGCAAAATAAACATAAAACAAAAACTAGTTAAGGTTAGTAAAATTTCTTTTGTTTAATTCGGGCCATCTCTTGGAAAGGTTGCCTGCTTGGCTCCCAATCCTAATCTCTAGGTCCCAACATGCCTCGAGGCCTGTTGGTTCCTTTTTTCTCCTGGAAAGGTAACCTGCTTGGTTCCCAATCCTATTCTCTAGGTCCCAACATGCCTCGAGGCCTGTTGGTTCCTTTTTATGCCTCGGGGCGATTCTAGGAACCTGTGTGCCGTTCTGGGAGTCCACACAGATTCCTCTTCTCCATGTGTCAGGCTAGACATCTTATGAAGGTAAATGCTAAGGATTTTATCCCTTCTTCCCATGCGCCAAAGGCGGTTCCACATGAGGGAGAGCTTATTAGGCCTCTCTTTAAGGTGCCTTTTGTCAGGACTTTAGATGCCTTTTGTCAGGACTTTAATTCACGTGCTCAAGGAACTTGAGGCTTTTGGCAACAATGTCGTGCTCAGTCAACTGAGGCTTTTCAATCACATTTGCTCAGGAAGCTACCTGAGGCTTTTCTCAATGCCCAGGAAGCTACCTGGGACTTTTCTCGATGCCCAGGAAGCTACCTGGGACTTTTCTCAATGCCCAGGAAGCTACCTGGGACTTTTCTCAATGCCCAGGAAGCTACCTGGGACTTTGCTCGATGCCCAGGAAGCTACCTGGGACTTTTCTCAATGCCCAGGAAGCTACCTGGGACTTTATACTTCTCTCAACAATCTGTCCACAAGCTAATTCTGATCAATCAATCGTAGTCTGCACATTCTGTCAATTCATATTCATACTTCACACATACTGTCAATGCTACAGGAACCTGTCAGCTTAGGTAACCTGCAAAATGCAACACAATGCTACAGGAACCTATTAATCTAGGTAACCTGTTTCAAAAATTTCAAATTGGCATATGAAATATCAAATCATAGCATGTGCAATACTGTCTAAGTAGGAATACTACCCCCCAGTTCTTTTGGGTAATGATTATTACGTAAAAGAACTATTAAGGAGCTATAGCTGCAAACAATGCACTCAAAATATTTAACGTAGAGCTATACATCGCTCAATACTTGAAACAAAATCGTCTTGCAAGTAGAGAGGTTCACATTAAGTACCCCCCGAGTACATGCATAATTGAATACTGGAATCAAAATACTGGTCAGCTATAACTAATAAGCTGCCTTTATTCTTGGGCTGAAAGAGCCTTACTTTTCCTAAGAAAAACGCATAAAAGAGTTACTGATAATACTTCTTGAGATGTTCTGCATTCCAAGCTCTCGGAATGAGGTTCCCATCCATATCCATCAAGTGGTAGGTTCCTTCCCAAATGGTTGACTTTATCTGGTAAGGCCCTTCCCAATTTGCTCCAAAAGCTCCATGTGCCAGAACCCTGGTATTTGGCATGACTTTTCTCAGAACTAGGTCTCCAACTTTAAAAGGTCTTGCCTTCACCTTTTTGTCGTAATACCTTCGAACTCTCTGTTGATATGCTGCTAACTTCACTTGTGAATCTGCTCTCAACTCTTCAACCATGTCCAAATACAGTCTATGATTGACCTCATTGCTCTCGGGATCAAAATACTTTCTTCTCAAGGAACCTGTTCCAATTTCCACAGGTACCATAGCTTCACAACCATAAGTGAGGGTAAAAGGAGACTCACCAGTTGTAGTTCTAGGCGTGGTATTATACGACCACAAGACTCCAGGAAGCTCCTCTGGCCAGCTTCCCTTCTTATCTTCAAGCCTTGTCTTCAAAGTGTGCTTGATAATCTTATTCACTGCTTCAGTCTGTCCATTACTCTGCGGATAATACACTGCTGAAAATGCTTTTTGGATTCCAAACTGCTCACATAATCCTCTAAGCTCTCTACTATCGAACTGCTTCCCATTATCAGAAATCAGCTTCTGTGGAATGCCAAACCTGCATACAATGGCTCGAAACACAAACTCAGTCAATTTTGACGCTGTAATCTTAGCAAGCGGTTCTGCTTCTGCCCACTTTGTAAAGTAATCGACTGCAACCACTGCGTATTTCACTCCTCCTTTTCCTTTCGGGAGCTCTCCAATGAGGTCTATTCCCCAAACAGCGAATGGCCAAGGGCTAACAATCGGTTTGATAGGTGCTACCGGACGACTATCAAAATTGGCAAACCTCTGACAATTACTGCATGCCTGCACGAACTTTGTAGCATCTGCTTTGATGGTTGGCCAATAATATCCTTGTCGAAGGACTTTCATGGCTAAAGAATTACCCCCCGAGTGATTTCCACATACTCCTTCATGAATTTCCTCGAGGATATACTTGCATTGTTCTCCAGCTACACACTTAAGCAAAGGCTGATTGAATCCTCGTTTATACAGAACTCCATCATAAATTACATACCTGGCTACCCGATACCTCAGCTTCCTGATATCACTTTGATCGGGAGGTAGCTCCCCTTTGTCCAGGTAACGATATATCGGGGTCATCCAGGAATCTTCAACTGGAAATTCAATGTCCATTACCTCTTCCTTGAAAACACTTGGTTACTCCTGGATTTGAAGTGGAATTACCCCCAATAATGTGGATTCTCTCTGTGACCCTAGCTTGGCCAACGCATCCGCTTTGGTATTCTTTCCTCGGGGTACTTGATCCAGCTTCACCTCTCTGAACCTTGCGATCAACTCCTGGGAATATCTCAAATATAAGTCTGTTCTTGGCCCTCTCGCCTGAAAACCACCACGAATCTGCCAAACTACTAACATCGAATCACTAAACACTCTGATATTCTCTACTTTCATCTCCAAAGCCAACTTGAGGCCTGCAATCAATGCCTCATATTCTGCATCATTGTTCGTGGCTTTAAAAGCAAAATGAATCGAGCTATAGAGTTGGTGCCCTTCTGGACTAACTAGTTCTATGCCTGCACCTGCTCCACCACTGTTAGCAGCTCCATCTACATACAGTGTCCACCAAGGTGCGCAGTTGTCATTGTCTGCCTGTCTTTCCACCACCTCTTTTGGCCCCTCTTGGCCAGTAACCTCTACATGAGGTGGAAACTCGATTAAGAAATCTGCTAAAGCTTGAGCTTTGATTGCTGTCTTTGGCTTATATTCTATGTCGAACTGTCCTAGCTCTACAGCCCATTTTAACATTCTTCCAGAGGTTTCTGGCCTATGCATCACTTGCTTAAGTGGATATGAGGTTCTTACTTCAATCTTGTGAGCTTGGAAATAAGGTCGCAGCTTCCTGGAAGCCAGGATCAATGCGAAAACCAACTTCTCCATTCCTGTGTACCTCGTTTCTGCGTCAAGTAACCTTTTACTAACATAGTAAACTGGGCTCTGCTGTCCATTCTCTTCTCGAACCAGAACTGCACTAATGGAATATTCTGAAACAGCCAAATAAAGTATCAATGTTTCTCCATCCACAGGTTTGGCTAACAGTGGGGGGCTCCCCAAATGCTCCTTTAGCTTTCCAAACGCTATCTCACATTCTGCGGTCCACTCAAATTTGTTTCCTTTCTTTATGGCTTTAAAGAACTCCTGACACTTATCAGTGGACCTCGAAATGAATCTATTCAAAGCTGCAACTCTTCCTGTAAGAGATTGAACCTCTCTCACAGTTCTCGGAGACCTCATATCAATCAATGCTTTAATCTTGGCTGGGTTGGCTTCGATACCTCTGTGGTTTACCATGAAACCCAGAAACTTTCATGATTCTACCCCGAATACACATTTTTGTGGGTTCAGCTTCATTCTGTACTTCCGCAAGATTCCAAACATTTCTTCTAAGTGCTTTACATGATCAACAGCTTCCTTAGACTTAACTAGCATATCATCCACATATACTTCCATAGTATGGCCAATTTGATCTTTAAACATCATATTCACTAACCGTTGGTATGTAGCTCCAGCATTAATCAACCCAAATGGCATGCATACATAGCAATAAAGACCTCTGTCCGTAATAAAAGAAGTATGCTCTTGGTCAGGTTCATACATAGGGATTTGATTGTAACCTGAATATGCATCCATGAAGCTAAGGAGGGCATGTCCAGCTGTTGCATCCACTAACTGATCAATCCGTGGCAGTGGGAAACTGTCCTTCGGGCATGCTTTGTTGAGATCTGTGAAATCCACACAAGTTCTCCATTTTCATTTAGGTTTCTTTACCAAAACAGGATTTGCCAACCATACTGGGTAAAAAGACTCTTTAACTAATCCTGCATCCAACAACCTGTCAACCTCTTCTTTCAATGCCTGAGCTCTTTCTCCACTAACTGGTCTTCGCTTCTGTCTCACTCCTTTCTTTTCTGGATCAATATTCAACTTATGACACATGACCCTTGGATCTATCCCTTCCATATCTGCATGACACCATGCAAACACATCCAGATTCCTGCCCAAAAAAGTAATGAGAGATTCTTTTAAGGCTGGATCGAGTTGAGCTCCAATCTTTAACACCTTTATACCATCTTTATCATTGATCTTCACATCCAGAGTCTCACCAGCTGGTCCAGCCTTTACCGTGGATTCTGGCATTCGAGGATCTAAGTCTACCTCCATCTCTGCGGTTGAGTCCTCTTGAGGTTCCTGGACGGTGGACGGTTCCTGTACTTCATGCATGACATTCCTTCTCTTTGATGCTGGCTGACTGTCTTCATTGCATCCATTATGCTTCAGTTTCCGGGATTTTTCTTCATCTAACCCTTCTACCATACACACATCACCATCCTTGTCCGTAGGGGGTGCACTTTCTATCAGTAAGTAGGGGGTATCTGGTCCCCGAAAAACGGGAATCTCATCATGAGGTTCCTCTTCTATGATCTCTTCAATTCTGATAGCTCTACAGGATGCTGACACAAAACCTTCCAAGGGCGAACTGCGCAGGTCGACCGTTATCTTGTCTGGGTTCTTTCCTGGAAAACTATCAGGAACCTCGTCCATAGGTTCAGGCAATTTAGTAGCTCTAGCAGCATGTTGCAAAGCTTTGGTGTAACACTCTCTAGACTCATACTGACATCCTCGAACTATGCCAACTCCATTTGGCGTCGGGAACTTCATAGTGAGGTGGTAAATGGAGGTTATTACCCTCATCTCCTTCAAAATGGGTCTTCCCAAAATAGCATTGTAATTCATATTCTCTTCTATAACAATGAATTCTGCCAACTGTGTAATGCAACATGGTTTATCACCTAAGGTTACTGGCAAACGAATCTTACCTTTGATAGGAACCTGATTATTGGTGAATCCGTACAAGGTGTCATTTGTTGGAGTTAAGTCCTTATCCAGAAAATGCATCTTCTTGAAAGCTGAGTAAGATAGCAAGTTTACAGAGCTTCCATTATCAACTAGCACTCGATGAACCTCATAAGATCCAATTCCTGCCTCAACAACCAAAGCGTCAGTATGGGGATGATGTACCCAGGAAGCATCTTCTTCAGTGAAAGTAATATCTGCATCCTCTCCTTCAAACAGCTTTGGGGACCTCTGGGACAGATTGTAAATACTGGTTAAAGGACGTTCTTTAGCCTCACGAGTATACCTCTCCATGGCATTCCTGCTGCTTCCTCCAATATGGGGACCTCCTATAATTGTGCGTATGCACCCAGCCTTAGGTGGTCCCTCCATCACGACAGGTTCCTGTGTCTGTGTCTTCTGAGTCTTCTCATCTCTATACTTTTTTCCTTCCTGAGCCACCCATTCACTCAATTGCCCTTGTCTGATTAGAGTTTCAATTAGATCTCTGAGGTGACGACAATCTGCAGTATTATGCCCATTATTATCATGGAAGTCACAGTAGGGGCGCTCATTCTTATTCCCTGGCGGACCGGTTCTGAAAGGCTTCTTAAACCATGAGGACTTCTCATTCACTGCGTAAATATGATCAATCGGAGCTACCAAAGGGGTGAAGGTTTCATAGACGGGTCTCTCTGGTCTATTGCTGTTATAGGAAGCTGGTGGCGGTACCTGACTCATGACAGGTTTAGTAGGATTCACAGCTTCGGGCTTCACCTGAGATGTGCGACTAACCACCTTTTTATTGTCACGACCATTGGGGCTTCTTTGTCTCGACCTCTTGCTTCCACTTTGCCTTACAAAATCTGGATCCTTCCTTAATTCAGCTAGAGACTCCTCCACCAGTCGAAAGGGTTCTGCCTGGGCATAAAAATCTGCTAACGTCTCTGGTTCTTTTCCCTGCAGTGCTTTCCAAAAATCTGAGCCTCCTTTGACTCCAGCGATTAAGAAATTCTTTATTGTTTCCTCAGATGCCTTCCTAACTTTAGGAACCTCTGCATTAAACCTCTTGAAATATTCTGTCAATGTCTCACTAGGTCTTTGCTTGATATTGGCTAAGGTATTGGTCGGTGGGGCAAATGCAACAGATGCTCTGAATTGAGTGACAAAGAGCTTCCCCATGCTTGCCCAAGAACCAATCGAATCTGCAGGTAACCTCTTGAACCACTGATGGGCTCCGCCCTGTAGAGTTGCAGCCAGTAACCTGCACCTGGTGGCTTCCTTCACTTGATAAACATCCATCTCTGTGTCAAAACGACTAAGGTACTCAATGGGGTCAGTAGTCCCATCGAATTTCAACTCATTTGAGGGCCTGTAAGACCTAGGCAAAGCCGACTTTCGAACCTTCTTGGTGAAAGGAGAAGCTGTTATAGGGTTCACAGCAAGATTCTTTTCGTCCTTGAGTTGAGCCAAAATTTTCTTGACATCTTCTGCCGTCACCTCCCCAACAGCTTCCGCCTTTGTCTTCTTACTCGTCCCTTCTTCCTCTTGCGACCCTGTAGCACTTGATTCTTCAGTATCCTCATCTGAATCCGTGCTCTTTTCTTCAATTATCTCGACAGATGGGTCTTTATCGTTCTTCTTTTTCTTTGAGGAACCTCCAGTCTTGGTTTTCTTCTTCTTCTTGGACCCTGTACGGTCCTTGCTACCAGTTTTATTCTTCTCAGGATTCTCCATATCTTCATCATCATTACCTTCTTTCGGTTCTTCACCATCGTCAGGAACCTCCTCTCCATTCTCAGATTCTTCAAAATTCAACTGTTTCGGAGTAACCTTCGACTTCTTGCTCTTCTTTGCCTTCTTTTTCTTCTTTTTGCTTGAAGCCTGCTCCAAAGTCGATAAACGTTCTCCCACAGTCTTTAGGATTTCCATCATGGCTGCTTTAGTGACTTTCGGTGCTCTGGGAGGAGATGCGTTCTCCTCATGAACCTGTCGCTCAGAACGGGTTGCTTCGCTCTCCGAGCTGCCTGACATCTTTTCCACTCTTAAGATATTAACTTCCCCTCCTTCTAGCGCCAATGTTGATGAGTGGATTTCGTAATCAACTTATGTGAGGTTTACAGGTAGTTGTATAGGCTAGCGATCAACTGTTCTACGAAAGGTTTGGGTTGTGTTTGTGGGGGTTGAGCTGAGCTCGAGGGTATCTCCAATAATCTTAATTCTCAGGTGCCTTTAGAGAAAACTAGAGAACTTAATGCGTCGTACCCTGAGGTGCCTACGTACCCTTGTATTTATAGGGATCAAGCTCACGTAGTTCTAGTATGATTTCGTCTCTTACTGGAATAGCTGCATTCGGTCATCTAATTCGTGTTGGACTCAGGTTCCTTTAGAGCCTTTCACGAACTAGTTTGGCTAAGTGGAGTAGAACTCGAGTTCGTACCCTACTTATGTTTCTCTCATTGGTTAGAGTTATTCTAGGATCATCTGCGCCCTAGAATCATACTCAGATACCAATTCGTTTATCTGTTCTAGATGACTTCTAGAACTTTCTGTTGGCAACTCGTAGGAACCTGGTGCTCAGGAGCCTGTTTCTCAGGGACCTCCTTATTTCGGGACATATCACTTAGGAACCTCCCTTTTGGTGTTAGTACCTGCACAAATAACAAACTAGTTAGACTGGATAACTTTTCATATGCTTTTATCATCTCTATGGCTGCTGTTATGCTAATTCGAACTCCTCGGCTGGGAGGAACCTGGTCTTCGAGTGCTCAACTCAGCTTCCTGACTATTGGGAACCTCCTAATACTCGTACTTCCTTATTCATTTCTCCTATTTGATCTTCATGACTCGTATTGGATCAATCTTCTGGCTTGTATGGATCGAACCTTATAGCTTAATGGGCCTAAATCTAGCCCATGGAGATTTTGGGCACAACAGCAACCAACATTTCAGTCTCTTAAAAGACTGTTAATGAACCCTCAAGCCAAATTCTAGTTACATCCTCTCAACAGGGTGTGACTACTGATTTAAGTTCCACTCCAGGAACACTGCACAAAAGGGGAAGAGACACAAATAACTCTCACTCAAAAACCTATGGTAGAAGAGTAAAATCCAAAACCATTGGGGAATCACATGGTGCACACACAGTACAACAAACTGTACCTTCTCAAATTCAGTTTGATGTGACTTCAATAAATGTGGAGTCACATCCCCTTGATCTTAACCTTCAAATCGATACACATTTTAATCCACCATCACCAACTCCATCTCTGGATGTGGATATGATATCTACATCAATACCTGATTCTCCATCTTTAAAATTCTTGGAGAAGCCCCACTCAACAATTGGTGGTCATCATCTTTTAGATGATTTGTTGGGCCATCAATCTTCCATTCCTGAATTCACAACACTATCTGTGGCCTCTTCCTTAAAATCAATCACCACAGATTCAGTGTTGGTTTTCACTTCAACGGATACTCTTTCTCCTTCATCAACGGATATCCTTCATCCGTTGACAAGTGTTTCTCCATCAACGGATGTGTCTACAACTAATCATCCGTTGACAACAATAACTACTACATTAACGGATACACTTTATCCATTGACAACTCTCTCTACCACTGCAAAATGTGACATTCCCATGTCAACTGTGGAGGAGTTTGTAGTAGTTGAAACACTCTTAGGAATGAGGGAAGGGAGTGAGAGGCTGCCTTGTGAGCAGGCAAAAGGAGAGAAAAATAATGAGAGGCTAACCATTTCTTCCGGTCAGGCAAAAGGAGAGAAAGAGAGTTCCACCTTAGTAGGTGAAGGTGAGGGTGTGAGAGGTGTGAGCCAGGGGGAGCCCCTGATGCAAGAAAAGAGAGATGAGAGGAGAGAAGGGACTACAGGAGGAATAAGGCAGGATGATTCAGCCATTGCAAGTGAGCTAATGGAGGTTAGTGAAGCTTCCAAAGAGATGGAATTTCAACAAGAATATCAGTCAATTATTGACTCCATCTCTTTGGATCCTGAAACCTTTACTCATCCTGTTTCTGCCTATCAAGTCATGGCACAACAGGGCAATGTGGAGGCAGAGGAGGCAATGAAACTAGTGCACACCTCAGAATCTCTACAAAGAGCAAAAGAAGCTTTAACAGCTCTACCTTCAGAAGCTGACAGTGAAGAGTTTGGCAGTAATGACAGTCAAAGTTCAGATGGTGAAGAAATCAATGAGGAGGAGACTCTAGAATGGATGTTTTCCAATGCCACTGAACTTGGGGATCTCAATGTGGAAATCATAAAGCAATATCAATCTGCTAAGGCTGAGCACCAAACTGCAGAACCACAGAGAAAGACTGTTCTTGAGCAGGTTATGGCCTCATTGAAATTACAAAAGATGCAATCTGTTATTCAAAGAACACAACAGGAGGAGGTCAAATCTGCAATTAGAGATATGAAGATAGCACTAGATGCCAGGATTGAGGCACTAGCTCCTACTACCACTCAGAAGGTGCTTACTAGCAAACTTCTCAAAGAAGATAGCCTGGCTAAGTCTGTTCAACTTCTTTCCTCCAGAGTGGATAGTATGGAATCTCAAATGCAGACTATCATTGCCAATCAATCAAAACAAACTCAACTACTGGAAATGCTACTTGCAGCTTCACCCCCAACCCTTGATGCTAACAAAAAGGGGGAGAAAATGGGAACAAGCAAAGAAGAGGCTGCAACATCATCTGGTCAAATTCAAGCTACCAGTAGTAAGATAGCACAGATTGAGGGGGAGCAACAGCCAATTGTAGTGGTCAATCCAACAGAGTTTGAAATAAAGGCTTCCCCTGTGAAGAAACAAGTGGCTTTGCCTGAGATTCAAAGTTTAGAAGAAATCTCAGATGGTGAAAGGCAAGCCAGAATAGAAGCTTTGGAAAAGATCAACAAGGAGACTAATGACAGAATTCTAAAGACAGAGAGGATGATCAATGAATCAACTGCATCATCTCTGTTTCTTAATGCTCAATCTTCTGCTCCAACAATATCAACCACAATCATGAAGGTGCTCACTCCAGAAATTGTGGCTCCTACATTCTATGATGTTGAGCCATCATTTGTCAAAGAATTTGAACCAGTCATCAAAACCAGAGCCTACTCACCACCAAAGGAAAATGGGAAGAACAAGCTTCAATTGGACTACCCATTTCCCAAGAATGATGAAGAAAAGCTAATGGGAAAAACAATCATAGAGTTCAAAGAGCAGACAAATAATAGTGTAAGAGATTGGATGGCTGTAATTATAAGGAAGGGAAAAGTATTAAACATATCCAACAGCCATCCTAGATTTATGGAAGCTAAAAGAGAAGAAGTCTCCAGAATCCGAAGGGAAGCTCATCCAAGTACAGAAAATCAACATGAAAACTCAGATGAAAAGCGGGCCAGGCTAGCTCAGGAGTTAATGGATGAGGTAGAGGATGAGATGAGGAAACCTGAGGAAGTTCCCAAATCCAAACCTAAAAGAAGGAAAGCTAAAACCAAAAGGGTTCTTTCTCCAGAACCCTCTCCAGAAAAAGAAACCACTGGCTCATCAGTTCTATATCTGCAACAGTAATCAACCCATCTGTGAACTTTCATGGTGACCCCATAATGCCTAAAGAAGAACCAATGAATTTTGATTCAATTGAAGTTCCTTCATTCTTGCTGAATCCAAAACAGAAGAAAAGGGCTCCAAAGAAGCAACTTTCAAAGGGACCAGTTCAAGTTGCTAGGATACCTACTATTGTCAAACAACCAATCTTGGAAAACAAAGAAGACTTTATCTATCAGGCAGAAATTGAAGAATACTCTGGCATGAATCTATTTTTGGATGAATTGTCAGAAGTAAGAGGAATTGATAAGTACAAGAATCTGCCGGAGAGATTAGTATTTGTCTACAAGGGAGGAAATCAGAGGACATGGCCATTACAGAAGGTTCTTGGAGAGAATTATCATACATTGACCAAAGTGTTCTCAGCATTTAAGAGACACACAGGGTTCTCTGAGATAGCTAGAAGGGAGATAATTAGCAGAATAGAAGAAATAAGGAGAGAATGGAACTCACCCTCAAGTCTACCAAAGAAAATGAAGATCCCATACAATGGACAGAAAATCCACATTCAACCCTTTTGGATGATGGAGTTCAGGGATGAAGAGGGCACTAAGAGATTCTTCAGGTTAGAAGACCGGCCAACTGTCAAAGGCTAGTTCTAAATACCTAAGATGGTTACAACTAAAGCTAAATCCAAAAGTTGTTGAAGAAGATACCTTCTATAGGCAACTTCAAGTGCAAATTGAGTCCAACTCTGCCAAGGAAGGAAAGTCAAGGGTGTAGCCAACCAGAGAGAGGAAACATCATTAATTTGCTCAATCTAAAGGAGCACATCTCTGATAAGTTTCTTAAAGCTTTCTGTTTTTAATTTTTGTAGTTAATACAATTTTTGCATACTGTAGTGTGTATATATCTTTAGGAATGTTTTGTTATCAACAAGGTTTTGAATTTATGCTTTATTGCCATCAAGTATAAATTGGGGGAGATTGTTAGGAATATGTTGTAGTTGATGATAACTTAACATTCAAGCAAAATTGTATAAGTCAAGTTTTGTAACTGTCAACGGATAAGACATTATAACTCTATTCGTTGACAGGTAGCTCATCAACGGATGAGGTTTTGTAGCATACTGCAATCTCTATTTATCAGTTGATAGTGTTTTTATTCAGAGTCATGTTGACCATCAATGGATAGACAGAATAGGGTAAACAATTGTAAATAAGCTATGCTATGTAATTCTGTCTAAGTGAAAGTGTATCAACGGATGAGAACAGGGCTATATCAACGGATACAACTCAAATCTAGTCTATCAACGGATACAGCTCAAACTACCATCAACGGATAACTGTGCACAACATCAATGGATAATCATTATCACTTTATCCTATGCTAGCTAAGGATTAGCAGTTGATAAGGACAGGTTTGACTGACAGATCACATGGGTTGATAGTAGGTATAAAAAGCAGTATGGCAGCCATACTTTGGAAACACAGAAGAAAGAAGCATTCCATTTACACAGTACATACAAGAAAGGTGCAGGGGACATATCTGTTCACAAGGACAACCTTTCGGCTACATGTGGATTTGGAGTGGAGTAGCAAGTCAACTTGAATTAGATTAACATTATCTTATTCCTGTAGTACTTGTAAACTTGGGATATATAACCAAGTGTAGCAACTCTTTAGAAACTAAGAAAACAGACATATTTGCTTAGGGTTTCTTGAATATCCTTAAGGGCAAAGAGTTGTAAAAACAGAAGCTGTGTACATTTGTATCATAGAGTTTTCTTCGAATAAAAGTCTCAGGTGATACATTTAACCACCTGATTTTTATGTATTTGTGAACCATTTCTTATTCAGCAATTATTTCCTTATAGATTTCTGTGGTTTTTATCAGAAATTTATAATTATCAAGAATTGTATTCAACCCCCCCCTTCTACAATTATACAAGTGTGTAATCTGGGAATAACATAAACATCTTTTGGAGATTTTTGGGAGAGCTTTTATTTTCTTTGAAGATTAAAGGTTTTTTCTCTATTCTTATAATTATGTGTTCATCTTATAATTCTGGTTTTTGTTAATTCAATTATGAGTGAGTAGATTATTAATCTAGGGTTAAGTAGAACCCTAGTTATGATTGATGTGTGAATTTCCCAATTCCCCAATTTGATTGTTTAATTGCTCTTGCTTATTGAGTTGTTTAAATTAACAATTACAAATCAGACGTGATTATGTGTATTGTTTGAACCAATATCTAATTATCAGCGAGAGTTAGATTTAGATGATTGTGATTTATCCAATAAGATCATGAAATTCTCCATGAGAATAGGTAGAATGGATTGTTAGGAAATTAGGGTGCTGTGATTAATGTCTCTAAATTACATGATACCATGAGAATAGGATTGATTGTATTTTAAGAGAAGCCATTAATACTCGAGAGGGGTTATTGGTATTTATAGGGCGCATCTTTCCTTTTGAGTAATATATCTGATTAATTGGGGAGGAAATTCACGATTGCATCAATTCATGCTAGTGGGGACACTTAATTCTGGATGTTTTTAATATTTGATTTAATAAAAACACAATTCGCTTTAGCATAAGATTAGTTTAATAAATTCTAAAAAATCTATTATGTTACTTGCTTAGCCGAGTTAAATCAGAAATAACTGGTGATTGATACGTTTGTCTCTGTGGGATCGACTCTGACTTACCCTACTACATAGTTAGAAGGATTTGTTAGATATTATTATTTGATAGGCACGCGACGGCCTTGTCAATACCAAACACCCTCTCTATACCAAAGATCTCTTGTTTAGATCAAAGAGTCCTGCTCTATAAAAATCTCTTTCTTTGAGATAAAAATATGGAGGATTTCTCCTTAGAAAAATTATTAGCAGAACAAATGATTTTGCTAAAAGAATACGAATCATTGGAAAATAGACTTTCAATAATTCGAGAAAAAAATAGAATTTGTGAAGAAATATTCTCTTCTTGAACAACAAAAGGTTATCTCTGAACCTTCTTCTTCAAAGAATGAATCTGAGACTAGCCCGGAGCAAACGGCTACCGGTAAAGGCATATCAACTCCGTTGACGCCTGTGGATTTGGCAAAAATCCAACACGAAGCTTCGACTTCGTCTCAAAAGGTAATTACTTCACCTTCCTCAGAAATGAGTCAAGAAGTGACTAATCCTGAGCAAACGGCTCCAGGTAAAGATTCAACAAATCCGTTGAAGGCTGTGAATTTGCCAAAAATTCATAATGAGGTACAGACCTCCATAACGTTAGTAAAAACCTCAGATTTAAATTTGAGACCTAACGGGGGAATTCAAATCCCTAAAAAGACTGAAGGACAAACTTCAGCAGTCCCTTTAGGATATAAAGGCCCTAAAGCCTACTATGTTGTGTTCAATGGTCCTAATGCAGGAATATACACCACATGGGAAATTGCAGAGAAGGCTGTTAAAGGTTTCTCTAATGTTAAACACAAGAGATACAAATCTTTTGCAGAAGCAAGAGTTGCTTCAAATCTTTATACTACACAGTAGTCCAAGCCACCACTTGAACTGATAAGTCACGCAGATGCATTATAACCAACTTATGCAGGTGCGTTACTCAAAAGAAGGAATTTTCAAGCAAATTAATGCTGGGAACAATTCCAAAAGGCCAACAGACATTGTTGAAACAGCTAGAAGAAGATACTGATACTATTGAAATTACATATTCAAAGTTCAAATATCTTTATCAATATGGCAGGTCAGCCACAGAGCAGAAGTTCGTTGCTGAGCATTTCTTCACTACAGACAAGAAGAATGTCAGCTACTTTAACTTCTATCCAAATGCCGATCCAGACATGGTGTACGAGGCATATCAATTTGGATTATTAGCACAAGATTATCCTACTGCTAGTAATCTCTTGGAAATCTCTAGATTCCCTAAGGAATTTAGAAAAGCAGCTAAGGCATACAAAATAAATTGTCTTAAAGGCCAGGAAGTCGACATCTTCATCAAAACTACCAGTACAATTATTTGTTGGGAAGACGAAGAAGAATATGACTGTCCACCAAACCAACCAACTCATTATGTCCAGGTTGGTATTGCAAAGGAAAAAATCTATTCCCCAAGCCAAGCCATGGAGTCTACCTTGGAGAAGAAGGATTTAAGAGAGCTTGCTGAGCAAAAATTATTGGTTTTAATCAATAAATTATTCAGAATAAAGCCAGAAGATAAATTAAAGGTTACCCTTGCAACATGTTATTCTTTAATGACGTCTTACTCCCATAAGGGATTAACGGAAGAAGACTACAGCAAGATCGTAGCCTTCAGGAGACAGCTATTACACAAAGATGTTGTTGGTTCCCATAAAGATCTCTTTTGCAAAAGAAAGCAGAAAGAGATAAGGAAGTTTGGCATTCAGCTTGATTGTCAATATTGTAGCCCTACCACTTCTGAAGAAAAGGAAAAGGCAAAAGATTCCTCCACTACAGATAAAGGAAAAGGAGTGGTCGATAAAGAAAAGTAGGAAAGAATCTACTTTTTCAGTGGACATCGTTTTACAGCACCAGACAGGAAAGATAAGGAATCTTATCTCTTCAGACTTTAGTGCTTCAATAATATACATTTTACGTATGCAGTTAAGTAAAAAAATTTGTATAGATCCTCACTCCTTAGTCTATAAAAGGAGGAGTTCCATTTCAGTTGAAGGCATCTTGAAATAAACAAAGCATAGTCTACACTAGACTAGGCATTCAGATAGTCCATCATGTGTGAGTAAAACCCCTTAGGGTTGCGAGTGTAAAACAGGCTCATAATGGGTCTATATTTGTATAATTATGTTTGATCAATAAAAGTCTTTTCTTTTTCAAAAGCTTCGGTTATATCTTAGTTATTCTGGAGTCCGCTCAGAGCACAGGGAGTACCACTAGGCAGGAGGCCGTTAGGGAAACGCCGCTCATAGGATTGAAGACAAAAGATGCAGTAACTAGAAGATTTGAACGAGAAAAGAAAGATCAACAATTACTATACAAATTAAAGATCATTGAAAGCGCCTGGTAAAACTCTCAACCTTATTTAGAAAAATTAAATTTTCAATTAATCGTTATATCTGCGAATGATATGAATATATCCATGAAAGATACGAACGACAAACCTTGGTTTGTTAACGTTAAAGGTAACGCCATGATTGATATGACTAACCTTGAATATTTAGATCATCTCTTAGAGACCTCTAAAAATACTGTTACCCCCGGAAACTTAGCAACAACTAGATGCCTAATTTGGGATTTAGAAGCTATAAAAGAAGAGCAACCCGCCTTCTATAAAAGATTTTCTAATATCATAGAAAATGAAATTTGTAATCTGAAAAGGATTATTGAATTAGAACCCTACCCCCATAATAGGACAAAAATCCAGAGGCCAGCTCCTCTAATATGTCCGAATAACTTTAGTCTTATGAATTAATATAAGACAAATGGGTATTTAGGGCCCTTCAATTTGAAAATGGGTATTTTGGACCCATCAACAGAAAAAGTAGGTAAAAGAGACCTTCACCCAAATTTTTTCTCAGTTTAAAATAAGAACTATTTTTTTATTAATTTATCTAGTGAGTGTTTATCTATTCAGTTACAAATTAGATTTTTTTAAATTTCTTTTTGCACCGAAATAAAAAAAAGAGCTAACTTTTCTTTCTAATTAACTTTTCTTTCTAATCTCTTTTATCAAACACAAATTTTATACATATAATAATGTGTAATAAAGTATTAAAAAAAATTCATTTATGAAAAGAAAAGATAATATATCTATATTATCTATATTTATACTATCTATACTTCTATACTATAATATAATAAGTAAAATGGGGCATATTTTGTAGTTTAGTTAACCCAATTTTTGGTTATCCCCTTATCACTTTCATTTATAGCCGTTAGATCTAAAAATCAAATGATGATCGTTGGATAAAAATATTAAAAATTGTTATATATAGAGGTCTAAAGTTCGAATCTCACCAACAATATTTTGATTTAAAATTAATACTAAAAGAACATTTACAACTGTTAGAATTGCAAACTCAAATGAATGATGACCATTGGATAAAATACTAAAAGTTGTTATATGAAGAGGTTTAAGGTTCGAATTTCGTCAACAATATTTTATTTTAAATCTATACTAAAAGATGTTATATAAAAAAGGTTGAAGGTTCGATTTCCGTTAACAATATATTAATTTCCATTAAATACTAAAAGTTATTATATACAAATGTATGGTTCAAATCTTTCTAATAACATATTAAAAATAATAATCATAATATTATATATTACTATACTATAAATAATTGTTTTTTTAAAAAAAATGTAACACGTGCTTTGTACGGTCTATAATCTATTTTTGAAGACAAAACATTAAAAGTTTGGTCAATTGATCGGTAAGGTACGTCATGCTTTTAATATCACAAGCAATATTTATATAATTATTATTAAATCATATCATTTAAAATTTGAAGCCTATAAAATTCTTGTAATAAAAAAATCAATTCAATTATAAAAATCATATTAAAAAAGTTCATGCATCGCACGAGTTTGAAGTTAATACTTTTAAAAGTATATATCATATAATTTATAAAAGCAAATTTATATCGTGTACAAGTAAAAAAAACATTTTCTAAAAGTTGATAAGCCTTTTATAAAATTATTTTATTCCAACTAATCTCAAAAAACATTAATTCTCCTAATTACATACAAATTAGTATTTTTTTTTCCGAAATCAAGAAAAATCCTTTATATATATTATATGTCAACAAGGTCTTTCAAGGCTATTTAGTAAATTACGTGTTTACCCCTTATTTAGTAAATTACGTATTTACCCTTGACAATTTTAATATATTAAAAAATGTTGGTACCAAGGTTTGAACCCATGTTCTTTGGATTAGAAAATAATTATGTTCCCATCTCCAACCACTACACTAAAGAAGAATTTATGTTACCTTTTTAAAAATCATTTACTACATGCAAAAATAACTCCCATGTTCTATTTTATTTAATATTACTACCTTGCTTGGGAATTAAAAAATTTAATCAAATAAATTATGTTATCTATCTATTATGTTTAGTATGAGCATCAAATGAATTATGTTGTTTGTGTATTATATTTAGTATAGGTCAAAATTATTTTTGACGAGTTATAAAAAATTCAATATACCCGTTATAATAATTTAAAACATAATTTTGTGATCAGTTAAATAATTTACATATGAGATACAAGCACTGTATTGATTTTTAATTAAATTAAAAAGCGTAGTTCGATTTAGGTAAAAAATTTAATCAAATGAATTATGCTATCTATCTATTATGTTTAGTATGAGCATCAAATGAATTATGTTGTTTGTGTATTATGTTTAGTATAGGTCAAAATGATTTTTGACGAGTTATAAAAAAAATTCAATATACCCGTTATAATAATTTAAAACATAATTTTGTGATCAGTTAAATAATTTACATATGAGATACAAACATTGTATTGATTTTTAATTAAATTAAAAAGCGTAGTTGGACTTGGTTAGGACACGACATTATAAATTAGATTATAGATGCAATACAATTAATTATGAGATTAAGATGTATAGTTATGTTAATGAAAGATTGATATTTTAAAAAAAAATTACTAAATTGTATATATAATACATAAAGTATAATGATCGGTTAGTTGAATTTAAAAATTAAATTAAAAAAAAAATAACCAAGTTGGACTTAGGTAAAAAATTTAATCAAATGAATTATGTTATCTACCTATTATGTTTAGTATTAGCATCAAATGAATTATGTCGTTTGTGTACTATGTTTAGTATAGGTCAAAATGATTTTTAACGAGTTATAAAAAATTCAATATACCCGTTATAATAATTTAAAACATAATTTTGTGATCAGTTAAATAATTTACATATGTGATACAAACACTGTATTGATTTTTAATTAAATTAAAAAGCGTAGTTGGACTTGGTTAGGACACGACATTATAAATTAGATTATAGATGCAATACAATTAATTATGAGATTAAGATGTATAGTTATGTTAATGAAAGATTGATATTTAAAAAAAAATACTAAATTGTATTTATAATACATAAAGTATAATGATCGGTTAGTTGAATTTAAAAATTAAATTCAGAAAATAACCAATTAATTATATAGTATTTAAAAGAAATTTAAAATTTAGATTAAAAAAGGTGAATTTTTAATATAAGACTACGCGTATGCACATTTATATAATTATTATTGGTTACTTATGGAGTTTCAAGGAAAATTAACTATAAAATTATAAATAATACGTAACTAAAATCATAGAACGAACACACACACACACACACATATATATATATAGGAAGGTGCTCAAATGAGACCCCTCTTATAATGAGACCCTCTCTTATAATGAGTCCCCCTCATATTTTATCTATTTTAAAGGGCCCCGCTAGGGGCACCCAATATGAAAAAGTCTTATAATTATACCCTCTATTCATTCATCAAAAAAAAAAGTTTAGAATTTTTTTTTTTTGAAAAAATAAAAAAAATTGTTGCCACGTCATCATTTTTTTCAATTTTTTTTCTTTTCATAAATGGATAGAGGATAGAATTATAAGATTTTTTCATATTGGGTGCCCCTGGCGGGGCCCTCTAGAATACAAGAAATATGAGGGGGACTCATTATAAGAGAGGGTCTCATTATAACAGGGGTCTCATTTGAGCAGCCCCTATATATATATACGTTTATATAATTATTATTGGTTACTTATAGAGTTTAAAGGAAGAATTAACTATAAAATTATAAATAATGCGTAACTAAATCATAGATCATATATGAGAAAAATGGACCTGAGGTTGTCCTCAGGGTCTTCTCCTAAGGTTATAACAATTTTTACTTATAAAGTAAGGGCCCCGCAGGGGCATTTTTGTAATTACAAAATTTTTTTCACAATGATTTACATAAATACCCTCCCATTTGTATTGTAACTGTTTTAACCTCAGGGTGCTCTCCTGAGATCATCCTGAGGCATTTGTATTTGTATTTCATATTATCGTTCAATTTGTAAGAAAAAAATATATATAAGTCATGTGTTTTCTATGAATACATGTATCATTATAAATATCAACACTAACAACACATCGCTAACACCACTATCACCATCACGGCCATACCACCACCACATTGCCACCACCACACATAATCGCTAGAATCACGAGTGAAATCACTAAATTTTTACTGCAATCAAATCAATATCGGGCTCTACACCACTAAAAATCAAAATGATAGTAGAATGATCGAACATTCAACTTAAATCACTAAAATTTGAATCCAAATCACTAAAATTTTGAATGCAATTACCAAAATTTCCAAAATCTGAAAATCTAATAGTGTTCGAAGGTGCTGGTATGACGGTGGTAGAGTGGGTGAATGGGCTTTATAAACTCGGATCTTATGTGAGAGGATGAAAAGTGAGATGAATGAGCGATCGGGGGTGTAGGGTGGTTGGAATTCGTGATAAACGTGTTTACAAGTTATTTCTAGAGTGTTGGTCGATTTAGTGACATTAAAGAATTGGGCCTGTTTGGCAACTCATTTTCTGACCAACTTATGCCTTAAAAGTTGATAAGTCCTTATGGGGGGTGTTTGTCAAAATAAGTTTTGGCTCAACTTATAACTTATAATCACATAAGTTGAATGTTAGGAAGGGACCGTTTGGGAAATCTTATTTTTCAGAAATATGTTACTTATTTTGGAAAAAAGTTAAGAAATATGTACTTTTTTCTGAAATAAGTAACTTATTTTTGCAAGATTATGAATATTAAACTCCTCATACACATATGTTCTTAAAAAAATGTATGTAAATACAAATTTTTTTCCGAAATAAGTAACTTATAAGATCCTTGACAAAATTGCCAAACGGGCTCGAAATCCTAACATTCAATTTATGCTTATAACTTATTTCTCGATATACGCAATATATAATATCCTTCAAATCTTCAAAACCAAATATCTCTCGATCCATTCATTAGAAAATTGATACGTATATCTCAAATTTCTCTACTCATCGAGATCTATTCATTGACATCCATTGTTAAATATAAAAAACAAATATTTTGAAAATTATAGAAAAAAGTTAACTTATAAGTTCTGATTTACCCAAACAGTTTACTGATTATAAGTTCTGATTTACCAAACACTTTACTGACTTATAAGTTATGCTCTACTTATCACTTATATGACATAAGTGCTTATAAGTCATAAGCTACATTTTTTAAGATACCCCAAACACCCACATTGTCGAGTGATAATAGTTTATAGATATATACACACAATGTATCATACTTTAAATATTTTATTAAATGTATCACACTTTTTATCTATTATATTTCAAAAATTACGAATCATCTATCTTAATAATCATAATAATTAAATTAGACGAATTTAAATGGTGCTCACACTTTGCACGGGCTAGGATGCTAGTCAGTAATATAATCAACAAAGAGATATCCTTATTGTATATAAGATGAAATTTGAAATCCGATGATCCCTATCTAAACAAGAAATCATAAAAGGCATAAAAGATGAACCGTCATAAATATAGGTGGTAGATACAGGCCCATGTCAATCCAACGGCTGGATTTGAACACACCTACTTTATTACACTTATGACTTGCCTCTGTTTTCTTTTCTGTATAGATCTAGGATTCATGTCTATCTGTAGTTCTGTACCTAAATATACATCACTGTGTAATAAATATTTATTATAAATAAAATATAAAAAATAAAACCCTAAAACAGTAAAACACCTCCTCCTATATATTTCATCTTTATCCTCTCCCCCAAAAATTAAGTTTTATTATAACTATCTACTTATTTTCTCCTCTTTCTTTCTCTCTAAATTAAATCAAAACTAAAAAAATAAATCAAACAGAGCTTTGGGTTCTATGGAGTTTCCGCCGTCAGATCCGCCGCCGTCAACGTTTGTTCCGGTGAACAACTACGCGCCGTCTGCAAACTACGCGCCGCCTGCAAACTATACAATTACTACTGCCTATGATAATCAGCCTGTTGTTCAGAGTATTAACCACCCATCTTATGAAGAGGTACAAGGCTTTAACTTTGTATAAATTTTGTGTGTATATGTGTGTGTATATGTTCTTGTTCTTGTTTGAGTTTTGTTGAGTTGTGTTTTGTGTCTGAGTTGTGTTTTGTGTTTTGTTAGATGATTAGAAGTGCAATAGTAGCTTTGAATGAAAAAGATGGGTCAAGTAGACAAGCTATAGCAAAGTACATAGAGAGCTACTATAAGATTGTGCCTTCACAAACTCATGGTTACGAGTTAACTCAGCAACTCAAGAGGATGAAGAATAGTGGTCAGCTTGTTTTGAACAAACATTCGTATATGTTTCCGGGATCTATGACTGTGCCTGCTGCAACTGTTAACAGTGCTGGTGGTTATGATGGTAGTATGAGTCAGGGTCAGGTTCAGGTTTTGGATGGGATAAAGAGAAGGCCTGGTAGGCCTCCAAAGCTTCAGCCGAATGGAGGGTTGATGGGGTCGTCTGGCCAGCAGCTGAATGTGGGCCTTGAGAATCAGCAGGCCGGGGGAGCGTCGGGGTTTGGGGTGCCGACTTCGAATTTGTTTTCTGGGCTTAATTCTGGTGAACTTCAGTTTGTTGGGGTGAATGGGAGTGCTCATGTAACTGCGGCTGTGAGTACTGTTGTAACTGCACCTTTGAGTGATGTTGTAACCGCACCTGTGAGTAATGCTCCAACAGCGGTTAGTAATGGCGGGGCTATGTATGATGCAGGCGCCGTGGCCAATGTGGTCCCCCTTGAACAGAGTGATGTGGTGCCAGTCAAGAAGGGTCGAGGTAGGCCACGAAAGGCACAAACTTCAGCTGTTGGGGTTGAATCCGGGGCTATTGTTGTTTTAGCTGGGGAAGATGCTGTAGCACAGAACAATGTTGGTGATGGGGCTCCTGCGGTTACTCCTACGGTTTTGGGTAAGAGACGCCGGGGAAGGCCAGCTAAGTTGGATACGATGGTAACTGGTCTTGTGGTGGACGGTGGCGCCAAGGAACAGGGTGGGCAAGCAATGGTTCCTGTGGAAGGCAAAAGAGGCAGAGGTCGTCCCAGAAAGAATGCTGCTGGTGCTAATGGGGCTGCTGGTGGTGGAGTTTTGCCAGTATCAAAGAAGCCAAAGAAAGTGAGTGGAAAGCCTTTGGGCCGGCCCAGGAAGGTAACTTATTTATTTATATATAATGCTATCAGAGGTTGCATATTCTCTAGTTAGTGTGCACTGTGCAGTGTTTCATTCAAGTAACATAGCGTTCGTTATTTTTAAGCACATACATGACATGGTTCTTTTATTTTTAAGTGCATTTACATTATTTGAAATTTAATTTTTTTATATGATTTTAAGGGACTTGTTTGTTTCGTTTTTTGATCAATGATTGAAATTTAATTAACAGAGCATGAAATTTTGACCTGACTGAGCATGGCAGCTAACCATAGTGAGTTGATATCTACCAAATATGAATGGAATTTAGATAAGTATATCTTCATAATTGAAGAGAATGTCTAAAACTGTTAAACCTTAGAAATTTATTATAGTCTGATGTGACTTACTGCTAGCTAGATGTAACATATTTAGAGTTGTTATTATGTTTCTATTTGTAAACAAACCGAACTTACCTAGTTTGTCTGAGAAGAGAGGTTGTTTTCCTGAAATCCCTAGCTATGCATCTATTTGGGAAAATTAATGAACTGCCTTAAATTAGATCTTTCAATATGTATGTATATTGTGTGTGTATATGTATTGTAATTACAAACCGTTGTGCATGGAGAATCAACTGTTCATCCTGCAGAATGATGTACTTTATTGAACTAGATTATTGGATTTCTTCAGAATAATGTATATATTGCAGCAATAGATGTACATGGGATTGCTAAATAATGAAGCAGAGAGATTTTGGAATTTGGTTCAGTAACAAAATTGAGTATGAAAGATGCAATCAAGTTTACACTTATTATTAAAGATGCAATCAAGTTTATACTTATTAACAAACATCCCTAGTTGTGCTTGTGCATATGATATATATTAAATGTTTGGTAGATACACTTGTTGTTCCTAATTGGGCAACTTTATAATGACTGATAATTCCCTTTAAATTAATTTGCTTTCTATGTTCTTCTAGTTTCTTGTTTAAAACATCTTCTCCATTGTAATTTCATATATTTTATACGATTTTTGTCTTTTCATCTCCTTCGCCTCTCGTGCATCAGTGTTTCCTTGTTTTTATATTTTTCGTTTGTTTAGTGTTACTGAAAGAATAGGTATATGTTTAGTTGCTGGTTCTAAGATGTTACCTCCTGTAACACAGAAAGAGTCTTCAACTAGTACATGTGTGAATTCCACATCTTTCAGGTCATGGTATGAATTTTTAATTTTAGAGTTTCAGGGTATGGCATTTGTAGGAATGTTGAATTAATTTATAATATCAAAGTGGTCAGATATAGATTGTTTAGGGAGCAGAAGAAATATACTAGATAGGAGCTTTAATTGGTTCTATAAATGCCTACGAATCCTAATTGGGTATTAATATTGCAAATGTAGATGTGCTGTGATTGGCACGATGGATTCAAAAAGTTACTCTTCAAAATAGTTGTAAAAATTATTGTGTTTGCTTTGGCATTGAGTCTTTATACCTTTGACCAATTACTCTGTCACTAGTGCATTGACAGTATGTTGCATGATGAAATTCAAATATTATATTAGGAATTTAGGATAGCTGTAAAATACTAAAATTTTAATTTTGCAACAGCATGTCTGCCATGTCATATGACTATTGGTTTTTTTTTTTTTTTAAAGATTTCATCCCTTGAAGTTTAATTGGCTTTTTTGGATTGTAGAATGCATTGCAGACAGCAAGTTTGATGTCAGAAATGCAGTTGATGGCCTATGAAGGTCTTAAGGCGAGAGTTGAACATTATGTAAGTTGATATTCGAATTATCAATGTACTCTGCTGCTGATACTCTGCATTTAATTGGCACATGTTTGTAATATTAATTTTTTAAACAATTTTTTCAGCAATCTAGAATCAGGACAGCAATAAGTGTTGTGAAGCCATACTTGAATGAAACAGCAGTCATTGGTCTTGAGGCGTTGCAAGACCTGGAAGAGCTCGCTAGCATGGATATAGTAAGTGTGCAACTAGGTGTTCAAGGTGCGCCTGTCGATGTTGAAAGCGCACCTGTGAATGTGCAAGGTGCACCTGTGAATGTTCAACGTGCTAATGTTCTCAGTGCAGCAGTAGATCTGAATGCACCTGTAAATGCTCTAGGCACTGCACCTGAAAACATTCAAAGCGCACCATCAACTGGTGGAACTCCAGAGTCAACTTTTCAAAGTGCAACAGTACCTGTTCAAGGGCAGTAGGAACCTCTGCTTCAAAGTTAAGGATATGGTAGGACTCAGTATCTTTTAACAATCCTAACTTAAAGTTAAATCGTTCAAAGAGGTTGTGTAGAGCTTCTTGAATAGTATAGTGCTGTAGGGAAGGAGGGGTAGTAGGCAAGGCAAGAAAAACAAAGGAGGCTTATCGAAATTAGATATTTCAGTTTTAAAATGTAAACCGAGTATAGTCTGTGGATTTGCAAATTTGTCATCGCATGAATTGGTAATGTTTTGTATGGATTGTTTGGTGCCGTTTAAAATGTTGTTCATGTTTAGTCCTTTACTGTTACAGATGTTAGTATATGCTTTATGTTTTATACATTTTAATAATGATGGAGTTCTGGAACTATTAGCTCTGCTCGAGCTATGAGGTCTCTTGCCTTTGGGCATTAGTTTCATGACAAAGATTGGCAGCGAGTACACCAGGGATACTTCTTTCATGAAAGCTCAAAGTCTTGCATGTTTCCTTTTGAAACTGTGAGCATAATAAGAGTTCAAATTTCAGTAAACTCAGAAGAGACTGGTAGAGTCTGCTCTACAAGCTCGAGCTCGGTAGCATCAAACTAACAGCAGGTTTAGTTGTGGGGTTCAAGGTTATGTGATTGAGCTTTCAAGTTGAATTAGATGCTAATCGAATTTAAAATACACTAATTACTTGCAAGTTCCCTGAATGCAATAATTATCTTCTCTAAAGTTAGAGATTTCTAACTTTTTTTCCTGAAAAAAGTTAATTTTTTTTGCAATTTATAGAAATCTCAAACATACCTAAATACTTGTATAAAAAAAAATTATCGAAATATGAAATTTTTACCCGAAAATAAGTCTATAAGGACTTATTTAAGTCTGGCCAAACAGGTCATATATAATACGTACATAAATTTTCAAGATTAATCACTAAATAAATATTTTATTCTATTAGAAATTGCAATTTTCAGATATGCGGAAATATTTATAAATATTTTTAATCTAAAGTCACCTTCTTTATGCAGTTTTGGTTATTTTTATTTTGAACTTTTGTATAATACTTTATATAATCTATGGTATCATGTTTCGATTTCTACGAGGTTAAAAGCTTTTTTTTTTTTTTTTTGCCAGCAAAAAGGGTGAAATTTTATTACTTAAAATCATTACATAAAATAGAGTAAAATTCTGGATGGACATTCTCTATCCTCCATCTACGCTCAGCTAATGAAGAGCTATATCTCGCTAAGTAGTGAGCTACGCTATTCGCAGAACGTTTAACAAATCTTAACTTCACATTTTGAGTTTGCAATTCCAACAGAAGAGTCCTACATTCATTCACTACTCTTCCCAGGTATGATAGAGAGGCAAACGAGCTGTGGATCCACTGCACCAAATTTAGACAATTTGTTTCCACAATCGCATCATGTTGCTTTGATCTCTTAACCCAGCTAAGGGCCTCGCGGATTCCCATTGCTTCTGCAAGGTCTGGAGATACTGTTCCCTGGTAGCAATTCGAATTGGCCTCTAACAGATTACCGTTGTGATCTCGAACGACTAAAGCATGACTGAACCGGTTTAGATCGTCGAAGATTGCTGCGTCAGTATTAACCTTAACTCTATTTAACATTGAAGTCTGCCATTGTTCACGACCATCCTCTTGGTTCATAAAACCTAAAGAATTGTCAAAAGTTTTATCTTGAACAAAACGCCACTGGTTAAGGACAGAGATTGCCGTAGCTAGCACGTCTGACACTTCCAAACACTTTTGATTCCACACTAAATCGTTTCGATTTTTCCAAAGCGCCCAACAAACCATAACCGTAACATTAACTGCTTCTGTGTTTATGTTGTTGAATACTAACTGGAGCCATTCTGTAAATGAATTAAACTCACCTGTTATCATAGGTAATGCAGCCTTATGCCAACAGCTTTGCGCGAAAGGGCAAGTTACCAAAGAATGCAGAACTGATTGTGGAGCTTCATTACAACTGGGGCAAGCATTATTCACTGGGACTCTTTTACTACGAAGGAGGTCCCTTGTAGGTAAGCAATTTCTTGCTGCACGCCAGAGAAAGTTTTTCACTTTCGAAGGTATCTTAAGATTCCATAACTTACGCCAAAAGCCTGAGTTGTTATCTCCTGAAATGCTTCTTCCCGAATCCTGGAGCAAGAGATATGCAGATTTAACCGAATAAGGACCCATCTTCTCACACCTCCAATACCAGTTGTCATTATCATCTTCTCCTAATGGGATAGATAAGATGAGATTCGCGTCCCGATCCTCAAAGATATCCCTAATAACCTCGACATCCCACTGTCTTTCTCCTGTGACCATTAAAGATGAAACCTTTTGATTTATTATAGCTTCACTGTCAGAATGAACATAAGGATCATTGACATCTGGCAACCAAGGAACGTTCATTATAAACAAGGACTGACCGCTTCCTACACGACATGAACTACCTTGTTTGATCAAACTCTGAGCTTCAAGCACACTTCGCCAAATGTAGCTGGGGTTGCTACCTATCTTGGCTGTCATAAACGATTCTGATGGGAAATACCTGGCTTTAAACACTTTGGATACTAACTTCTCTGGATTGGTTAGCAGCCTCCAAGCTTGCTTTCCAAGGAGGGAAATGTTAAAATCCCTGAGATTGCGAAAACCCATTCCTCCGTTAATTTTCCTCGAACTCATTCTGTCCCAAGACATCCAGTGAATGCATCTCTCCTTACTTGCATCTGATTTCCACCAGAACTTACACATTGTTCGCTCTAGATCTTTACAAACATCAAGAGGAAGAAGAAAGACGCTCATGGTATAGTTGGGAAGAGTTTGAGCAACTGTTTTAAGCAAAATTTCCTTACCTCCTTTTGAAAGCTTCTTTTTATCCCACCCTTGAAGTTTTTATTGAAGTTTTTCTTTGATGAATCCGAAAGCTGCTGATTTATTCCTATTTAAGAGACTTGGCAAGCCCAAGTACGTACTATTGTCCCCTGCTTCCATAAAACCCAACTGGTGGCATAATTCTTGCTTGAGATCATCGTTTACATTTCTACTGAATAGAACAGAGAACTTGTCAACATTAACTTGCTAACCGGATGTTTCTAAAAAATTTGCAACATTCCAAGAACCTGATTAGCACATTCAACGCTTGCTTTGCAAAAGATATAACAGTCATCCGCGAAAAACATATGCGAAATGGACGGAGCTGAACGTGATACCTTAATTCCTTGCATCAAACCTCTTCTTTCATAGCTTTGAATTAGAGCAGAAAGGCCTTCGATACATATTAAGAATAAATAGGAAGAGAGAGGATCTCCCTGCCTAATACCACGTGATGGGACGATGGAACCAAATACTCTGCCTGCATGAGAAATTTGATAGGTGACTGATGAAATACATGCCATAAACAGATGTATTATCTTTTGAGAGAAACCCATCTTATTTAAATAGCCTCTAAGAAACCCCACTCAACACGGTCATACGCTTTACTCATATCCACTTTCAACGCCATCCAACCTTGCTTGCCCTTGTTTTTTCTTTTCATGAAATGCATTAGCTCATGAGCTATCATAATGTTGTCCGAGATAAGCCGCCCTGGAATGAATGCGCTCTGCGTGTCTGAGATGATAAAATCAATTACCTTTTTGATCCGATTTGCCAGAACCTTGGATATGACTTTATAAATCACATTACAGAGTGATATTGGATGCAAATCTGTCATGACTTGTGGATTTCGCTTCTTCGGGATAAGAGCTATATTAGTACAAATAAGCTGGCTATCCACACGACCATGATCAAAAAACTGTTTGACAATCTTTACAATATCACTACCTAGCAAAGGCCAGAATTTCTGATAAAATCCAGGGGTCATACCGTCTGGACCAGGGCTTTTATCCGGGTGCATATGGAACAGTGCCTGTTTTACTTCGACTTCTTCCACCTGGCTTATCAACATTGCATTCTGAGCATCAGTGACTCTTTTTTCTATACACTGAACGACTCCTTGCCATTCGATATCGGAAGCTTTGAACAAACTTGAAAAATAGTCTGTCATCACGGTTTCTAAACCTGAGTTCCACTCTACTAGCTGGCCCTCCCCGTTTTTGAGGCTTCGAATCTGATTAAAAGCACGTCTATTTTTCACTGATGCATGGAAAAATATACTGTTTTGATCCCCTTCTCTAAGCCACAGCTGCTTCGACCTTTGGCGCCAAAAAACTTCTTGCTGAGCATAAACTTCTGAGAGATTTTTTTGCTCCTTCTTCAAAGCTTCAATGGATATACTGTCTCTTTTTCCTTTTAGAATTCTTATAGATTTCTTACAGTGATTGATTCGATTCTTAAAGCTTCTTGTTATCTCCTTGCCCCATTTTGACAGAATTTCCGAACATTCATCTAGCTTTGCATAGAAGGATTGATTTGAATTGTTATTCCACACTTCTTCCACTACTTTTTGACACATTGGTTCTCGAAGCCATGCGTTTTCGAATCTGAACCTTTTCACCTGGGCTACTATGTTGCCTTTTTGCATCTCTAATAAGATAGGGCAGTGATCCGACGTGGAAACTTCAAGATTCAACAGCTTAGCATCCTTAAAAATATTCAAAAAATCTACTGAGATTAGAGCTCGATCCTGTCTTACTTCTATCAGTTCTGATGTTTCAGTTGCTCTTTCCCACGTAAAAGGATATCCAACTAAGTCCATGTCCATCAAATTACAGTCTTCAACCACGTCCTTGAAGCCTTGAATTAAATGCTGTGGATATGGTCTGCCTCCCTACTTGTCCAATTGTGACAACACGTTGTTCATGTCACCAATTAAACACCATGGTAACACGTTATTGTTAGCCAATGTACGTATCAAATCCCATGTTTCCTTTCGCTTCCTTCGGTCAGGCTCACCATAAATGCCAGTCAATCTGAATTTGTCACCAGCTTTATTATTCACTTCAGCATCAACATGATTCTTATTGTATGAACGAAGAGCTACCTCCTCCTTATACCTCCATAGCATTGCAACTCCCCCACTATGCCCCTGCGTTTCTACGACTACCATACCCTCATAACCTATCGAATTTTGAAACTTTTCCACTGTTACTTGCTTACAAAGAATTTCAGATAAAAACACGAAATCGGGACGCTTTTGGAGAACGATCTCCTTTAGGAATTGAAAAGCCCACTGGATCCCAAGCCCATGGCAATTCTAACTCAAAATGCTCATAATGATAGGCGAGCACCCCCCTGGATACTCGCCACATTCAAGTTTTTTGGACTTGCTGTATTCTCTGTTTCTTCTGATTGGATTGGCCCATCTGTTTGCATGTTTGTTGGCCCATTTTCAACTAAAGTTGTTTCCCCAGCTGTACGGCGCCTTTTTGGATCAGTAATGTGATAACTTTCCTCATTATTCTCCCTCTGCGTAACTGATTCATTTAAATTATTCCCGCCCATATCTTTTTCCTCCTGATTTTTTGCGAAAACTGTTATCCTTCCATTATTCTCCTGATTTTTTGCAACAGAATTATCATTCTCCTTGAAGATCGCGTCATCTTTGCCATCGCCAAATCCAGGTGCCGGAGATTTTGAACTACCACCGTATTCTCCCCATTTACTTCCACCTCCTACCTTAACCATCTCGAGCCAGTGATTGGTTTACTGTTCTTGTTCGGTGCCCTCAACCATGTACCGTATGCCCTTTCGATCTCCTTGCCTGGGTTTGCATACACTACATTGCAATCTCTGTCTGCGTGCCCTATCCTTCCACAAACAAAACAAAAGGTGCTAAGCTTTTCATACTTGAAATTAATCCAACTCCAATCCCCGTCTTCCCTTTTAATCTTCATTCTTCTTTTTAAAGGCTTACTCACATCTATTCGAACTCTAATGCGGTAGTATGACTTCCAAACACCATTAATATTTGCTGGATCTGATTGTACGAAAACTCCAATGAAATTTGCAATGCTTTGTAATATGGTTTCCGACAAAAAACCTTTAGGAAGATCATATATTTGTACCCAGATATCTACCTCATTCAAAACTATCTCCTTCGGATCTTCATTTCCCATTAACTGTTTGAATACCAGCATTCCTTGTTCAAATGACCAAGGATCACCTTCCACGACTTTCTGCACGTCTAAGGGGTGATAGAAAATGAAAGAATACCGCATTTCCCCTATATCGTGAATCTCCATACCCTCTTTTGGTCGCCATATCGATGACAAAACAGTCTGCATCGCATTGAAATTAAGATTCTTCTTCATAAGGAAACGACCTATCAGAACGAAAGACTCCTTACTCTGTTGAACATGCTCCTTGCTGACAATCACACCAATCTCCTCCTCATCCTCGATCGATAGTTTTGCAATTAACTCGTTTAACTCTGAGTTTTGATACTCCATTTTAAAATTGTTAAGGCTTGATAAAGATACAAAGACAATAGATTAAAGATACTTGTCACACGAACAAGAGAACACTCTCATTTAGAGAGAAAAAGACCTCTCATTTAGAGAGAAAAAGATTAATAATAATGGTTAAAAGCATTTTAAATGTAAGTACATGTTTTTTTACAAGCATATTAATTTTTCTTATAAAAATTGACAGAACTGCTTCAAGTTTCACAAAATCACCCTCAACATCACTATACCAGTACCCTATTTTTTTTTATTTCTTGTCACTTTTTTTTTTTGAAAACTTCTTGTCACATTTTTTTTAATTAAACACACTCATAATTTCATATTTTATATTAAAAAAATTCACACCCTATTGTATTCAATTAAAGTTTCCAATTCCACTTACTATTTGGCTTGGCTTTTGCTCTGTAATTTTTGAAATTTAGAAGATTTTTCTAGTTTTTGTCTAAGGACATATTCTAATATTTATTTTTTAATGAGTTGCTTAATTTTAATTGGTTAAGATTTTTGTGCATGCAATGGATCCATTATTATTGATAAAAATAAATTAATTGAAAAACGCTATCTAAACTCTTATTTTATATCATTAAACACACATTAAAAAAATTGTATAAAATTCCAAATTTTAATTTCGAAGGACACATTAATTAAAAATACAGTATTTAGAATGGATGCTGATGTATGCATCCCAAAATTATTGTTGCGCATTCAATATCTTATTTTTCCTAAATTACCCTCACATGTGCACCTCACATGTGTACTGCGGCTATACTTCGTTTGCTTAACTAGAATAATTTTCCTGCATCACTAATTCACTATCTGCTACTCTAGGCTATAATATAATTATTCGAAAGCAAAATTAAAATATTATTTATGTTTTTAACGTTTCTTTCCTACTAATAGAAGTAACATAGCAGTAGATTTTATTAATTTCATAATATATTAACAAAAATAAATAATTTATAAGTTATTTGTGCTCTTTATTAATAAATAAAATCACGTTTTAAAGTAACGTTATAATACCAAAGTATTAAATTATTAAATTTTGGTTAACATTAAATTTAAGTTCGATTTCCTACAATTACATAATTATATACGAACTATTTATTAAACTTATTTATTTGGTTTCATCGTGAATTCTGTTGGATATTTTAGTGTAATTGGATTGGCTAGTTGAACAATGTAATCGTAATGTTACATCGAACAAGTCGGGAGAGTGCGGAGTGCATGCTCTGTTCGAGTTCGTTATGATTTCAGAATTATTGCTTATGAGACATGTCTATTGGCATCAAACACATCTGTTAGAATGAGATGTGTCTATTGGAAAAAGACACATCTTGAGATGTGTCTATTAGCATTGGACATGACTGTTGGAAATGAGATGTGTCTTTTGGTAAAAGACACATCTTGAGATGTGTCTATTGGCAAAATACACACCTGTTGACATCTATAAATAGGTGTTGCATTGATCATTTTCAGAGTTGGTTCATTTTGAAATTCACAACAAAACACATTCTCTCTTCTTGCAGAATTTCTGACTTTATCCGATTGAATTATTTGGGTGAACCACAAATAACTTCAATCTGAAAGTGTTCACACGACTTCAGAAAAATCCAAGTAATTATCCATATTCCCCAACAAAGATTGAAGTTATCTATTTTCTGAAGATGGCGAACGCAGAATCTGCAAAAGATATGACAAGCAAGTTTGCAAAATTGGACAAGTTTGAGGGTTAGGATTTTAGAAGATGGTAGAAGAAGATGTGTTTTCTATTGACGACGCTAAAGGTTGTATATGTTTTGAGTATCCCATTCCAGAAGTGATTGATGATGAAATCGCTGAACAAACAAGGAAGCGTTGCAAATGGGAAAACGATGACTACATCTGCCGCGGTCACATCTTAAACGGTATGTCTGATTCCCTTTTTGATATATACCAAAATGTTGAGTCAGCGAAAGAATTGTGGGATTTTCTTGAATCCAAGTACATGGCAGAAGACACTTCTAGTAAGAAGTTTCTGGTCAGTAATTTTATGAATTATAAAATGGTCGATTCTAGACCGGTGATCGAACAATACAATGAATTGTTAAGGATTCTGGGATAGTTTGCCCAACACAATCTGAAGATGGATGAATCTATCTCAGTTTATGGTGTTATAGACAAACTACCACCATCGTGGAAGGATTTTAAACACTCCTTGAAACATAATAAAGATGATATGACTCTGGTTCAACTTGGAAGTCACTTCAGAATTGAAGAGGCTTTGAGGACTCAAGAAATTGAGAATAATCCTAAGGGAAAGAACCAAGTCGGTAACTCTTCTGTGAATATGGTTGAAGATGGTGGATCTTCCAAGAACTCTAAGAATGGCAAGGGTGATAAACGAAAGTTTAAAGGAAACAACAACAATTCTTCCAACAAAAGGCCAAAGATGGCATGTTGGAAGTGTGGCAAACCTGGACATTTCAAGAAGGATTGTCGGGTTGGTAAAGGCAAGCAAGAAAAGCAAAATGCTGGTCCAAGTGGATCCAAGGATCCAGAAAAGCAACAAGGTCAGATTTTAATACAAAATTATAATTCTGGTCAGAATTATGTATCACCAATATCTGAGGCATTTTATGTGTAGGATAACAATGTTGCTTGGTGGATTGATTCAGGAGCAACGAGTCATGTATGCAAAGATCTTCGTTGGTTCATAGACTTTCAACCAATCGAAGATGGATCTATCTTAAAGATGGGAAATGTTGCAACTGAACCGATCAAAGGACTAGGAAATGTCAAGATAGTTTTTACTTCTGGCAAATGTATATTGTTAAATAAAGTGTTGTATGTTCCTGGGATTCGGAAGAATCTCTTGTCTGGTGTTGTATTGAACAATTGTGGATATAAACAAGTTTATGAAAGTGACAAATATATATTGTCAAAACATGGCTCTTTTGTTGGCTTTGGCTATTTATGTAATGGTATGTTTATGTTGAATGTAAATACTCCATTTATTGATGAATCTGCTTGCATGGCTTCTACTAGTACTAGCAATAATTTGAATAAACCAGAATTATGGCATGCTAGACTAGGACATGTACATTACAAAAGGATAAAGGATATGTCAAAAATGAGTCTCATACCTGCTATTGATTTAGACAATGAAAAATGCAAAACATGCATGTTAACAAAGATAACTAGAATGCCCTTTAAAGAGGTTAATAGGGTGTCTAATGTTTTAGAACTAATACATAGTTATTTGTGTGATTTCCATTCTACACCATCATTAGGAAATAAAAAGTATGTAGTTACTTTTATTGATGATGCTACTAGATATTGCTATGTATATTTATTGCATGCTAAGGATGAAGCTCTTGACTTCTTTAAAATTTATAAAGAAGAAGTAGAGCTACATCAGAGTACCATGATTAAAAATCTACGTACTGATAGAAGAGGTGAGTATTGTGATCCGGTTTATTTTCAATCTACTGGTATAATACATCAAACCACGGCTCCTTATACACCACAACAAAATGGTGTGGCAGAGAGAAAGAATAGGACTTTGAAAGAAATGGTTAATTCCTTGTTATCCTACTCGGGTTTGAGTGAGGGATTTTGGGGTGAGGCTATGTTGACAGCCTGTCATTTATTGAATCGAATTCCTAGTAAGAGGAATAAGATTACCCCTTATGAACTTTGGTATAAAGAGTCACCAAAATTGAGTTTTCTGAGAGTTTGGGGATGTAGAGCAGTTGTAAGACTCACTGAACCCAAAAGAAGAAACTTGGGTGAACGAGGTATAGATTGCATATTTGTTGGTTATGCTGAGCAATCCATAACATATAGATTCTATGTGTTAGAATCTAATGACTATGTATCTGTGAACTCGATTTTCGAGTCAAGAGATGCTATATTTGATGAAAACAGATTTACATCTATACCTAGACCAAGGGACATGCTTCAGAATTCTTCTAGTAGGAACTCAGTTTCTACTGAAGATGTGAATGGACCGTCTGAACCAAAGAGAAGCACTAGAGCTAGAAAAGCAAAGTCTTTTGGAGATGACTTTCATCTTTATCTAGTAGAAGGCTCTAGGGATGAAATTGAATATCAATACCAATATTGTTTTGTTATTGAGAAGGATCCAAATACTTTTATCGAAGCTATGAAATCTAGGGATGTTGCATTCTGGAAAGAAGCTATCTAAGATGAAATGGATTCTATGATAAATAATAACACTTGGGAATTGAGTGATCTGACCCCTGGCTGTAAAGCATTGGGAAACAGATGGATCTTCAAAAGGAAAATGAAGGTGGACGGTACCATAGATAAGTTTAAAGCCAGATTGGTAATCCAAGATTTTAGACAAAAAGAAGGGATTGATTATTTTGATACTTATGCTCCTGTTGCTAGAACCTCCACTATTAGGTTGTTAATAGCACTTGCTACTATACACAACCTTGTCATTCACCAAATGGAGGTGAAAACTGCATTCTTGAATGGTGAATTAGATGAAGAGATTTATATGAAACAACCCGAATGGTTTGTTATGCCTGGTTGTGAGAACATGGTGTGTAAATTGAAGAAATCAATTTATGGTCTGAAACAAGCACCGAAGGATTGGCATGATAAATTTTATACTGTGGTCCTGTCTAACGGTTATTTTTTCAACCAAGCAGACAATTGTGTATATAGCAAATTTGATGCTTCTGGTAAAGGAGTTTTAATTTGTTTATATGTGGATGACAAGTTGATTTTTGGCACTGACCAAAATCAAGTGGATAAAACCAAGAAGTTCTTGTCATCTAATTTTGATATGAAAGACATGGGGGAGGCTGAGGTGATTCTTAGTATAAGGATCAAGCGTGAGAACAATGGTATTTCAATTTTTTAATCTCATTATATTGAGAAGATTCTGAAAAGATTTAACTTTAAGGATTGTTCTCCTGTTAGCACTCCTCTTGATCCTAGTTTTAAACTCCTACCTAATACAGGTATTGCAGTATCTCAACTTGAATACTCAAGGGCTATTGGTAGTCTTATGTATGCCATGATAAGCACTAGGCCAGATATTGCTTATGATGTTGGAAAGTTTAGTAGGTACACTAGCAAACCAAGTTCACATCACTGGCAAGCCTTAAGCCGAGTGTTTAAGTACTTGAAAGGAACCATGGATTATGGTTTGACATATACTGGATTTCCTTCGGTTATTGAAGGTCATTCGGATGCAAGTTGGATTTCCAATAAGGAAGATCATTCTTCCACAAGTGGATGGGTATCCCTTCTTGGGGGAGGTGCTATCTCTTGGGCATCGAAGAAACAGAGTTGCATTACTGATTCAACGATGGAATCTGAATTTGTGGCATTATCAGCGGCTGGTAAAGAAGCTGAATGGCTAAGAAATCTGATTTATGAGATTCCATTGTGGCATAAACCGATATCACCCATATCTATCAGATGTGATAGTGAGTCTGCCTTGGCGAATGCTTATAGACAAGTGTTCAAAGGCAAGTCTAGACACTTAGGTGTTAGACACAGCATGATTCGTGAGCTTATCACACACGGAGTTTTAACTAACTGCCTTTACATGTAGGTTATGTGTATGGTTTTTTTTTATATATATATTTTGCTTTCACATGTGGGTTTCTTTTTTTCTTTTCTTTCTGCTTAGCAAGGGGGTTTCCATTTACTTTGGGATTAAATAGTTTTTATTTAGGGTTCAATAGATTTTATTTGAGGTTTAGAAATATTCAATTTTTTAATTAAAATTTTTAAATTTTATATATATTCTCTTGGGGGTTCAACAATTACCTTTAAGGTTCACAATTCCATTTTGGGTTTTGAAAATATTCAGGATGACGGATAAATCGTATACGAACTTAGAGTTTAGGATTATAAATGTTTACAATCCTAAACCCTATACTCAAAACCCTAATTTATCTTGATTTTTAACAAATTGGGGCTGTCCCCCGATTTTTTAAAAATCAGAACGCCGGACTCAGTAAGAAATATTCAATTTTTTAATTAAAATTTTAAATTTTATCAAATAGTTTTTATTTTTGGGGTTCAATGAGTTCTATTTGGGGTTTAGAAATATTCAATTTTTTAATTAAAATTTTTAAATTTTATTTATATTCTCTTAGGGATTCAACAGTTCCGTTTTGGGTGTTATAAATATTCAGAACGACGAATAAACCGTATACGAACTTAGGGTTTAGGGTTGTAAACTTATCCTGATTTTTAAAAAGTCGGGGCTGGTCCCCGATTTTTTAAAAATCAGAACGCCGAACTTAGTAAGAAATATTCAATTTTTTAATTAAAATTTTTAAATTTTATCTGTATTCTATTGGAGATTCAATAGTTTCATTTTGGGTTTTAGATCTCGTAAATTTTTATTTATTTTAAAGTAATTTTGTAAAAAAAAGAAAAGAAATCTACTCATGTGTGCAATGCGTGGCTCCCTCCCACCAACGCATTCCACATTTGCGCACATGGATATACGCATGAAGCATATGTGCATGCATCTACCAACTCATGAAAATTCAAATTTCACACATTCTTCAAATGCGTATGTGCCCTGCGCATTCCTGAAATGCCTAGTACTCTGATTATTTCGGACACTATCTATTATCTATCTATTATCTATTATCTATCTATTATATATCTAATACACCAACAAGGGGTTTCCCTGAGAAAATTAATTCATAGGCTCGGTCCCTCCAAACCATTCTTCAAATGCGTATGTGCCCTACGCATTCCTGAAATGCGTAGTACTCTGATTATTTCGGACACTATCTATTATCTATTATCTATTATATATCCAATACACCAACAAGGGTTTCCCTGAGCAAATTAATTCATAGGCTCGGTCCCTCCAAACCTAACTCTAAATATTTGTAAAAATAATGTTATTCAAAGGGTTTGAACCCATGACCTTGCATAACTAATACAACAACATAACCAGTTGAGCTGTGTGAGCATTTGAGTTAATATTAAAAATCATTAGCAACATACATAAATATTTGTATAATGTATAATCCCAATAATTATACATACATACATACATACATACATACATACATACATACGTAAATAATTATACATGCATACGTACATACACACATACATACATCCATCCATCCATACATACATACATACATACATCCATACATACTTACATAATTATTAATTACACATGCATACGTACATACATACATACATACATTTATGTTATAAAATCTATTAATATTTCATTATTTGTAATCTATTAATTGTTGTATAATTAATATGCATATTTATACAGATAAATACATATATAAATTTTTGTGGATATATAATAATATACTATACATACATACTATATAACATACATACATGCATACATACATACATACATACATACATACATACATACATATATTTATGTTGTATAATCTATTAGTATTTCATTATTTGTAATCTATTAATTGTTGTATAATTAATATGCATATTTATACTTACATACACATGTACAAACATAAATACATACATATATAAATTTCTGAGGATATATAATAATATACTATAATATTATATACATAAATACTATATATTTTTGTTTATATATATTAATTTGTAGATAAATCTCAGTTGGCTTACCTCAGATAATGTATAATTATTAATTATAATGTATATTTGTAGATAATTATACATTAATGATTATTAATTATACATGCATACATACATGCATATAAAAAGTTATATGTATATTTATTCATATAAAAAGTTATATTTACCCCTACTAATTATATCTATGTTATATTTCCGGAGGCAATTTAGGTATTGTAACACTAACATATTTATTACATAATAATAACTGATATGAACTGATATGCATTTATTATTATGTAATTAATACTTGTATGTATCTCTGTATTCATCCATGTTAACTCTATATATTTGTATTTTGAAGTACGGTTTTGATCTTAACAATAACCAATTTATTACATATCGTTCAAGTTTGCTTTAACAAAACAAAACATAGCGTAAAATATAAATAGATTTAATTTAACGAGAATTATCATTTGCATGTCACGATCGGGTATTGCATAAATTCTATTTACTCACAACAATTGCTGCGAAGATATGAACAATCGAAGATATCAACAATCCAATCCTGCGTGATCATGAATAATTCATAAATATTTGTAATCTAGAGCATGCCCGTGCCTTGCACGGGCTACAAAGCTAGTTCCTACTAATGGTACTAACTTAAATTTTGGTTATTGGGGAATTTCACCCTTGACGGATAAAGGTGAATATATCAATTTTGAAAAGTTTTGTGAATTTTATCTATTGGAACATTCAAATCATAATTGAATATTCATATTACGCATTTTTGATTCGGGCATTAAAATATTTTAATATCTTTGTTTTATATATTTATACATGATACCCATTTGAGAGTTGAATATTCATACATAATATGCATTTACCATTTGGGTATTACATATAGAATACCCGATTCACAAATTGGGAATCATAAAAAATAATTTTCAATTTAAAAAACAATTTTTTTTGAAATATGCATTTGTAAAATACGTATATCTATTATCTATTATATCTATTATCTATTATATTATTAATAGCACAACATGGGGGTTTGTGAGACAATTTATTCAACGTGAAATTACTAATTTACCCTTCCTATATTATATTAATGAAAAAAATTGTTTACAATGAGAATTGAACCCTTGACCTCTAACTTGTAAGTGAGAATGCTTACCACTATACTAGACATGAGTTTTGAACATATTATAAAATTCATTATTAATGTATCATAAGATATCTCTCATATATTATATTAATGATAAAAAAAATTAGTCCTAGAGAGAATTGAGCCCTTGACCTCTAACTTAAAAAAACAATTTCTTACCACTATAGTAGACATCAATTTTGTATTTATTATAAAAATCATTATTAATATATCGTGAGATAATTTAATTATCATGAAATTACAAAACTACCGCTCTTATATTATATTAATGATAAAAAATTGTTTCTAATAGAAATTTTACCCTTGATCTCTAACTTAGAAGCGAGATTCCTTATCATTTTGCTATATATTAGTTTTGATTATTCAATAAAACTTTGAGAATATTTCGAACAATACATAGTTATGTAGCATTTTTGTATTCTATAGTAAAAACAAGTTACTTGGATTTAGAAGATAGATACTATAATTTGTGTATTAATTTATATCTTACGCATATCTCTTAATCCATGTCAAAATGCACAAATCAGTTGTGGATAATCAGGCAGTCACTACTAATATAAATTCTTATATGCTCATAACTTAGTCACTTGAACATTCGTTCAAAGAGACTAGCATATTAAAATTTACTTCTTTTTTTATTAGTACATACATCAATCATCATAAATAGATAATTTCTTATATAAGTTTTGCATACTAAGCATTTACATGTTGCAAGCACCATTTAATTACAAAATAATATAAATATATATTAACATGATTTTACTAGCAAAACTCGTGTTGTAAATTGCATGCACATTAACCACCTATATATTAACATATTTAATTATAGTGGAACAGAAAACACATTGATCTATTATCTCTTTCTTGTGACAATATGGGTTTGGGAAGTTCTTCTGCTTGCTCTCTCCATTTTTTAAATTTAGGTTCAGTCCATTATGGTAATATCACCTCAAATAAAAAATTGAAGCACTAATTTAAGGCACTTGGTTTCATGGTGTTTGGATCACACGGTTGATCCTAAGCAAATTGGAGCCAGTCTCTCGTATAAATTCTTCAATCGTATCAATCTTTTGCTAATATGCAAGTTCAAAACAATCATTATTTATGAAAATATTTTTATACTTATAACTCAGGTAAGTAGTAATCCTTGAAATGAGATTAACACATTGCAAATGATACCGATTTTTAGCTATATAGTTGATATACACGTGAACACATAATCCCTTTTGGACTTATTTGCATTCTGAGTATCAACACATTGAAAATACCATTTGATTATTTGAATATAGAACAACACAAAAACATATTAACATAATTTTGCTAGCAAACTCGTGCCTTGCACGGGCTATAAAGCTAGTATATATAATACACCAACACAAGATAAAATCGTGAGACATTTTAATGCACTTAAAATGTCTGAATTACCCATGTGCATATTATTTTTGAAAAAAAATTGTTGTTGCAGGGAATTGAACCCAGGTCTTAGCATCCATTTGCACACCAACATACCACTGGACCACTCAATCTTATGTGTTAACAATCATACACATACTATGTGTACGTGTGTGTCGTTAAATGATTTTTTTTTGATATTTTGATGATTGAGACATATTAATACTATTTAACCATCCTTTTCTTTTAACTTTTACTTATTTATATTATCTTATTTTATAGTATAAATTAGTGATGTATGAAATGTAGTCAACTCATACATTTTTAAATCATTCAATTTAGTGAAATGATATTTATTATTAGTATGTGAAACATATTAATAATTGGAATATATTTATTATAAATTTATAAATTTTCAATATACTTAAATTCATTTATTATGTAAAATGGCTAATGGATATCTAATTAAGGTATAAGTTTGTATGAAAAAAATAAACGAAATGCATTATACATTCTTAATTAATATGATATATATGTTAAGTACCAATGACGTAAATTTTTTTTTAACTATATTGAAGTGGAATGAAATATACTATAAAAGAATCTCGATAAATTAACAACAGTTGATAAAATTAATATTTTCAATAAAAAAAATTTATCCCAACATTTTAGTGACAATATAAATTTACCTAAATTAATAATATAATTTTCAAATTAAATACACAATTAATATATTTGTACACCAAACAATTAGAGAGATGTTAGTTCAATTATAAATGTCTAACATTCAAATCCCGAATCAAGAATAATAAGATAATTTAATTACTCCGTAGTTTATAAGTACAATATTAACACCAACCATTCGCGTAAAGGATTGCAAAAATTATAGCACAAAAAATGCAACGGACAACCTGTAGTTTATAGTGCAGAGTTTTATAAAACCTTTGGCATGTCTGAGCATTCCATTTAAATTGTCGGACATTAAAGAACTGAAGGTAACAGTCACCCTCGTCATCGGGTTACATGACTTTCATTGAACTTTCATAAACATTCTACCAACATTTCTATATTTTGTTTAGTTCACACAAGTTAAGAATGAATTTATATTTTGTTAGACTTAAGCTTTATTTCAGTTTTGCATGATGGCATGGCATTGTCATCCCGTGAAAGTGAATTTACAACACTATCTTTGAAGAGAAAAAGGTTTCTAAAGTTAACTTTAGGGGATTTCCTAAAGTTAACCTTTAAAATGACCTAATTTGAATTAACTCTTACCTTTTATTTATAAGGGCCCCACAGGGACATTAATGAATGTGTCTATGTGTCATCATTTGATAGGTTCACTTTAGGAATTCTCCTAAAGTTAACTTTAGGCTCCCTTTACCCATCTTTGAATAAAATGTAAATTCTGATATCATTCTTGCGTTAATATCTCTCATTTAAAAACTACGATATCTCTCATTTATAGACTAAGATTTAAACCTTTAATATCTCTCATCAGCTCCTTGACAACATATTGGGTTAGAGTACAGCCATATCAGCACACATGAGTAATCTTTTAGTCAGTTATGGATTTGTGGGTTTTTTTGGTTTGGGACGGAGAACGGAGAAATTTATAAAAGTTACAGGGATCGTGGTGGGATGGGGACGAGGGTTAGTGTCTCTTCCCATCCCGAAATTCCCCATTCCTCATTCCCCGCCCCGCTCCCTATTAGCTGGTCCACGAATGTAATAAAAATTTTATATTTTACATATTAATATATTAAATAAAATAAATTATAAAAATAGCTATAATTTACATTTTTATAAGTTTCAAATATTTTGACCATTTTATTAATTAAAAAAATTATTTTAGAATACATGTATTATTAGTTTTATCTTTTATTTAAATTACAAATAAATTTATATTCAAAATAATGTTTAAAGCAGGATATAAAACAAAAAACTAAATATTATACAATATGATTTATTAACTTCTTATTTGGAAAATATGTGACAAAACATTTATTTATTTTAAAAGGAAAGAATTCCCAGATTCCTGCACGGATCCACTTTTTCCGTTCAGGGCGGAAATTAGAGAGTAAAAACAATCTCCGCTCGGGGATCGAGAACAGGGATAGTACTTCCAAGTCCCGAAATGACTCGATGCCCATCCCTTATTTCATCCTCCTACCGATCTCGGTGGGCTCTTCTTTTCCACGCGTTCTTTTACTTACAGAATAGACTGTAAGAAATACCAGGCAGCTTATATAAAAAATGAGAAACATTTTTACGTAACATGTTGATAACTATGTACACCCCAATTTGTAGAACTAATCGCCCAACCAAGTGAAGTTGCACAGTCACCCTGCATCTCATCGTTCAAACTTGTTGCAGGACATCGGTATCATCAAATTTCATTTCTCCATCCCCAAGCCTTTACTACTACAAAAAAAATAATATTTTTAGATACACAATCAGGTCACTTTCTTAATATTATATCAATTACTTTAAGATATCAGATGAAAATCTAGAAGAACATACAAACGCTCAATAATTATCGTTAATCACACGCACTCGGTGCTCCCTAGAGTAAAATTACTGTCATGTACAACCATCATCTACTAGGTCACAGTTCATTGTGAAGCACATCGTACAAGCATCAATATAGGTACATAAAGAGAAAACCATATGAACACAGCCAATTGTAGTATGATCCAACAATTCACTAATATGTACTCCGCAACATGTACCAATGCACATTTTATAGTGGAACGACTACGTAAGTATGAAATTATATTAGCTAAAAAATAAAAACGCTGCTACTTAGAAGTGGTTAAATAGGAAATTTTTAGCCTTGGAGTAACTCATTCATGTTGTCATAGGGTTTAACTCTTTTATCTAATTACTTGTAAATGAAAATTCGCAAACAGTGAATGAAAATCATGGAAAAGTCGATTTTCACTTTTTATGAACATTATACACAATCTCAAACACTGACGTGTAACAACTTAAACATAAAAATGTTTTAGTATTTATATTGCACATGACAAACATTTTTAGTATCAAAGTTACTCATTTCAAAACTTAAAAAGACCTCAATCTTGAATGGCTTCTAACGGTAACCATCTAACTACATAACTCAAGTGCAATTTCTGTACCCACGCTAAGTCGCATGTTATACGATCCATGTACCATCAGAAATAAAATAAAATTTTGAAAATTTAAAGTTTGTGCTAGAAAATGACCCGTGCCTCGCACGAGTTTTCATGGTAGTTAATACAAATGGGATATCAATTCACAAAATGCATATTCCAATCGTTAAAACAACCAACACACCCGATAATTATTATTTTTGTTAATTTTAATTTTAATTAAAAAACTTTTATTTTTAACATTCTTTCTTGGTTGGCAAAGTCAAATCTTATTATTTCTTCGTTGACAACACACATTACCTTTTCTAACTCTTTTAACTAAAATCTCTCTTTTTCAAAAAATATCAAGGAATATTATATTTTATGAAATAAACTAATAATGTTGTATAATTAACTAATTAACTTTTTCAACTTAAGCTTAATATATTTTCTATATTTTCCATCTAAAATATATTTTTTAAAAATATCATGGACAACATATATATCATCTTTTTATATTACTCACTTCGTATCTAATAAATATTTTAATTTTTTTCAAATTTTTAATACTTATTTCCACATATATAAAAACATATTTATAAATATTAATTTTTTTCATTTTTTTATTTTATATAAAAATAGGATTTTAAATTTTTATACAAAACAACAAATTTGAAAAACTATTACCTATCTATACTATACTATAATAAGCGAAAAGGGGTATAATTTGCAGTTTGGTTACCCCTATTTTGGTTCCTCATTTTTGGTTATTCCCCCATCCACAACTGTTAGATCTTCAATAATAAACGAAAAGGGGTATAATTTGTAGTTTGATTATCCTTATTTTGGTTCCTCAAATGGTTATCCCCATCCACAACCGTTAGATCTTCAATTCAAACATATCATTTTCGTTAGATACAATAATATTAAAAGTTGGAGGTTTAAAGTTCGAATCCCGCCAAAATGAGATTATGCTATATAGAAAGATTGAAGGTTCGATTTCAAGCAACAACATATTAATTTAGATTTAATACTAAAAATTATTTATATACAAAGGTCTAAAATTTGAATTCTCCTAACAACATGTTAAAAGTAATGTTTATAATATTATATAGATTAAATTATAAGTAAATTAAAAATAATTAAAAATAATTCATACTGTATATATCATATATGTATGAAAATGAAATGAGTATCAAATACTCCCTCTGTCCCATCCATTTCTTTACAATTTCCTTTTTGGGCCGTCCCACCATTTCTTTACATTACCCAAAATAGTAAGTTTTAACACTATTACACTCACTACTTCACTTATTTTAACAATACTTTACACTATTTCACCCACTACTTAACTTATTTTAACAATAAAATCACTATTACACTCACTACTTCACTTATTTTAACAATAAAATCACTATTACACCCACTACCTCATTTATTTTAACAATATTACACACACTTTACACCCACTATCCTTGACCTCCGTGCCCAGCCGCCATGTAAAGAACTGGCTGGGACGGAGGGAGTATCAATGACTTGAGAAAAATTATGGGACGGGTGAGGGTAGTACTTTAATTTTCCTTGCATTGGGGACCCACTCTCCTCTCTTTTCCTTGGCTTTATCATTCTTCTTCTACCATGTAGATTCTTCTCCAGACATCAATCCTACCCCCTTCTGTAGATTCTTCTTGCCCCCCCCTCCCCGCCCCCTTTTTTTTTATTATTAATATAAAACTGAATCTTTAGTTGACCTCTTGTTTTTGTTGTCAAGTTTTTAATAATCTGTTGTATCAATTTTACTTTGCTATACATAGATGGTTTTATATATTTAGCAATTTTGAGCATCTGGGTATAGTTACTTGTTGGCGATCTCTAGTGGGTATTGATTGTAGTACTTGTTATGGTTGTTGAGTTTTATTATGGGTTGTGAGGTTTCTTGCTGTTGACCTACTAAGCTAAGCTGCCTTGTGAAAGACAAGTTGCACTTGTTCTTTGGACTTTGTGAAATCTTTTTGTTGCTGTTGACCTGAGCTGCCTAAGCATTGGGCTTGTGTAGTTAAGTAAAATTATGTAATGAAGAATCTTCTAAAGAAACTTCATATTAAACACAATCAGTCTGAAGATTTACAAGGGTCTACTTCATCCAAGAGCAATAGGTTGAGTGATGTTTCCTCTCCCGAGAGGAGGCTTGAGCATAAATCATTTTCAGCTATTTCTGGTTGGTTGAATTCAGTTACTAATAGACGCAGTCCAAGTCCACCTCTGTCTTCAAATGTGACTAGAGGACACAGAATTGAGCAATCTGATTCCGCCAGCAGTAGTGCTCTGGAAGCTGATTTGGATGAAGTTTTACGTGATTCGGATATTACCAACTTAAGGGATCCTGATATAGATGAGGATTATCAGATGCAATTGGCTTTGGAGTTGAGTGCAAGGGAGGACCCTGAAGCAGTTCAGATTGAGGCAGTTAAGCAGATTAGCATGGGTCCTCATTTGGACAACACTGCAGCTGAAGTTGTTGCATACCGATATTGGGTAAGTCTTGTTCTAGTTATACTTGGTAATTGTATGTCAATCTTTTTTAACCAGGTAGAATTTTAAAATGGTTTGGAAGCATTAAACTTTTTTCAGTAAAAACTGGTAAGCTACCAAGAGAAATAACGAGATAGGGCATTTCATCAATGAAGTTGATGGTGGTTCCTTAAAGCTATATGAAAGCCATATATTTGGTTATTGTAGTATTTGTTCACCAATCGTCAAAGGAGAAATACTTCCTATTTGTGCATTGAGATGTATGAAAAAAGATGACTACACATTTGTAAATTATTTGCAGGATCTCAATATTCAGGTTAAATAATTTCTTAACAACAGGGTCTACCGTCTACCTAAGTTTTTATATCGTGAGTTATGCTATACTTTTTTGCGAGAAATGGAGCAATTGTACAAGTAAGTGTAACATAGTAAATCTTAAGAACTGAGTCTCCAGGAGGAGATCAGGTCTACTACATATATTATATTGTCTTCTTTATTGTTCTATTTCTTAGATTTCATTGACAATGTTATCCACATAACCATAACTATTTAAATGTAGATAGTTAAAACAAATAGGGGAAGTTAATGTATGATTTTTGTTTGAATAATTCGTATAGCTTGGCTAATTGAAGACAGTACTTGAGAGAACTTCACACATCATAATTCTTATAGTTATATCAAGTTTTTGATATTTGTTTTCAATAATCTTGTCATATGTATCTTATTCTAAATCTGTCTCATGTCATAGATCTTATTTGTTGTTTCACAGAATTACAATGCACTTAGCTATGATGACACGGTTACTGATGGTTTTTATGATCTATATGGTATCTCAATGGAGTCCACTTCATCAGAGATGCCTTCCCTTTTTGATCTTCAAAGAGAATCAACAACAGATTATATCACCTGGGAAGCAATTCTTGTTAATACGGTTACAGACTCTGATTTGAAGCACCTGAGACAGAAAGCCTTGGAGATAGCTGCAAGTTCAGATTTTCCAAATCTAGCAGGTAGTAATTTGGTAAAAGAACTTGCTGCTTTGGTCTCTGATCACATGGGGGGGACTGTGGGAGATCCTGAGAACATGTTGATGGCATGGAGAAGTCTTAGTTTTAATTTGAGGGAAAGTCTTGGGAGCTTGGTTTTGCCTCTTGGTTCAGTCACAGTTGGATTACCTCGTCATCGTGCACTGTTATTTAAGGTACTATGAGATTATTTATGTATTGAAAGTTGAAATTATTTTCCCGCAGTGGAAAATACACATTATCTTAAATTCTTAATCGGCTTTGTAGTCATGAAACTTCATACTTCTGATGATCAAGTCAAAGCTTGTTTTTTAACAAAACAAATCAAATCTTCCTCGTTGCTGCAGTCACTGCTATTTAGGCACGAACAAATGGATTCCTAATACTAAAATGGAAATTCCTTTTATTAGAAAATCAACATACTTGCAGTGAACTCTTTGCTTTCCATTGGTTTTGTAGTTCTTGGCTGATAGTGTTGGCATCCCTTGCCGGCTAGTAAAAGGACAACAATATACAGGTTCAGATGATGTGGCAATGAACTTTGTACGAATCGACAATGGCAGGTTATTATTATTTAGACTTTTCCAGATAGCTAGTAATACAAATATGTGTATATATGAACTTTAATTAACATACCAATGTAGGCGTACTCATAAAAGTAATCCCGCCACGTGTGATGAGTAGCTTTAACATATGTGTCTACACGTAAGGTATTAAACTAAAATTAATAGGCATAGCTGAATTTCTCTTTACTTGTGTTATAATAAACATCTAAATTAATGCAAATACATATGAATTGACCATGTTTATTCTATCCTTTACATTAGCCCTCTCCCTGTTATTGCATATTTGAATTCTGTATCCCACTATGATGTCTGGAATAACTGATGTCCAATTGTTGGATGTCTGACACTGTATCGTTTTGAAGAGTTATGTCACATATGAAATGAGTTGGGTCACTTAGTAGCAAAGTCGAACAATGATTAAAGAATTTTATCTGAGGCGGGACAGTGATTTGACTGAATGTGTAGAAACGAAATGGATTGCCGCTTAACCTACGTCAGATGTATTATTGCTTCCTTCCTAAATCAATAACTGATGTACAGGGAATACATTGTTGATTTAATGGCAGACCCTGGGACACTTATTCCATCAGACATTACCGGATCACATATAGAGTATGAGAAGCCTTTATTTCCAACTGGTCTTTCGGATGTAGATCCCACCCTTCTCAATTTCTCTAGTAGTGGGGTTAATACATTACATCAAGAGGTGCCGGAGCAGCAAACTCTGAAAGATGGGCCCAGGTCTAGTAATATCAGTGCTGCAAGAAGAACGTCCAGAGAAAGAAATGAACTTGTGTCATCTGTAGATAATTTACTACGTGATAAAGCTGAAGAAGAGGACAACAAATCATCTGCTACAAGTCCTGTCGAAGTAAGGAAGGATACTGCTGAGTTTCCTAACAAGCCCAACAATGCGCACATGCTTGTAAGATCTCCTTCTTGGACTGAAGGTGTTAGCTCCCCAGCTGCACACAAGATGAAGGTGAAAGATGTTTCACAGTACATGATTGATGCTGCCAAAGAAAACCCTCATTTGGCGCAGAAGCTTCATGCTGTGTTGCTTGAAAGTGGTGTTGTTGCTCCTCCAAACTTGTTTACTGAAATACATCAAGAGGAATCAAATATAGCAACAGTCGAGCATAGGTTCCCATTTGAATATAGTGACAGTAGTAGAGAGGGTGAAGACACCCTGAAAACAAAGGATCAAGGACCTCAAGGTAATATTTATTAAACTTGCCTTTTGTCTTCTCTGCCTTACCATAACGTGCATTCTAAAGGACACCAGTATATAATTTCAGAGGACCAGCCAAATGCCAGAGAAGTTCTGGAACTGTTTGTTTCATCTCAGTCTGATGTTGCACCGTCAAATTTTGAGAGGAACATTCCGGTTGCATCAGCAGCAGCGGCAGCAGCTGTTGTTGCTTCTTCAATAGTAGTTGCTGCGTCAAGGAAAAGTTCTGATTCTAATTTTGAACTTCCTGTAGCTGCTGCTGCCACTGCTAAAGCTGCAGTTTTGGTGGCAACGACTGCAGCTCTTAGCAAGCAGTATGGGGATTGGGATTCACATTCGCCAGGTGCCCTTGCTTCCATCTTTGACCCGTTAGGCAACGAACGAAGAGTTGGAGACCCAGAGGAACATATGGATGCCACAGTTTACGAGCCACAAGGTCGTGGTCATCAAGTGACAGATGCTGTGGGGGGAAAACCTGATGCTGAAAAAATTTCAGAGAGATCTACAAGGGAAGAAAGCATAAGAACTGCTGCATCACTTGATGAAGTATCAGATTGTGAGATTCCCTGGGAGGATATCACATTGGGCGAGCGTATTGGACTTGGTACTAACCTGCACTTGCTTTTGTTAGTGTTCTTAAAATCCATGATATGGCATCTTATTCAGTGCTGTGTTTTTACTTCATGCATGTTTGTTTATTTTCCGGGTCTAGGATCATATGGGGAGGTCTATCGTGGCGATTGGCATGGAACTGTAAGTTCATTTATCTTGTTTCCTTCAGAATTCATAATATTAGTCTCGTACCTGATTTCTTATTTTTATCTCATTCCTAAGATCTCTGATTCTAATGATATGTATCATTGCTGATAATGTCTTTTTGAGATTGGAGAGCTATGTATATGTAAGCACATAGTGCTTGATGGTTAATAAGTTTAGGCCTCGAACATGATCGTGTTCCTGCATTTTTTGTTTTTTGTTTTATTTTTTGAATTTCTGTGGTTGACAATTTTGGTCAACTTTCAATATAATGAACTTTAGGTTTGAAAGAAGCCACCAGGAAGTTGAAATCAAATTTGATTTCTTTCAGTTCTTTATTATGTATTTTGGGTCTGCATATTCAACAATTCACGTTCTCCTGTTTACTGGTCACTATTTTGACTAAAGATCATATTCTGCTTTTTTTTTTAGTTTATTTTTTTTTTCCATAATAGAAATATAATTGAACATCTTTACCGATATTGGTTGACCTAAAATTGGTGCTGATATGAACAAACTAGTCTGTTAGTTAAATATTACTGTACTGTACTAGTGTACTCATTTTCACCACATATCATATCGAACCTCTAATTAAGACCAATTACCAGTCAAGATGCATGATAAACATATTAGCTTCTTTTCCTACTATCAATTCACACCTTGGTCCGAGAATGATGGGCTGATTGTTTTTTTTCTTAATTTGTCATACGTTACATTTAAGCAACTTACTGATCTTGTTACTGTTACCATTGATATATACATTTTGCAGAATATAAGTTAACCCATTTCTCAAGTATGTGTAGATTAAACTTGTAAAAGACACTAAAAGGTTTTGCTGAAATCTGGAAAAAAAGTGATTACCTATTGCCTGTCTAAATAAAATTTTATCGAGGGTCAACTATTCCATTTTTTACCATGAAACTTCTGTAAAGGTCTGATACCTGAATTATGGTTGCTTGTGTTACTTAAAGAATCCCCTGTCCTTTGTATAGTCGGAAATCATAGAACTTAATTATTCATTTTAGGCTATGGCCTAATTCAAACTTGTCTAATTTCAAATTAAAATATTAATTGATAACTCTTTTGCTGTTATTGCTGGTTGTATTTTCCTCTTGTTTATCTTACTACTGTATCTTCTGTCTGTGTCGTACAAGGACCTTACAAATGCTTTTGATTTTCAGGAAGTTGCTGTGAAGAAATTCCTAGACCAAGTTATTACCAGTGAATCCCTCAAAGAGTTCAAGAGCGAGGTAGAATTTGTACTCTAGACCACAGCTCCTGAGAACCTAAATTATCTATTTATTCTTAAGCGGATATTGTAGGGTAGATATGCCAACCTAGGGTTAATCCAGGATTCCTTATGCTGACTGCTGGTTGTTTGTATATATGTGCTCTCTCTTGGCTCAAGTCTTATTTTGATGCTCTGCTGTAATTTGCACTTGAAAAATGCTAGGGAATCAGAAATGATCATTCTTTGCAGTTATTACGATTATATAAAGAAACAATATTGAGAGCCAGAAACAATATTCGAGCCACTAGGCAAGATATTGAAATTGTGTGAATGATTATTAAAGTTTGGATTAAAAAAAAAAGGAAGAAAAGAAAAAGAATGTCATGTTATTTTTATCATTTGATTGCTGTATACTCTGTAACTTGTTTGTAGATATTCATATTCCCATTATCTATCGTATGATATGGTCTAGATTCTGTATATATGATGTTTCTGAACATTGAACACAATTTGATGTGTTGCATAATACTGCTCCATAACTTGGATAACCTTGCAATTTTATGTGTAAGTATATTGCAGACTGGTCATTTATAACTTATTACAATACTAGTTTCATTTTGAAATGAGTTAAGAACTCTGGAACACTGAAATTGGTGCAGCATGGACCATGCTTAATCTTGATTTACTCAATGTTTGCAATGTTGAATTAGGAACCATAACTAGCAGGCAACCAGGTAACCAACAGACAAACAAACAAATTAATTCAAACAAAACATGAGCTGTAGTACCATGCTGTGATATTATGTTAAGTAAACAACTCTCCCCAAACCTTAAGTTGTTAGGAGTAGTTCGTAACTAGATCACATTTATTCAACAATTCAAATGTTCTAACAAGTTGATTTGGAATTAGAGATAACAAGATGGATGTGTTTGTTTCTTCTTTGGCTTGCAAGGTCCGGATCATGAAAAGAGCTAGACATCCCAATGTTGTTCTCTTCATGGGGGCTGTTACTCATGCTCCAAATCTTTCAATTGTGACTGAATTTCTTCCTAGGTATGTCTGTAAATGTATTGCATCACATATTGACATTGTACTATTAAAAAATTTAAAATTACCGTAAGTGGTAAGTTTATGCCTACACAACTTCTCAGAGCTTAGCATGTAAAGCACCTAGAAGTTTTCTTTTTCCATCTTGTTATGTTCTTTTTGATAAATCATTATTTAAATTCAAATGCAAGTTTGGTGTGTTTCCATTTAGTGTATATTCATCAGTTACTACTTCAATTGTCTACTATTGTGATCATCATGATCATGAGTTTTTTGTTAGTTTTGTTTAGTGTTTCTTTGTGTGGGCTAAATGTGCTTACTTGTTAGTGCATTTATGTAAAGCATTTATTTAGCGCTTATATATATATATATATATATAGAGGTTGATTCAAATGAGAACCATTATATAAAAGAGAACCAGGGAACCATTGGATCCTACTGTAGAACCTATTTTGTTTCGTAATAAAAAAATAGTATCCTGATATTGAATTTCAAAGTTATGCACATGAAATTAAAATTTCTACAATTGAACTTGCTTTTTTTTCAAAGTTTTGCACATGACATTAAAAGTTCTACAACCGAACTTGCTTTTTTCTACAAAGTTCTATGATTGAACTTACTTTTTTCAACAAATATTCTGTTGCTAAACTTAAAGTTCCGTTGTTGAACTTAAAGTTCCGCTACTGAACTTATTAGAGTTCTCAGGTTCTCAGTTTAGTGTGGTTCTACATAGAGCGTGACCATATATATATATATATATATATTTGTAGTCATAGAAGGGTCTTACTTTCATTATTTCGTATGATAAAATATTGTAAAATCTTGTTCTAGTAATATATTTTATATTTAATCAACTTTTAGTTATTTTCTGGTGAATGTGTGAGTAGAAGGCAATGCTTTTGGGACGCTACCTTTCTATTGCCTTTTATTCATTCAATACATTATCTTCTTGGAATCATTTTAAATATAGAAGCGCATCTTTTACCCTTCAAACACAACTTTGTTTCTAATATCAAACCTCACTTTTTCATTATTGAAGCTTTAAGCATGACCGTCTCCAGACTTATGCTTCGATGTTTGTCTAAATCTGTATTTAAGGTCTCTGATGTTCCATTAAGTTGTTAACAGAGAATAATTTTGTTACAAAAATGACTGCCCGTAAAGGCCTTTATGGATAGGGGGTTGAGGAGGGTTGGGTTGGGTTAGGTTGAACCCGGGTTGGGTGAGGAAAGGTTCAACCCTTATCTTGCTTGGATGAAAGGTTAGCAGGGAGGATTGGATATGTTTAAATGTTATAATAAATTTTTTAAAAATAAAATAAAATTAAAATTTGAACAATTGAAATTTAAAATGTATAAACATTTGAATATTATATAATACTAATATAATAATAATCCAAATATTAATTTTCAAAACAAAGTAAAATTTTTATAATAGTGATAGTCGTAGAGGTTCTATGGTATAAGAAAGGGAACAAGCTCTGATAGAAAAAACAAAAAACAAAAAAAAGTAAATCTCGCAGTTAGATGAGTGGGCCCCATCCTCATTCACCCGCCAACATGGGTGTGAAGGTGCTGGAACTTACAACACCCCGATTTTGGATGTTGGAAGGCTCACTCTTTTTAGTTAAATCAGAATCCTCAATGAACCCCTCACCAACCTCTTAAAATCTAATCCTCCCATTTAAATTTTTTGGATATTCCTAATGGTACCATTGTACAATTGGTTTTTCCATTTGGTACCATCCAACATTTTTGACTTCCAAGTGACATCACTGTACTTTTGGCTTCATCAATTTTATACCATTATGTCAAGCAAACGTTAGTCGGACATTAGATTATTCTTAATGGTACTACTAAACAATTGACTTTTCATACGGTCGGACATTAGATTATTCTTAATGGTACTACTATACAATTGACTTTTCATACGGTGCCATTAATATTTTTGACTTCTGTATGGTACCATTTTTCTCTCACTAAAATCAATTTTTTTTTGGAATTTTCACAACTTATCTATATGCTTTGTCCGTAATAAGTCATTGATTCTCTATCACTATTTCTGATAAGCAATCAAGTCATTCATTAGACTCGGATCCAATTGTCCAATCATAATAAACTTTGATCAATAGTTCAAAATATTAAATTAATACATAATATATAGAATCAACCCATATGAACGTATACATATATAATTTGTGCTGGGATCTGTCCAGGAGCTTCCGGAGGGTTTACTTTGATTAATGAAAGCGTTGAAAGAAGCTAAATAATTTGAACTACATAGTTTATTATGATAAGAGAATTGGATACGAGACTAATTAATGACTTGGATGTTGCTCAGAAAAAGTGAGAGAATCAATGAATTATTATAGGGTAAAATTGTAAAAATGTATAGATAAATTGTGAATTTCAGAGGAAAATTTGAACTAAGTGAGTGAAAAATGGTACCACGTGGAAGTAAAAAATATTGAATGGTACCATATGGAAAAACCAATTGTATGATGGTACCATTAAGAATAATCCACAAATTTATAACGTTCGACTAACGTTCACTTGACATAATAGTATTATATGGATGAAGTCAAAAGTACAATGGTGCCACTTGGAAGTTAAAAATGTTGGATGGTACTAAATGAAAAAGCCAATTGTAAACTGGTACCATTAGGAATATCCCTAAATTTTTTCCCAAATGAGGGTTTTGAAATTTTAATCCTTCCCTACCCAACATATTAGTGGTAGATCTAATTATAATTCTTCAAGTTTCTAAAAAAACTAATCTACAATATATTTAAAATAATGACTCAGAATTTTGAAAACATTTGTGATACTTTTATGTATTTTATGAAGTGTTGTTAATAATACATGATTAGTGAATCGAAATTTTACTCCAACTATGCTAAAAAAATACCAATATTTTATCATTATATAATTAAAAAATTTATCATGATCAGTCCCATTTTTTTAATTTCAACTATATACTAAACCTCAATACAAGTGTAAAAGTGTCAATAAATTGGTTGTGAAATTACTATTTCAACCTATTTTTTTGAAAATAACAATAGTGCCACCTTTTTATAATCTATGTAAAAAATGGAAGAATTTGTATTAGCTTTCGGAGTCGAGCCACTAACATCGTTTTAAGAGGTTCATGTCATAGCCACTATACTACATTACTTTTCGAGTTTCCTTATAAATCTTATAAGATAAATCACGTCATTTTCACTTCACTTAATTTCTTTTTAGTTTTTACTTTTGAGTAAATAAAATGTTAGTTTACATTATTTTATATAACTCCGTTTTTTCAATTCCGTAGTTTTATTTATCTATATATGCAATCATCTTATAAATTTTATTCACCTTTATGTTTTCGATTAAATATATATTAATTATGTTATTTATAATTCTTATATTTATATAATATTATATCTCTTATCATACTTTATTTGGATTAGTTGATAATAGATACATAAAAAATATTATTGAAATTTGATCCAATATAAGGAATATAGTTAATGTCATATTTCATATTTCATTACTTCTATCATTCTAAATTAAGAAAATTAGTTTTGAAATTATTTTTAAATTACACAATAATCATGTTTATACATTCATCGCATATGTTTCTTAATAATTTTCCATTCAGAATGTATACTTCATTTGTTTATATTTCCTAATAAACACATTCTAAACTCTCTTTGTCATTATAAATGATTAACATGGAAAATAAAATGCTAAGATAAAATTCTTGGTTATACATGAATGTTACTGAGTTTGGTTTAAAAAAAAGATTCGTAAACATTTATCTTTATGTATATATTTAATTATTGAAATAAAATACAATTTTGTTTTAAAAAAGTTTTTTCTTTGGTTAATCACTTATATTCAAGTTTACATTTTATCCTGAATGTTTATTGTTTAGCGGAATTTTACGTAATACATAATCTCCTTTTGGATATAGGATCACTAATATAGCTAACATAATATGCTTCTTCCAGGTTGACCTGATGCAGAATGATATGAACTATAAATTTATTATTTGTTTCTATGTTTTTTTTTTCATATTCTTCTTTGCAACCTTAGTGTATTTTTTATTGGAATTTTGTTTTTATAGGTTCATGATCAGCGTGAGAACATGACATTATAGACTTGCAATATAGATGGCATTAACATATTTTAAGGGAAGCAAAATTGTTCGTCTTGAACATATTTCGTTTCTTCACAATTCATTTGTTCTTTATAATAAGTTTATGCTAGCCAGAAGCAAGGTACATTCTTCACTTCATAAGAATTTTTGCATTGATATATGTTTTTGCAACTCGAATTGTTCTTTCTGATACTTGCAACTTCTATGCATTTACTTTCTCTCTTCTCAGTAATATCATCACAATGTTGTGTTTAATATTGTCCCCAATGAGGATGCTACCCTTGGGGCTAATTGTGGACGGTTGTAATCGTGTTGACATGGAGAGCAGTGCCTGTCACTATGGAAAAACAAATATTATCATCTTACTCTCTTAAATTTATGATTTTATGATCCCCGTTCATAACTCGAACTTGTACATCATATTCAACGATATTATTGGCGTCTATATACAGTCCTTATTGGCATTCACTATTAACACATATCACTATTCATGTTACAGTTTCATAATTTCGAGTTTCCAGTTCAAAAATTAATAAACCAACCATTACCTTCTTGCTTAAAACAAAATTAGAGGCATTCACATAGAGCTTGCACGGGCGGTTACGCTAGTATACTTCATATAACTCAACATTAGGACAACCCTAGGGGGCCATGGCCTCCTTTGACCCCTTATGCAACCCAACCCACCCCCTCCTAACCCCCTATCCAAATAAGGCCTACATCTTTTGTACAGGTAAACAGTATGCAGTTAGTTCATGATAAATAATTTGATTGGGTTCATTTGCTTTTGTGTTCAGTTATCTTTTGATGAAGTTCTTACTTGCTGTACAATTTTATCATACAACAAGCTTGATTTATATTTGGTTGTGCAGAGGTAGTTTGTATAGGCTAATTCACAAGCCCAACAACCAATTAGATGTGCGGAGGCGTATGAGGATGGCTCTTGATGCAGTATGCTCTCATTATCTTTTTCTTAATGCGAACATAATAAGGTTTTACTGTTTTGGATTTACTTGTAAATTAAATGGCTACGTGTGCCCCCTAATTTAATTTTCAGGCGAGGGGAATGAATTATTTGCACAACTGTACACCAGTAGTAGTTCATCGTGATTTGAAATCTCCAAATCTTCTTGTAGATAAGAACTGGGTCGTGAAGGTGGCATTCTATTACTTGTTCAAAAATATTGACTGACTTTAACAAGCACTTATAAAACTGAATTTCTTAATAGCTTCTTCTACTTATCACTAGGTTTGTGATTTTGGGCTATCAAGAATGAAGTATAACACATTTCTTTCCTCAAGGTCAACTGCTGGGACGGTGAGGTGTATTTGTTATATGACATTCTTTACACTGCTTCTGTCACCATGCTAGCATTTTCTTACTTGATTATTATATATAATTTTATCTATAATTCATATTTGCTTTTGTCTATATGATATGCTGTTCATATGTGTTCTATGCCGTGCTTGGTGCCACATATATTTTCTATAAAGTAGCTTACCTACTATGATGGATAAAATTATCCATATCATTCTTTTACGGAGTCCATGTTTTTTTCTGCATTCTATATAATCTTAGGTTCCTCTGTGGTCCCTTCCGTCGGGCTACCTTATAATTGTTTTTCAGTTGTCTGGTGCCTTCCCTAAATGGAAGAGTATTGCTACAGAACTGAGAGTCGGCTAATCTTTGTTGCATCATTTTATTATCAGCCATTTCTGTAGAAGATAGCACAGTGCTGTTGGTCCTAGTATCCTGGAATTGGGAGATGTTTTGGTTGCCAAGTTCTCGTTATCAAGGTGGTTGCTGTGATTCATAGTCTAAAGATATAACTATCTACAAACTTGTATGCTTCTTGCAGGAAAATTTAGTTGGATCTCATATCCTGTAACCTGTTTATGCTTCCTTTGCGACTTATACATTGAAAAATAGTTAATTAATATATATCACAAAATAAAAAGTGATATAGGTGAATTTATATAGTTGATCTGACATCATATGAATGTGCATGTTTTTATGGTGTAGTTTTATGTGATGATTTCTTAGTAGAAAATGCATGGAGACTGAAGCTGAAAAAGAAACGTTACGTAGCATGGTGTTAAAGCACCACAAAACAGTTAAAAGTGATAGCATTCTTTTTCTCATTTGCTGTGCCCATTATTTTTTGAAATCTTCTTTGTAATACGAATGGCCTTGTTTATTATCATTAGTCTTAATGGTGTACAGGCTCTACACTCCATACGTGTCACATTGTCACAATATATGTAACAGATATACATTCAAGTCCAAATCAATGTCAAGAAAAGTAGAAAACCTTAGTGGCAGATTTTTTATACGATACTGAATAGAAAATGGATGAAAAATGTGGGGAAATTAGGTAGAAGATATTAAAAGTGATAAGGGATTACTGTGATGATTTATCGCCATCGTGGTTTCAGAAAACTAATAATTAGGGTGAAAGTTGGGGAAGAAAAAAGGATTTGGTGCTCTTTCTCTATAATATGGAATTCAAACGGCTTATGAATATGGGATAAAAAACTATGTCCTTAATGCTGATATTTTGTCGCATTTTATGAGACAAACTGGTTTCACTTGTACCTATGACTTATGAAATATGCATCATGGAAATAAAGCTACAAATTGATGAATATATAGTTAAAGACTTAATTCTTGTATGACATAGTACAGAAAAAAAAATTCTGATAGATTTTTTAAAAAACATGTCCAATTTTAGGTATGCATTGAATTTATAATAAAACTGTTGTGTTTGTCATGTTTATCTAGATATGTAGCTCTTTTTACTCATATGTAATGTTGATAAATTGTACGAGTATCCAAGTTAAACGTATGAGCAGAGTATCAATGGCTATATAATTTCTTTTTGCGTGACTGTTTTCTGTTTTTTGTAAGGTTACGCTTAGAGCACTTAATTGTTTATTTATTGAGTAAATATTGGTTAAGCTTAAATTTCTACCCACGATGGATCTGTTTCATGATGTTATGGTTATTTTCTGTTCTTTTTTTCCTTCTATCGCCACCACTTTTGACCTGTACTGGTAAATACTTAGATGTCTCGAATGAAGAATAGTTTAAGAATAAGTACCATAGGTAACTAAGTTCTGTTGTATATATGTAGTTTAGATTTCATATGTTTTTGTATGTTGTGGAAAAATTATAGCATGTACAAATTTCTCCCCCAAGCCAGCTCTCCAGTGCCTCGCATGTATGAAGAATAGTTTAAGAATAAGTACCATAGGTAACTAAGTTATGTTGTATATATGTAGTTTAGATTTTATATGTTTTTGTATGTTGTGGAAAAATTATAGCATGTACAAATTTCTCCCCCAAGCCAGCTCTCCAGTGCCTCGCATGTTGACAATCCAGTTCAGTATAATGCTTAGTAGGATAAATTAACTAGTGGAGAGATTGCTACACATTTGCACCCCTACACGACGAACATGTACCATTTATTGTGTCTTAGGCTCTTAGCAAGAGAGATTCCTATCTCTGGATCCTACCATGTTCTTAGCAGGCTTTTACAGTGTGTCTTAGGCTCTTAGCAGGCTTTTACAGTGTGTCTTGTATAGAATGTACCCACAATTCATCCATACATTTGGAGTAGGGTTTTATGACGTTGTCGTGCATATAATGTTTTTATTCTGATGTATAAAATTGTGAAGTATGCTTTTCACTGGGCTAATGGTCATTTTGGGAGAAAGGGTTGAAGAGGGAGCCGTCTTATGGTTAAATTTTGTTTGCAATTTGTTTCATTTCTTAGTGTTCTTATTCTTCATCTTTCCTTTTTCTTGTTTATATTTGTTTTCTTATTTGTTTTTCATTTGACAAGTCAATTAGCATAAATTTTAAGGCAAGTTGCTATAGAGATTCGGGGAGATGGAAAATTGTACTAGTACCAGTTGGCAATGGCCATGATGGTGGTAGCTATCTCTGCTATACAGTTTCTATGTATTTGGCCATATCTACAAGTGTGCTTGAAAAAAAAAAAAGTTTAATTGACGCGGGCCTACTTATTCTTGTGTATGTGTGTGTGTATCAAACTCTATATAATTGACTTGATTGCCTCAAATCCGACTCCATCAAAACTCTATGCTGAACACTACTCGTTGCAGTTGATACTTATTCCTGTTGCCTTATAATCAAATGACATTTCCGCAGGCAGAGTGGATGGCTCCGGAGGTGCTAAGAAATGAGCCATCAGATGAGAAGTATGTTTTGCTCTGCTTCTTCACCCCATATCATCTATGTGGTTAAAAAAAAAGTTTGTTTACATAGTAGCACATGCTGATTTGCTGAGTACTTAATTTATTCACTACTTGTATTACTGCCTGCTGGTTAGCATTAAAATTTTTGGAAACTACGTGATGACAGGTCTGACGTTTTTAGTTATGGAGTAATATTATGGGAGCTTTGTACTCTGCGACAACCATGGGGCGGATTGAACCCGATGCAAGTTGTAGGGGCAGTTGGATTTCAGCATCGCCGGCTTGACATTCCAGAAGACATTGATCCTCTAATTGCTGAAATCATCAGCAAGTGCTGGCAAACGTAAGTATATGTTGACCTCTTTGTTTCCTTTTTGCGAGTTGCTTCTGTGATTTAATTAGCGCTACTAACTGCAAAGCAGATTAATCAATCGAAAGAAAAAAAGCACTTGAAAATGCTGTTGTTCTTAAAGTGTAGCTATACGTTTCGCACACCACATTTCTTCATGGAAAGGTTTAATACTAAAAGTCGCTCTACACTTTTCCCGCTTGCGAACTTTGTAAATGGATTCAGTACTACTTTTGATTAATAAAAAAAGAATAGTAAGAACTGGAAACTGGTAAATGTTTTATCTGACCAATCTTGTATGTAGGGATTATGCATATACATTTAAGGCATCAACTAAGATTTTTATGCCTTGTCACATTGTGCCTTGGCCAATGTACAGGCTTGCGACTTTAACCATTGTGCAATTTACAATTCATGATTATACTTGGGGCTTATATCATATAAAATTTATATTGTAGGGATCCAAGATTACGACCTTCATTCACCGAAATCATGGCTGCTTTAAAGCCGATAATTAGTTCACAAGTTCCTAGGCCCCCTCTAACTGCAAGCAGTGCGCAAGAACAGGGTCAGCCTTAATGAGACTTAGAAGGAAAAGGAAATTGGAGGGGTCAATGAGGAATCTAAGCCAGAGCACCACCCATAAGAATGCCTTGCAATAAAGGCAAGCATGAGATTGCCAGGAACAAATGTAAGAAAGACAGTTACTTTAAGACGACTTTTTATGTTTGATTTAGTTTGTGATTCTTTATGCCATTCTTTTCTCCCAATTTAGTCTTACCGGTCATGTTGCTGTCTTGTAAAACTTGCTCAGATTTAGTCAAGGTTTGATCTATCATTTTGATCTGCACAATGTATCAAGTTGCTTGAGATGAATTACGAACCATACTTGCAATATTGTTAGTATGCCTTGCAATATTATTTTTTTACATTTCTGGTTATAGCTAGGGGAGAGCAAACCCCGGTTCGGTTCGGTTTTTGGGTAAAACCGGAACCGAAACCGGAAGTCCTCGGTTTTAAAAATTGAAAACCGGAACCGCAACCGAACCATCGGTTTCGGTTTCGGTTTTAAAACTTCGGTTCGGTTTTTATCGGTTCGGTTTCGGTTTTAAAACCGAATAAAATAAAAATAAAAAGGTATTACAAATTAATTAAAAAAGTAGTTCTACCATAAAAACATAAATCGTCCAAAAGTATTTATACAACAATTTTCAAAACTTAAAACAATAAAAAAGATGATAGAATTCGATTATCTAGTTAAAAAGTAGCGTAGCAACACAATTTGTTCAAATATATATATGTGATTGTGCTTAATTTTAAGTATCTATGAAAAAAATATAAATATTTATTTATTTATATATATAATCGGTTCGGTTTCGGGTTTTTCGGTTCGGTTTGAAGTTATAACCGGAACCGGAACCGAAAATCTCGGTTTTTAAAAATCAAAAACCGCAACCGCCGGTTTGGATTCGGTTTCGGTTTTTTCGGTTCGGTTTTAACCGGTTTCGGTTCGGTTTCGGTTTCAATTCGGTTTTTTGCTCACCCTTAGTTATAACGTATTAAGAGGTCATTTATCCTTGCTGGGAGAAATCGTTGGGTACCATTCAGTTGTGCAAGAAATGCTTCTTAAAATTCAATAAATGTCCTGTCATATTTGAGCTGGGATCCTCTGTCCCCTTCCTTGTCTCCTTTGTGTCCCCTGTTGATTTTAATACAAAAAAATGCTCTTGTAGAGCCCATTTTTATTATTTATTAAAATGAGCCCCGCAGGAGCACTCTTTTTGTACTAAAAAGAGCAGGGGACACAGAGGAAGGGGACAGAGGATCCGGACCCGTCATATTTGTTTTACATATTACTAAGTTTTGACCGATTTCAATTGATGTTGAAAGTATAAAAATAAATAATCATATGAACTTATTTAAAAAACTTCGTGACCAAATACTAATGGTCATTAACGTAATTAGGAAAAAATATTATATATTTATATATAACTAATTTATTATAGATAAATATTTCTATATGTATTATTATTGTTCTAAAACTTTAATTTATTTCATAAATTCAAAATTATAATATTAAAATATAATTTAATTAATTAAATCTTTAATCTTTTATTATAAATAAATATTAATTTGAATTAATTTTTAAAATCTATACTATTATATAAATTCCGAAACGTTGAAAGTTTTGGTACCTGTTTTTTGGTACTAAGTGAATTTACTTATTTAGCCTTCATTATAAAAAAATATATATGATATTTATACTATTAAAATTTCTAAAATAAATAATAACAAAATGTAAATTAATGGTAAGTAGTCAATTGCCTTTTTTCGCAATTACTTTTAATTGAAGATATAACCTTTTATTTAACTCCTAAAAACATCAATCGTATCATATCTTCCAATCATTAATATTTTCTTCCAAATTAAAACACGTTATCCTTTTAATTTAAAACTAATCTTATAATCATCAATATATTAAATGTCTGATTTCGAGTGGGTTTTTGATGGTTTTGATTACATATATTCATATATTGGTGCATATAAATATGTTGTGTGTATGTATAGATTAATATAATATCTTATTTTTCAATTATTAATAAATATATCAAAAATATGTATACGCTGTTTATAATAAGAAAACATTAGCCGAAACATTAAAAATTTTGAAACTTATTTTTTGGTATATGTTTCTTAGCATATCGTGAATTTACTTATTTAACCTTTATTATAAAGAAAAATATATACAATATCTATACTATTAAAATACCTAAAATAAATAATAACATAATATAATTACGGTAATTAGTTGATTGTGTTTTTCACATTTACTTTTAGTTGAAGATATTACCTTTTATAAACACCTAAAAACATCAATCATATCATATCTACCAATAATTAATATATACCAAAAAATTTCACATTATATCTTCTAATCATTAACAAAATATAATAAAAATCTGTATACTACGAATAATGACCATTAGATTTTTAGTAAAAAATCAAAATCATTAGATCTAATGATTAAATATATTATATTCATGGTTCGAATCCTATCAACGACATATTTATTTTAAAATTTTATAATATACTATTAAATTTTTTAAAATAAATAATAACAAAATATAAATTAATGGTAAGTAGTCAATTGCCTTTTTTCGCAATTACTTTTAATTGAAAATATTACATTTTATTAACTCCTAAAAACATCAATCGTATCATATCTTCCAATCATTAATATTTTCTTCCAAATTAAAGCACGTTTTCCTTTTAATTTAAAAGTAATCTTATAATCATTAATATATTAAAAGTCTGACTTCGAGTGGGTTTTTGATGGTTTTGATTACATATATTCATATATTGGTGCATATAAAGATTCTGTGTATATGTATAGATTAATATAATATCATATTTTTCAATTATTAATAAATATATTAAAAATATGTATACGCTGTTTATAATAAGAAAACATTAGCCGAAAAATTAAAAATTTTAAAACTTATTTTTTGGTATATGTTTCTTAGTATATCGTGAATTTACTTATTTAACCTTTATTATAAAGAAAAATATATACAATATCTATACTATTAAAACACCTAAACTAAATAATAACATAATATAATTACGGTAAGGGAAAATTAATTCCTTAGTCCCTAAACTTTGGGCCGTTTTTGGTCTAGGTCCCTAAACTAAAAAAGTTAATCTTTCGATCCCTTAACTTTCAATTTTTCTGATTAAGGTCCCTCCGTCCAAATAAGGCTAACACCGTTAGTGGATAAAATTCGAAAAAAAAATTAAAAATTCAGAAATATTTAATAAAATTCAGAAAAATTCGAAAAAAAAAATTAAAAATTCAGAAATATTTCATAAAATTTCAGAAAAATTATATGAATTAAAGTAAAGAATTCTGAAAAATTATAAAATTAAAATTATATGAAATTTTCAGAAAAATTTTGTAAAAAAAAAATAAGTATTTTCGAATGATTAATACCTAATTAAATTTAAAAATGAACATACTCATTCAATTTATATACGTATAAATCGATACATGCGAACAAATATGTTAAGATATCACATTTTTACTTAACATATTTGTAAAAATTCACTTTTGAAAAATTTAAAAATTCACTTTAAATTTATATGCGAACAAAAAGTGAATTCAGAAAAATTTCAGAATTTAAGTAAAAATTCGAAAAAAATTTAAAAATTCACTTTTGATTCAAAAAATGTGATATCTTAACATATTTGTTCGCATGTATCGATTTATACGCATATAAATTGAATGGGTATGTTCATTTTTAAATTTAATTAAATTTTAATCATTCGAAAATATTCATTTTTTTACAAAAATTTTCTGAAAATTTTATATAATTTTAATTTTATAATTTTTCAGAATTCTTTACTTTAATTCATATAATTTTTCTGAAATTTTATGAAATATTTCTGAATTTTTAATTTTTTTTCGAATTTTTCTGAATTTTATTAAATATTTCTGATTTTTTAATTTTTTTTTCGAATTTTATCCACTTACGGCGTTAGCCTTATTTGGACGGAGGGACCTTAATCAGAAAAATTGAAAGTTAAGGGATCGAAAGATTGACTTTTTTAGTTTAGGGACCTAGACCAAAAACGGCCCAAAGTTTAGGGACGAAAGAATTAATTTTCCCTTACGGTAATTAGTCGATTGTGTTTTTCACATTTACTTTTTGTTGAAGATATTACCTTTTATAAACACCTAAAAACATCAATCATATCATATCTAGCAATAATTAATATATAACAAAAAAATTCACATCATATCTTCTAATCATTAACAAAATATAATAAAAATCTGTATACTACGAATAATGACCATTAGATTTTTAGTAAAAAATCAAAATCGTTAGATCTAATGATTAAATATATTATATTCATGGTTCGAATCCTATTAACGACATATTTATTTTAAAATTTTATAATATAAGTTTTAAATTATGCTTATCATTAATTAAATTTATATTAAATTATTAATATTAAAATTAAAATAAAATATTATAAATAATGATTATATAAAAATATATTTATAACAAAAAATAAAATTTGTTATATATCAAAAAAAATCTGTGCATCGCACGGGTTATAAGCTAGTATTATTAAATTTAAAACATAAATTTCACATCATGTTTTAGCAAATTAATTTTGTTCTAAAATGTATTAGAAAATATATAAAATTTATTTTTTTAAAAAACGCATGGATCTTCGTTACCGGTTCGGAACGGCACACTTAGAGAGAAGGCAATTAGAGAGGAAAATAATCTCCGTAAAAAGATCGGGATAAGTTCGGGAAATGGATATGAATTTGGGAATTAGGAACGGGAAGAGCACTTCTCGAACTCGATACTCATCTCTAATTAATAAATTACTAGGTAACTTATCCGCGCTTCGCGCGATTCATAAATTTTCATTTTAAAATATTAATAATTTATGAGAGTTTAATCAACAGAGTTTAATCAACAGAGTTCACATAGCACTTAACAATTCACAGAAAAATGAGCAACACATTACACAAGTAAAATTTTGAGTCTAACCAATATCTCTAGTCAAAACCAGAGACCATTCCTAGTTCATTGACCAGTCTTGTAAATGTAGCTTCACTCAATGGCTTTGTGAAGATATTTGCAAGTTGTTGTTCTGTAGACACAAAATGGAGCTCAATATTGCCTTCCTCTACATGTTCTCTGATAAAGTGATACCTAATGCCGATGTGCTTGGTCATTGAGTGTTGTACTGGATTACCTGTCATAGCAATAGCACTTTGATTATCACAGAAAATAGGTATATTGCTATACCTCAATCCATAATCCAGTAGTTGATTCACTACGTCAAATTTTGGCTTCCGTCACATCAAATATGTGTGGCTAAGCACTTTCCGTCACATTTTAATTTTTCAGCAAAGTGTGACTTAAGGTCTCGTCATTTTATGCCCCCCTACGGCCACACCCCAGCTGTGTGGCTTTAACTCAAAACAGAGTGACTAAAGTATACTACCATTTGGGTCTGACAGCCCCCATTTTAAGGTCAAAAGTGTGACTAAATACCAACTTGCAGCCACAGGACGTGTAGTGGCTAAAGAGAATTAATAACGTGGCTAAATACCAACATTCATCAAAGGCTTAGTTTTGGTTGCACTATTTATTGGTAAATCGTGGCAAAAAGCTTTGGTATGGCCACATTATATAATTTTTGTGTGGTCGTTTCTATGTTATATACACATTAAATAACTGATTTTAGTCACTAATAATTGTAGTAACTGTTGATGAGTGGATTTCGTAATCAACTTATGAGAGGTCTACAGGTAGTTGTATAGGCTAGCGATCAACTGTTCTGTGAAAGGTTTGGGTTGTGTTTGTGGGGGTTGAGCTGTGCTCGAGGGTATCTCCAATAATCTCAAGTGCCTTTAGAGAAAATTAGAGAACTCAATGCGTCTTTCCCTGAGGTGCCTACGTACCCTTGTATATATAGGGATCAAGCTCACGTAGTTCTAATGGGACTTTGTCTCTTACTGGAATAGCTGTATTCGGTCACTTAGTTCGTGTAGAACTCAGGTTCCTTTAGAGCCTTCCACGAACTAGTTGGCTAAGTAGAGTAGAACTCGAGTTCGTACCCTACTATGATTCTCTCATTGATCAGAGATAATTCTAGGATCATCTGCGCCCTAGAATTATATTCCAATATCAATTCGTTTATCTGTTCTAGATGGCTTCTAGAACTTTCTGTTGGCAACTCGTAGGAACCTGGTACTCAGGAACCTATATCTTAGGAGCCTGTTTCTCAGGAACCTCCTTATTTCGGGACATATCGTTTAGGGGCCTCTCTTTTAGGCGTCAGTACCTGCACAAATAACAAACTGGTTAGTCTGGATAACTCTTCCCATGCTTTCATCATCTCTATGGCTGTTGCTATGCTAACTCGAACTCTTCTGCTGGGAGGAACCTGGTCTTCTAGTGCTCAGCTCAGCTTCCTGACCATTGGGAACCTCCTGATACTCATACTTCCTTAGTCATTTCTTCTATCTGGTCTTCATAACTCGTACTGGATCAATCTTTTGGCTCGTACGGATCGAACCCTATAGCTTAATGGGCCTAAATCTAGCCCATGGAGATTTTGGGCACAACAAGTACCCCCCGGTTCCTTGAAATCATGTAATGTGAAAGGAACCTATTCTAATTCTACGATCAAAGGTTTAATGCTAAACCATCCTGGTAACTATATCTCGCTTCAACATTGTATATCCAAGCCTACATGAGCTAACTCGGTATAGGAAACAGGACATAGAATATTTTCAGCTTGATATAATCTTGAGTAAGCTTCCTTTGTATTAAGGAACCTGTTATTTCGCTATTTTCTTCTTCTTGCTCCAGCTCTCGAAATCTACTTTATGTTTGCATTCAACTTCCCAGGGAATCTAACTTGTCACTCAACTCCACGCCTCTTTAAATTTAATAATTTAAGAGGGGATAATGGTTGATTGTAGAAGATAATTCAAAATTTGAATTGAACTTATCACTTACCAAAGCTGTAGTTAATGTGTAAGTTCTCAAGGTTCACACGCTTCTCACGCGTGTATCTCTTAATTTTACCGCTCCAGTAATGTGCTGCCACGTGTACGAACTGTTTCCCATTTACCTCGACTATTTAATTATCTCTCAACCCCTCAGGTCCGTTTTTAGCTTTACCAATCACTTGCAAAAACTTTTGGAGAGAAAACAAGAGGAGTTCAACAGTCATTCGCTTAATTCATCTTCTCCGTCGCCGTTCAACTCAAATCAAGGTATGGTTCCGACTTATTTCTTTCTATTCTCTCATATCCTTGTCTCGTTTTTCAATCATCTGTTTCCTTGGACTTTGCATGCCATCGTTTTCTTTGTATGTATGCGTCTGTATCTGTTCTTCACACTCCATATTTCACACACACGAACGTTCACAACCTCTGGTTTATCAGTACTTTAACCGTCGATTCATGGTTGCGTTGTCATGGTTTTATCATAATCTTTAGCTGTCTGTCTATTCATGTGTTTCTAATTTTGTTGGTACCTGCCCTCTTCAAGGTCTTCTGTAATATGCCCTGTTAATAACTGCACCGTGTCTAAACACTTTAGAACCCTAATCTTTCTCCTAGGTTCCATAAAGACCTAACCCTTCTTCGTCTGTCTTTTTGCAGATGTCTTCTGAATCTACCCATTCTGACCACCAATCTTCAATTCAACCCTTAGTTGCTATGCCGATTGGTGAGAGAACTAGATCCAGGGTTGTAATACCCAATGTAAATGAGCCTGAGGACATACTCATTAAACCTATAGTATCTCCATTGTCTCAACCTCCTATCCCTACATTTATCGACTTAGGAGATGATTGGCCCTCTGATGATGAGGAGGTGTCAAAACCTGAACTTAAACTTGAATCCTTCTTGGAACCTGATTTTCAGAGTGAGGTGACTGTTGAGAGAGAGTTGTTCAAACAGGAAATTACACCTTTTTGTGAGAAAACTGATTCCATCATGACCTCTGTTAAGTTAGAAAAACTTCTGGAGGAATGTCCCCGTCCAATCTGTAGTATTGTGATTCCTAAGCCTGGTGAAAGAGCTCACAGGTTTGATGTCAAAACCCCTGATCGTGGGATTCCTAATGCCGTCATTTCTGCTGCTTTTTTGAGAGTAGGTTTTTCTATACCTCTTCATCCTTTTCTAAGGGAAGTATTAGAGTTTTATAACTTAGCACCTATGCAACTAACTCCCAACTCTTACCGTTTGGCCATCAGCACTTTTATTCTGTATTCCAGCAAATTCACAACTCCCCTGTCTGCCCCTGAGTTAGGTTATTTCTTTAGGCTGAAAGATACCGGGAGAAGCTCAGGTTGTTTTTATCTGTCAGCATGGCCTTGTCATCAGGGTCAATGTATAAAAAATGTTAAACAGAACTTTGATTTGTGGCAAGAGCAATTTGTCTATTGTTTTGACTGCCCTGATGTTAGGTATGCTTTTAATCGTCGACCAAATATTCCCAAACAAACCGTTCTGACTGGAGTGTGTTTAGAGAGGGCAAAAGAGATCTTGAAACTATCAACTTCCATTAGGGACTGCTTGATTCTGATGACCCCTGAAAGGTTTTATTCCTTCAAATACTGGTATGAGCTTCCTTATTGTTATGTCTTTTCTTCTTGACCGTATCTTTGTGAATACATCTTTTTACTCCATGCATACCTCTCTAATTTTTAACTTATTGTCTTATGCAGGCATGGCTCCCAAAGTTCCCTCTTTTGTTAAACGAACCAAGAATGTAGACGAGATCTTTAGAGCTGATGCTGAGATAAAGGAGATTCCACTCGCAGCAACTCCCATCAGCCAAGTTCCTACCCCAGCCTCCGTCCAGACTCAACCATCTAGCTCCTCCAAGCGCAAGCTAGCTCAAACTACTCTTGACCTCTCTGGGAGTTCACAAACCAGGTCCATGAAGAAGAGCAAAGCTGTGAAAGTTGAATCAGCTGTGGCACAGAATCAATTTAAGTAATTGATTGATACACATGTGCTTCCAGAAGCGATTGCCAGTTGGGCCAAGATGGATTCTACCGAGGCTATGCATGCTATGAGGTTCTCTGCTGCCCAAAATGCATTCTTTGCCCTCCGATATTGTGATGATTTTGCTTTGAAAACACAGTATGAGCTCCGATTGCAAGGAGAGATCTCAAAACTCAAAGAGGAGCTGGCTGCTAGGGAGGAGAGCGCGAATATTGCCACTGCTGCGGTAAGGAGGGCCAAAGCTGTTGAGACCTCTTTAAAGAATAGCAGGGATGAGCTTCAGGGACAGGTGAAGAGTTTGCAGGATGAGAAATTGCCCATGCTAGAGAAAATCAATGGACTAAAAGCTCAGGTTGATGCTTTAAATGCTGAGGCCGCTATTGTCAAATCATCCATGCTCATCCAGGAAAAAGCTAGGTATGATGAAGGTTATGATGAAGGCGTTCGTGACTACATGAGGTCCATGTGGGAGAAAATGCCCGAGCTAAACTGGTCTCTCCTAGGCGAGGACGTAGTGGGGATGATCAAGGACTTTGAGAAAGAAGCTGCTGCTGCAACCTCTGTACCTCCCGTGAAAACGGTTGAGAGGTCTCCAGGTGCCAACCTTGAGACTGCAGAGGTTCCTGCTCCTGAAGTTGTTCAGCCTATCCTTCCAACTCCTCCTGTTGTCACCAAGGGTTCCGATGAAGTTCCTCCTTCGTAATTTCAACAAGATTCTTTAAAAACTTTTGATAACTTTTGATGAGGTCGCGGGCTCCTCGTAACGCCTCGCAAGATGTAATTTTAAATTTGGTTTCCATGGCCTTCGTGCCAATAACTCTTTATGCTGGTTTTCTGGGTCTTTGTACCCATAACTCTCTTCATGGTTTATGATATTTATTTGCTTTTGCTGCATATCTATATTTGTACCTATGTGCTTCCATCATTGCATTTTACCTTTATTCCCCCTAACAATTACTTAGTGTCCGTACTTGTGCATTCAAGCTTACGTGGGCTAGCCCTTTGTAAGAAACAGAATATACTCGTACTTTCACCTTATAATTTCCTGAAATAAAAGGCCATCAAATCGCAACAACTTACTTGTAAGCTTAAACACGTCTTTTCCTATGCTTCACTCAACATTTTCAGAGTCGCATTCTGAACTAAAACCCTTTCTGATAACCTTAGATCCTAAATAGTTGGACCAGGTTCCTCGACCATCAAACCTGCAAAATAAACATAAAACAGAAACTAGTTAAGGTTAGTAAAATTTCTTTTGTTTAATTCGGGTCATCTCTTGGAAAGGTTGCCTGCTTGGCTCCCAATCCTAATCTCTTGGTCCCAACATGCCTCGAGGCATGTTGGTCCCTTTTTCCTCTTGGAAAGGTAACCTGCTTGGTTCCCAATCCTATTCTCTAGGTCCCAACATGCCTCGAGGCATGTTAGTCCCTTTTTGTGCCTCGAGGCGATTCTAGGAACCTGTGCGCCGTTCTGGGAGTCCACACAGATTCCTCTTCTTCAAGTGTCAGGCTAGACATCTTATGAAGGTAAATGCTAAGGATTTTATCCCTTCTTCCCATGTGCCAAAGACGGTTCCACATGAGGGAGAAGCTTATTAGGCTTCTCTTTAAGAACAAGTGTGCCGGTCGAGGCTCCACACAGGTTCCTTTAGGTGCCTTTTTGTCAGGACTTTAGGTGCCTTTTGTCAGGACTTTAGGTGCCTTTTGTCAGGACTTTAGTTCACGTGCTCAAGGAATTTGAGGCTTTTGGCAACAATGTCGTGCTCAGTCAGCTGAGGCTTTTCAATCACATTTGCTCAGGAAGCTACCTGAGGCTTTTCTCGTGCCCAGGAAGCTACCTGGGGACTTTTCTCGTGCCCAGGAAGCTACCTAGGACTTTTTCTTGATGCGTGCTCGGGAAGCTACCCAAGGCTTTGGTTCAAGTCAGTCATTCTCAACTTGCATACTTTTATCGAATCACATTCATACTTTCAATGCTACAGGGACCTGTAAGTCAGGGTGTCCTGCAAAATACAATACAATGCTACAGGAACCTGTTAGTCAAGGTAACCTGTTTCAAAAGTTTCAAATTGGCATATGAAATATCAAATCATAGCATGCACAATACTGTCTAAGTAGGAATACTACCCCCCCAGTTCTTTTGGGTAATTGTTGTTACGTAAAAGAACTATTAAGGAGCTATAGCTGCAAAGAATGCACTCAAAATATTCAACGTAGAGCTATCTATTGTTCAATACTTTAAAAAGAAATCGTCTTGCAAGTAGGGAGGTTCACATCAAGTACCCCCCGAGTACATGCATAATTAAATACTGAAATCAAAATACTGGTCAGCTATAACTAATAAGCTGCCTTTATTCGTGGGCTGAAAGAGCCTTACTTTTCCTAAGAAAAAACACATAAAAGAGTTACTGATAATACTTCTTGAGATGTTCTGCATTCCAAGCTCTCGGAATGAGGTTCCCATCCATATCCATCAAGTGGTAGGTTCCTTCCCAAATTGCAGACTTTATCTGGTAAGGTCCCTCCCAATTCGCTCCAAAGGCTCCATGTGCCAGAACCCTGGTATTTGGCATGACTTTTCTCAGAACTAGGTCTCCAACTTTAAAAGGTCTTGCCTTCACCTTTTTGTTGTAATACCTTCGAACTCTCTGTTGATATGCTGCTAACTTCACTTGCGAATCTGCTCTCAACTCTTCGACCATGTCCAAATACAGTCTATGATTGACCTCATTGCTCTCGGGGTCAAAATACTTTCTTCTCAAGGAACCTGTTCAAACTTCCACAGGTACCATAGCTTCACAACCATAAGCGAGAGTAAAAGGAGACTCACCAGTTGTAATTCTAGGCGTGGTGTTATACGACCAAAAGACTCCAGGAAGCTCCTCTGGCCAGCTTCCTTTCTTATCTTCAAGCCTCGTCTTCAAAGTGTGCTTGATAATCTTATTCACTGCTTCAGTCTGTCCATTACTCTGCGGATAATACACTGCTGAAAATGCCTTCTAAATTCCAAACTGCTCACACAACCCTCTAAGCTCTCTACTATCAAACTGCTTCCCGTTGTCAGAAATCAGTTTCTGCGGAATGCCAAACCTGCATACAATGGCTCGAAACACAAACTCAGTCAACTTTGACGCTGTAATCTTAGCAAGTGGTTCTGCTTCCGCCCACTTTGTAAAGTAATCAACTGCAACCACTGCATACTTCACTCCTCCTTTTCCTTTCGGGAGTTCTCCAATGAGGTCTATTCCCCAAACAGCGAATGGCCAGGGGCTAACAATCGGTTTGATAGGTGCTACAGGACGATTATCAAAATTTGCAAACCTCTGACAATTACTGCATGCCTGCACAAATTTTGTAGCATCTGCTTTGATGGTTGGCCAATAATATCCTTGTCGAAGGACTTTCATGGCTAAAGAATTACCCCCCAAGTGATTTCCACATACTCCTTCATGAATCTCCTCGAGGATATACTTGCATTGTTCTCCAGCTACACACTTGAGCAAAGGTTGATTGAACCCTCGTCTATACAAAACTCCATCATAAATTACATACTTGGCTGCATGATACCTCAGCTTCCTGGTATCATCTTGACTGGGAGGCAGCTCCCCTTTATCCAGGTAACGAAGTATTGGGGTCATCCAGGAATCTTCAACTGGGAACTCGATGTCCATTACCTCTTCCTTGAAAACACTAGGTTGCTCCTGAATCTGAAGTGGAATTACCCCCAATAACGTGGATTCTCTTTGAGATCCTAGCTTGGCCAATGCATCTGCCTTGGTATTCTTTCCTCGAGGTATTTGATCTAACTTCACCTCTTTGAACCTTGCGATCAACTCCTGGGAGTACCTCAAATATAAGTCTGTTCTTGGCCCTCTCGCCTGAACACCACCACGAATCTGCCAAACTACTAACATCGAATCACTAAACACTCTGATATTCTCCACTTTCATCTCTAAAGCTAACTTGAGGCCTGCAATCAATGCCTCATATTCTGCATCATTGTTCGTGGCTCTAAAAGCAAAATGAATTGAGCTATAGAGTTGGTGTCCCTCCGGACTAACTAGCTCTATGCCTGCACCTGCTCCACTACTGTTAGCAGCGCCATCTACATACAGTGTCCACCAAGGTGCACAGTTGTCATTGTCTGCCTGTTTTTCTACCACCTCTTTTGGCCCCTCCTGGCCGGTAACCTCTACATGAGGTGGAAACTCGATTAAGAAATCTGCTAGAGCTTGAGCTTTGATTGCTGTCTTTGGCTTATATTCTATGTCGAACTGTCCTAGCTCCACAGCCCACTTTAACATTCTTCCAGAAGTTTCTGGCCTATGCATCACTTGCTTAAGTGGATATAAGGTTCTTACCTCAATCTTGTGAGTTTGGAAGTAAGGTCGCAGCTTCCTGGAAGCCAGAATCAATGCGAAAACCAGCTTCTCCATTCCTGTGTACCTCGTTTCTGCATCAAGTAACCTTTTACTAACATAGTAGACTGGGCTCTGCTGTCCATTCTCTTCTCGAACCAGAACTGCACTAATGGAATACTCTGATACAGCCAAGTAAAGTATCAATGTTTCTCCATCCACAGGTTTGGCTAACAGTGGGGGGCTCCCCAAATGCTCCTTTAACTTTTCAAATGCTATCTCACATTCTGCTGTCCACTCGAATTTGCTTCCTTTCTTTATAGCTTTAAAGAACTCCTGACACTTATCAGTGGACTTCGAAATGAACCTATTCAAGGCTGCAACTCTTCCTGTGAGGGACTGAACCTCTCTCACAGTTCTCGGTGACCTCATATCAATCAATGCTTTAATCTTGGCTGGGTTGGCTTCGATACCTCTGTGGTTCACCATGAAACCCAGAAACTTTCCTGATTCTACCCCGAACACACATTTTTGAGGGTTCAGCTTCATTCTGTACTTTCGCAAGATTCCAAACATTTCTTCTAAGTGCTTTACATGGTCAACAGCCTCCTTAGACTTAACTAGCATATCATCCACATATACTTCCATAGTATGGCCAATTTGATCTTTAAACATCATATTTACTAACCGTTGGTATGTGGCTCCAGCATTAATCAATCCAAATGGCATGCATACATAACAATAAAGACCTCTATCTGTAATAAAAGAAGTGTGCTCTTGATCAGGTTCATACATAGGAATTTGATTGTAACCTGAATATGCATCCATGAAGCTGAGTAGGGCATGTCCAGCTGTTGCATCCACTAACTGATCAATTCGTGGCAGCGGGAAACTGTCTTTCGGGCATGCTTTGTTGAGATCTGTGAAGTCCACACAAGTTCTCCATTTTCCATTAGGTTTCTTTACCAAAACAGGGTTTGCCAACCATACTGGGTAGAAAGATTCTTTAACCAATCCTGCATCCAATAATCTGTCGACCTCTTCTTTCAATGCCTGAGCTCTTTCTCCACTAACTGGTCTTCGCTTCTGTCTCACTCCTTTCTTTTCTGGATCAATATTCAACTTATGACACATGACCCTTGGATCTATCCCTTCCATATCTGCGTGACACCATGCAAACACATCCAGGTTCTTGCCCAAAAAGGTAATGAGAGATTCCTTTAAGGCTGGGTCGAGTTGAGCTCCAATCTTCAACACTTTTATACCATCTTTGTCATTGATCTTCACATCCAAAGTTTCACCAGCTGGTCCGGCCTTGACCATAGTTTCTGGCATTCGTGGATCTAAGTCTATCTCCATCTCTGTGGTTGAATCCTCTTGAGGTTCCTGGACTGTAGACGATTCCTGAACTTCATGTATGACATTCCTTCTCTTTAATGCCGGCTGACTGTCTTCATTGCTTCCATTATGTTTCAGTTTTCGGGATTTTTCTTCATCCAATCCTTCTGCCATACCCACATCACCATCCTTGTCCGTAGGGGGTGCACTTTCTATCAACAAGTAAGGGGTATCTGGTCCCCGAAAAACTGGAATTTCAGCATGAGGTTCCTCTTCTATGATCTCTTCAATTCTTATAGCTCTACAGGATGCTGGCACAAAACCTTCCAAAGGCGGACTACGCAGGTCGAGCGTTATTTTGTCTGGGTTCTTTCCTGGAAAATCATCAGGAACTTCGTCCATGGGTTCAGGCAATTTAGCAGCCTTAGCAGCATGTTGCAAAGCTTTGGTGTAGCACTCTCTAGACTCATACTGGCATCCTCGAACTACACCAATTCCATTTGGTGTTGGGAACTTCATAGTTAGATGGTAAATGGAGGTTACCACCCTCATCTCCTTCAAAATGGGTCTTCCCAGAATAGCATTGTAATTCATATTCTCTTCTATAACAATGAATTCTGCCAGTTGTGTAATGCAACATGGTTTATCACCTAAAGTTACTGGCAAACGAATCTTACCTTTGATAGGAACCTGATTATTAGTGAATTCGTACAAGGTATCGTTTGTTGGAGTTAAATCTTTATCCAGAAAATGCATCTTCTTGAAAGCTGAGTAAGATAGCAAGTTTACAGAGCTTCCGTTATCAACTAGCACTCGATGAACCTCATAAGACCCAATTCCTGCCTCGACCACTAAAGCATCGGTATGGGGATGGTGCACCCAGGAAGCATCTTCTTCAGTGAAAGTGATATCTGCATCATCTCCTTCAAACAGCCTTGGGGACCTCTGTGACAGATTGTAAATACTGGTCAAAGGACGTTCTTTAGCCTCACGGGTATACCTCTCCATGGCACTCCTGCTACTTCCTCCAATGTGGGGACCTCCTATAATTGTGCGTATGCATCCAGCCTTAGGTGGTCCTTCCATCACGACAGGTTCCTGTGTCTGTGTCTTCTGAGTCTTCTCATCTCTATACTTTTTTCCTTCCTGAGCCACCCATTCACTCAACTGCCCTTGTCTGATTAGAGTTTCAATTAGGTCTCTGAGGTGACGACAATCTGCAGTATTATGTCCATTGTTATCATGAAAGTCACAGTATGGGTGCTCATTCTTATTCCCTGGGGGACCAGTACTGAAAGGCTTCTTAAACCATGAGGACTTCTCATTCACCGCGTAAATGTGATCGATCGGGGCTACCAAAGGGGTGAAAGTTTCATAGACAGGTCTCTCATGTTTATTGTTGTTATAGGAAGCTGGTGGCGGGACCTGACCCATGACAGGTTTAGTAGGATTCACAGCTTCAGGCTTCACCTGGGATGTGCGACTAACCACCTTTTTATTGTCACGACCATTGGGGCTTCTTTGTCTCGATCTTTTGCTTCCACTTTGCCTTACGAAATCTGGATCCTTCTTTAATTCGGCTAGAGATTCCTCCACCAGACGAAAGGGTTCTGCCTGGGCGTAAAAATCTGCCAACGTCTCTGGTTCTTTTCCTTGAAGTGCTTTCCAAAAGTCCGAGCCTCCTTTGACTCCAGCAATTAAGAAATTCTTTATGGTTTCCTCAGATGCTTTCCTAACCTTAGGAACCTCTGCATTAAACCTCTTGAAATATTCTGTCAATGTCTCACTAGGTCTTTGCTTGATATTGGCTAAGGTATTGGTTGGCGGTGCGAATGCAACAGATGCTCTAAATTGAGTGACAAAGAGCATCCCCATATTTGCCCAAGAACCAATCGAATCAGCAGGTAACCTTTTGAACCATTGATGGGCTCCACCCTGTAGAGTTGCAGCCAGTAACCTGCATCTGGTGGCTTCCTTCACTTGATAGACATCCATCTCCGTGTCAAAACGACTAAGATATTCAATGGGGTCAGTAGTTCCATCGAACTTCAACTCATTCGAAGGCCTATAAGACCTAGGCAGAGCCGATTTTCGAACCTTCTTGGTGAAAGGAGAAGCAGTTATAGGATTCACAGCAAGATTCTTTTCGTCCTTGAGTTGAGCCAAAATTTTCTTGACATCTTCTGCTGTCACCTCCCCAGTAGCTTCCGCCTTTGTCTTTTTACTCGTTCCTTCCTCCTCTTGCGACTCTGCAGTGCTTGATTCTTCAGTATCCTCATCTGAATCCGTGCTTTCTTCTTCAATTATCTCAACAGATTGGTCTTTATCTTTCTTCTTTTTCTGTGAGGAACCTCCAGTCTTGGTTTTCTTCTTTCCCTTGGACCCTGTACGACCCTTGCTAACAGTTTTACTCTTCTCAGGATTCTCTAGTTCTTCGTCACCATTATTCTGCTTTGATTCTCCACCATCTTCTGGAACCTCCTCTCCATTCTCAGATTCTTCTTCCTCAAAGTTCAACTGTTTCGGAGTAACCTTCGACTTCTTGCCTTTCTTTGCCTTCTTTTTCTTCTTTTTACTTGAAGCTTGCTCCAAAGTCGACAAACGTTCTCCCACAGTCTTTAAGATTTCCATCATAGCTGCTTTAGTAACCTTCGGTGCTCTGGGAGGAGATTTGTTCCCATCGTGAATTTGTCGCTCAGAACGGGTTGCTTCGCTATCAGAGTTGCCTGACATCTTTTCCACTCTTAAGATATTAACTATCCCCTCCTTCTAGCGCCAATGTTGATGAGTGGATTTCGTAATCAACTTATGAGAGGTCTACAGGTAGTTGTATAGGCTAGCGATCAACTGTTCTGTGAAAGGTTTGGGTTGTGTTTGTGGGGGTTGAGCTGTGCTCGAGGGTATCTCCAATAATCTCAAGTGCCTTTAGAGAAAATTAGAGAACTCAATGCGTCTTACCCTGAGGTGCCTACGTACCCTTGTATATATAGGGATCAAGCTCACGTAGTTCTAATGGGACTTTGTCTCTTACTGGAATAGCTGTATTCGGTCACTTAGTTCGTGTAGGACTCAGGTTCCTTTAGAGCCTTCCACGAACTAGTTGGCTAAGTAGAGTAGAACTCGAGTTCGTACCCTACTATGATTCTCTCATTGATCAGAGATAATTCTAGGATCATCTGCGCCCTAGAATTATACTCCAATATCAATTCGTTTATCTGTTCTAGATGGCTTCTAGAACTTTCTGTTGGCAACTCGTAGGAACCTGGTACTCATGAACCTATATCTTAGGAGCCTGTTTCTCAGGAACCTCCTTATTTCGGGACATATCGCTTAGGGGCCTCTCTTTTAGGCGTCAATACCTGCACAAATAACAAACTGGTTAGTCTGGATAACTCTTCCCATGCTTTCATCATCTCTATGGCTGTTGCTATGCTAACTCGAACTCTTCTGCTGGGAGGAACCTGGTCTTCTAGTGCTCAGCTCAGCTTCCTGACCATTGGGAACCTCCTGATACTCATACTTCCTTAGTCATTTCTTCTATCTGGTCTTCATAACTCGTACTGGATCAATCTTTTGGCTCGTACGGATCGAACCCTATAGCTTAATGGGCCTAAATCTAGCCCATGGAGATTTTGGGCACAACAATAAGTTTGAAGATGCTCTCTTTATATATCTAAATTTTTCATAATCTCAAAAATATCATAAACATAAAAAGTAGCAATTATAATAAAAACGTAATCTTTACAATCAAAATTTATAAATATTATATATAATAACACTTTTTAAAGCCGACGCCACTCTCATAACATACATGTTCAGTTGTAGTGTAAGAATTTATTTTGATATAATATAATGAACAACGGGTGTACGACTTTTTTATCGATTTAATCTACCAATAAAACTGGGTTTTTTTTTTAATTTAATCGGTTTGGTCATAACCCATGTAATTTTTTCATGTGTAAAAAGAAAAAACTATTTGTATTATTTTTATTACAGGTGTTTTGCGAAGATTTATATACTTCTATAATTTATTTTGATTTTCATAATCACTAATCATAAAAATTGATTGAGAAGTTAAGGATCGTCTGCCATGTGCAAAAATAAAAAACTATTTGTATTATTTTTATTACAGGTGTTTTGCGAAGATTTATATATTTCTCTAATTTATTTCGATTTCCATCATCACTAATCATAAAAATTGATTGAGAAGTTAAGGATCGTCTGTAATGCAATTGTCCGAAAAGAAATCGGAGCAGTATTCGATAGGGAATAAAAAAGGACCCAATGTAAACAATTTTTATTCGTCGTTTACCTAAAAACAAACTTAATTATATATGTAATTAATATTTTTATTAAAATAATAATTATAATGCTCAAATAAAGTTTTATAATTTTATAAATAAATAAAATAAACAAATTTAATACACATTTATTAAGTATAATTGATGACTAATTAATATGTCATTAAGAGGTATTTAATGCAAAAAAATAATTTTAATAAATAAATCAAAAAAATGAAATTACAAGAAAAATACCTTGAACGCTTCTGGTAACTTTCCGATCTCCGGGCATTATAATAGAGAAAAGGACCTAAATGTCACATTTTTAAAGCGAATGGTCCTAAATATCACATGATAGGAATATGGCCCTAAATATCACAAAGAAACGTAAGATTATATAGCGTTACTATCTTTAATATTTTATTTCACGTTTCAGTCCAGTTTACTCACACCAACGTCAAGAGATGGGCGAGAGATAGCGAAGGAGAGAGACGACCACGAATAGAGAAAGACGATGACAACAGTAATTATATGCTAGGGTTAAACAATCAGTTCTTACTTCTTCAAAATCATGAACATTGATGTATGTATACGTGTAAACTTGATAGGTATGATGGTTTAGAAATTGATTATGAATGAGATGTGTGGCATGATGTGTTTACTGGAAGCAGAAGCAGAGGGAGTAAAGATGTGAAGAAGAGATACAAAAGCATCGGATGTAGTCTTGTACTTCGTGCCCAACTATAACACAAAATAAATCTAATTATAGAAACGAACCATAAACATACGTTTCTAAGGGTAACGTGTGATTAGCCGGCGTTTCTGGTGCAAACGTAATCTAATATTGCGTTTATCTCTTTCCAAAAAAAAAAGGATCCCAGCAACGTAACACGCCAATGCGTTTATTATAGACGTTACCTTATGTTGCGTTATTTCGTGATGAAAAGGGCCATCTTCTTCAAATGTAATATTTTGGGCATTTTAAGTTCAAATTGTGATAAAGGGGGCCAACACCCATTATAATATATATAGATAGATAGATACATATTTGAAATTAACTTAATATTTACAATTGCATACCATTATAACATTGTTGTTTGGGTTAATTTTAGTCAAATATATTTATATTTCATTGGTGCATCGTCAAATATCACTTTTTCTGACAATAATAACCCGCTTTTTAATTAATTAATAAAATACTTATTAAACATAAAAATTAAAAGTATCATTCTCTTAAAAAAATGTTGGAAAACCCAATCCCAAAATTTATCCAAAATACTTGTGTATCATCTGTTTGGTTGATATTTTTCTTAACAAAATATGAAATATATTATATACATATGGGCTTCAAATAAAAACGCTTGGGACAAGTTTTGAAAATTTTATTTGATTCTCTAGCATTCCAAGGTTCTGTTTTTCTTTCGAAGAGCAGGGAAAAAACCAGGCTGCTGGCAAATTTACCATCACATTCACGTACTAAATGCATTACAAATTTTGTAAAATAAGTCACACATTTTATTATAGCAGTCCGCCTAATACTTTTTTTTATATATAACATGCGCTCCTATAAGTGTTAATTGATTCTATTAAATTTTAGGGATAGTTTCAAAACTACCCATGTCAACTATTAGATTTTTAAATATATATTAACAAGTTTTCTAAAATTCTAAAAATACCGACCTTATTTTCAAAATTCCAAAAATACTACCTTCCTCAATTGCAACTGTTGCAACCTCATTTGCAACTTCGATGCAACAAATTTTTGATTGCAAGTTCCGGGTTTCAGATGTCATTTTCGACCATTTTTTTGGAATGTAATATATATATCTACTTCTCAATTACAAGAAGAAATAGAATCTGTAAACTCAATAAAAATTAGTCAAAATCAAATTCCAGAAGGAATTTATGAAAAGAGTAGAGAATCTCCTACTGCATCAGACATGAGCTTCCATTTAAATGATTGATTTATCCCCAGGAAGTAGAATGAGAAAATCCTTATTAAGGATTTCTCTCATTCTACTTCCTGGGGATAAATCAATCATTTAAATGGAAGCTCATGTCTGATGGAGTAGGATATTCTCTACTCTTTTCATAAATTCCTTCTGAAATTTGATTTTGACTAATTCTTATTGAGTTTACAGATTCTATTTCTTCTTGTAATTGAGAAGTAGATGCTCTAGATGGATCTAAAACACTAGGGGCTGTAATATAATTACTAGCAGTAGAATACCTAGCAGACATGGTTCTTGGTAATCTAATAGATCTTTGAGGAGTAAATCTAATTGTTTGATTAGAGTCTGAGACTCTAATAGTCTGTTCCATCGTCTTGATGGCATATCGAGATTTAATATCAAACAAACCAATGTTATAAATTTGGCTTTGGGGAACAAAAGGTATAACCCATCTATTTAATCTATCCAATTTTTTTGGATATTCTACTAATTCAGAATTTTTCATCAAATCATTTTGATGATCATTATCATCTATCTCATTCATACTCATAAAGTAATGGAGCTAAGACTGTTGTGGTTGGTTGGATCTTTAAAGGGGTTTTTAAGTATGTTTATTGTTTACAAAAAACGTAAGATTGACATAAAAGTACAATATTTTTGGTTATCTTTGCAAACGATTTACTCGTTTAACTATCAACCAAAGGGATAGACGGATAAAATCCACGAAATCAAAGATATGAAATATTTTAGAAAAAATTTTCTTTTATGAAATCATCAGAAAACCTCCCATATAATCAATCGGGATAAAAGATGATATTTTAAGAAAACATTAAAATATTTTGATTTTTTGCCTTTTTTTTTACATACTTAAGTAACCTTAAACATCCAACCTTCCACAACAGGGATTTAGCTACTGAAACTCATTTAATAAAATAAAGAGATAATAGATGAGTACCTGTACCAACAGTAGAAATAAATTGGAAGTGGCTCTGATACCAAAAAGGGCGAAAGCAGGAAAGCAGTTTAGGAAAGCACAAAAAGGGCGGAAGCGAGCCAAAAAGGGCGGAAGCAGGAAAGCAGTAATTAAACAATATTTAAAGTAAGAAGGGCTCAGCACATGAGCTAGAGAGAAAAGAAGAAAGCAATCTTATTCAAGCGTACTCAAAATGGTTACAAAGCTTTCATTTTATAGAGAGACCGACTACAACTATTACAACATGTTCACACTGAATTATTATACAGGACAAGCAACTTTAACACAATTATTATACAGGACAAACAACTTTACTAAAAGTAAGCATTATTGCTGCCGAGTACTGCTTAATGGGCCCCATCGCCACAATAATAATGCTACTTTTACAAACAAAAAACTTTAATAAAGCATTTTATAATGCTTCTTCCCACTACGGAAAGCAGATTCCCTTTGTCTGAATAATTGAGCAAATATGATTGATGTCTTCAAGCTGTGAAATTATTGAACCAAAGGAGCCTTTGCTTTAACAATCTCTGCTTATGAATTTTACTCCATTGATAGTTATGGAGAAGACGAATCATCTCAAAGTCTTCTTGAATTTGCTGAGAAGTCCTATACCTTCGTTCTTCCCATGAAAGCTGTTCTTGCTGTATAAAATAAGCATCAATTTGAGCTTGAATTAGCTGAATTTTTCGGTCTTTTTTCTTCAATCTTTTGAAAGCTGGACCTAGAGTAAACATAATTATTTTTGAGGTTTTTTCCCTTTGCCAGAATTATTTAGCTGCTGAACTGCGGATTGAACTAAGGCATCCCAGAAATCTTTTAGGGATGGATCTTCTTGATCAAATTCTTTTTCTTTAACAGATTCTTCTGCTTGAGATTCGCCTGCTAGACAATTATAAGTATTAGAATCCAGTGATCCATGAGATGAAGAAGTCTTCATAGACTGATCCTCTTCTTTCGAAGGATGAGAAGGAAAAGAACTAAAAAATTGTTCTTTCATGAACGCTAGAACGCGAGCCATAATTTGCTGTTCCGATTCTGAGGGATATTTGTGATGAAATTAATCCCTTAAATTTGCCAAAGAGGGCTGAGCAATTGAAGCTGTAGAAGCTTTACCCTTTTCTGTTGAAATATCAACTTGAATATTGGTAACTATAATTTGAATATCTTCCTTGGAAATTTTAGTCCACCATTTGAAGAAGAAATTCCTTTGGAGAATTGGAATCTTCAATTTTTTATCCTCAACAATTGAAATTGTCCATCTCCAAATCCAAGGGATTTGAAATTTGGTAAAGAATAATAAAGGACATTGTCCATAAATTAATTTGGTATATTTTGAGACCAAAGGACTATTGTCACTCCAGGGAGCATATAAATCATGAATTTCTCCCGACAAAATTTCGAGAGAGGGTCCAAATTTTGACCACCATTCATAGAACCAATTTGGAATGTGCTTATTACACACTTCAGGATTTATAGAAAAGAACCAAGAATGTTTGTTCTTCGGGTTTTGATAGTAAAAAGCTTTAGTGAAAGCTTGGATATAATCCCAGTAATTGAAATAGATATATTTATCTCCATATATTCTGATAGCTTTCTCCGTATTAGGAATTAATCCCCATTCTCTGGGTAACAATATCTTATTGATATGGCATTTACTGAAGTTCATAAAACTTTCAGGATTACTATTTTGAAAAGTACTGGTAATAGTTACCGATTCGGTAATTGTTAACAGAATTTCTAAATTCTGTCTGGCTTGATTTTGAAGCCCTGGGTATCCTCTGGATTCAAGATACCTAGTTCTTAATGACCAACCATCTTGGTGCATTTGAACATCTTCTTCTTCAAGAAAAAGAATATTTTCTGTAACAGGATTTTCGAAATATTCTTTTTCCTGTGGATTTTCATTGACTGTTGTGTCTTTGTAAGTTGTTGACTTACTATTTGAGGAGGAAGGTATATCTTCCTTTTTTGGAGGTGCAGTTAATTGCTGCAAATTTCTACCTCTATTATGATAAACTGTCCAATCTCCTATTAGAGGAACAGTTGATTCTGCACGGGACAACATATTGTTACTCCCATAACCTCGACCACGGCCATATCCGCCGCGACCTCTTCCCCTTGAAGGGGTAGCCATTAGTCACCCTGTAAAAATTCACGGGTTAAATAATCAGCAAGAGAATTATTTTCTCCTTTTATATATTGTACATCGAATTCAAAGGCTGAAAGCTGGGCTTGCCATCCTGCAAAAATTTGTTTTGCTACAAGATTTTTAACATCTTTTTCAATAATTGATTTTACTGAACTACAATCAATTCTTAAAAGAAATTTCTGATTTAATAAATCACCTTGAAATTTTGAAATGCATTTTATTATGGAAAGCATTTCTTTCTTCACCGTTGAATATTTTGACTGAGTAGGATTCCATTTTCCTGAGGTAAATCTGACAAGAACTTCTTTAGAAGTTTCAGGGATAACCTGTTTTAAAATACCACCATATCCTTTATCGGAGGCATCTGTTTCAACAATTTTGAAATACTTGGGATTTGCTAAGGATAAGCAAGGTAAACATTTTACCTTAGATTTAATCTTTTGAACCGCTTGGGAATGGTTCTCAGTCCAAGGTTCAGGTTTCTTTTTAAGTCTAGAATACAGTATAGCTGTATCTTTGGCTAAGTCTTTATAATATTCTGAAATATAATTCAGACTTCCTAAAAATCTTTGCAACTGTTTTTATCAGGAATTTCATTGGGAAATTTAGAAGCAAATTCAATACTTCTATCTATAGGAATAATTTTTCCTTGGTTTATCATATGGCCCAAAAATCTAACTTGAGTTTGAAATAATTTCATCTTTGAGGCAGATATTACTAAACCATTATTCTTTATTAAACTCTTAAATATTTTTAAGTGTTTAATATGCTGATCTGTGTTTTTAGAAAATACTAAAACATCATCAATATAAACTATTATAAATAAGGGTTGAATATATCATTCATAATATTCTGAAATTCAGAAGGAGCATTCTTCTGACCAAATGGTAAGACATTCCATTCATAACGTCCAAAAGGAACTGTAAAAGCTGTTTTATATCTATCAGATTCTTTAATCTGAATTTGCCAAAATCCTGACTTCATATCAAATTTAGAAAAGATTAAAGCATCGTTTAATCCATCTAACAAATCTTTTTTGTTAGGAATAGGATATCTAATCCATTTTAAATCTTTATTAAGAGGTTTATAATTAATAACTAATCTAGGCACACCTCTTTCTTTTTCAGCCGTATTATTAACATAAAATGTTGTACAACTCCAAGGAGATTTAGACTTACGAATTAAGCCTTTTTCTAAAAGAGAATTAATCTCCTTTTTACATAATTCTAAGTATTCTTTATTCATTTGAGCTGGTCTAGCTTTTGTAGGGATTTGATTTTCATTAAACCCTTCTATATAAGGAAGAGAAATAACATGCTTCTTTCTATCCCAAAAAGCATTAGGAAGGTCATTACAAACTTCATCAATAAATTGATTTTCTATGATTTTTATCTGATTTTTAATATCAAGTTTCTTGAGCTGTTCATTAATGCTCAAAACTTTTATTTCTTCTTTAAGAAAACAAAATTGGTTTTCTTTACTAAGAAGGCGATCATTTACCTCATTAATTATACGAGTTTGAGGTTCTGTGATAAATTCAAATTTTATTTTCTTTCCTTCTATTACAGTAGAGATCCCGCTTCGATCAACATTGTGAAGGGGCATAATATTATGAAGGAAAGGATTTCCTAAGATTATTCTATGATTCATATTCTTTATTAGAATAAAAGAGGTAGGAAGACATATATCTTCATTACAAATGTAAGTATTAGATAGCTTATAACTAACTTGGAGTTTTTCTCAAGCAGCATGGGATATGGATTGGGTTGTTTTTTCAAAATATTTGGTAGGAATTAATCCTTCTTGAATACAATTCAAGTCAGCACCACTATCAACAAGGGCTATTTCATCTTTGAGAATAAATTCTCGACTTACCACTAGGGTAACTTTGATATACCATCTTTGAGATGTCACTTGCTCTAATAAGGCTAAATATTCTGTCTCTTTAGTATTACTGGAAGAGGGAATATCCTTTGATTCACTAGCTATTACAGACTTACTTTCTAATAAAGTAATTCTTTGGGTTAATAGAGTATTATTCTGTTTTATCTGATTAATTTCAGATTTTAATAAATTAACTTCTTTTCTTAAATCATTTAAAGAAACATGAGTCTCTTTAAGAGTAGTTTTTTGAAATTTTTCTAATACCTCACTTAATTGATAAGGTGCGTCTATGATTATCAGAGCTTCTTTTTCCTTATTATTTTTAATAAGGGCTTCTAGCATTTGCTTCTTAAGCTCAAAGTCGGTAATTGAATCTATGATTTTTAAGGCTCTATCCTGATCAGCCATTAAGACATTTAACCCATTCATGTCTACTATAGATTTATAATAATTTAGCTCATTACACTGACAATCATTGTTATCAGAATTCTGTGAGTCAGAATCACTCGAGCTCTCATAAATTAAGGCTAAATCTTCATCATTAGAAGATTCTCTTTCTTCTTCAGAACTATGAAGCAAAACCTTTTCTAATTGTGAGCATAATTGCTCATCCTCTATCTCATTTAGAGCTTTTTTAGTCCAACATTGGTTGGCATAATGACCAACTTTGCCACATTTATGACAAGTTATATCAATCCTTTTAGCTTTTCTTTTTCCTTTATTAGGGACAAAAGGTTTTTTCTCTGATTTATTATAAGGTTTTCTTTTATAATTCTTTTTATAAGAATTTTTATTAAAATGATATTTTGGTTTATAAGAATTACTCTTATAAGCTTTATTCTTTTTATTAGCAATCTTTTGCTTTTTCTTTTCTGGATATCTAGGAATTTTTCCTATATCAAATGCAAATTGATCACAGAATTCACCTAATTAGTGTTTTTCTGACAGCTTTTGTTGTTTTAACTGATTTCTCAACTTTATGTCATTACATAAAGCTAATCCTTCATTAATACAATGACTAACAATTTCTCCATATGTTAGAGAATTATAGTTACTATTTATCCCATCATTCTTATTTCTTAAAGATTGCCTAACTCTTTCAGCAAAAAGATGAGGTAATCCGTCTACAAATTTAGACTTCTAATGAATGGAATTAGAGTCACTTAATTGATAAACCCTAGATAAAAAAGTATCTTTATACCATCTAAAATGAGTCAAGGAAGGACATCTAAGATTTTGGAGAAGTGTACATAACTTCTCTGACTCAGGGGTATTTGCTCCTACAAAATGTTGTAGAATTGCAATACACAGGGTATAAACTGCATCTTCTTCTCCTGTAGTGATAACTCCATTTTCTATCTTAATTATCTTCTTATGATTAAGAATTTCTAATCTTTGATCTAAGGTAAGATAATGTTCCCACCATCCTCGGATTTGTCCTACAAATCCAGCGGATATATAAATGATGCAATTGCACTATCAGTACTTCCATTCTGTTTACAAACAGTGGAGTACATCATTATTCTATGTATAACGTTGAAAATTTGTTTTTCATTTAAAGTATCTATATTCCATTCATCGATAGCTTTTCCTGAATACGAGGTTTGAATATATTCTGGTTCTTCAAATAGAAGATCCTGAGGAGAAGGTCTTTGATAATACAATTTTTCTAAAGGTTTTGGAGCATAAATAGGATTTATTTCCGCATTACTAATTTTTTGTTAAGGAAACATAGTTGCTAATTCACTAATTGTTGGTCCAGGAAAGTATTGCAGAAGGGGGGGGGGGGGTTGAATGCAATACTAATAAATTTCAAAAACTATTTCAACAACTTAAATAGAATTTGTGATTTACTAGTAGAAGAAATGCAAACACAAGTAAAATCAAATACGAGGATTTCACAAAATAAATGTTTTATTTATTTTGCAAAGTTTTGCTACAACCTTAAGAACAAAATAATTCTCAAGCTACAAATACTCAAGAGATTACAGTTGTTTAGCTCTTTATTGTATAAATAGAGTGCTCTATTTATAGTGTGATAATCTACTGTACTATCATCATCATCATTGGTTGATGAGTTGCTGTTATATTCCTTTTGCAGCTCATTCCATGATTTATTCCCATGTGATCATCACAAAGTAACTTAAAGATACTTTCCACATTTGAGCCACCCAGATCTAGCCGTATTCAATTTTATCTGCTCTAGACTTTACAGGTTGTTCCATGTGATCTCTCGAGCTTCAGTTATAGACTTTCCAAGCTTGCTGTAAAGGTTGAATATTACAACACGCCTGCTTCTTTTGAACATGTACTCTGTCGTTTAATTTGACTTAGAAAATTCCTAAATCAGGTTAATTCTATATGACAGTATGTTTGCCACAAAGTTTGCTGTCAATGGATTACGCTTTGGTTGACAGTATGAATTTCCCGCAGATATTACTGTCAAGAATTTTGCTTTGGTTGACAGTATGAATTCCCGCAGAGATTGCTGTCAAGAGTTGTGCTTTGATTGACAGCATGTTTTTCCCGCAGAGATTGCTGTCAGGAATTCCAAACTTACTGTCGCAAACTGTACATCAAAGTTGCTGTCATTAGAATCTCCGCCAATGTTGCTGTCAAGTTGAAACTTGCTGTCGACTTCGTGAAACTTGCTGTCGACCTAGGCAACATGTTGTTTTCTTGTAACCTTACTGTCAGAGTTTGACAGTAACATTTATTCCTTCTGTCGAACTTATGTATTTCTTGAGGCTTGAACATAATCGAACTTCTTCCAAGAATTACACTTATTACTTGACAGTATTTATTTAAATTACAAGAATACATTTCAGGCTATGACAGTATGTTCTACTTAGTAAAAACTAAGTATACCAATAAAACTAGTTAAGTTGTCTATTCCATCACCCATAAATCCCAACAATCTCCCCCAATTTGTTTTTATGGACAATAAGGACAAATTTACAAATATCATGCTGACAACTTAACTACCATAGATCAGAAAGAATAAACTCTTCATTTCTGACCAATGATTAAACTGAATTGTTTTCAAACAATATATCACAAAAGTTCACAAAAAAAAAAACTTTACTTATCTTGATTTGAACTTTTCACTTTGCTCCTTTTCCCTTAGAGCTCTTCTGAGATTTTCAATTAACTCTTTTTCTTCAGGGGACTGTGCATCATCTTCATTTTCCACAATGTATTTTCTGATCATTGAGGAAGCAGTGTTTAATGTATCTCTGAGTTCCATCCAGTAAACATTTTGCTTTACAATTGATCTGAATTTTAGCACATCTCCCTCCATCTTGAATCTCCTGCCAGGAAACTGATTTAGAGTTTCCCTTCTTTGTTTGTCCAGGCTGGGATCCTCTCCTCTCCTCTGATCAAGAATCATATCAAGCTCCCAAGAACACAGTGTTTCAAGACTGTTAGTTGATCCAACCACTTGCCAGTATAATTCTTTTAACACACTGGTCTTCAATTTAGAGAAACTATCTACATAAATTTCTTCTTTGCCATACTTGATTCTCAAAGGATTGTCCAGTACGCATGGCTGATAGTTGGATTCTTCACTGTTGATCTTATTGATTTTACTGTAATTTTTCTTCATTTCAGCTTCAATCTCATCTTCTATCTGTTGACGAGATTTTTTCCTTGATGCTAATTCTTCTTTGAACCTTTGCTCTGCTTCATACATCTTCATTTCATGTTCTGAATAAGGTTTTCGCATTTCAATCCAGTTATAATCAGGAATAGGATTGTCTTCTTCATACTCCAAACCAAGAATTTGATAGACATCATCATCATTGTGAAGTGTCCAATCACCAAACTTCTCAATAAATTCAACATGCCTGGCTTCATAGTACTTGAGAACTTGATCCATGATCTTCTTTGAAACATTATCATAGGTTTGCAGTAGCTCAACCATCCTTTCCAGATTGAAGAAATCAATTCTTCGTTTTACTGTTTCAGAAGTTTGAATGAGTTTCTTGGAGATCACCTTTGATTTTGATATCTGAGTGAAGTCAGATTCCACTGTAATCAACTTTTCATTGTTTTGCCATAGAATGTATCTTGCAACTTCTTCTTTTGGTCCATCAAATTCTATGGATACAGAGGTGATTGTTTCTTTGGCATTCAGCTGCATCATTTCAAAGCTATTCATTCTTCTCCTCATGATAGGTTTCTTGAGTCCCAACCCTGTAGCTTTTCCTTCTCCTTTGTAGACAGTCTTTCCCTTTGTTGGTCTTTTTGATTTTCTCTTGATTCTTACTGTCTTGAATGATTTGACAGTAGGATCGTTGACAGTTTCTTTTATAGGGCTTCTGACAATGTCTTCTTTGACAGTATCTTCAATGACTGTTACTTCATCCTGACTGACAGCATCTTTATTGACATCCTTGACAGCATCTTTGTTGACAGTATCTTTTTCAAGATGTATACTGTCAATTTCCATTTCTTCTTGATTTCCTTTCAATGCTTCAAGTACTTCTTCCTCTTTCTTCTCATCAACTTTCTTGCTTGAGCTAGAATTTTCAGAAATTTCCTTTGATTCTGCTTCTTTGACTTGAGTTTGCTCTTTTGAAGAGTCTCTCAGTTCTGTTCTCTTAGGTACTCCAGCTTCACCTCCATCTTGATTGTCATCATCATCTTTCTCCAAAGTGTCATCAAAAGTGCAGTTTCCTCCTTGAGCATTTCTGCTTGAGTTTGCTTTGGCAATGAGCTTTTTAATTTTGGCACTGTACTCCATTTCTCTCTTTGCCAATAGCTTGTGAATATCTTTGACTGCCTGAATCCTTTCCTTGGTGATGGGTGCTTTCAGCAATAATTTAAGTACTTCCATGATGACTTTGCTTTTCAGAGATGTTTTGCCTTCAAGTGTTAAGAATCCCAGACCTTTAGTTCCTTTGGCTGTTGTCTGTTTAAAGCTTACACCATATGGCTGGGAACTTACTTCTGGAAGTTTGTTGTTGACCATTGTGCCCAGTTGCATATAGAGACTTTCATCAAAGATAGTAGAGTTTTTCTTCACTAGAATCCCAAGGATGTATTGCACTCTGGCAGAGAAAGTTTCCAACAGTTGAGTTGTTATGAATATTGAATGTCCACTCTTCAGATACACTTCAACTGCCCACCTCTTCTCTGAGCTAATCTTCACAGATAGATTTACAATCTTTTCTTTCAAAGCTTCTGCCAACTTAGCAGGTTTTCCTTTAGTCACTGTGATTGCTTCATTCACCAGATTGTTGAATTCCTCATCCTTATTATTCAAGGTGCTCTCCATATGACTTACTGTTATTGAGTCAGCTTCTTCTTGGGAATATGTACTTCCATCAGTCCAAGTGATAGGCTCTGAAGAAAACACATATTCAGGCAACTTGCCTTTGCCTTTACCCATCCTATTTGATTCCTCTTTTTCTCTCCATAGCCTCTCCAATGTGGATTCTTTCTTCTCAGGAACTGGTTCATTGATTTTGATTGAGGATGCTTTATTTCCTTGTATTTGACTTAATACCTCCTTGGATACTAGCATTTGTTCCCCATCTACTTCAGCTTCAAAAAGCTCCTCAGTTCCAGAGGCTATTGCAGTTTTTACTCTCTCTTGCTCCCCCTTACTCCTTTGCTCCCCCTGTCTTTTAGCTTCCCCTTGTAACTCCACCTTTCTTCCTGGTTGCTCAGCCTCTTTCTGATCTTTTACTTTCTCCCCCTTAGTTAAGTTTGCAGCATGAAGCAATGAAGAGAGTGACAGTAGTGTGGCTTGAATTTCAGCAAATCCAGTCTTCACAGTAGATGACAGGTTGTCCAGTTTGCTTTCCATTGTAGCACATCGATTTTCCAATGCTTGGAGCCTGTCATTTGAGGATGCAGAAGGACCACCAGACCTAAGCCTTTTAGGAGGTAAGGGATAAGTCTGGGGCATGGAGGCTGTTGGGGTTCTCACACTCTCAGTGTTTTTATAGATGATCTCATCATCTCTCACAAAAATTCCCTCAAGGCCTAATGCCTTTTGTTTATTGGCTCCCTCAAGTTCACTCTGGACATGCTCAAGTCCCTCTCCTTTTGCCAGCACATTTGGCTGCCTCTCATTTTTAGTCTCACCTCTCTGTTCTTTTATCTCTCTTTGATTTTTCACTCCCTCACTCATCCTAGATGCAGTAGTATGAGCAGTACTAACATGCAAAAGAGTAGATTTTACCTTGAAGGCCTTTGAAAGGGGCAAGTCATCATCAGAGATATCTTCCACTAATCCTTCTTGTAGTTGTGGTTGAACAGTATCTTTTGTCAGAATGGTACTGTCACTTGATTGTTTGACAGCACCTTCTGTTTTGTCTTTGACAGCATCTTTGGCTGTGACAGCAACTTCCCTAGGGTAAGATGCTTTGAGGGAATCGATCAAGATGCTGGCTATTTCAATTTCTGGCAAATTTGCATCTTGATCTAATCCAGTGTTTGATGGGGTGGTATCCATTTCACTTTGAGAAATGGGTTCTTGTGGACCACTTGATGGGGGCTCATCCATGATTTGAGATGGATGATCAAAACCTGAGGGGTTGGTACTGTCCCCCTCTCTAGGTTGATTAGAAGAAACAACAGATGTGGGAATGAAAGAAGAAGTTTGAAGTTCAGATTGATTAAATGGCTGTTCCACAGAAAAAGATTGTGGAACATCAATAGTATGAATGAATTCCTCACTGTGTTCTATCTCAATGTGTGTATCTTCAAATACAGGTTCCTCAAGAGTGAGTTCTTGAGTTTGTGCAGACTCTTTACAAGGTGCCTTGGGAGACAGGCCAATTTCAATAGATGTCCCTTGTTGAGAAGAGACACCTAGAGGTGAGTTTATTTCCCTATCATCCTCTACAGTCTTTTGGGAAACTGTAGGGTGGCTGACAGTAGCCTTGGTCCTTCTAGCTCTCTTCTTCTTAGGCTCAGAAGGGGCTACTGTGGGTTCTATTCCACTACCATCCTTATTTGCTGCACTTGGTGCAGTAACTCCCTCTTGACTCACCACATTGTCACCAGTTTCACTCTCCAGGGATCTTTTCTTGGATTCCTGTTTGGCAATTTTAAGGGCTTTTGGTAGTCTAGAGTCCCTAGGTGGAATGTATGGTGTAGAATGTGGGTTAACTGAATTTGGGTCTAATTCAGCTTCATTCTCTATTGTGAAAACAGTGTAACCTGTTGGAAATGGAAAATCAAGGTTGGGCACTTGATTTACCATGTGTTGTGTGAAACATAGTGGAATATGTGCATTCAAATTTTGTGTGTTAAGAGATGTGTGAGTGTTTTTCTTTAAAACAGGACATTCTTCAAAATCAGAAGTATCCTCAATATTTCCACAAATATTATTAATACACATAGTTAAAAAGCGAGGATAGATAGATACCTTCTTGCCTATTGCGCTTTTCAACTGTGCCATGATCAGTTTTCCAATGTTCACCTTGTATCCATGGACTAATGAATGAGTGAGCTTCTTGATATATGATGGTATTCCATTCCAGCCTGTAGTCTTGGTAGAGAACACCTTCACCATTACATCAAAAATCATACTCCACTCTTTTCTCAGAAATTTCCTGTCCATTTCTCCTGTTTGATACCACTTATCCGAAGTTTCATCAATCTTAGATCCTGAATATCCAATCTTCAGAAAGAACTTCTTCAGAGTATCATCAGTTGCTAGCTCCTTAAAGCTTTCTTCACTTGTCAACACAATACCCAAAGCCTCATTGATATTCTTTACTGAAAGAGAATGACTTGCATCATCTATATTGAACTTAATTGATTCATTCTCTCCAGTTCCTTGAGCACTTGCTGATTTCCAGAATTTTTCAATTCTAACAGCATCAATTTTGGGGGAAGAGGTTATTGCATGACCTAGGTAGGATTTATTTAAGAAGGAAATAAGTCCTTTGAAGTTTTCACCAGCATCATTAGGAGAAAAGATACCGGCAAAGTTGGTTTGAGCAACACTTTGTTTAGGTGCCATTGTTGAATGCTTTGAAAAATGAGATAGAAAATGCGGTTTTTGGATGCAGAAGGTTGAGAGGTTTTTGCAAATGAAAGTGATAGTAGATTAAACGGTAGATTCAGTTTCTAATATGAATCGATTTAACCTCTCTTAAATGAACGTGTGATAATGATATTACCCATTAACTCCACTTGCTATATTACGTGGCAGTTGCTATTAGATCGTGGATTGGTGAAAAGAAATATACGTATATATATATATATATAAATTAATATATATATCTTTCCACTATCTTTGACAGCAACTTCTCGTGACAGCATCTTTCATTGACAGTAACCTGTGCGCTTTTCTTTCTCTACCAATTCTGACAGCAATTTCTTGTGACAGCAACTTTCATTGACAGCAACTTGTGCGCTAACAACATTTCTGTCAATCAGCTTCATGAGTGACAGTAAGTTTTATCTGACAGTAAACTTATCATAAGATCATGCTGTCACTGTTCACACATAACTTAAGTTAAGGACACATGATTTCTTAAAATTAATTTAAGACAGACATGTAAAACTATTTTAGCATAGTCATAGCAAACATGATATCTAAAAATCCTTTTAGCATAGTCATAGCAAACATGATATCTAAAAATCCTTTTAGCATAGTCATAGCAAACATGCTGTCTGAACAAGTATCACAATGTACCTTAACTTCTCATGACAGTACCTTCTAGTGACAGTACCTTTAAAAGTTTCTGTCATGAGCTTCGGCTTTATAATTGATAAACCAGTTAGATGATCATACCTGATTTAGCATTCCTAATTCACTCACCAACCTGGTAAATGTTGCTTCATCCAGTGGCTTGGTGAATATATCTGCAAGTTGCTTATCTGTTGGAACATAAACCAATTTTACATCTCCTTTTTCAACATGCTCCCTGATGAAATGATGCCTTATATCAATGTGCTTTGTTCTGGAGTGTTGAACTGGATTGTCTGATATGGCTATGGCACTAGTGTTGTCACAGTAGATAGGAATATTTGACAACTTTAGTCCATAATCCATTAATTGATTCTTCATCCAAAGAATTTGTGCACAGCAACTTCCAGCTGCAATATATTCAGCTTCTGCAGTTGATGTAGAAACTGAGTGTTGCTTCTTACTGAACCATGACACCAATCTCCCCCCAAGAAATTGACAGCTTCCTGTAGTACTTTTTCTGTCAATTTTGCAGCCAGCATAGTCTGAATCAGAATATCCAATTAGATCAAATCCAGTTTCCTTAGGGTACCAAAGACATAGATTTGGGGTACCTTTGAGATATCTAAAGATTCTTTTAATTGCAACTAAGTGTGATTCTTTTGGATCAGCTTGAAACCTTGCACAGAGACATGTAGCAAACATTATATCTGGCCTGCTTGCTGTTAAGTACAGCAATGATCCTACCATGCCTCTGTAGGTACTAGAATCCACTTTCTTGCCTTTAGGATCTAACTCTAATTTGGTGGCTGTTGAGATAGGTGTCTTGGCAGGTGATGAATCTTCTAAGTTAAACTTCTTGAGAAGCTCTTTGACATACTTAGATTGACAGATGAAGATTCCTTCCTTCTTCTGATAGATTTGAAGACCAAGAAAGAATGCTAATTCTCCCATCATGCTCATTTCATACTTGTTTCTCATTAGAGATGAGAACTTTTCACACAATTTTTCATTTGTTGAGCCAAAGATTATGTCATCAACATATATCTGCACAAGAATGATGTCTTTGCCATGGTATTTATAGAATAAAGTTTTATCCACCATACCTCTTATAAATTGATTTTCCAGGAGAAAAGTGGATAAAGTGTCATACCAGGCTCTTGGTGCTTGCTTTAAGCCATATAGAGCCTTGAATAGCTTGTAGACAAAATTATGCAGTTTGTCATTTTCAAATCCAGGAGGCTGTTCAACATACACTTCTTCTTCTAATTCTCCATTTAGAAAGGCACTTTTAACATCCATTTGAAATACCTTGAATTTGCAGTGTGCAGCAAAAGCTAAGAAAATTCTTATGGCTTCAAGTCTGGCAACAGGAGCAAATGTTTCATCATAATCTATCCCTTCCTGTTGACAGTAACCTTTGGCCACTAGCCTTGCCTTATTTCTTGTCACATTTCCACTCTCATCTATCTTGTTTCTGAAAACCCATTTTGTCTCAATGACTGATTTTCCTTTTGGCCTTGGAACTAGTTTCCAAACATTGTTTCTTTCAAATTGATTGAGCTCCTCCTGCATGGCCATCACCCAATCAGAATCCAACAATGCTTCTTCAACTATTTTTGGTTCCATTTGAGATAAGAAACATGAAAACATGCTTTCAGCAGAGATATTCCTCCTTGTCCTTACACCAGTAGTGGGATCTCCAATAATTAGATTACTGGTATGATCTCTGTTCCACTTTGTTGATTGAGGCAAGCTACTTGTTTGATGAGAATGTCTTTCATCAATATGAGGATTTGATTCTCCACCATTTTCATTATTCTGCTCATTTTGCTCAAATTCTCCAGTCTCACATTCTTGTTGATTGATGCCTGAAATTGTCTGTGATTGAGCTGAGGTTTGATTTAGATTATGAGAATTGACAGATTCTTTCTCATATCCCATTGATTGAATGAGACTTGGTTCTTCATCAACAAATTCTTCTTTTTCCAAGTATCCTTGATTCTCAAATCTGAAGGGTTGCATTTGACCATCCTCATGTAGCCCTGGAAACTTTGTTTCATCAAACGTGACATTGACACTTTCTTCAATTGTTTTGTGCTCCATGATATAGACTCTGTAGGCAGTCCTTTCTATCCCATATCCCATGAAAATGCCTTCATATGCTTTAGTATCAAACTTGCCTTTTCTTTCATGGTTGTCTTTCATCAAAAAGCACTTGCTTCCAAAAATATGAAAGTACTTGACAGTAGGCTTCTTTCCTGTCAAAAGATAGTAAGGAGTATTGCCATGAGCCTTGTTGATTAGTGTTCTGTTCTGTGTGTAACAAGCAGTGTTGATGGCTTCTGCCCAGAAATATGTTGGTAATTTAGCATTACTCAACATAGTCCTTGCAGCTTCAATAAGAGTCCTATTTTTCCTTTCTACAACTCCATTTTGCTGTGGAGTTCTTGCAGCAGAGAATTGTTGAACAATTCCTTGATCTTTGCAGAAGTTTCCAAGTGTAGCATTTCTGAATTCAGTTCCATTGTCACTTCTTAGAAATTGAACTTTTGCTTCAGGGGTCCTGTCAAGTACCCTTATGTGATCAATGATTTCTTGAGCAGCTTCATCCTTTGATTCTAAAAATTTCACCCAAGTGTACCTAGAATAGTCATCTATCATGACCAGTGCATATCTTTTTCTGGATAGTGATTGAACATTCACTGGTCCAAAAAGATCCATGTGAATCAACTTGAGTGCTTCAGTGTTAGTGTTGACTTGCTTTGATTTATGCATTGCTTTCCTCAATTTTCCCATTTGACAATCTTCACACAGTCCTTCTTGACAGAATTCCTGTTGAGGTAGTCCTCTCACTAATTCCTTCTTCATCAGCATGTTCATTGTTTTGAAATTGAGATGAGAAAATTTCTTGTGCCAAAGCATGCTATCTCCAACACTTGCTTTGCTGTAGAAGCAAAATATTCTTTCCTCATTTGTTGAGTTTAAGTCTGCAACAAATAGGCTTCCTTTCCTTACTCCTTTCAGAGATAGGCTTCTATCCTTCTTGTGGTGAATTGAACATTCCATCATGCCAAAGTTTACTTTGAATCCTTTGTCAGTGAATTGACTGACACTGAGCAGATTATGCTTCAAACCTTCCACAAGAGAGATTTCTTCAATGACAACATTTCCAGCTTTTAAACAGCCATATCCCACAGTGTAACCTTTGCTGTTGTCTCCAAAGGTTATTGTTGGGCCAGCCTTCTCAACATATTGTGATAGCAGGGATATATCACCAGTCATGTGTTTGGAACATCCATTGTCGATTATCCACATGACCTGTTTACCTTTCTTTCCCTGCAAGACAGAATGAGTTTAATTTGCATTTGGTACCCAAGTCTTGTTGGGTCCTGCATACTCAGTATCATCAGAAACTTTATCAATATTTGAAACAATATTATCAGAAGATGGTTCCTTGACTTCTTTTATTATCCACTTAGTTTTTTACTTTGACTTTTTCTTAGTGAGAGCAGACTTCTCACTTTCTTTAGTGGATTCAGAAGTCTTTGCAGTTTGCATATAAGAACATAATTCATTAGATGAAATTTGCAAATTAAAACATGTACTCATGGCAGTAATTTTGCATGGCATACAGTCAATGTTATTACAAACTACCAATTTTCTTTGCATAATGGGGGTTCTGTGTAAGTTCCCTTTCAACTCTGTTGCATTAGATATGCTACTAGTTGATTTCTTACAAACATGAGTTAAATGATGTGAGGAGCCACAATTATTGCAAAGTTTCCTTGGTGCCTGCTTAACATATGCATAATTATTCTTTTTATCAATGCCTAGCTTCCCATTTCTGTTTTTGGACTTGGAGACTACTGTCTTGACAATCTGTTCAGAAGATGCTGTCGAACTATTTTTGACAACATCTTTTGTACTTGCTGTCTTGACAGTAGGTTTGAAAGTTACTGTCTTGGATGACTTCTTGACAGTATCTTTTGAACACTTGGTTGGACTGTTTAAGACTGTTTCTGTCATAGACATTATGACAGAATCTTTTTCTTTCTTAGATTTACTGTCAATCCTCTCATCTTCATCACAGAGTTCTTGATTAATAATTAGGGAGTTTTCATTAACCTCAAACTCTGTACTTTTGAAAATTGGGTTACTCACATTTTTGAGGATGTGAGGTCTTACAGTATTATTATCATCATTTTTCTATATAACAGCCTCTTTACCAGGTCTCCTGCTATAATCATAGCCTATGCCTATCTTCTTACTTTCAGTATGTTTCTCATGATACTCTTGAACTAATTTAGAGGAATTTCTAAATGCCTTTAGCTTAAATTCATTCTCAGAAATTTCTTTTCTTAGATAATCCTCTATCTCTTTAGCACAGATTAAATCATTTTTTAGTCTTTCGTTTTCCTGAGCTAAAGAATCAATAGAACTGGTCTTAAGCAACAACACATCATTGTTAGATCTGAGTACTTCATTTTCTTTAGTTAATCTAGCAATTTCTTCATTTGCAGCAGATAAACTAGTATGAATATTAAACATTTCAGTACTCATTTCCTCAATGGTTTGCTTATAGTCATTTAAAGACATATCTAGTAATACTAGAGATGGTACCTGACTTGACGAGGTTGATGCTTCTTCATTCTCTCTAGCCATCAAGGCTAAATTCACAAATTCCTCTTCTTCTTCATTATCAGATTCATCCCAGCATTTTCCTTCAGCCACATAGGCTTTTCCTTGTCCTTTCTTAAATTGACTCCCAGTTCCTCTCTCCATTCTTTGTATTTGTTTTGGTCTTTTGCATTCAGTAGCAAAGTGACCAAGTTCATTGCAATTGTAGCATCTAAACTTTGACCTATCTACCATTCCTGTTTTGTATCCTCCCTTGGTGCCAGTAGCAGGTTTTGATGAGCTTCCTTGGTTATATTTTGGAAATTGACCTTGAGGCTTATATGGCTTGTTCCTCCTGAACCTTATATTTTTGAATTTTCTTGCCATAAAAGCCATGGTTGGATTATCCATTTTCTCCATTTCTTCTAGAGTGAAGAATTCTTCATCTTCAACATCTTCTAGTTGAAGGACAACCTTTTCTTCATCTTCAACCACCTCTTCTATTTTCACAGATGAAAATTGAGGTTGTTGATCATTTTGAATTTGCTCACTTGCTTGAAAATATGATGGTCCTTGAGCAACTAGAGCACCAGCCATGTTTGCCATCAATCCTTTGGATCCACTTTGTATAGCTTTCTTTTGATAATATTCAAGTTCATAAGATTTTAGAACTCCATACAATGTTTCAAGAGAAACAGAATTTAAGTCTCTCCCTTCTCTTATGGCTGTTACTCTGTGCTCAAGATGTTCTGGAAGAGTTAGCAGAAACTTGATATTGACTTCCTTCTTTTCATAAAACTTTCCATGAATTTGAAGCTCAGCTATCAGTTTGCTAAATCTTTCAAACATGTGGGTTAGCTCTTCTCCATGCTTTCCCATAAACGCTTCATATTGTGACACCAGTATTTGTTTTTGATTTTCTCTGACCTCTTCACTTCCTTCACATAACAGTTCTATCTTTTTCCACATATCCCTGGCAGAGTTGCATGCTATTATATTTCCACTCATAGCTTTGTCCAGGGTAAGTGCATCTAGTAGAATGAGTTGCAGATGATCATCCAGTGCTACTTTTTCTTTTTCTGAGTCATTATACTCAGAAGGCTTCTTAGCAACCCAATGAGCTGGGATTACTACATCATTCACTGTAGCAGCTGGGATTTCCTTTTGAGGAATGAAGGGGCCATTTTCCAGAATACCTAGGAATAGTGGATTCTGAGCTTTGATAAATAACATAATCTTCTTTTTCCATATGTTGTAGTTTTCTTTATCAAAAGCTGGAATCTTGATATTACTTGACCTTTGAATACTTGCCATTTGGATCTCAGATATTTGTATTAATCTGATAGCTCTGATACCAGTTGTTGGTCCAGGAAAGTATTGCAGAAGGGGGGGGTTGAATGCAATACTAATAAATTTCAAAAACTATTTCAACAACTTAAATAGAATTTGTGATTTACTAGTAGAAGAAATGCAAACACAAGTAAAATCAAATACGAGGATTTCACAAAATAAATGTTTTATTTATTTTGCAAAGTTTTGCTACAACCTTAAGAACAAAATAATTCTCAAGCTACAAATACTCAAGAGATTACAGTTGTTTAGCTCTTTATTGTATAAATAGAGTGCTCTATTTATAGTGTGATAATCTACTGTACTATCATCATCATCATTGGTTGATGAGTTGCTGTTATATTCCTTTTGCAGCTCATTCCATGATTTATTCCCATGTGATCATCACAAAGTAACTTAAAGATACTTTCCACATTTGAGCCACCCAGATCTAGCCGTATTCAATTTTATCTGCTCTAGACTTTACAGGTTGTTCCATGTGATCTCTCGAGCTTCAGTTATAGACTTTCCAAGCTTGCTGTAAAGGTTGAATATTACAACACGCCTGCTTCTTTTGAACATGTACTCTGTCGTTTAATTTGACTTAGAAAATTCCTAAATCAGGTTAATTCTATATGACAGTATGTTTGCCACAAAGTTTGCTGTCAATGGATTACGCTTTGGTTGACAGTATGAATTTCCCGCAGATATTACTGTCAAGAATTTTGCTTTGGTTGACAGTATGAATTCCCGCAGAGATTGCTGTCAAGAGTTGTGCTTTGATTGACAGCATGTTTTTCCCGCAGAGATTGCTGTCAGGAATTCCAAACTTACTGTCGCAAACTGTACATCAAAGTTGCTGTCATTAGAATCTCCGCCAATGTTGCTGTCAAGTTGAAACTTGCTGTCGACTTCGTGAAACTTGCTGTCGACCTAGGCAACATGTTGTTTTCTTGTAACCTTACTGTCAGAGTTTGACAGTAACATTTATTCCTTCTGTCGAACTTATGTATTTCTTGAGGCTTGAACATAATCGAACTTCTTCCAAGAATTACACTTATTACTTGACAGTATTTATTTAAATTACAAGAATACATTTCAGGCTATGACAGTATGTTCTACTTAGTAAAAACTAAGTATACCAATAAAACTAGTTAAGTTGTCTATTCCATCACCCATAAATCCCAACACTAATCTCTTCTATTTCTTCATCAGGTTCTGAGTTTTCAGACTGCTGAGAAGAGTCGTCTTTAGACAAGACTGCCAAATTCAAATTATCAAACTTTTGTTGAAGAAGTTGCAGAAATTCTTCACCACTAGTTTCTGTTCTAAATCCCTTAATATGAATTGGAGGTTGAATCATAGGAATATCGTCTTTATTGGACGATGGTTCTGGATTTTGTTTTTCTATTAATTTTTTAAGAGAACGTAATTCGTTTTCTATAAATTGTTTAAGAGATATTATCTCTTTTTCTAAAGTTATACATTGGTCACCTAAACAGGCAAGAAAGGTGTTAGTATAGTTTTGTGACTTAATAATCGTATTTAGATCTTTTACAGTAGCTTGAGTATTTTCAAGCTTTTGAATACTTGTATAAGCTGTAGCTTCTATAGTATTATTTAAACAAATTGTTTGCTCTGGAGGAAATGGAGAACTGATAGTTTCTCCCTTTCGAGTTTTCCAAGGCCTTTGTAACACTAATATCTCCTTTTTAGTGTTACTAAGATAGGTTTTTATAAACCAATTAACAAAAGGTGTATAGTCTTCTGTTTCAGCTTTATAATAATAAAATTCATCTTTGAACCTATCTAGGTCTTTCGAAGAGTATTTCTTAAAATACCATTGCTTAAATTGGGCATGCTTTTCTTGTTGAAATTCCTTATTAAGGATTTCTCTCACAGCCAAATAATTCTGGCAAAGGGAAAAAACATCAAAAATAATTATGTTTACTCTAGGTCCAGCTTTCAAAAGATTGAAGAAAAAAGACCGAAAAATTTAGCTAATTCAAGCTCAAATTGATGCTTATTTTATACAGCAAGAACAGCTTTCATGGGAAGAACGAAGGAATAGGACTTCTCAGCAAATTCAAGAAGACTTTGAGATGATTCGTCTTCTCCATAACTATCTATGAAGTAAAATTCATAAGCAGAGATTGTTAAAGCAAAGGCTCCTTTGGTTCAATAATTTCACAGCTTGAAGACAGCAATCATATTTGCTCAATTATTCAGACAAAGGGAATCCGCTTTCCGTAGTGGGAAGAAGCATTATAAAATGCTTTATTAAAGTTTTTTGTTTGTAAAAGTAGCATTATTATTGTGGCGATGGGGCCCATTAAGCAGTACCCGGCAGCAATAATGCTTACTTTTAGTAAAGTTGTTTGTCCTGTATAATAATTGTGTTAAAGTTGCTTGTCCTGTATAATAATTCAGTGTGAACATGTTGTAATAGTTGTAGTCGGTCTCTCTATAACGTGAGAGCTTTGTAACCATTTTGAGTACGCTTGAATAAGATTGCTTTCTTCTTTTTTCTCTAGCTCATGTGCTGAGCCCTTCTTACTTTAAATATTGTTTAATTACTGCTTTCCGAAACTGCTTTCCTGCTTCCGCCCTTTTTGGCTCGCTTCCGCCCTTTTTGTGTTTTCATAAACTGCTTTCCTGCTTCCGCCCTTCATGTGCTGAGCCCTTCTTACTTTAAATATTGTTTAATTACTGCTTTCCTGCTTCCGCCCTTTTTGGCTCACTTCCGCCCTTTTTGTGCTTTCCTAAACTGCTTTCCTGCTTCCGCCCTTTTTGGTATCAGAGCCACTTCCAATTTATTTCTACTTTTGGTACAGGTACTCATCTATTATCTCTTTGTTTTATTAAATGAGTTTCAGTAGCTAAATCCCTGTTGTGGAAGGTTGGATGTTTAAGGTTACATAAGTATGTAAAAAAAAAGGCAAAAAATCAAAATATTTTAATGTTTTCTTAAAATATCATCTTTTATCCCGATTGATTATATGGGAGGTTTTCTGATGATTTCATAAAAGAAATTTTTTTCTAAAATATTTCACATCTTTGATTTCGTGGATTTTATCCGTCTATCCATTTGGTTGATAGTTAAACGAGTAAGTCGTTTGCAAAGATAACCAAAAATATTGTACTTTTATGTCAATCTTACGTTTTTGTAAACAATAAACATACTTAAAACCCCTTTAAAGATCCAACCAATCACAACAGTCTTAGCTCCATTACTTCATGAGTATGAATGAGATAGATGATAATGATCATCAAAATGATTTGATGAAAAATTCTGAATTAGTAGAATATCCAAAAAATTTGGATAGATTAAATAGATGGGTTATACCTTCTGTTCCTCAAAGGCAAATTTATAATATTGGTTTGTTTGATATTAAATCTCGATATGCCATCAAGACGATGGAACAGACTATTAGAGTCTCAGACTCTAATCAAACAGTTAGATTATTAAATAAAATAGATTTAATTCCTTTTAAAGGATATAACTTTATCAATATTGGATTAGTTCAAATAGATTTTAAGCCCTCAACTCTTTTAGGCTTAAATTCTAGTATAATGGCCTACGTTAGAGATGGTCGATGTAGAGATTTCAAACAATCTTTATCTACTTTAATAGAAACCAGTTTATGTCATGGACCAGTCTACTTCGATGTAGCTCCCAATTTGACACTATCCTTATCTGATAGTCATCTGTTAGATGATATGCAATTAACCTTGCATACAAATGGTTATAACTTTAAACCAGGAAGTGAAGTTATAGCAATATGCTATAGAATTTATTATAAGGTTTTGAACACCTTAAATCCTAAAGCTAAACAATTTTCCTGTCAAGGAACTACCACAGTAGTTCAGACTAATTTGTTAACCTCTAATGTAGCAACAAATAGGTTGATTAAGTGGGAAAGAGATAAATTTCCCAGAAACCTGGTCTCTTCCTGAAGAATTAGAGCCAGAGCCTCCGGTCAATAAAGAAATTGATCAAATTATCCAAACCACAGAAGGGGATGTAGAAATTAGATTTACTCCTCAAAGATCTATTAGATTACCAAGAACCATGTCTGCTAGGTATTCTACTGCTAGTAATTATATTACAGCCCCTAGTGTTTTAGATCCATCTAGAGCATCTATTTCTCAATTACAAGGAGAAATAGAATCTGTAAACTCAATAAGAATTAGTCAAAATCAAATTCCAGAAGGAATTTATGAAAAGAGTAGAGAATCTCCTACTCCATCAGACATGAGCTTCCATTTAAATGATTGATTTATCCCCAGGAAGTAGAATGAGAGAAATCCTTAATAAGGAATTTCAACAAGAAAAGCATGCCCAATTTAGGCAATGGTATTTTAAGAAATACTCTTCGAAAGACCTAGATAGGTTCAAAGATGAATTTTATGATTATATAGCTGAAACAAAAGACTATACACCTTTTGTTAATTGGTTTATAAAACCCTATCTTAGTAACACTAAAAAAGAGATATTAGTGTTACAAAGGCCTTGGAAAACTCCAAAGGGAGAAACTATTAGTTCTCCATTTCCTCCAGAGCAAACAATTTGTTTAAATAATACTACAGAAGCTACAGCTTATACAAGTATTCAAAAACTTGAAAATACTCAAGCTACTGTAAAAGATCTAAATGCGATTATTAAGTCACAAAACTATACTAACACCTTTCTTGCCTGTTTAGGTGACCAATGTATAACTTCAGAAAAAGAGATAATATCTCTTAAACAATTTATAGAAAACGAATTACGTTCTCTTAAAAAATTAATAGAAAAACAAAATCCAGAACCATCGTCCAATAAAGACGATATTCCTATGATTCAACCTCCAATTCATATTAAGGGATTTAGAACAGAAACTAGTGGTGAAGAATTTCTGTAACTTCTTCAACAAAAGTTTGATAATTTGAATTTGGTAGTCTTGTCTAAAGACGACTCTTCTCAGCAGTCTGAAAACTCAGAACCTGATGAAGAAATAGAAGAGATTAGTGAATTAGCAACTATGTTTGCTAAACAAAAAATTAGTAATGCGGAAATAAATCCTATTTATGCTCCAAAACCTTTAGAAAAATTCTATTATCAAAGACCTTCTCCTCAGGATCTTCTATTTGAAGAACCAGAATATATTCAAACCTCGTATTCAGGAAAAGCTATCTATGAATGGAATATAGATAGTTTAAATGAAAAACAAATTTTCGACATTATACATAGAATAATGATGTCACTACGCCATAGATGGCCTATAGCAACCCCCAAACTGTGTTACCATAGACCCCTATTTGAAGTTACCATAGGCCAAAATAGGGCTATGGTAACACTTCAGCTGTGTTAGGTTCTCCGCATAACTATAGATATCTAAGGTAACATCAAAACACAGCCTAAGGTAACATAGCAAATGTGGTTACTAAAGACCTCTACAGCAACATCTTAAACACTCTACAGCAACATAGTTTGTGTGTTACAATAGATGATATAATTTTGCACATGGACAATTATGGGGCCCACATCTAGGTGGGGTCCACAATCTATTGTAACACCCTCTTTTACAAATTGTAACACATTGAGTGTTACATAATTAAAATCATTTATAAATAATTTTAATAACAAAAAAATTATGACATTTAAATATTCAAGAACCAAATTAATTACATTTCAATAACATCATCCAACATCATTTCATAAACATCATCTTGTACAAAACGAACCAAATCATCCAAAAATATCTACAACCCCACTAGCTAATGAATAAAACTTAAAACGTACAAAGTAATAGAGCTAATAACATGGTAAATTTAAAATGCCATAGCAATGGTTTCCTCCTTTAAGCCATAGCGGTTCGTACTTTTCTTTACACATTTCCGTGTTGAATTTTCTTGGTGCCAACCAAATGATAAGAAATTGAAGGACATTTTACTGCAGCATGCTGCTCCATTAGTGATCTAGCTCTCCATTCCTAGAAGATGAATAGGCAAGCATGAGATTATATGTAAAAGTGAAAGCACAGAAACATAATTACTAGTTAATCTATTCATCTGATTTAGTAACACTATAATTGTGCAGATATACTATTCTCAAAGACTGACATAATTATCCAGCAAAACTTTAAGAGAATACTAGTTACTTCAATTCATCTGTTTGTAATAAGAGCACAGGAGTATAAGTCGGACATGGTACCTTGATCTCTTCAGTTTTATAGCCATGAAGTTGATCACCATTCTGTACAATAAGATTGAACTCATTAGGAGAATACTAGTTGATGGAACAGCCTGCTAGTGCGGCCATGGTCAGTTCCTGACACTTTATTACTTATAAATTATTTAGAAGTTTGGATTAAATTTACTTATAAATTGTTTGATAAAATTATAAAATAAATTCTACTTGAAAACATTTACTTTTAATACAAGTTAATAACTAGAGTTGTAGATTTATAGATCAACATCACTAGAATTCTACTTATGCAATATAAGTACCAGAGAAAGGGGGTTTTAGAAGTGTTGCCAAACAGTATGCATAAGTTCAAAGTGATTTTATAGACCATATAAGCCTACCATAATGGTTGCCAAACACCCACTAAATTATAACAACATATGGAGCTTGCAGCACATGAACTTTTATTTAAATGCACATCACAATTTCAAGACGGATATACAGATAGAACTTAATTATAACTATTTGTTGGACAAGTCAGTTCAGAATTAACAAATAAAGCCCTATATGTCTCGTGTGAATTTTAAAGGCTGGTATTTGACTACTTGTATTGAATTCATGGAATGTCCTGCATAGAAGAACTAGGTAAGTTCATGTTAGATTAAGGACCTAGTCTCCAGATTTTTACAGTGGACTGAACTCGAAGTAGAATAAAAAATTATTACTTACTACAAATTACCGTAGTAGTAAAACAGTGCCAGAAACCACAAATCAATTTCTTCAAAACTAGGACACCGGTTTATAGAATAACAACAACATATACTTATCCAAATATAACTGTTTTATATAAAGTGGAATGAAGAACTGAAGAGGTCATGTATCGATATATGCATTACTTACCAGGCCAGTAATGATGCTACAAATACAATAGTGGGAAAACATAGGTATATTAAACCACAAAATTCCCTCATGTACCATGCTGTAGAACATTCCACACAATTGTGTCAGTCACTGCTGTGAAAATCTAGTTCAGCTCAGTAACATAACATGATTAATACAAGACCCAATCAACTAAACAGGAAACAGAAGAATTGTTACCATCTCAGTGCCATCTTGATAGGAGTCGTAAGACATGATGTAAATATATCAGCGGGGTATTCAACACTATGGGTTTACTTATATATTCTATATACATATATATTCTGAAATTCACACTCAGGTCAATATAATCAGGGAGATGAACTTTACTTGTACAAATACGCAGCAATGCCCAGAATTATGCATAAGAGGATGACATCGCAGCAGAAGTTGCCACTCGATCGAAGCTGAACAAAACAATAAAATTGCAAATTAGAACTTGATGACATTTAAATGGCTAAGGATTCATTCAAGGTCTAAGGAGTGTCATATTTCTTATCTAACCTTGTCATCCAATTTGTGACCATCTTCTTTAGGTGGAAGTAAACATGTTTCCCCTTTGTCATAAAATTCCCAAATCGAAAAACCTAGAATATAAAATCATCTAAGGGATACTTAAAAGTTAAATACAAATACAAAATAAATAAATGAGATATATTGAAATCAAAGAACAACACCTTCAAGAGGTAGAAGCAGTCCAAGTGCTTTTACAGAATCGAACAACTGTCTTCGGCTGCTTTGTGTTTGTGATATGCACAGACAGCCAACATATTGCTGTGCCTGTTATATATGCAGCAATTAAAGTGATGGAGAATAATATCTTAAGCTTGAACCCCCAATTTGTGAGCCCTAATTGAACGGTATTGAAGCCTTAACCTTAAATATAACCCGTAATCTTGAATCCTAGGCTTGTAAAAGGATCTTGAAGCCCTAATTGAATCCCTCAACTTTGAAGCTCTTTAATCTGATACCCTAATTAACCGTTAAACTTGAACCAGCGCACAGTCGATTTAGAGGGAGTGAGAGAAAGACAATGTTGTTTTATGTTTTTTGAGATAATGAAGTATGAGAGAGACATTGACCACTTAAGATAATTTGTATGTGTTCAAAAATTTTGGTAAGGAGGAGGCGGTAGTATTTGGGGATATTTTCCGCTCCTCAATTCGTTCGATAGAAATTTTTGTTTTGCCGCTTTTCCGACCCATCTCTGTACTTTTTTTTATTTTCTTTTTAAAAAAATATTACGAATTTATATTAATTATATTGTAATAATTCTTAGTTCTTATAAACTATCATTTTCTCTAATAAAAGATTTAATGATTATAGAAAAATAAATAATTTTTGAATATTACTTGATTTTAAAATCTCTTATTATAAATTTCTCAAAAAAATTAATATTAAAAAAAAATACAATTATCTGATTGAATATTACTTGTTATAATAATAATTGTTAAAATATCTTATTTTCATTATTTTGTAATAATTCACAATTTATGCATAACTTAATTTTCTTTATTATATTTTTAATGAATTTAATTAAAATTTAATAATGTTTGGATATTACTTTATTTTAAAACCTTTTTATGTGAAATTTATAAACAAAATTTAATATTTATGAAAAATCAATAATTTAATTATTTGATGAAATATTACGTTTTAAAATGTTTATTTCAATGATTTTGTTATAATTAATTATTTTTAAAGTCAAATAATTATTAAATCATTAATTTTAAATTAAATAAAAATTTTATTAATGAATACTCTAAGGTAACACACCTCATGGTGTTAGCCCACTGTAACACCTTTTATAACTAAAGTAACATACTTTTGTGCTTATGGTAACACCACAATCAAAAGGTTGCGATAGGTCAAAATTTTCATACCTATGGTAACACCCATAGTGGTAACACCCATGCCAAAAGGTTGCTATAGGTCATCTATTGTGTAGTGTGTACTCCACTGTTTGTAAACAGAATGGAAGTACTGATAGTGCAATTGCATCATTTATATCCGCTGGATTTGTAGGACAAATCAGAGGATGGTGGGAACATTATCTTACCTTAGATCAAAGATTAGAAATTCTTAATCATAAGAAGATAATTAAGATAGAAAATGGAGTTATCACTATAGGAGAAGAAGATGCAGTTTATACCCTATGTATTGCAATTCTACAACATTTTGTAGGAGCAAATACCCGTGTGTCAGAGAAGTTACGTACACTTCTCCAAAATCTTAGATGTCCTTCCTTGACTCATTTTAGATGGTATAAAAATACCTTTTTATCTAGGGTTTATCAATTAAGTGACTCTAATTCCATTCATTGGAAGTCTAAATTTGCAGACGGATTACCTCATCTTTTTGCTGAAAGAGTTAGGCAATCTTTAAGTGTAATAACCCTAACTTCAGTAATGCTACAGTGGTCACATGAATAGTAAATTTCGAGGATTGAGAGAAATGGTATATAGGTACTCTATAAAGGAAATGGAAAATGAATAAACAGAAACCATATTAGTGTTGTACAATGAAAATAAGTGACTCAAAATGACGTTAGATTTCAGAAATTCCTGAAACATGGATTTTGAGGATTTTGATTTCGAACAAGCTTCTATTGGACATTAAGGAGCATGGAAACATTATAAGAATTATATATTGAGGGATTAGTGAATTTAGATTTGAGCCAGGGGATTATTAAGTTAAGAGAATACCAATGGAATTTGGATTGTTAAATGATTTCAAAACCACTGAGATAATGAGGTACATTCGAAACGAACCACAATTAGACGAGTATGAAAACCAAACAACCAAGATTATAATATAGCAAGGATATATACCACATTATAATTACCAAGAGTGCTAGCATTATAATTAGAAAAGAAAATCAAGAAAAAAAGAGTTATTATGACATAATAATGACATCATCTTCCACTAACTTGTTTTTAAAGGGTAGATTAGTCATTTAACTTGTAACCAAGCTTCCAAGATAAGCTAGACTAATAAGATTAGGATGTGATAAGATAGAAACAAGCAAAGCAATCACTTCCCCATCCAAAAAGAGGCATTCGGCCAAGTGAAGAAAAAAGGAAGAAAAAGAAAAAAATAAAAACTAAAACCCTAGCAAAACTTCATCATAAATCAAGGGATAATTCATGGAGCTTCTTGGAGGATAGATCAAGACATTTCTAAAGTTTCATAGCCATCAAGCATCATTTGATAAGGTAATAAAATCATTCAAGTTACTAGAAAGATGATGAATAGTGTTTTCTAAGTGTTAACCTTGTTTTCTTGATTTCTTTGCATGATCTAGACTATACCAAGGTAGTATAAGAGCTTGGTGAGGTTATTCATGTTAGTATACTCTTTAAAGTTGATGATTAGCTTGAAACCCTAGCTTGAATCCTTTGGGTTTTGATGATTTTAGTTGGTTTCTAAGATAAGTAGTACTAAATCATGTAATCTTATTGTTATAGTTGTTTATATGTGTTTGAATGGTATGGAAATTGTGTTGTGGACTTGGAAATCCATGGTTGGTATGATGACCACATGGTATATGTGATGGTGTATAAGGTGGATGATTGATTTGGAGGGGTTTGATTTTGGAAAGTATGAAAATATAGCCGTTATAATGTCCGATTTTCGTTAGAACGACAAACTGCCCTGTTTTTGGACAACAATGCAGTACGGTAGGTTACTGTCCAGCACACTTAGTGACCATGAAATGATAGAGCTTAGTTCATAGATCGTTTTGATATAAGGTGCGTTAAAATCTGACGAACGGTTTAGGAGAAAAGTCAGTTTTAGTGAAAGGCGTTCGATAACCGAGAAAACGTAATTGTATCAACTTTGCGGCTAAAGTTACCATACTTAGACATTTTTATAAGTCACGAAATTTTGGGATAGTGTAGTAGGGTGGTCAGAGGACCCTTGACAGTTGACCTTGCATTAAAATTCGAAATCCATATTTTCTGAGAATTTTTACAGTTAAGTGTGGTCGTTAGGGAAAATGGTGAAAAACCATTGAAACTTCAATTGAGCTGGTAAATAGTTAAGTCCTTGAACCTTTGGGGTAATAATAATACGTTAAACATATGTTGAAGTGTAAAGGGTTTTGTTATACAAGAGGGTAGTGAGTAAGAGATGTGGTATTCTAATGACGGTCCTTTTGTGTTTATAGAAATTCCGGAGGAGGGACCAGTCATACTACCAGGATACAGAAACCAAGGCAAGATCCTTCTATCCCTACTTTAAAAATTATTTATCTTCGGAATAATAATGATATCATGGCATATATTTATGTATATGTGATGCTTTTGTTGCTATGTTGCAAAGAATATATTTTCTTGATTGTGGGAAGTTAAAGAGAGATGGATATGTTTTCTGAAATATGAATATAGAAATGATTACGAATGGAGCGAATATGCTCTAGAGTAAAAGAGATATGAAAGAGAATGGTATCAGTTGTTATCTAGGGTTATATGGTTTATAATGCTATATTATAAACATTCTTTTAGTGTATGATATATACATATATTTTATAGAAATAATGTGCGAGAATGGAAACGTGAAATGGTGTTGATAAATTGAATAATGATCTTATAAAAGGGGGATTAGCAACAAACTTGCATAAGAGGCTATGTCAGGGCTGTGTGCGACATAGTCTAACATTCATGATTCGGCACGAAGATGCCAAGGGAGGATGTTAGCAGGTGGCCTTCCTCCAGGAGGATGTTAGCAGGTGGCCTTCCTCCAGGGATGATGTTAGTAGGTGGCCTTCATTCCTTCTACTAGTAGTAAACAGAGAGCGGATACGGTCAGGCGACTGATCATCGTCCTACGTATCTGGCGCCAGTATATATCCCCAAAACTTGAAAGAAAGAATTGAAAATGGTTTTCAGATTTCTATAACTGAAAACAGAAAAGTGATATGAAACGATGAAATTATTATTATAGATGAAGAGAAACTGATTTTATATTAATTTATAAAATTGCTGTATAGGAAGGAAATGAGAAGATGATAGTGAGAGATTTATTCAAGTATTCATGTTATTTTAAAATATTACACTAAAAGGGTATATTGGTTGTTATATTATTTAAGAAGAGAAACTGATACTGTATTATCTTAGATTTCTTTCTTATAATAGTAAGTGAATGATGTATTATTAAATAAGAGTTTTATTCTTCCTTAAAGTTTATAATTTGGTTACGGCTTACATATGTATATACATGTATACTTGGTTACATTTTCAATTCTAGTTTTCAATATTATCTTGCTGAGCTATTATAGCTCACTCTTGCTACTTATCTATATACAGCTAGGTATGCCAATACTACGCAGAACACCCCGCAAGAGGGTAAGGGAAAGGCGACCTTCTGAGAGCTCGTTAGCATCAATCCCCGAGGTAGATGACCATCGCAAGGGGTTTAGTGGGCTTATGTATATTAAGTGTGTAAGTTTGAAAGATTGTAATAAATTTGGTTGTTGAAATGCTTCTTGTAGAAGCATCACTCAACAGTGTACTTAAGTATGATTCTGGGTTTGTAATAACTTTTTAATTCTAAACTCTTATTATGGTGGATGTTGTTCTCTGAGCATATGACTGGTGTGTGTGTGTACTACTGTGGGGTCAATTGCATAATTATTAAATATAAAAAAAAACCCAAGAGATATTGATTTTGAATGGAAGTTGGTTCGTGATGGCCCAAATTCATGACCCCGGATTTGGGGCTGTCACAGTTGGTATCAGAGCTTAGAGTCATAATGCTCAGGAACAAGAGTGATAATAATATTGTATCATTTATAATATTAAATTTTGAACTTCCATCAAGTTCAGGGGTGGTATATCGCAGGTAGTATTTATTTTAAGTATTGTTTATAAATTTATAGACCGTTACTAATAGAATTTTATGTTTTATTATAGGGAGCAGAGATGGGTGAGCCGAGTCGAGACCCCCAGTGGCTAGGATTGTCCGAGCAGGAGCTTAGAGACTTGTTGCTGGTAGGTGTAGAGGTTCCAGAGTATGCTATTGATGACCTCAGGGAGAGACGACGGGCGAGTGCTAGAGAGAGATATGAGCAGAGACTGAGGGAGGAGGCTGAGGAGCGCAGGCAGAGGGATGCTGTGGCTATAGTGCCATATTCTGGTAGACCATATGTAGGACCTGATGGGGCCGGACCTTCCCGAGTGCGGACGGATATTCCTGAGGAGGAGATGCCCTTACGTAAGAGGCCTAGGCTATCTGTTATACCTGAGGAGCCGATTGAGTGGAGGGACATTCACGTGACTCCTACTCCTGTCCCACCTGTCCCAGTGCCATCACCAGTTCCATCTCCTCTACCTAGCCCCGACCCTTTTGAGGATCCAGTTGAGCAGTTCACTCCACCGGGACACTTTATCTTGTCAGAGGATGAGTTGGAGGATGACCCTTCCGAGGATGCGGACACAGAGCCTGTTCCTCCGTCTCCACAGGCAGTTCCATCCCCACCATTTGCACCACCACCACCTCCACCAGTGGATGCACCCCCACTTGTAGATGTACCTCCCCCAGATGCTATGCCACCTCAGGAGGCACCTATGTTTCCAGCTGGTCAGTTGCCAGCTATTTTCTTGTCAGAGTACTTTGCTCTTCAGGGACAGCTGGATGAGTCCCGTCGGACTATAGATACGCTTATACAGAGGTTAGACAGGACGAGAGGAGGAGGAGGTGTGATACCAGATGGGTTGACTTTGAGCATAGTTAGTATCGAGCTGCGGGCACTCGGTGATATTAGGACGATGTTGGGAGACAGAGGGGATCCAGTATGGAGGGCTCAGATAGTTGATACAGTCACCACTATGGTAGTGCAGATCAGAGATGTTATCAGGGCGTCGTTACCATGATTAGGAGTAGTAGTCTTGGATACTAATCAGACTAGTCATCTTATGGATGTCATTTTGGGGATTAGGTTAGTTGTTTACTGTCTTAATCCCAGTCTGATTAGAGGACAGCTAGTAGTGCTTTTGTTATAGTGAGTTAGTATGTACAGTTATGCTTTTGGGGTTTCGAACCTTGTACTTTATGATGTATGATATTAGTAGTAAAAGATGTTGTACCCAAGTTGTAAAATATTTATGTAAATTAATGAAGTTTATGTACTTTGCCTAATTTTATCGTATTTTGATATTAAATGTTGAAATTCAGAAATATTGATATATATGAGGTGATTGACTTAAATGAAAAGGTTATTGTGCTAAAGGTACTAAGCTTATTTGTCAAAGTTGTATTATGATTAAATATTACTTGTGTGAATTTAAAATACTGGGATGCATAAATAAGATTAACTAATGATATAGTTGTGCATATATGGAAATGATGTATATTGTACCCTAAATTTGGGTGATTAATGAAGAATATTATTATATACAGAATCATGCCGCCTAAGCGTAATAATAGAATGAATGCAAGGGAAAATGAGAGAGAGGAAGCAAGTCAGAATAGGCAGGATGAAAACGCTCATAATGAACAAGATCATGAGGAAGAAGAAGATGAATCAACTGGCCAACAGGGAAGTCAGGGTGGTAACCCTTTTAACCAATTTATGGAACTTTTGAGGCAGAATTTAGCTAATCCACAGAATCCGCCACAACCACCTGTTCTTCCCAACCAGGCAGCTAACTCTTTTCGTGCTTTTAAGTCACTAAAACCCCCAGAATTTGAGGGAACCACTAACCCAGTAGCAGCCAGGGCATGGCTGAAAGAGATGGAGAAAGCTTTTGAGATACTGAGGGTAGAGGAAGATCAGAAGACAGTCTTTGCAGCCTATCTCCTAAAGGGAGAGGCAAATTATTGGTGGGAAGCTAAGAAAAATCTCGAGGGAGCGGGAGTGATAACTTGGGAGCGTTTCACTAGGGTGTTTCTAGACAAATATTCCCCTAGGTATTTGGAGAACCAGATGGAAATAAAATTTTTGGAGCTAAAGCAGGAAAACCTATCAGTGGCAGAGTATGAAACTAAGTTTACCTAACTGTCTAGGTTTGTTCCAGAATTCGTGCGTACTGAAGAGCAACGAGCGAAGAGGTCCCAACAAGGATTGAAACCATGGCTACGTACTAGAGTGGCACCATTTGAGTTGACCGAGTATGCTGCGGTAGTTCATAAGGCATCTATTATCGAAGCTGAGAGTGAACAGACTCAAATAGGACGAGAGAGTAAGAAAAGGAAATTTGAGGGTCAGAAGGGAGGTTCAGGTGAGGGAAGCTACTTTAACAAATTTGGTAAGGGACAAAAACCCCAGTTTGGAGGAAAGTCAGGGAATAATAAGACTACCAGTGAGACTGTGAATCAGGGTGGTAGATCCACAGGAACTTTTCAATCTAGTCAATCTCGAACACCATTTCCAGACTGTAACACGTGTGGTAAGAAGCATACAGGAGTGTGTAGAGCGTTAGAAATAAACTGCTTTAACTGTGGACAAAAAGGACACTACCTTAGCCAGTGCCCATCGGCTAATACCAATCCTAAGAGGGACGTCAAGTGTTACCAGTGTGGGAAACTAGGACACATTGCCAGAGATTGCCGTTCAGGGGGATCATCTGTGCCAGAACAGAGTGTGACTGCTTCAAATAAACCTACTGCCAGGGTGTACAATATGACTTTAGGAGAGGCATTGAGAAAGCCGGATACAGATGCAGGTGAACATTTTTTTAGTATTTAAATTTTTAGTGTAAACGTTTGGTTAGGAATCAATGTGGTCAATGAATGGTATAGGTAGGTTGATAATCTAGATAAGGAAAATCAGTATCTGTTAGGGGTTAGGAATTCTATAAAAAGGAGAATAATAGTATTTTGGGGGTGAACCACAGACTTGTTTATATACGAACAGGAAATATATATTATAGGTAATATTTTCTTACAATTGTTTCAAAGAATCTTATTCTAGTCGGATTTCTGGAAGATTTTACAGAGACAAGATATAATAAGAGCGAAATATGTATATTTTATGTCATGATAGAGATCAACATGGGGATAAACCATAAGTGAGATACACTACCATTCAGGAGAGGCCAATGTGGTGGCCAATAACCATAACTAAAAGAGGGATGTTGATGAATGACAAGCAAGTTTATGTTGGTGTAATTTTGCGCAAGCAAGATAGAGATATTATGAAGGAAAAAGGATGGAGAAAGTGATATAGAAGTTATAAGGTGTAGATGAAAAGGTATCTATGGACATTTCTAACGTGATTCCGGGACGGAATCCTTTTAAGGGGGGAAGGATGTAATAACCCTAACTTCAGTAATGCTACAGTGGTCACATGAATAGTAAATTTCGAGGATTGAGAGAAATGGTATATAGGTACTCTATAAAGGAAATGGAAAATGAATAAACAGAAACCATATTAGTGTTGTACAATGAAAATAAGTGACTCAAAATGACGTTAGATTTCAGAAATTCCTGAAACATGGATTTTGAGGATTTTGATTTCGAACAAGCTTCTATTGGACATTAAGGAGCATGGAAACATTATAAGAATTATATATTGAGGGATTAGTGAATTTAGATTTGAGCCAGGGGATTATTAAGTTAAGAGAATACCAATGGAATTTGGATTGTTAAATGATTTCAAAACCACTGAGATAATGAGGTACATTCGAAACGAACCACAATTAGACGAGTATGGAAACCAAACAACCAAGATTCTAATATAGCAAGGATATATACCACATTATAATTACCAAGAGTGCTAGCATTATAATTAGAAAAGAAAATCAAGAAAAAAAGAGTTATTATGACATAATAATGACATCATCTTCCACTAACTTGTTTTTAAAGGGTAGATTAGTCATTTAACTTGTAACCAAGCTTCCAAGATAAGCTAGACTAATAAGATTAGGATTTGATAAGATAGAAACAAGCAAAGCAATCACTTCCCCATCCAAAAAGAGGCATTCGGCCAAGTGAAGAAAAAAGGAAGAAAAAGAAAAAAATAAAAACTAAAACCCTAGCAAAACTTCATCATAAATCAAGGGATAATTCATGGAGCTTCTTGGAGGATAGATCAAGACATTTCTAAAGTTTCATAGCCATCAAGCATCATTTGATAAGGTAATAAAATCATTCAAGTTACTAGAAAGATGATGAATAGTGTTTTCTAAGTGTTAACCTTGTTTTCTTGATTTCTTTGCATGATCTAGACTATACCAAGGTAGTATAAGAGCTTGGTGAGGTTATTCATGTTAGTATACTCTTTAAAGTTGATGATTAGCTTGAAACCCTAGCTTGAATCCTTTGGGTTTTGATGATTTTAGTTGGTTTCTAAGATAAGTAGTACTAAATCATGTAATCTTATTGTTATAGTTGTTTATATGTGTTTGAATGGTATGGAAATTGTGTTGTGGACTTGGAAATCCATGGTTGGTATGATGACCACATGGTATATGTGATGGTGTATAAGGTGGATGATTGATTTGGAGGGGTTTGATTTTGGAAAGTATGAAAATATAGCCGTTATAATGTCCGATTTTCGTTAGAACGACAAACTGCCCTGTTTTTGGACAACAATGCAGTACGGTAGGTTACTGTCCAGCACACTTAGTGACCATGAAATGATAGAGCTTAGTTCATAGATCGTTTTGATATAAGGTGCGTTAAAATCTGACGAACGATTTAGGAGAAAAGTCAGTTTTAGTGAAAGGCGTTCGATAACCGAGAAAACGTAATTGTATCAACTTTGAAGCTAAAGTTACCATACTTAGACATTTTTATAAGTCACGAAATTTTGGGATAGTGTAGTAGGGTGGTCAGAGGACCCTTGACAGTTGACCTTGCATTAAAATTCGAAATCCATATTTTCTGAGAATTTTTACAGTTAAGTGTGGTCGTTAGGGAAAATGGTGAAAAACCACTGAAACTTCAATTGAGCTGGTAAATAGTTAAGTCCTTGAACCTTTGGGGTAATAATAATACGTTAAACATATGTTGAAGTGTAAAGGGTTTTGTTATACAAGAGGGTAGTGAGTAAGAGATGTGGTATTCTAATGACGGTCCTTTTGTGTTTATAGAAATTCCGGAGGAGGGACCAGTCATACTACCAGGATACAGAAACCAAGGCAAGATCCTTCTATCCCTACTTTAAAAATTATTTATCTTCGGAATAATAATGATATCATGGCATATATTTATGTATATGTGATGCTTTTGTTGCTATGTTGCAAAGAATATATTTTCTTGATTGTGGGAAGTTAAAGAGAGATGGATATGTTTTCTGAAATATGAATATAGAAATGATTACGAATGGAGCGAATATGCTCTAGAGTAAAAGAGATATGAAAGAGAATGGTATCAGTTGTTATCTAGGGTTATATGGTTTATAATGCTATATTATAAACATTCTTTTAGTGTATGATATATACATATATTTTATAGAAATAATGTGCGAGAATGGAAACGTGAAATGGTGTTGATAAATTGAATAATGATCTTATAAAAGGGGGATTAGCAACAAACTTGCATAAGAGGCTATGTCAGGGCTGTGTGCGACATAGTCTAACATTCATGATTCGGCACGAAGATGCCAAGGGAGGATGTTAGCAGGTGGCCTTCCTCCAGGAGGATGTTAGCAGGTGGCCTTCCTCCAGGGATGATGTTAGTAGGTGGCCTTCATTCCTTCTACTAGTAGTAAACAGAGAGCGGATACGGTCAGGCGACTGATCATCGTCCTACGTATCTGGCGCCAGTATATATCCCCAAAACTTGAAAGAAAGAATTGAAAATGGTTTTCAGATTTCTATAACTGAAAACAGAAAAGTGATATGAAACGATGAAATTATTATTATAGATGAAGAGAAACTGATTTTATATTAATTTATAAAATTGCTGTATAGGAAGGAAATGAGAAGATGATAGTGAGAGATTTATTCAAGTATTCATGTTATTTTAAAATATTACACTAAAAGGGTATATTGGTTGTTATATTATTTAAGAAGAGAAACTGATACTGTATTATCTTAGATTTCTTTCTTATAATAGTAAGTGAATGATGTATTATTAAATAAGAGTTTTATTCTTCCTTAAAGTTTATAATTTGGTTACGGCTTACATATGTATATACATGTATACTTGGTTACATTTTCAATTCTAGTTTTCAATATTATCTTGCTGAGCTATTATAGCTCACTCTTGCTACTTATCTATATACAGCTAGGTATGCCAATACTACGCAGAACACCCCGCAAGAGGGTAAGGGAAAGGCGACCTTCTGAGAGCTCGTTAGCATCAATCCCCGAGGTAGATGACCATCGCAAGGGGTTTAGTGGGCTTATGTATATTAAGTGTGTAAGTTTGAAAGATTGTAATAAATTTGGTTGTTGAAATGCTTCTTGTAGAAGCATCACTCAACAGTGTACTTAAGTATGATTCTGGGTTTGTAATAACTTTTTAATTCTAAACTCTTATTATGGTGGATGTTGTTCTCTGAGCATATGACTGGTGTGTGTGTGTACTACTGTGGGGTCAATTGCATAATTATTAAATATAAAAAAAAACCCAAGAGATATTGATTTTGAATGGAAGTTGGTTCGTGATGGCCCAAATTCATGACCCCGGATTTGGGGCTGTCACATTAAGAAATAAGAATGATGGGATAAATATTAACTATAATTCTCTAACATATGGAGAAATTGTTAGTCATTGTATTAATGAAGGATTAGCTTTATGTAATGACATAAAGTTGAGAAATCAGTTAAAACAACAAAAGCTGTCAGAAAAACACCAATTAGGTGAATTCAGTGATCAATTTGCATTTGATATAGGAAAAATTCCTAGATATCCAGAAAAGAAAAAGCAAAAGATTGCTTATAAAAAGAATAAAGCTTATAAGAGTAATTCTTATAAACCAAAATATCATTTTAATAAAAATTCTTATAAAAAGAATTATAAAAGAAAACCTTATAATAAATCAGAGAAAAAACCTTTTGTCCCTAATAAAGGAAAAAGAAAAGCTAAAAGGATTGATATAACTTGTCATAAATGTGGCAAAGTTGATCATTATGCCAACCAATGTTGGACTAAAAAAGCTCTAAATGAGATAGAGGATGAGCAATTACGCTCACAATTAGAAAAGGTTTTGCTTCATAGTTCTGAAGAAGAAAGAGAATCTTCTAATGATGAAGATTTAACCTTAATTTATGAGAGCTCGAGTGATTCTGACTCACAGAATTCTGATAACAATGATTGTCAGTGTAATGAGCTAAATTATTATAAATCTATAGTAGACATGAATGGGTTAAATGTCTTAACGGCTGATCAGGATAGAGCCTTAAAAATCATAGATTCAATTACCGACTTTGAGCTTAAGAAGCAAATGCTAGAAGCCCTTATTAAAAATAATAAGGAAAAAGAAGCTCCGATAATCATAGACGCACCTTATCAATTATGTGAGGTATTAGAAAGATTTCAAAAAACTACTCTTAAAGAGACTCCTGTTTCTTTAAATGATTTAAGAAAAGAAGTTAATTTATTAAAATCTGAAATTAATCAGATAAAACAGAATAATACTCTATTAACCCAAGAATTACTTTATGCCCCTTCACAATGTTGATCGAAGCGGGATCTCTACTATAATAGAAGGAAAGAAAATAAAATTTGAATTTATCACAGAACCTCAAACTCGTATAATTAATGAGGTAAATGATCGCCTTCTTAGTAAAGAAAACCAATTATGTTTTCTTAAAGAAGAAATAAAAGTTTTGAGCATTAATGAACAGCTCAAGAAACCTGATATTAAAAATCAGATAAAAATCATAGAAAATCAATTTATTGATGAAGTTTGTAATGACCTTCCTAATGCTTTTTGGGATAGAAAGAAGCATGTTATTTCTCTTCCTTATATAGAAGGGTTTAATGAAAATCAAATCCCTACAAAAGCTAGACCAGCTCAAATGAATAAAGAATACTTAGAATTATGTAAAAAGGAGATTAATTCTCTTTTAGAAAAAGGCTTGATTCGTAAGTCTAAATCTCCTTGGAGTTGTACAACATTTTATGTTAATAATGCGGTTGAAAAAGAAAGAGGTGTGCCTAGATTAGCTATTAATTATAAACCTCTTAATAAAGTTTTAAAATGGATTAGATATCCTATTCCTAACAAAAAAGATTTGTTAGATAGATTAAACGATGCTTTAATCTTTTCTAAATTTGATATGAAGTCAGGATATTGGCAAATTCAGATTAAAGAATCTGATAGATATAAAACAGCTTTTACAGTTCCTTTTGGACATTATGAATGGAATGTCTTACCATTTGGTCAGAAGAATGCTCCTTCTGAATTTCAGAATATTATGAATGATATATTCAACCCTTATTCTGAATTTATAATAGTTTATATTGATGATGTTTTAGTATTTTCTAAAAACATAGATCAGCATATTAAACACTTAAAAATATTTAAGAGTTTAATAAAGAATAATGGTTTAGTAATATCTGCCCCAAAGATGAAATTATTTCAAACTCAAGTTAGATTTTTGGGCCATATGATAAACCAAGGAAAAATTATTCCTATAGATAGAAGTATTGAATTTGCTTCTAAATTTCCCAATGAAATTCCTGATAAAAAACAGTTGCAAAGATTTTTAGGAAGTCTGAATTATATTTCAGAATATTATAAAGACTTAGCCAAAGATACAGCTATACTGTATTCTAGACTTAAAAAGAAACCTGAACCTTGGACTGAGAACCATTCCCAAGCGGTTCAAAAGATTAAATCTAAGGTAAAATGTTTACCTTGCTTATCCTTAGCAAATCCCAAGTATTTCAAAATTGTTGAAACAGATGCCTCCGATATAGGATATGGTGGTATTTTAAAACAGGTTATCCCTGAAACTTCTAAAGAAGTTCTTGTCAGATTTACCTCATGAAAATGGAATCCTACTCAGTCAAAATATTCAACGGTGAAGAAAGAAATGCTTTCCATAATAAAATGCATTTCAAAATTTCAAGGTGATTTATTAAATCAGAAATTTCTTTTAAGAATTGATTGTAGTTCAGTAAAATCAATTATTGAAAAAGATGTTAAAAATCTTGTAGCAAAACAAATTTTTGCAGGATGGCAAGCCCAGCTTTCAGCCTTTGAATTCGATGTCCAATATATAAAAGGAGAAAATAATTCTCTTGCTGATTATTTAACCCGTGAATTTTTACAGGGTGACTAATGGCTACCCCTTCAAGGGGAAGAGGTCGCGGAAGATATGGCCGTGGTCGAGGTTATGGGAGTAACAATATGTTGGCCCGTGCAGAATCAACTGTTCCTCTAATAGGAGATTGGACAGTTTATCATAATAGAGGTAGAAATTTGCAGCAATTAACTGCACCTCCAAAAAAGGAAGATATACCTTCCTCCTCAAATAGTAAGTCAACAACTTACAAAGACGCAGCAGTCAATGAAAATCCACAGGAAAAAGAATATTTCGAAAATCCTGTTACAAAAAATATTCTGTTTCTTGAAGAAGAAGATGTTCAAATGCACCAAGATGGTTGGTCATTAAGAACTAGGTATCTTGAATCCAGAGGATACCCAGGGCTTCAAAATCAAGCTAGACAGAATTTAGAAATTCTGTTAACAATTACCGAATCGGTAACTATTACCCATACTTTTCAAAATAGTAATCCTGAAAGTTTTATGAACTTCAGTAAAAGCCATATCAATAAGATATTGCTACCCAGAGAATGGGGATTATGTCCTAATACGGAGAAAGCTATCAGAATATCTGGAGATAAATATATCTATTTCAATTACTGGGATTATATCCAAGCTTTCACTAAAGCTTTTTATTATCAAAACCCGAAGAACAAACATTCTTGGTTATTTTCTATAAATCCTGAAGTGTGTAATATGCACATTCCAAATTGGTTCTATGAATGGTGGTCAAAATTTGGACCCTCTCTCGAAATTTTGCCGGGAGAAATTCATGATTTATATGCTCCCTGGAGTGACAATAGTCCTTTGGTCTCAAAATATACCAAATTAATTTATGGACAATGTCCTTTATTATTCTTTACCAAATTTCAAATCCCTTGGATTTGGAGATGGACAGTTTCAATTGCTGAGGATAAAAAATTGAAGATTCCAATTCTCCAAAGGAATTTCTTCCTCAAATGGTGGACTAAAATGTCCAAGGAAGATATTCAAATTATAGTTACCAATATTCAAGTTGATATTTCAACAGAAAAGGGTAAAGCTTCTACAGCTTCAAATGCTCAGCCCTCTTTGGCAAATTTAATGGATTATTTTCATCACAAATATCCCTCAGAATCGGAACAGCAAATTATGGCTCGCGTTCTAGCGTTCATTAAAGAACAATTTTTTTGTTCTTTTCCTTCTCATCCTTCGAAAGAAGAGGATCAGTCTATGAAGACTTCTTCATCTCATGGATCACTGGATTCTAATTGTTACGCCATATTTTCGGTTGCCTCTAATATCTCCCAAATTTCCCAATACGAATCTAATAATAATTAACTTAATCCCCAAGTTAATTATTTCCTCTCTCTGAAACGAAGAATTATCTCCAATTAATGATAGAAAATATCTCCAAACGATATCCTTCAAATCAGGAAGGTATCCCAACAAGAATATAATTCAAAGAGATAAAATCTACTAATTCCCAAAATACATCCCTTAACAATCACAGGGATTAAAAACCAATCCTTTTAACAGAACTGCGTTGGCTTGATCCTTATAAATATAAGGTACGCAGGCATCTTGAAAAAGGATCCGATACACGAGACAAATCGAGACACCTCTCAAGTCCAGCCCCAAACATCCAAAATCCCAAATCCCCCTATTTTCGTAATTCGTTATTCTAGCAACCTCCGAAATTTGTTATCACCAAATTCCTCCGTTAACAATTGGCGCTAGAAGGAGGGGATATATTTTTTGATTGTGGAGGACAATCAATTAATACGCATGGGGGATTATTATGGATCTGGATCTGCTTTAATGGAGGAGCTAAGCGGTGGAGGCGTCGGCTCTATTCCGAATTAAGATAAGTTTTCTTATGATTTTGTCCATACAAATCTGTTATCGTATAAAATTTGTAGTAAATTCATTACATGTTGGATTTCGATGATTTTTAATGATTCGGAAAGCTTGTTAAATTGCCTATAACTTTCGTTTTTTGAGTTTTCTCAGATTATATATCGATCTATTCTCGAAATCACAAATAACAATCAGATCTCGTTTTTTCAGCATCGAGAAGCAGATCAGAGGACGTTTTATTTAATTTCCGATTCGTTATAAGTCCGTTTTTGATGAGCCTTATATCGTCGAAAAGGTCTTTTCGTTCTCTACAACTTTCGTGTTTTGTGCTTTTCCAGAAAGAATCGTTTAGAAGGTCAAAAACGCCAAAAACAGATCTGAGCAGAATTAGAATTGTGAAGATTTTCAAGATTTTAGGTGTTATCTTCGTGTTACATGATTTTGGAAGGCTCTTAATTAAAGAGTTTATTATTTTGGAAAGCCCTCCTTTGTGGGGTAATATTTTAGAAGGCCCTCTTTTGTAGGGGTAAGATTTTGGAAGGCTCTTAATTAAAGAGTTTATTATTTTGGAAGACCTTCCTTTGCATGGGTAATTATTTGGGAAGGCTCTTATTCGAAGAGTTGATTATTTTGGAAGACTCAATTCTGATGAGGATAATATGTGAAAAGACGATCTTCTCTAAGGAGAGTTTTAATAAAACTATAACGATTTTCTAGAACATTATCTCCCGGGAGGAGAGTGTTTTTGGAATTTGGATATGACCTCCCGAGAGGAGGGTATCACCCGATAATTTAAATCCTTACAAAAATCGTACTTCCGGGGGGGATGTCCGTACTTCCGGCGCCTCATCAAGGTACGATTTTTCAGCTACATTATCTCCCGGGAGGAGAGTGTTTCTGGATTTGGATATGACCTCCCGAGAGGAGGGTATCCTGATAATTAAATCCTTGCAAAAACCGTACTTCCGGGGGGGATGTCCGTACTTCCGGCGCCTAATCAAGGTACGATTTTTCAGCTACATTATCTCCCGGGAGGAGTGTGTTTCTTGAATTTGGATATGACCTCCCGAGAGGAGGGTATCCCGATAATTAAGTCCTTGCAAAAACCGTACTTCCGGGGGGGATGTCCGTACTTCCGGCGCCTCATCAAGGTACGACTTTGGGAATATGACTGTTGGGCCGCGAGCAAGCCATAACTCCACAATAGTATGATATTGTCCGCTTTGGGTCAAGCCCGCACGGGTTTGTTTTTGGGTAACTCCCAAAAGGCCTCATACTAATGGAGTTAACTGGCTGCTCTATATACAAGAGAATTATCTCTTATCTCGTCGATGTGGTACTTGGGTTGACACCACCCAACAATCCTCCCCTCAAACCAAGAACCACATAACCCGTGGTCTTGTACATGCAATTAATCTGTCTACATCTTGCACCGCCACGATTCACCTCGCAGAACCCGCCGCCTGAACCCTATCAGGAAGACTTTTGATACAAGGAACCCAACAGATATCCAATCGCCACCGAGGGGAACCTCCCACATCGCAACACCGCAGCCCATTACCCCCAAGATCCAATTACCGAACCATGGGCTCTGATACCACTTGTTGGGCCGCGAGCAAGCCATAACTCCACAATAGTATGATATTGTCCGCTTTGGGTCAAGCCCGCACGGGTTTGTTTTTGGGTAACTCCCAAAAGGCCTCATACTAATGGAGTTAACTGGCTGCTCTATATACAAGAGAATTATCTCTTATCTCGTCGATGTGGTACTTGGGTTGACACCACCCAACAAGGTAGAAAAGCTATTGGTTGCAAGTGGGTGTACAAGAAGAAAGAAGACCCTTCTGAACTCGGTGGTACAAGGTACAAGGCGAGGTTAGTAGCGAAAGGGTATGCGCAGAAAGAGGGAGTGGACTATAACGAGATAGAGAAAATTGTAGGGTCCCAAACAAGGGACAACCCTTGACGCAACGGAATAACACCCCAAAGAGAAGACTACGACCACAAGTTATAAGCTATAACAAGACAATAATCAAAGTAAACACACAAAGAAGAAGGAATTTGTTGGCCAAGTGAAAAAGCCTTTTTCTTGTATATATTGATACGTTTCAGTTTTCTGTATACAATATTACAAGCCTTAAAACCTAGCTAATTCACTACCGTTTACATATCATATTAACTATGGGCCTAGTTTAAGAATTAACCCAAAAACACTTTTGGGCCAAAAATACCCGCTCCAAGTCGCCTCACCACGGGGAGCTTAATCCACACCGTGGTGCAAAAGTTCCTGCCCCTACCTCAATAAACAGGCCTTCTGCACCTCCAAATCCGATCTCCACCGTTCAGAATTTAGATACATGAGTAAGGAAGACGCTGTCCAAAATTCAGGACGATCCGACCGTTGGAACTTCGGGAAACGCAAAAACAAAACAGCTAATGCAACCAGAAAAAATTACTACGAATTTTTCACATTAGCACCAAAAAAACTAGCCCAACCTTTCAATCTCACAATTCTCCACCTCGTACATCATTTGATCAACCTCAAATTATGGACGAACACTGAGAACACCATGAAAGCCTTGATATGTAAACCCCAACCGACTGCGCCATATTACCATGACTGCCTACGTACCCTTAACCGGGATCAAGCCACCGTAGTTCACACCATGGGATGAAATCTCCACCTCACCCCAACACTGCCCCGAAGGGCAATCAATATCGGATGATATTTAGCAAGTCCAAGCAATGTTGAACCTTGCTCCCTGCAGGCAATGAGACTAAATCCCAAGTTTGTTTCTTTTCCAGAGTCTCCGTCTCTTCTTCCTTCGCTGCCAACCAACTCTCACTATTACAATTCCGAATAGCTTCTTTGAAGGAAATAGGCTCACCATCCTCCACCGAGAGTGCATACTCTACTGCATTAACATGCCCGTAGTGTTTCAAAGGCTTATCTGACCCAAGCTTTTGAACTTGTTTGTATGCCCGTTTTGGCCTAGCAGAAGCCAAACTTTTCTCGAACTGTTGCCGTTCGCGTGCCTGCACATTTTCTTGCTCAATAGTCTCATATTCAAACTCATCATCCTCATCATCATGAGTGTCTCCATGATCTTCCTGTTGAACATGACTAGAACCTGGATGACTTACAGATTCTATCTCAACCACTTGAGACTTAGAAGTCTCAATGTCACCACCACTAGTCACCTTAGCTTTCGGAGAAGCTACCATAGTGTCCTCATCAAACGTAACATCCCTGCTGATTATAAACTTAGAATCATCAATAGACCAAAGACGATAACCTTTTGTACCTGTTGCATACCCCAAGAATATAGCCTTCTTGGCCTTCGCATCAAGTTTTCCCTCGTCAACATGGTAGTAGGCTGTGCACCCAAAAATTCTAAGTCTCCCATAATCTGCATGTTTTCCAGACCATACGTTATAAGGTACATCTCCATTTAGAGATGCATGAGGTGACCGGTTGACAATATATCGAGCTGTATTAATTGACTCCGCCCACCATTCTTTACCCAAACCAGCATAGGATCGCATACACATTGATTTTTCCCGCAATGTGCGATTGAGCCTTTCCGCAACCCCATTCTGCTGTGGTGTTTTTCTGACTGTCCAGTGTCTAACAATGCCTTCCTGATCACAAAACTCCTTGAAAGCACCATCTGTATACTCTGTACCGTTATCAGATCGCAGTGTCTTCAACTTTTTACCAGTTCTGTTCTCAACCATTGTTTTCCACTTCTTGAATATGTTGAATACCTCATTCTTATGTTTCATGAAATACACCCAAACATACCTAGAATAATCATCAACAAAAGTGACAAAATACCTCGAGCCTCCCTTGGAAGTGACTGAAGCTGGACCCCAAACATCTGTATGCACATAGTCTAATATACCTCTGCTTCTATGTTTACTTGCCTTGAACTGAACCCGGTGTGCTTTACCATACACGCAATGCTCACAAAAATCCATGCAAGCCTTTTTCAAGTTCTTCAGCAAACCCTCTTCACCAAGATAATTTAGACCTTTCTCCGACATATGCCCAAGCCGTCTATGCCATAACCTAGTGCATTCACATGGGTCTCCACCACTTCCAGTAGCTGCAACTGCCACACTATCAGTCACCGTTGTGCCCAAAAGCGCATAAAGATTTCCTCGAGAAATACCTTTCATCACTACCAAAGAACCACGAACAACTTTCATCTCACCGTCTTGTGTAACAATTTTGCACCCACCAGAATCCAAAGCACCAATAGAAATAAGGTTTTTCTTCAATTCAGGGACATGTCTCACATCCGTCAACGTTCTTACCACTCCATCATGCATCCTAATCCTTATAGAACCAAGTCCTACCGTTTTACAAGCATGGTTGTTCCCCATCACTACGGTTCCACCTTCGACGCCTCTATAAGTTGTAAACCAATTACGATTCGGACACATATGGTAAGAGCAACCAGAATCGAGAATCCACCTGTTTGTGATTTCTCCTTCACATGTGACAGAATAACAATCATCACTGACCCCTTCCTCTGAAGCATAACCAACCTCGTCTTTCTCTTGAACTTTTCTGGTATCCTCGTTGTTCTTGTTCTTCTTCCAAGCAACCCTTTTATTAGGACAATTTGCTTTATAATGCCCAGGCTCACCACACTTGTAGCACTTTCTCTCCGCAGGAGGTCTAGAATTTGACTTAGACGTACCTCTCCTACCTTTTCCTCGATCATTGCCTCTACCCCTTACAAACAACCCTTGTGCCTGCTCATTATTACCACTAGTATCCATACTGCTAGTTGCAATCTTCCGAAGATCATCCGCTAAAAGTGAAGTTCTAGTATCATCCATCGTAAGAGTGTCACCCACAAGCATCAATGTTTGTACAAGGTTCTCATATGACTTCGGCAACGAAAGAAGTAACAAAAGTGCTTGATCTTCATCACCTACCTCCACATCAATATCCTTCAAATCTGATATGCACCTATCAAACTTGTTGATGTAGTCCCGGATAGATGACCCTTCCTCCATCTTGCAAGTATATAGTCTTGACTTCAAATAGATCCGATTAGTTAGAGTCTTCGTCATGAAGTTGGACTCCAACTTTATCCAAACAGCCGCAGCCGTTTTCTCGCCATCAACCAAGAATGCAACATCTCTCTCGAGGCATAACATGATTGAAGCCCGTGCTTCGAGATCTAATTCTTCCCAGTCTTCATCCGACATATCCTTGCCCTCCTTTGCCTTACCCGACAAAGCTTTGTGTAACTTTTGCGAGATAAGCAAATTCTTCATCTGCATCCTCCAATAGGAAAAATCATTCTTCCCACTGAATTTCTCTATCTCGTACTTCCCAACTTTGACTACACCGCCTGTAGAAGCCATACCTAACTTGTTACACAACCAGTCTCTCTCAGGAATTTCACCAAACACCTTGTGTGCACCACACAAGACTCAACCCAGAAACACCTCAAATCGGAGCTTTACCACCCAAATCTGATTCTGGCTCTGATGCCAATTGTAGGGTCCCAAACAAGGGACAACCCTTGACGCAACGGAATAACACCCCAAAGAGAAGACTACGACCACAAGTTATAAGCTATAACAAGACAATAATCAAAGTAAACACACAAAGAAGAAGGAATTTGTTGGCCAAGTGAAAAAGACTTTTTCTTGTATATATTGATACGTTTCAGTTTTCTGTATACAATATTACAAGCCTTAAAACCTAGCTAATTCACTACCGTTTACATATCATATTAACTATGGGCCTAGTTTAAGAATTAACCCAAAAACACTTTTGGGCCAAAAATACCCGCTCCAAGTCGCCTCACCACGGGGAGCTTAATCCACACCGTGGTGCAAAAGTTCCTGCCCCTACCTCAATAAACAGGCCTTCTGCACCTCCAAATCCGATCTCCACCGTTCAGAATTTAGATACATGAGTAAGGAAGACGCTGTCCAAAATTCAGGACGATCCGACCGTTGGAACTCCGGGAAACGCAAAAACAAAACAGCTAATGCAACCAAAAAAAATTACTACGAATTTTTCACATTAGCACCAAAAAAACTAGCCCATCCTTTCAATCTCACAATGACCTCCCGAGAGGAGGGTATTTCTAGAATGAGGATACGACCTCCCGAGAGGAGGGTCTTCCGAGATATATTTTTCATATTTTTTAGGAATACGACCTCCTTGAAGGAGGGTATTTCTTGCTAAGTTTGTTTGTTAGGAAATTGCTTGGAATGCTTTGAATGACTCTTCCGGATAATGCTTGACCCTCCAAGTTACATTCTCTCACACCTACAAAACTTATTATATAATTCTCGCATATTGTCTCGTTTACATCTACATGCGTATTACGGGCACATAAGTGCTCCATATTTTTTACTAATGTTCCTCTCCTAGCTGTTTCAGTGACTCAGGAAATTTGGAAAATCGAAGCATGCTTAGTTCTCCACTGCAGCAAGCTACACTGAAGAACTGGGGGGTAGTTGTTACGCAATATTTTCGGTTGCCTCTAATATCTCCCAAATTTCCCAATACGAATCTAATAATAATTAACTTAATCCCCAAGTTAATTATTTCCTCTCTCTGAAACGAAGAATTATCTCCAATTAATGATAGAAAATATCTCCAAACGATATCCTTCAAATCAGGAAGGTATCCCAACAAGAATATAATTCAAAGAGATAAATTCTACTAATTCCCAAAATACATCCCTTAACAATCATAGGGATTAAAAATCAATCCTTTTAACAGAACTGCGTTGGCTTGATCCTTATAAATATAAGGTACACAGGCATCTTGAAAAAGGATCCGATACACGAGACAAATCGAGACACCTCTCAAGTCCAGCCCCAAACATCCAAAATCCCAAATCCCCCTATTTTCGTAATTCGTTATTCTAGCAACCTCCGAAATTTGTTATCACCAAATTCCTCCGTTAACACTAATACTTATAATTGTCTAGCAGGCGAATCTCAAGCAGAAGAATCTGTTAAAGAAAAAGAATCTGATCAAGAAGATCCATCCCTAGAAGATTTCTGGGATGCCTTAGTTCAATCCGCAATTCAGCAGCCAAATAATTCTGGCAAAGGGAAAAAACCTCAAAAATAATTATGTTTACTCTAGGTCCAGCTTTCAAAAGATTGAAGAAAAAAGATCGAAAAATTCAGCTAATTCAAGCTCAAATTGATGCTTATATATATATATATTAGATTCCAAAAAAGTGGCCAAAAATACTGAAAACTGCATATTTTAGAAAACTGGGAAAAAATGGAAACTGTAAGTTGCAACTTCCTGTTTTCAGTTGCAACCTTTGCAACCTCCTTTGCAACATTTGCAACCTCATTTGTAACTTCAGGGCGGCGCCAGCCGTGTGCCTTTGCAACCTCCTTTGCAACCTCTTTTACAACCTTTGCAACCTCCTTTGCAACCTTTGCAACTTCATTTGTAACTTCAGGCCGGCGCCAGCCGTGTGCCTTTGCAACCTCATTTGCAACCTCATTTGTAAATTCAGGGCGGCGCCAGCCGTGTGCCTTTGCAACCTCTTTTGCAACATTTGCAACCTCTTTTGCAACCTTTGCAACCTCCATTGCAACCTTTGCAACCTCAGTTGAAAGGCACACGGTTGGCGCCGCCCTAGGTTACAAATGAGGTTGCAAAGGTTGCAAATGAGGTTGCAAAGGTTGCAAATGAGGTCGCAAAGGTTGCAAAGGCACACGGCTGGCGTCGCCCTGAAGTTACAAATGAGGTTGCAAAGGTTGCAACTGAGGTTGCAACTGAAAACTGGAACTTGCAACTTACAGTTTCCAATTTTTCCAGTTTTCGAAAATATGCATTTTTTAGCATTTTTGACCACTTTTTTGGAATCTAATATACATATATATATATATATATATAAGGTTGCATATGAGGTTATATTAGGAAAGGTAGTATTTTTGGAATATTGAAAACATAAAATTATAATGAGGTAGTATTTTTGAAAAAATGATTTTATAGAAGTGAAATGATAGTTGGGTGCTAGTAAAATTGGATAGAATTCTTAAAATCTTATGCATTTCTGTAAATATCCCTAAATTTTACTCAACATTTTAGCATTATGTAGTTCAGTGCATGCATCAAGCAAGAAAGAAAAATGAAAGATCAAGTAGGATGCATGATTGATACATATATGCAAACATGTGAATAAAGGCCATATATGTGATTATGAGAGACTTGAAGCTAGCTAGATTCCAGAACACTTTACATATCCACTCATTGCTGAGGTAGATAAAGTGCAATGCTTAACCAACAGAAATGCGGAAGTAGATACTTCCTATGGAGGATTATTGTATTGCAGATCGCTTACGATCCGAATCAAAAGAAATCAGATCAGCCTATCTTGGATCTCTTACGCACATCTGTCAAGAAAAGCTTGTTGCAGATACTGTACTGAAGGGAACCATGCAAATTTCAACCACTATAAATGAAGAATAAGATACCTCATACATGTGGAAGAAAGATCTGCCATGTGTATATTTTTTATGGGGGATATATGATTCTGGAGCACTTTACATTTGTCCACTCTTCCTCTAGCTACTTATTACGAATTCGGTGGGGGCAATTGGGTTCTTGATCACATCTTTCCCTTGACAAAAGGTTAAAAAAGTGCAATCACAAGTTTTGAACTTTCTGAGCCCAAGAGCTTATTTTGTGGGAATTTTTCAGTGTATCTGAAAGTAACTTGTGGACGTCATTAGGTAGCCGATTTCAGTTGCAGAGATACTTCTTTATCTATATTATGTGTTTCAAAATGTTAGAGACATACTCCCTCCGTCCCGGCCAATTATTAACATTTCAAAATAGAGTTTCTGGCACGCATTCTAAGGTAGATTTTAAGGATAGTTCCATAACTTATTTTTTAAATTTTCTTTTTTTGTATAAAAATAGAACAATCCTATTTTTATACAGAAAAAGAAAATTTCAAAAATAAGTTATGGAACTATCCTTAAACTTCATCTTAAAATGCGTGCCAGAAAGTGACAAAAAAAATGTTAAGAATTGGATGGGACAGAGGGAGTAGCATTTACACAGGCTTGGAATTGTACTATTCTAACTAATCCACTTGCTCATGCAAACTCTTGATGTCAAATTACATCAAATTGTTGGGGAATGGTTGGTATGGCTGGACCTCACATAATTTTGTAAAAAGCTAAAGAATAAAATGCTTAAGTACCAAAGCTAAAGAATACCGATGATGAAATGATGCATGTATCAAACTGAAAAAATAATAATGTGACATAATATGGTACATATACCAAACTTGATACTAAAAATTGTTAAAAAAATTTACGGATTATGTGGGATGCATCATGCATGCATCCCACATAATCATTCGATTATGTCGGCATCGTTTTCCGATTAAAACCTTTAATACAATCATTCGCTCTCTACAGACATCGAGCAATAGCATATGATATACCAAATTGCTCGTCTTTTCCTCCTCTATAAGGCTATAATCGTCATTTTTCGTTTGTTTCCCCCGATTGAAAAGCCCCAAATCGAGATTCATTTTCCGATTTCCTTTTCCGACTCGTTCGTGCACGTCCCTGCGGGGCCAAAAATCAACAAACAAATATGGCAAAGTGTAGAGGCAGGCCTGGGGATCATTTTGATATCCTCAGATTTTGTGGAGGTGGCCGGAATGTGAAGAACGGGAGGGGGCAATTTTGAGGCGAATTTTTGGTCGCCTGAGCTCCGGTTAAGTGTGTGAAGAAATGACGTCATATGACATCATTGCGCATCTGGGAGTTGCGTTACCCCAGATGCGCAAGATCAATATGCGTATCCCACCTACGCAGACCGCCAATGTGTGGCTCTGTCGTTATTTTGGAATCTGTTCGCGCACATCGTCATTTTGGGCAATTGGGGTGTATTTTTGTATTATTTTGATCATTTTCTCTATTTTGTACGGGTTATAAGCTAGTTTTGTTAAATTTAAAAATAAATAAATTAAAAGGCTGATTTCTATTTACCGAAGAGGTTCAATTATGAATTTATGATCACTCAAAAGTTGCAAAGATAATCCGTAACTTTCTTTCCTTTGGGGCCAACCCCAATTCCCATTATGTTGAACGTAATCTGCATGGGCAAGTATTTTGTATCACATTGGTTAAACAAATTATCTGCACAGATGCAAAATAGAAATCTGCAAAATTGCAAGTCTGCATATTCGCCAAAAAAAAAAGGAAGCTTAAAGTTAAAATAAATTCAATCAAAAAAAGAGAAAAGAGAAAAGAGAAAAGGTGAAAAGGTGAAAAGTGATATTGCTAATAAGTCTTTAAGTTTTGTCAAGTTATTCGATTGTTTGTGTTAGAGAGCTAAATGATGCTGCCAGGGCATGGATTTGTCAGTTTTCTGGAGATTCCTATTCTAGTGGTCCAGACAGACAGGGAAAAGAAGAAGATTAAAAGCTGAGTATATAAACTGAATATGGGTTATTTAGAGCATCTACAATAGATGTGGCATATATGCCAACTAAGCATAGGCAACCCCTATTGGAGATGCTCTTAGTTGTCAACTGCAGCGTAAATTTAGATCATGTAATGGATGAGCGTTATTTGAAAAGAAAGCTAGGGAGGTGAAGGTGTGAGTGAGCCATATAAAAAGAAAACCAATAGCAAAGGAATAATTAGATGCCTGATGAAGCGAGTGGAGAGAAGGCCAAGTAGGATGATGATCAATGTCGAAAGACACGGTCCATCAGGGTCCTCTTCATAATGTTGGAGCTAGCATGCACTTTAGCCATCCACTCACTGCTGAAGTAGATAAAGTGCAATGACTAACCAATGAAAATGGAAAAGTAGATTCTGCACGTGGAAAGCGCATCCCGGCCATATATCCCTCAAGATAGATCATCTGAATCAAAAGACATCAGATTATCCTATATATCTTCAATGGATCGCCTACATCTGGAAGGAGATCAGCTTAATTGTTGCACAAGAGCATCAACCAATGGCAACCAAGAATAATATACTTTATATAAGTGTATGCAAGGGCCATGTACCTTTCCTCAAATTCTCCGTGGCCCAAATTGTCTAGCATCTTACCTCGACAAAGTGCAATCAAAAGTTTAACAACTTTACAACTCTGCTCAAAGGGTACGTTAATTATTTCGTAAACACTTTCAGTTTTTTTGTAAAGGATTTGCGGCCAATGATTAAAGGAAAATACCCGGCCTTCTCTGTTACGGATTATTAACAATACTAAAGGAGTTTTCAAAGTTATCCAAATATAATATATTATATTTTGTCAAAAAAAAAATATATATTATATTCTGTATGAGACAATTTTGGAGGATGACTGGCCAGCTAGCGTTGGGAAATTTTCCCAGTTAATCAACATTGGGAAATTTTCCAACAATGGGAAATTTTACCAATCAATAAACTTTATCTATATATTTTCCCAGTTTCAACCATTGCTAATTATTAGCTAATTTTTACCATTTCAATAAATCAATCATCCCTTCAATACTAGCCAAAGCTTGGAAATCGAAAACCAACTGATAATCGATTAGATGTTGAAAACGAATACTCTCAAACTCATGCCTGAAATTAAGTAAGTATATATACAAGCCAATAGTTATACGATGAACATACAGTACAATTTATTTAGATCATAATTAAGGTCATGTATGTTGTTTCTTGAATAACAAAAGATGGACACATATATGTTGTTTCTTGAAGCAAAAGATGGACGGACACATATATTATATACAGGAAATTGGTAAAAATAGGAATCGGAGACAGTAAATTGTATACAAGAACCTTACGAGTTCACTGCATATATAAGCCATTAATTAAGTTAACGGCTACCCGCTTCTAGTCCGTGCTTAGTTATTTAATACAAACTAGAGTTTACAGATATGTCTTAGGGATCAAACGTGATGTTCGTCTCATCAGCACTACCGAGAAGGTACCAGACAACTGGATATTCATGTTTCAGTTGAAGCTTCATTTAAGTTCTTCTGGCGAATCTTCCCCGTACTCTGGGCCTTGTCTCTGCGTTGGCCTTCCTTGAGTTGTATCTTATTTTCTTCTCGAATTTCCGTTCTTTCCTTTTCTCTCTGTACCTTAAGACTTTTGCCTTCCTGATCCAGGGACAGTATTGGGGTAAAATTAGTGGTGCAGTTCCCGTGCCTGAAGATGAGCAAGATGTCCCTTCACGAGAAATGCAATCTTGATTTCTGTTTGTAGACTCTGGCACGATGCGAGCATCAGTACAGAGGAGGGAGGAGTCCTGATTTGTCAAATATAACATGATGATAGTTCATGATCAATTTTTCGAGATTTTAATATGAACAAAGAAGAACAAAACAACACAGGTATGTATATTGTTTACAGCATTGTATGCTTTAAATGAAGTTATTCTATGTCCTAAAATGGTTTTTGTTTGGTCTTCCACTTTATAGATTACAAGCACAGCTCCACGCTACTGAATTCCCATAATTCCAAATCAAAATCATCAAAGTCAAGTATACGTACCTCAATGCTCACATCGAACTGTTAAACTATAGCTATGAGAGAATCACAGTATACTTATACAGTTAAACTGAGCTTTGTTTAAAGAGCAAACTATGATAAGCCCTGCACATATATACAAAGATTTTATGTGCACGGAAAGGTCGACGTATCTAAAGATTGTAACTTTGGAGTGAAAGTAGGAAAAAAGTTTACCTCAAACTTTCACACCCGGACAAGGATACAAATCCATAACAGATAATGAAGACAACAAATTAATAATGAATTAAATAAATGAGGATGGAGGGATTTGAACCTGAGACCCTTCCTAAACCAAGCTGTGATAGCAACATGATCTTATGCTACAATAAATATTATATACAACCGAAAACTTGTTTTTCCTGAATTTTAAAGAACACACATATATGTATCGTAGTACTTGCCTGGATACAAGATTATGAGTACTGAAAAGAATAATGTTCAAGGAAAAAGGAAATGTTAAAAAGAGAGAGTGAAATATACCACAAACATATCCAAACTTAGATAGTACTTACAGTCAGCCTACTTGAAGGGGTTTGGACATTGTTGGCTTTAAAAGCTTCATGCTCAAGTGGTCCAACGTTAAAATAATGAGCTTGATCAGCAAGCTCCACAGCGTGGACCGGAACTTGGCTTTCAGTTTGCTGCAGGTTATCGTACAGGTTTTGATACTCGATCTGGTCAGAACATGGCCAGTTATATCTATCCATGTTCTTGTTAGCCTCCTTATACAGTGGTCCATTTTTTTCCTGTTCTTCTCCAATGCCGGGATCTAGCACCAACCATGAATCTATTTCATTGTTTATTTCAATGCTGTTGTTTTGAACTACAACTCGATTTTCAGTATTGAAATTCGGGACAAGTAGATGATCATCGACAGATGTCGATAAAGGATTGTAGATAAGTTCAGAGAAAGGGTTTAGTACTTGTTGGTGGTGGCATGCGAGGTTAGCGGAGTTTACCACAGTATTCGACAAAGAATAAGTAGTCGGTTCAGCTTGGTAAGGGAAAGCTGATGTGCCATGCAGACATGCAGTGCACATAGACACCTGATTATGGGATGATGATGTTACTAAATTTGAACTATATATGCTTGCGCCGCAGCCGGCACAAGGGTAAGCCACAGTTGGATAAAAGCCTCCGCCATTAGAACTCTCGGTAAACATTGTTGTTCTAGCTAGTAGCTGACAGGACTATAAAATTTCTTTGTTTTTGTCTTATATCTGTAAATGGATGTTAAAGCTTATACAATGTGGAATTGATTACTAGTGCATTTATAGTGGGAGAAACATTGTGAGAAAAAAGGCTGCAAATGCGAGCAGTACTGGTGGTAAGAGTACATGTCTGATCATGTGGCTCTGCTGAGTTTTAGGCTTAGAATCGTATGAATATCAGGCCCAAATGTTCTTACAAGGTATATTCTACTTTATTTCGCTTGCTTGGTCTTTTAAGGGCTAGATGCTCTTTTTGCTAAATGTGGTCCACTGTATTTAGTTTCGGTAGATTTCACCGGAAGAATTATATATGTATTGAACAGTTTATTAGCAGCTAGTTTTGGCTGCTGCCTTGGGAGTTTTTCAAGTTAAACAATCGAATTCGTAAAGCAAAACATCAAGTATTAGAACCTTCTGATCATGAACGAGAAGTGCAATAATTGTGGTATAAATGCAACTCTTCACGATTACATAGTACAAAATGCATGCTTTTTCTGATAGGCCACCTCTACATGGAGGGTCCCTCAAAGGTTCTTCCTTTTTATCCATTTTCTTTCCTTGATGAAAACCCCGAAGAGCTAAATTTTTTATTGAATAAATATATATTTCGGGTCGCACTGCTTTTTGTCTTTATTAGGTAGAATTTTTTAAGAAGATTTTTATATTCAGGAATTCTGCCGGTCCATCTTTCATATGGGGTGGACTGTACCGATTTAGTAGGCACACGGTTAAGTATATAAGTCGTAGTCAACAATGTATCTCCCCAAAAAGATATTGGCAAATTTGCTTGCGCCATCATAGACCTTACCATGTCTAGTAATGCCCTATTTCTCCTCTCCGCCATACCATTTTGTTGCGGAATATCAGGGATTGTCAGTTGCCTGATTATCCCCTTTTCTTCACAAAGTTTTTAAACTGATCTAATAGATATTTGCGATCTCGATCAGTCCGGAGTGCTTTAACGCTTTCCTCCAACTGATTTTCAACCTCTACCAAATAACGTTTATGTTGCCCGTTAATTAACAATTATAGAAGGGAGGTTGAATACAATTGTATAAGATTTTCGACTTAAACAGAAATAATAACACAAGTATGAATCAACAACAGCTTTATTAATTCTGATATAAACTATTACAAACTCTCTTAAGAAATCCTTATGTTCTTAAGAACTGCTAGGTTACAAGATAACTCGTGTAAGCGATTACAATCATGTAAAACCTAAACTGTGTTTATATAGTGTACACAGCTGCACTATCAATTACAAAATATTCTAAATCAATTACATACAACTCTGAATGCATATCTTGCATGATAGCTGTCTTCCTATAATTTAGGAATCGACATATCAATCTTCCTTGATCTCTGGACTAATAAGATTCTTCACGTACTCCGGACCAGCTTATAATACTGATGGCAATCCAATACTGACGTTGTATTACTGATGATGTCAGCATCAGTATCTGATCAATAACAGTCCAGATCCTGATATCACTTGAATCAATATCTAACAATCTCCCCCAATTTGTACTTAATGAAATAAAGCACAAATTCCTTGATTCAATGATGTCAAAAACTCAAAACAAAATATTACAAGAAATCTTCAGGCTTGGTCTCAGAAATTCTCACAAAGAAATTACTCATCTGCAAGAAACTTGATAGTAACTCTTCTTCTTTTTCTCCCAGAATATGAATCAGTCTTTTCTTCAGATTCCTAAGTTCTTCATTTTTCTTATCAATCTGATAGATACCAGCCCTAAGATTTTGAATTGAGCTTCTTGGTAAGTCTAACTCTCCCAACAATAAATATGCAAGATCTCTTCCACCAGGATTCAAAGATAACTGTTCTTGATACAGTATCACTTCTTTAACAGCTGAACCCCTTTGCATTTCTACTTCTTGTCCTTCTAAATTCAAGTACATGGGAGTGTAATTACCATCATACCTTGATCCTCCTTCTAAATATCTGGACTTGATTATTCTGAAGATCATGGTACACCAGTTATTGTAAACACTGGCTTCTTGATCAGGAATATTTCTGTTCTCAAGCAGATAAAGAACATATTTCAGCTCTTTTGTTGACTTGCACAATACCTCATGAATACTCAGCTTCTTAACACTTTTGTCTTTCATGAAATACAACAATTTCTCTACCTTCTTGGAGTTCACATTGCAAGCAACAATTGCAACAGATTCTAGTTCCCAAAGATCATCAACAGTTAAATCATCACCAAATCTTCTAACAAGAAAATGTTGATCTATTTGAGCTAAAGATCTGAATTCTGCATCTCTAGAACCAATGCCTCCTCGAGTATACGGTTCCAGTCCTATTAATCAGATTGCATTCTAATCCACATTGGTGGAGATTTGTCAGACTCGGAAACTTTAGCTTTTTGAAGTCCAAAAAGTACTGGAGGTTCTGAGACTATTACATCAGACCTTAAAACAGCTGGACCAGTGTACTTCATTTTATCAACATCTTTCCATTTACTTCCTTTCTTTTTGAATTGTGGTTCATCAAAAATTTCCTCCTTAGGTAGTTTGTTGATGTCATACCACAATCGTTCATCAGACTCAAAAATTCTTCTCACATACTCATCTGTTGCATCCTTAATAACATCTCTTTCATTTTTCTTGATTTTCTTTTCTTTCTCAAATTCTCTTAACCTTCTTTGATTGAACTCATCAGCCATAAAATTATGAGATTCAACCACAATGGTAAGAATCATCACTTGAAGATTCTTTACTATTTTAGCATTATCAGATTCAGAGTCAGAAACATCAACCTGAGTTATTTTAGCAACATTAAGATGTGCTTCCTCAACAGCTTTCTTGCTTCTAATCAAAGGAGTTTCTTCTTCTTCAGTAACAAATTCAGCATATATGTTTGATGAAGGAGTGTTCTCAAGAGATAGTGGAGTTTTCTTCTTTTTATCCTCTGAAATTTCTTCTATTCTGATTCCACTAGATCTCGTCTGTCTTGTACTTTCCCGAACAGGTTTTCTTTCTCTGCCTCTGTTTCTACCTCCTCTGCCTCTTCCTCTTCTTGCAAGAGGAGCTTCTTTCTGTCTAGCAATTTCCTCAAGAATCCTATTTTGTTCTTCCACAATCTCATCAGTAGTCATGTCTGGATTTTCTTCAGAAGTTAAAGCAAGTGCCTTCTCAGCATGAAACTGGTGAACCTTAGCACTATTATGATATACAATTTCACTATCACCTGACTCAGTAGTAATCTTCTTAAAAAGATGTGGAGCATCTGCTACATCAGTAATCAACAATTCTTCATTACCTTCAAGAATTGTAGGAAGTGTTTGCCTTCTACTTTGACCAAGTGACAAAAATTGTTCTTCTGTCAGGATTTGAGATTGAACCACTGTTCTTACTGTCCTTTTACCAGATTTAGAAACATGAGTTGACTACTTGGTTTGAGTTTGAGATGAACTTCTCCTTTTGACCAGAGCAGCATCAGAGGTTTCTGTTCCATGAGCCTGAGCACCAATACTACCATCATTTCCAGAAGTATCATCATCCTTTCTTACAACTAGATCAGGTGTGCATTTTGTTTTGACTACCTTCTCCCCCTTTTTGACATCAAAACCCTCATCAAGAAAGAATGATAAGATAATTTTGAGAGTTTCGTCAATAGTATTGACTTTAGAAGACAAAGTATCAACTTTAGCCTCCACAGTGTCCATTCTTGTGGTGAAGGAAGTGCTTAGACGTTGAAACTGATGAGTATTAGGAATCTCATAATAATCCTTGATAAACCGAGCATTAAACCTTTCATTGTCGGACTTGATAGACTTGACTTCATCTTTCAATCCATTTGCCATAAGAGTAGTAGTCTTTATATGAGCCTTAAGCTCAAGATTAGACATCCTAGTAGCAATATGGCTGGAATGAAAAAGAGCATTTGTGAGACTTATTTCTACAGTAGGCTGATTACATTCGGTATCCCATTCGTATCCCCTCATAGCTCGAATATGGTCAGGAATAATAGTACTATACTCCCCTCTGAAATCATCTTGAGCAGTTATAGATTGACCCACAGACTGCATATACTTACTAGAAGATCCATTAGTAGATCCTAGACTTGCTTTCAGAGCTGCTTTCAGTTGAGCTGTTTCAGGATTATCATTAGCATCATCATCATCATCTGAGTTGTCATCAGCCTCAGGAATTTTATCATCCACATTATCTTCAGGATTCATTACACCTTTAAATTTTAAATCAACAGCAGATGGAACTAGTGTATCCTGAAAACCTGCATTGTGAATAGAAACATTTCCTACATCTCTTTGTTCTTTTAAAGTGATCTCATCACTTCTCACAATGTTACCTAAGTTACTTTCAATAGTAACTGCTACCTCACTAGAAGTTAACAACTTCTCACTCTTTTCTACCTCTCCTTTTGCCAATACAGGAGACTACCTTTCTTCACTCTTCTTTTTCTCTAATTGTTCACTCTCATTCTCATTCTCACTAGAAAGGTTCTAGCTCAACAAATTCAAAGAAATAAGAGGTGGATGAGAGGAGTGGACTGAAGTCATACAAATAGAGGTATCCCTTGTATCAGGTCTATCTGTAATCATACTATCAGTAGTAAAAGAGGTAGAGATAGAAGTGTTACCTGATGAAGTAGTTAATGATTCCATTGGCCTTGCAGAAATTGGTTCAATAAGCAGTGGAATATTTGGATCAAAAGTACTTGTATCAGGATTGACATCTACAACTGGAGAATGACTTGCATCAGTAATTGTTACCAATGGTTCTTGTGTAGTCTGAGGTTGTGAAGCTGCTTCAACACTTTGAGTCAAAGGTTCTTGTGTGCTTCCCTAAAATGCAGTGTCTGTGAGTAGTTCATCACATTCAGCAATATGCTTATCATGAGCAGTTTTATCTGCCAGACTTTGAACTAAGTCAAATTCAATTTCAGAAGCCCCTTGAGCATTGTCAGGAAACTGTTAGTGTTTATTGAAAATATTTGAAGTATATACATTTATTTATGGCCCAGTTTTATTGAGAATCATTTGAATGTTTACATGTTGTCTGATATTATATATTGTGGACAATCTAGTATCAAATGGGATACAGAATATTAGATTGTTAAATACGGTTTATATAATATAATAAGGTTCACAACACAGGTGGTGTTGGACAATCCACTGGAATGGCTGTAGTATTATTTAGATTAGTTTATATTGACTAATAAATAATACTAGTATACTTTGTGTATATTGAACAAGATCAAATTTAGAATTGTTCCCTTATACTGATTAAGAAGGAGAACTAAGATTCTATGTTATTATTAATGCTTAGGTTCTTAATCCGGATATAATAATTGACATGTGTATATTATTTACATGATTTGATTTATATATGAAATAATTCTTTTGAATTATATCAATATATTTTGGGTGATGGAATTATATACATGGTGAATATTATTTATAGAAGGAATCCATGTCCTGATAATATTCGGGTTAATGATGTCCCCTTGAAAGCTCAAAAAAATTTAATTATGTGAAACCCTGCAGGTGGAATTTATTCTGACATAATTAAATAAAGGTTGAGTGGATGATCAAGGATAAAAGATATTAATTAAATGAATTATCAGTAATTTGTTTGATTAATGGACATGCAATATTTTAAACATGGGGAATTTAATAAGCAAATAATATTGGAACCGAATTAATTAATTAAATTACGGTATTAGGAAAGGTAGTGCAAATATTAATTCTTTAGTGGATTGAATTAATATTTAATGACATTGGGCTAGGCCCAGAATGTCATTGGGAGGCCTAACCTAATTATCCACGATCCCTGCTGTAGCCTATATATATTCCTATTCTCTTCTTGCTGAGGTTGGTCGAAAAATCATTAGGGTTTTTGGAGGCAGCCACCTTGAAGCAAGAAGAGAGGCGAAACTTGGGAGCACGAAGGCCACACTTCGCTCAAGGGGAATCGAGGAATACAGCAGAAGACGTGGACTTGAATCGCTTGCGCCGTAGCGATTAAGGTTAATTTTCTGTTTGTACTCGTTAATTATTGTATCAAAAATCGCAGGGCCACGATCTGATTGTCCCAACAGAAACTCCCCTGCTGAAGTGATCGTTCCTGCATCTTCACTTTGAAAAGATGGTTCTTGTATGGCAGGAATATTCTTGTCTTCACCTTCCCTTTGAGAAAGTGGTTCTTGTGGGACTATTCCTTCAGAAATGTCTGCATCCACACTTTGAGTGGATGGTTCTTATGTGACTAGATCTGCAGTATCTGCTGAACTACTTTGAAGTTCAGGTTCTTGTGAGCTAGATCCTCTCAGAGGTGATGTAGTCCTCTGTTTCTTCTGTCTATGAAAGACCTTTGCTTCAGCATTTTTCTGTTGAAGTGGTACAGTTTTTAAACCAAGCTGAGCAGTAAAATTATTTACTTCATCCACAGACATCTCAATTATCCTTCTCTTTGGAGATGTAGGTGCTGGAGAATCAGAGATTTCAACAGTCTTCACAGGTGAAGTGTTAGGAGTAGAGATGTCAGGAACTGATGATCCATCAGGATTGGTAGAGACAATAGGAATGTCCTCTATATCATCATCAAGAGTCTGTATCTCCATAGGAATAAAGTATCTGCTTTTGTTGATTAATCTCCTTCTTTTCTTTGGCTTTTCAGAAATAGCCATTTCTTCAGTAACAACAGCAGTAGCTTCCTTTTTCTTCAAAGAAACTGATAAAGGTAATTTATCATCATCAGAATCATAATCAGACTCAGAATCAATTTTTTGACTAAATTTCCTCTTTTCTCCTGTTTCCTTATACACCCCTATTTCAATCAAAGATTGATCAACCTCAAATGCAGATTTCTCCATAGTCAGGACCCCTTGTTCACCCCCTTGTGACTTCTTTTGGGAGTGTTTTGGAGTGGAGAAATTCTTTGATCCTGATTGCATTCCAGACACATCAGATATAGCTAATTTCTTTGATTTTACAACTGATGCCTTTTGTGAGACACCAGAGGTGGCTGACTGTTTAGTAGAGTGTTTGGGTTGTGTGCTTTGGTCAGAAACAGGATGTGTGGTGTCCTGTCTCATAGCACCAGTAAGTGATCCAATACCATCAGTAATAGTTCCATAATAATCAGGCATCCTCTTTTGCAAGAGAATCCATACTTTATTAGGAATAAAATGACTACCCTCTAAATTATTCACCTTATCAGATTTCTCCAAAGATTTATTATTTTCAGAAATCTTAAAGATAGGCAATTTATCATCATTTTCAAATTCAACATTGGGACATAAATATGAGAATATCAATTGAAACAATCTAATGAAACAGACATATCCATACTTCTCTGTTTTTCTAGCATGAAATGCTTTCAAAAGAAATAATCCATAATCAAAAGGAGTTTCATGGATTAGAGAGTACCCAATTTGAACTGAAGCTGAAGGCAATGCATCAAAGTTAGAAACTTTATTCAGAAAGCATCTACTGATTGAATCAAAGAAGAAATTCCATTCTTTCTTAAGCTTTGTTCAGTATAACTCCCCAAACTTCATTGGTTGTCCTTTGGTTCCAAGACTCTTTGCAAAATCAAGAAGTGTAGCATCAGAAACACTTTCTACGGGTTTACCATTGAGAGATGGTAGCTTAAGAGCTTTCACTATCACCTCTGGAGTCACATTATATGTAGTACCATTGTACTCAAAGGACATGTATGGATTTCTTGTTGTCATACCTTCACTAAAGACTGATGTAGACCACACTTGCATAACACACTTGAAAGAAACCTTGGAGGGTTGCGTTAAGGCTTAATTAATTGGACTTGAGCCCAAGAAATCTTGAATGATATGAAAATCATTCATCAATTCCTGATGATCAAGAAAAGCAGCAAAATTGTTAGGTGCAAAAGTAACATTATTGATGACAACCATTTTGTTGATAAATGTTGAAGTATCCATGATAGTTGAAACTATATGAATTCGAGAATTCGAAACCTTAGGGTTTAGACAAAACTAATGATTTCTCAAAGACAGATGTCAGTAATCGAATCGTGCAAACATAATTAGTGGACTAAATTACGTGAGAGAGTGGAGATAACTACACGTGACACGATTTACAAAGTGTATGTATACATTACTGTGAGTACAACACACGCGCCCGCATTATTCGAGAAATAAGATTGTGATAATAAAATAAGACAATGAGTTTTAATTTAAGAAATTAAACATCACAATCTAAAAATACCTGGTACCAAAAACCAGAATATGAAACGTTTCATGTTCTCGTTCCACTCCCATATCTATTTAACACATTGAGACCTTGTCCATTGTTACTTTAACCCTTCTTCTCTCCTAAAAACCAAAAACCCTTCACAGAAAACACCTTAACAAAAAGATGTCTAATCTCATCATAAAAAAAAAGAACTTCCATCTCATAGAGAAGAGAGATATCTTCAGCTATACTCGTGAAGAGTTTGATGCCTTCGACTGGGAAAGGCAACTTGAAACTTTGTGGCTGCAGATGGATGCCGGTCTTGAAGAGATCGAGAGAGAAAGACCTGCAAAAGTGATTGACAACGATGCTGCCCTCCAAGCAACTTTCGCATGGCTTTCCTCTAAGGCATCCTCATCCAACTCCACCAACCATTGTTAATGAATATGTCAACAAAAATACCCTTATCCCTTTCAACTTCCACCCAAACAAAGTGGCAAAGATGGGATCTGGGATGCTGTTAACAATGGAGTGGTTTGGACTTTTTAATTTCCTGTTGAATAGATTAGAAGATAGAGAGAACAAAAAGATGTATTATTTTGCATGTAATCTCTTTCTTATTATCAATGAAAAACCCTGTTTCTCTAATCTTAGTCAATATGTTCTGCATTCTTTATGTTTTTGAACTGTTCTTCAAAGAATTAAATCAAAGAAGTAATCATGAAAACTAATTAAAATAATCACATCATAAACAAGTTCATGAACAATAGCCACATGTAAATTATAAAATCATAACAGAAAAGGAGTACTTAGAATCTAAAAATAGTACTGATAAATGAACCGTCGCATCAGGATTCGATGTTTGACCAGAGTTAGGATTGACTTTTCACCAGGATTCGATATGCATCAGGATTTGACGATTATCAGTATTTGTCTTTCTCTGTTCTCAGAAACTTTAATAGTTCACCATTCCTAATTCATTCACCAATTTTGTAAACGTAGCTTCAGGAAGTGGCTTGGTGAATATATCAGCTAGCTATTGATCAGTAGGAACAAAGTGTAGCTCAATTGTCCCTTCCATTACTTGTTCTCTTATAAAATGATATCTGATACTGATATGCTTAGTAAGAGAATGCTGTAATGGATTTCCTGTCATAGCAATAGCACTTTGGTTATCACAATAAATAGGTATTTTTTAATATGACAAACCATAGTCCATTAGCTGATTTCTCATCCACATAATCTGAGCACAACAGCTTCCAGCAGCAATGTACTCAGCTTCTGTAGTTGATGTGGAGATAGACTTTTACTTTTTACTAAACCAAGAAACAAGTCTTTCTCCAAGAAACTGACAACTGCCTAAAGTACTTTTTCTGTCTATTTTGCAGCCTGCAAAATCAGCATCTGAGTATCCATATAAACTAAAATCAGATTCTCTAGCATACAAAAGGCCAAGAGATGGAGTTCCTTTCAAGTATCTGAAAATCCTTTTAACTACAATGAGATGTGGTTCTCTATGATTTGCCTGAAATCTTGCACATAGACAGGTTGCATACATGATATCTGGTCTACTAGCAGTTAGATACAAAAGTGAGCCAATCATACCTCTGTAGTTGGTTACATCTACCTCGGTACCTTGATTAGGATCAAGCTTGGTAGCTGTAGCTATGGGAGTTGAAGTAGTAGCACTGTCTTGCATGTTAAACTTTTTCAATAAATTCTTTGTATATTTTGACTGATTGATAAAAATCCCATCATCAGTCTGTTTAACTTGCAGACCTAAGAAATAGCTCATTTCTCCCATCATGCTCATTTGATATCTAGACTGCATTAGCTTTGAAAACTTCTCACACAATTTGGAGTTAGTTGACCCAAAAATGATATCATCAACATAAATTTGAACTAATAGCAAATCTTTACCATGATTCAAATAAAACAAGGTTTTATCAATTGTACCTCTTTTGAATCTACTTTCCAGTAAGAATTGAGCCAATGTTTCATACCAGGCTCTTGGAGCTTGCTTTAGTCCATAAAGTGCTTTATCCAGTCTATAGACATAATCTGGATGTTTAGGATCAACGAAGCCAGGAGGTTGTTCAACATATACCTCCTCTTCTAATTCTCCATTGAGAAAAGCACTTTTAACATCCATCTGGAAAACCTTGAATTTCTTGTGGGCTGCATATGCCACAAAAATTCTGATGGCTTCTAGCCTTGCAACTGGAGCAAAAGTCTCATCATAGTCTATTCCTTCCTGTTGAGAATACCCTTTTGCAACTAGTCTTGCTTTATTCCTTATAATTATGCCATCTGAATCTGTCTTATTTCTGAACACCCACTCTGTACCCACAATAGACCTACCTTTTGGTCTTGGTACTAGTTTCCAGACTTCATTTCTTTCAAACTCATTTAGTTCTTCTTGCATAGCCATAACCCAATCAGCATCCTTGAGTGCATCTTCAACTTTCTTAGGCTCCTCCTTTGACATAAAGTTGTGATAAAGACATTCATTCTGTGTTGCACTCCTGGTTTTAACACCTGCGTCAGGATTCCCAATAATTAAATCAAGAGTATGGCTTTTAGTCCATTTCCTTGCTGGTGGTAAGTCATTCCTTGAACTGGATGCTCCCCCTGGATTGGTGTTATCATCAAAAGAACTAGAACTGCTAGAAGCTCCCCCTGAGATAGTGCTATCTCTTTCTGATCTACTGTCAGAATTATCACTTGAATCTGTTTCTGATGAACCTCCTCCTGATGTCTGAGTTGTTTCTGAATTGATGGTCTCTTGCTGTTGCTCCCCCTCAACATTTGCATTCATCATTAAATTTTGTTTCATTAGAAATTGGAAGATTGTCAGGATCTGATGGAGTATCAGTATCTGACAAGGTTTCATCAGGATTCTTGGTAGCTTCATTTGCAAAAATCAAACTGTCATGTGAGTCTTCAAATATTCCTGTAATCTTCTTATCATCAAAAGATACATTGACTGACTCTATGACTGTCTTTGTTCTTACATTGTAGACTTTAAAGGCTCTTGTTGATGGATAGCCAATAAAGATGCCTTCATTAGCTTTAGTCTCAAATTTACCTAGCTGTTCAGGATGAGGTCTTAGAACAAAGCACTTGCAGCCAAATACATGTAAATGCTTCAGACTTGGCTTCTTTTCCTTAATAATTTGATAAGGGGTTACACCATGTCTGTTGATCAATGTGATGTTCTGAGTGTAACATGCTGTGTTGACTGCTTCTGCCCAGAAATATGTAGGTAGTTTAGCTTCCTCCAGCATAGTTCTGCCAGCTTCAATAAGAGTTCTATTCTTCCTTTCAACTACTCCATTTTGCTGGGGTATGTCAGGAGCAGAGAATTGTTGAACTATTCCTTTGTATTTGCAGAACTCTTTCATTGCTGAGTTCTTGAATTCAGTTTCATTATCACTTCTTAAAATCTTGACTTTATACTTTGTGCCAGTCTCAATGAGTCTCACATGGTCCAAGAGTGTCTCAGCTATTTCATCTTTTCTGTGTAGAAAATACACCCAGGTAAATCTAGTATATTCATCAACAATGACTAGAGTGTACCTCTTCTTACTGATGGACATTATGTTGACTGGTCCAAACAAGTCAAGGTGAAACATGTGATATGGTTCATCAATTGAGGATTCTGTTTTACTCTTAAATGATGTCCTTCTCTGTTTAGCCTTCTGAAAAGCATCACAGAGTCCATCTGGAGTATACAGTGCCTTTGGTAATCCTTTTACTAAGTCTTTCTTTACCAACTCATTGATATTGTTGAAGTTGAGATGAGAAAGCTTCTTGTGCCAATTCCAACTTTCATCTATAGAAGGTTTACTGATGAGACATGTAGAGGGTCCATCAGTATTGGTGTAGATGTTGGCTTCATAAATGTTACCATGCCTTTGACCAGTTAATGCAACCTTCCCTGATGTTTTGCTGATCACTTCAAAATGAGTATCATAGAAGTTGACATGATAACCTCTGTCTGTGATTTGACTAACACTAAGCAAATTGTGTTTGAGTCCTTTCACCAGAGCTATTTTCTCAATGATGACATTTCCAATAACTATATTGCCATATCCCATAGTTTGTCCAATGTTGTCATCTCCATAAGACATAGTTGGGCCAGCTTTCTCCTCAAATTCTGATAGCAAGGTTTTGTCTCCAGTCATGTGCACAGAACATCCACTATCCATGACTAACACATTTTTCTTTTTACCCTGCAATCAGAAACACAAAGAACTCAGTTAGAATTTTTAAGAACCCACACTTGTTGGGTTCTATTTGCATGCAACTTAACATTTTTAGCAGAAGAAGACTTTTTAGCAAAAGCAGTTTCTTCAGGATTGACTCCATCAGAATTTGCCTTGTTCTTATCAGATATAACAAATGCATGCTTAGAATTCACATTCCTTGTTTTACCAGAATTTGCACTTTTATTAAACTTTGGCAATGGATCATAAAAGTTGTAGTACAAACTATGGTATTCCTCACAAGTATAGATAGAATGTCATTTACTGCCACAGTGGAAACAAGGATTCTGTGGTTTATAAAATACTGATCTATTCCTAATGTCATACTTAGGAACTACAGTAGCCTTCTTTTTACTCTTCTTGCAATCAATAGCAAGATGATTAGAGTTACTACAGTTAAAGCAAACTTTTCTTGGTGCATTTGGAGTATACTTATAATTATTTTCTTTGTTTATTCCAACTTTACCATTCTTGTTCCTCTTAACAGTAGATGTTTTCTTTCTATCTGTTACCTCACAAATTTTGTCCCTCGGTTGTTTCTTGGACAAAAGACCTACCTTCTTATTCTTGACAGATCTAGACTCAGAATTTTGTGTAGAAGTTGATCCCTTTTCTGAAATAGATTTAGGATTTTCTGGATAAAAATAATTCACAGGTTTTAATTCAGTTTTTGTTCTGTCTATAACATGTCTGTAGGTTTTTGGATTTGTTGAGTCATTTATAACAACTCTTCCTGGTTTTGTTGTCTCAGTAGTAACAACTTTTCTTTTATCCTTTTTCTCATTCTCTGGTTTATAACCTAGACACTCTTTCCAATTTTTATCAGTGATTATTCCATGAGTTTTCTTTCCAGAATGTGTCCAGGTTCTGAGTTTCTCTTTAGCATCCTCAAGTTCTTTTTCAAGTTCAGTGCATCTAAACTCCATTTCTAGTTTTATGTGTTTAGCATTATCACATTCTGTTTGCACTTCATGCAAGAAAAGTAACTCAGCTTCTAGATGATTATTTCTCTTAGCTACCTCTGCCATTTCAGATTTTATTCTAGCATTTTCAAGAGATTGACTTCTAAAACTAATATGCAGAGACTTTAGAAATGATCTTAACTCAGAGATATTGTTAGTATCAAAATTAAACAAAGTTTCAGATACCTTATTTTCAGCAGCAGCAGTCTCATCAGTATTGGCCATCAATGCATAATTCACCTTTTCCTCTTCAGATTCTGAAGAAGAGTCCATCCAATCCTTGCTTGATGATATGAGAGATTTAGTCTTTGCCTTTTTGCATTCAGCTGCAAAGTGACTCATTCCATCACAATTGTAGCATTTGACCTTTGAGTTGTCAAACTTGCTGCCTTTGCCTTCATTCTTCTTATACCTGTTCTTTTCAGCATTTAAAGGTTTCTTCTGAAAGTTTCCTTTTCTTTTAGCCTTCCTGAATTTCATCTTCTTGAAGCCTTTGACTATCATAGCAACCATTTCCATCATATCAGAATCAGTAGAGTCATCATCAGTATCAGAATCAGACTTAGCATCAGTATCTGATGATGAATCATCAGGAATTGACTCTACAACTCTACTCTTCCTGCTAGAAACCTCCTCAGCTTTTCCTTTTGATTTTGATTCCACATTCAAAGCAACAGACTTTGCCTTGACATTCTTCTTGTTCTTTCTCTGTTGAACCTCAAGATCATAGGTTCTCAGCATTCCATAGACTTCATCAAGAGACAACATTTTCAAATCATACTGATGCCTAATGATTGAAGCTTGAGTATCCCACTCCTCAGTCAGAGCTCTTAGAAACTTGGTATTTGAATCTTCTGGATCATACTCTTTGCCAACAAGAGATAGATTGTTCAGCAGTGTCAGAAATCTATCATACATATCAGTAAGGCTTTCATCAAATTTAGCATCAAACTCTTCATACTCCTGAATCAACAGAACCCTTCTGTTTCTTTTGATAGATTCAGTGCCTTGGTATTGAGTTTCCAAGGTATCCCAAATTTCCTTAGTAGTCTTGCATGCTATTACCTTGTTTGACATGACATTATCAAGACTGTTATGCAAAATATTCTTTACATTTACATCTTTGAGCACTTGAGCCTTTTCCTCTGGAGTCCATTCACTCTTTGCCTTGATGACATAGTGTTCAGGAACAGTCTCTGTTCTTTCAACTAACCTCGTTGGAAGAAATGGTCCATCATTAATCCTATCAAGATAGTCTGGATCAGTTGCTTCCAGATACATCAACATTTTCACTTTCCATGTTGGATACTCAATTTTCTTGAGAATGGGAATATTGATACTTTCATACTTGCTTGTCGACATCTTAAGATCGTTTCTAATTATAATAATCAGTTTGCTCTGATACCAATTGTTGCCCAGTAATTAACAATTGTAGAAGGGGGGTTGAATACAATTGTATAAGATTTTCGACTTAAACAGAAATAATAACACAAGTATGAATCAATAACAGCTTTATTAATTCTGATATAAAACTGTTACAAACTCTCTAAATAAATCCTTATGTTCTTAAGAGCTGCTAGGTTACAAGATAACTCGTGTAAGCGATTACAATCATGTAAAACCTAAATTGTGTTTATATAGCATACACAGCTGCACTATCAATTACAAGATATTCTAAATCAATTACATACAACTCTGAATGCATATCTTGCATGATAGCTGCCTTCTTATAATTTAGGAACCGACATATCAATCTTCCTTGATCTCTGGACTAATAAGATTCTTCAAAATAAGATTCTTCACGTAATCCTGACTAGCTTATAATATTGATGGCAATCCAATACTGACGTTGTATTATTGATGACGTTAGCATCAGTATCTGATCAATAACAGTCCAGATCTTGATATCACTTGAATCAATATCTAACAGTTTAAAACAATCCAATGCTTCTGACTTATGAGAGATCAAGTAAGTATAAGCGCGTATATTCATCTATCATTGTGAGAAAATAGGAATTTCCATGCCTTTCCTTGACATTCATTGGGCCACAAATATCTGAGTGAATGAGTTGCAATGGGGCATCTGCCCTTTTGGCTTTACCAAATGGCTTTCTAGTTGACTTTCCAGCTAAACAATGTTCACATGTAGGTAGACTGACTTTAGTTAGGGGGTTTAAAAAACCTGCTCGAGCTAATCTAGCCATTCTGTCTTGTCCAATGTGGCCAAGCCTTGCATGCCATTTAATCGAACTATTGAAATCATTTTCAGTAGAAGTAATCATAACATAAGAAATATTACTTTTTAAACCAGAATTAATGGTGTCCAAAACCATTAAACCATTATGAATAAAACCAAATCCATAAAAGGTCGTCCCATGCAAGATTACAACAGTTTTATTCTCAAAAACAACTAAAAAACCAAGGGAAGTTGCAGCAATAACAGAAAATAAATTATACCGGATATCCGACACATAAAGTACATCATGAAGAAATAATGCAGAGCATCCTCGCATATCCAGTTTGTAAGTGCTAATTCCTAACACATCCACACTGGAATCATTCCCCATATATACTTTTCTGCCAACCGGAATGCGGCGATATTCCATGAACCCAGCTCGGTCTCTTGCTATGTGGTCGGTTGCGCTCGAATCTACAATCCACAAATGGAGAGATTGAGCCACGAAAGAACTAGAAGCAACTAAATACATAGAAAAACTTGAACTAGAAAATACCTTCTTCGGCTCAGTGTAATCACGAGCGAAACGCCCCATTTTTCTACAGTTGTGGCAAGCCATATTGGTCTTATCCTTATTGCCACCTCTCTTTCCCCTCTTTCTCTTGGTACCAGCATTTGCCGCCTTACTAGGCGCAACAGCTGAAGCAGGTGGAATAGGTGCAGCAGGTGCAACAGATTTCTTTTTCCAATTCTTCCACTTGTTGTTCTTCTTGTGGAAAGAACTCCCAGCAACATATGCACTACAGTTTTGATCAGCTGCTTCCAAGCGATGGGCTTCTAACTCAAGGTGACTCCGAATATCCTCAAAAGTTTTGATAGTAGGACTATGAGTCATATTCAATTGCATATGCTCCCACTTACTTGGAAGAGAACGGACCACTGCTGAGATTTGCTACCCATCAGATAGGTTATTGCCAGCAGATTTCAGCTCACGAATCATGTTTGACATTATTCTAAGATGCTTCTTCATCGAATGTTGAGGCTCCTTCTTATAATTATCAAACCTAATAGTGAGTCCCTCGCAACCTAGTTAGAGATGTTCCACCATACTTTGTTTTGAGAGCTTCCCAACAAGGTAATACGAGCCAACTTATCTTTCTTGCGCTAAGCTTCGTAGGTTGCAACTTTTACAGGATCTTTTGCATCCTCATCCACTGGTTGAGTGACCACAGACAACAATGAATCTTCAACCTCTTGTTCTTCGAGAACCATCTGAACCTTACGATACCACACATCGTAGTTGTCACCATCAAACTTATTGCCCTTGTTCAAATCTGCGATAATTTGTTTCGAAGCCATCTGACTATTCGAGAGGGTACTATTTAGAGATTTGTATTGAGTTCACTACAATCAAACATATCTATGCAGCATAATCTAATCAACATAAAACAATTAATTTATCGATGCAAGAAGGAGACTTTACTAAGCTTGGGAATCACAACTCGCATAAATAAATAATTATTTAATTCAATTAATTTTGCGCAAGTGATATTTAATCTTAGAGGTAAGCCTAAAATTCTCCCACTAGGTTCAAGCACCTAATCAAGTGGTACAGGTATTTAATTTAATCCTAACAAAAATTATAAATATGCTAAATATCTATATATATTATAATGCCTGGAGATCGGAAATGCACCAGAACAGTTTAAGGTATTTTTCTTGAATTTTCATTTTTTTCATTTTTTTTATTAAAATTCTTTTCTTGCATTAAATAGCTATAATGACAATTTAATTAGTCATTGATACACCTATTAAATATATATTGAATTTACTCTATTTGAATTGTTTAAAAATTAGCAAACTTTATTTGAACAGTATAGTTATTATTTCAATATTAAATATTAATTATATGTTGTTAAGTTTATTTTTACGTAAAATGACGAGTAACAATTGTTTATATTGCGTTATTTTTTTATTCCCTATTCAAGATCACTATAATTTCTTTTCGAATGATTATAGGGTAGACGACCTTAACTTATTAAGCAATTTTTATTATCAATGATTGTGAAAGTCATAATAAATTATGGAAGTACAAGATATTAACTTTATATCTGGAATTGTATACAAACAATACAGACAGATTTTTAGTTTTGCACATGAATAAATTATACATGAGTTATGATCAAATCGATTAAATTTTACAAACCCAACCATTTATTGGAAGATAACCCATTGTTTCAATATATTGTGTCGAAATAAATTTTTATTCTAATTAAACAAATTTTAAACTATTATTGAATATGGATATTATGAGAGGGATGTCGAATTTAAAAACATTATTAACCTTAACTTCTCAAGCAATCTTTATCATCAATGATTGTAGAGTCGTAATAAATTATGGAAGTACACAGATCTTTACTTAGGGGGTGGTATTGTATTAAGAGTTTTAAAGACTTTTACTGATTTTATAAAAAGTCATGAGACATTCAATTCTAAGTTTTTAAAAATATGGTGTTATTCAATTAAGACTTTTAAAATTAGGACGATATTTAATTTAAACATTTATAGACTCTTTATAAGTATTAGTGTTATTCGTAAAGTCAACGACTTTTAATGACTTTTAACAAAAATTATAATTACATCCCTTAAAAAAAAGTTATGACCTTTTTCAAAAAATTTAACATGACTTCTAATAACTCTATAAAAATCCTGTTGAATTTCAGTAACTCCGTGAAAGTTGCTAAAAGTAGTTAAAATCCTTGAAAGTCATTGACCTAAAAAAAGTCATTAAAAGTATTAATATAATACCACCCCTTAATATCTACAATTTGTAAACAAGTAATGCGGACTGATTTAATTTTTTATTTTTTTGCTAATTGAAATGATTTTTACTTTTGCACATGAATAAATTACACATGATCGAGTTATGACCAAACTAATTAAATTGAACAAATTTAACAATTTTATCGGAAGATTAAATTGATGAAAAATTTATACACCCATTGTTTCATTATATTGTGTCAAAATAAATTAATATTCAAATTAAATAAATTCTTACACTATTACTGAACATGTATATTATGAGAGGGGTGTCGGCTTTAAAAAACGTTATTAAGTTATATTCAATTTATAATTTTTTATCGTAAATATTATGTTCATATTGAAATTTTTATTTCTATATGTTTGTGATATTTTTAAGATTATCAAACTTTTAGATATATAATGAGAGTATTTTTCCAACTAATAATTCATATAAATTATTTTAAATTAATTTTTTTAGAAAATAAGAGATCAATCAATTTTTAAGAATAATAGAAATTAATTTATCAATTTTCAATACTTTAAAATAAAAATTTATAACCGCGCGAAGCGCGGCTAAGTTGACTAGTTTATGTAAGGATCAAATGCACAATATCAACTACAATGATTTATAAACAAGAATTCCTTGTAATAACACAATTTCTAAAATTGTTTTTATCAGGTCAACAAACACAATGATATGCTACCAAACAATATTCCACAATAGATTATCATGTAATAAACTTGCTCTTAAAGTTTTAAAGCACAATGGATGTAAGAAAAAAAAATGATTTATGCCACCCCAGGAGGAAACATAAAACCTGTTCCAGGAATATAACAGAAAAAATATTGCTCCAAAAAACATACAAAACCCAGAATTTTGAATGGTCATAACTCACTAATTTTTTATCCAAATCAAGCAAACAATATATGTATGAATTTGTATCGAAAAATTATGTCCAACCACATAAGTTCCAGAATCTTAACATGCTTTAAGAATAACGTTAAAACTAGCATGGATCATACATATCATCACATAAATCATCCCCAGGTTATCCATGCTCCGATGCAAATGAAGAACCGAAATAAACATAGACATGTTATACATATTTTAGTGGATAACATATAACCTGAATCAAAAAACAATTACCTGTTGAAGCGTATGCCTACTATTCTAGATGAAGTGGATGATCTTTTGGTACGCAACGGTAAACCGATACAACGTTAGACGAGCACCGGCTATGTATCCACAGTCCGGAAAGCTTCAACCTTATATATTTTTCTCTGTATATGTTTTCTCAGTCTAATATAGAGAGCTTCTGTATGTCTTACACTATCCCTCGATGTGTGTTGACATATATGCTCACATATATCTGTTTTGTAACTGCTGCAATTAATCACTACATTATTAGCTATGATTGCAGTATATGTAACGTATATGTAACTCCTGTATTACTGAGGAATGGGTGCCCCATTAGATCAACCCAATATCCAGCAGGAAGGAATGAATGTCTTCTAGGAGGAGAAATCGACCTCAAAAGCAAGTTCAAGGAGATGCCCGTGATATTATTAATAGTCCTAAAAAATCAATTGATGAATATATTTAGCCATTTTTGAGATGGTGGTCCACAAGATGCCACCGCTTAGACATTTAAATAATAGTATTGAAAATTTTATTATGATGGTAATGACTGAAGTAAATATCGTTGATAAATATTTGATGAAAGGCAATCGTAACCTGAAAGAGATCATATAAATGATTCCATTCTTTTGAGAGATCTAACTATCCTTCCTTGCTATCCCACTAAGAAGATTATGAATTCTCTATATCCAGGAAGTTCAATATTCTGGTCATTAATTCTTTTGATGTGATTAGAGATTCAAAAATTTACGTAGAGCATTTTCTAATGTATATTATCCAAATCAATTTCTGAGGTGGTAAAGTGTAGGGTGTCTGCTAAAATATGAAGGGGCATGAGACTGGTGGATGTATGATGGCCTCCCATCAAATTTAATTGGATTTTTTTCATGAATTGATGAACATAGTATAAAGAATGATGAAATTTTAAGTAAATTATAGTTATGGATACGGACATTTTTTTTTAAAACCACAACCATGTATATTATATGTATTTACTGAGAGTCATGTATATTATATTTATATTGATGGAGAGTCTTGTATCTAATATATTTGTATCTAATATAGTGAATCTAACCACGTCGTACAACTAATAATGGCTTTCTTTAAAAAAAAAGAAAAAAAAACTCCTTTCGTTCCAATTTATCTAGAAAGAATGCCCAAAATAACTATTTTTCCCCTACCCACTGCCCAAAATGCCCAGATGCGGAAAAAATGACCAAAATGCCCATGGGATGCGCCGTTTGGGAAGGGGCATCCGGAGTACTGTTCATCGTCAGAAAACGTGTAATTTTCAGGTGTCTCTGGAGCTCATGTCCCCGGCGACTTCTCGATTTCGACTCATATCGTCGATACGAGGCTCCTCCACCCCCCAAATGAACACCAATTGATCACAAGCTCCTGCTGTTACTCTTCCCAGTTTCCGTTTATGGTGTTCGGCCCCACAGGGGCGTGAAAGAGGTCGTCGGAATGTTCGACGACGATGAAATTGCCATTTTGGGCGAATCGAATCTGGCAAAACATATGCAATAAAACTGGTATGTTCTTGTAGAGCATCAAATTGTGGTTCGAACGATTTATGTTATGTGGTTCGAAATTTCGTGATGTGGACGAACGGAGACGAACAAAAAACGAGTCCGAATCGTCTTCGTCGACAACTCTGGAAACGACGAAGCTAACGTAAGATGTGCTGTTCCAACATGCGCATCTTCTAATACGCATGTTGAAATAGCGTATCTTACGTCATCTTTGACGTAAGATACGCTCTTTCAGCATGCGTATCAAAAGATGCGCAGGATGTATTGGCATATGCAGAAGAAATTTCAGTGACTCGGTAGGCGTATCCTTTTGATACGCTAATTTAGTTGGCGTATCTGAAGCTACGTCTTAGGAAGAGGCGTATGGGCTGAGTATTTTGGGCACCTATTCGGCTATTCCGCACGGTGGGTATTTTGGTGAGAGAATATTAAAAAGTGGTTAGAAAGAGCAATCACCCATTTATCTATTTTATTTGATTTTTTGTGATTAAATTGATCTAATTTTGATTAAAAATTTCATATATTATATAATCAAAAATATTTATAAAAATAATATCATTAAAATCTATATTTAATCTACTTTAATATGTATTTTCTAATTTTTCAAAATAATGAATGAATTATTTTTAATTTACAATCAAAATTGAGTTAATTAGAACATAAAAAATTAAAAAATAAATAAATAAATTAGGACGGTGAGAATAAAGGGTGATGGCCCAAAATAATCACCTGGGAAACTGGATGGCCCTTTTTACTGACGGAACACGGTACATCGTGTACCGTGATAGGGGGTGTGATGCGGAGAAGCGTCCTCCATAATAGGGCATGATACGGAGCTCCGTCTTCCGTGTTATGCATGATACGGTGGACGGTGTTCCGTGACAGTGCTGCGCACCCACCTAACACGGAAGACCGTGTTCCGTATCATGCATAACACGGAAGACCGTGTTCCGTATCATGCATAATACGGTACACGGTGTACCGTATTAGGGTAATACGGAGGCCGAAACTCCGTATCCCGTCGGTATTTCGGGCCATTTTTTTCAAAATCAGTATTTTGGGCAAAAACTTAGGAAAAATCGGCATTTTGGTAATTTTCTCGAGAATAAATAGATATGATTGTACGCATTTTTCAAAAAAGAACATTAAAATGGACTGTAAATTGAATTAGTAAATGAAAACTAAATTGTATAAACTATTACATAAGTGAGGTGTTGCTACCAATTTGTTGCAGGTTTATCTGGCACGTTTGTAACCTAAACAAGTTTATAACCCGTGCTTTTACACGTTTACTTTTAATTTTTTATAATTTATTTATAATATAATATGATATTATAAATATTAATTTTAATTTATTGTTGGGAGGAATTGAATCTTGCATCTTTGTATATAATAATTTTTAGTATTAAATATAAATTAATATGTTATTGGCGGGAATCGAAACTTAGACCTATGTAAATTTTGGAGGCTTATTTTTTATATGAGATGATTTGATAATAATTATATAAATGTTATTCGTGATATTTCTAGAAATGGAGGAATTTTAGTTAGAAAATATAGAAAAGATGATAGGTTTTAGTTGAAATCGGTTAATTATTGGTAATTATAAAGTTGTTATTTTATTTCATTAAATAGATTGTCCATGATATGATTAGAAAAAGGCAGGATTTAGTTAGAGAAAATTAAAAAGGTAACATGTTTGAGGTGAAAAAGGTAATTAATTAGTTTATAATAATTATAATTTAATTACGTTATTTTACTAAATAAAATTGCACGTAATATTTTTAGAAAACGAGAAATTAATATTGTCCGTGATATTTCTATTAAAAGAAGGATTCTAGTTAGAAAATATAAAAAAGATGATATGTTTTAGCTGAAAAAGGTAAACGATTAATTATTAATATTAAAATATTATTAGTTTATTTTATTAAATATAACCGCCCTTGATATAATTGGAAAAATAGATATTTTAGTTAGAAAAAATAGGAAGTTAACGTGAAAATTAAAAAGATGACATGATTTATGTGAAAAAGCTAATTGATTAGCTTATAATAAATATAATTTAATTATGTCATTTTACTAAGTAAAATTGCTCATAATTTTTAGAAAATGAGAAATTAAACTTTAGTATGGTCATTATAATTTAATTATGTCATTTTAAATAAAATTGCTCATAATTTTTAGAAAATGAGAAATTCAAGTTATTTGAGTTGAAAATCTAACGATTGTGAATGAGGAATAACGAAAATCAAATTACAAATTATAACTCATTTTGCTTATTATATTATAGTAGCTTATTATACTATAGTATAGATATAGATTTTTATAAATGATATGAAGTCAATAAAATAAAATTTACGAGAAATAGAAAATACAAACAAAGAGCGGCGTGGCGGAGTGCATACTCCAGGGATGGCAACGGGTCGGATCGGATCGGGTCTGGATCCGGGTTTGAAATTCAAAATCCAAATCCAAATCTTCGGGTTTTATCGGGTTTCGGATCGGATTCGGGTCTAAATCGGGTTTTTAATTCAAAATTCAAAAATTAAAATAATCACATTATGCAAAACATAAAAGTAAAAATATATTTAAAATATAAAATTTAAAAATATTTTAGTTGCATAAAAATAGAAAATATTATAAATAAAATTTAAAAATGATAAAAAAATAAAGAATATATATATATATATATATATGATCACCCACATATATATTTGAGATATATATATATATATATATATATATGTGTGTGTGTTTGTGTGTGTTAATATATATATATATGTGTGTGTGTTTGTGTGTGTGTGTGTTATTTTATATATATATATATATATATATATATATATATATATATATATATATATATATATATATATATATATATATATATATATATATATATATATGTTATTCCCAGATTACACACTTGTATAATTGTAGAAGGGGGGGGGTTGAATACAATTCTTGATATTTATAAATTTCTGATAAGAACCACAGAAATCTATAAGGAGATAATTGCTGAATGAGAAAAGATTCACAATTAACACATAAAAAATCAGGTGGTTAAATGTACCACCTGAGACTTCTATTCGAAGAAAACTCTGTGATACAAATGTACACAGCTTCTGTTTTACAACTCTTTGCTTCTAAGGATATTCAAGAAACCCTAAGCAAATATGTCTGTTTTCTTAGTTTCTAAAGAGTTGCTACACTTGGTTATATATCTCAAGTTTATAAGTACTACAGGAATATGATAATATTAATCTAATTCAAGTTGACTTGCTGCTCCACTCCAAATCCACATGTAGCCGAAAGGTTGTCCTTGTGAACAGATATGTCCCCTGCACCTTTCTTTTATGTAATGTGTAAATGGAATGCTTCTTTCTTCTACGTTTCCAAAGTATGGCTGCCATACTGCTTTTTATACCTACTATCAACCCATGTGATCTGTCAGTTAAACTTGTCCTTATCAACTGCTAATTCCCAGCTAGCATAGAAGAAAGTGTCAATGATTATCCGTTGATGTTGTACACAGTCATCCGTTGATGTTGTACACAGTCATCCGTTGATAGAGTAAATTTGAGTTGTATCCGTTGATAGAGTAAATTTGAGTTGTATCCGTTGATAAAGTTCTGTTCTCATCCGTTGATACACTTTCACTTAGACAGAATTACATAGCATAGCTTATTTACAATTGGCTACCCTATTCTGCCTATCCGTTGATGGTCAACATGACTCTGAATAAAAACACTATCAACTGATAAATAGAGATATTGCAGTATGCTACAAAACCTCATTCGTTGATGAGCTACCTGTCAACGAATAGAGTTATATTGTCTCATCCGTTGACAGTTACAAAACATGACTTATACAATTTTGATTGATTGTGAAGTTATCATCAAGTACAACATATTCCTAACAATATAGGGTCTTGTTCTAATAGAAACTAACTTAGAATAGAAACAAGAAACTAAACCTAAATTAAATATTTCAAGCTAATCTAATGACCAAATTAGGGGTACCCCAATACAAAAAACGTTTAAAATTATTGGCTCTATTCAACAAAAAAATTAAAAAAAGTTACTGTTCACGTGATGACGTGGCACGTGAACAGTAACTTTTTTTTTAATTTTTTTTTTTTATATTTTTGTTGAATAGAGCCAAGAATTTTATAAGCTTTTTATGAAGGTGCCCCTAGCGGGGCCATTAAAATAAATGAAATATAATTTATTTAGTGTAGGTTTCTAGTTTCTATTCTAAGGTTGATTTCTATTTGAACGCTAGCCTATATATATATATATAGGCCTTTGCTCCATACAGAACACTCTTATATAACAAACAACAAAGAACACCTTAGATCTATTAGATCCTTTGGCCCCGCCAGGGGCACCCAATACAAAAAGTTGTTATTTTTTTACCCTCTATCAAGCCAGCAAAAAAAATTAAATAAATAAAGATTTTACTGTTCATGATGACGTCACTGATGACGTCATCATCATGAACAGTAACTTTTTAATTTATTTTTTTTTTTAAAATGATGGATGGATAGAGGGTAAAAAAATAAGAACTTTTTGTATTGGGTGGCCCCGCCAGGGGCAATGGATCTATTAGATATGAAGTGTTCTTTATTGTTTGTTATATAATGTGTTTGCTATGGAGTCCAACCCTATATATATATAATAACATATACACAAGAATTACGTACCGAAAAATTAAATAAAAATAATATCACATTATTTAAGATATCTCAAATATATATGTGTGTGATCATTTTGTATATTTATTTGATATGTATCTCAAATATATAAAATGATAAACTAAATAATAATAAATATTAAATGTACGTAACTATATATATATATATATATATATATATATATATATCGGGTTTTTATCGGGTTTCGAGTTCGGACAGAACACTCTTATATAACAAACAACAAACAACACCTTAGATCTATTAGATCCTTTGGCCCCGCCAGGGGCACCCAATACAAAAAGTTGTTATTTTTTTACCCTCTATCAAGCCAGCAAAAAAAATTAAATAAATAAAGATTTTACTGTTCATGATGACGTCACTGATGACGTCATCATCATGAACAGTAACTTTTTAATTTTTTTTTTTAAAAATGATGGATGGATAGAGGGTAAAAAAATAAGAACTTTTTGTATTGGGTGGCCCCGCCAGGGGCAATGGATCTATTAGATATGAAGTGTTCTTTATTGTTTGTTATATAAGGTGTTTGGTATGGAGTCCAACCCTATATATATATAATAACATATACACAAGAATTACGTACAGAAAAATTAAATAAAAATAATATCACATTATTTAAGATATCTCAAATATATATGTGTGTGATCATTTTGTATATTTATTTGATATGTATCTCAAATATATAAAATGATAAACTAAATAATAATAAATATTAAATGTACGTAACTATATATATATATATATATATATATATATATATATATATATATATATATCGGGTTTTTATCGGGTTTCGAGTTCGGATCGGGTTTGAATCCGGTCTCGGGTCGGGTATCGGATCGGATTACCTAAGATCCAGATCCAGATCCAAACTATTTCGGGTCCAAAAATAAGATCCAAATCCAAATCCAAAAAATCGGGTTCGAGTAGACCCAAACAAATCGGATCGGATCGGGTATACGTCGGGCCTAATTTTTTGCCTTCCCTATACTCCAGAGAGTGAGAATGCAACAGTTGTAACTAGCTTCCCAACGGGTACACAGTTTCGCAAGGCTTGTCAATGGATCGGATATACGATCCGATCCGGTCCGATCCGAGCCTTAATAAGTGGATATGGATTCTATAAAAAAGAATCCGATCCGATAAAGATTCGATGTATAATGGATCGGATATGGATTTTCGTTTATTCGATCCAATAAAAACCCGATCCGACCATTTATAATTATTTATATATAATTTTAATATAATATATAAGATAATATAAATTTAAATATATATAATCAAATTAATCTACTTCTCTAGGATTTATTATTTTATTTCTCATTCAAGTATTTTCTTCATATTTCATGTGCACTATAATTTCATTAGATTTTCATATTTTGTATATACCATTATTTCATTAGATTCAAACGAATGAATATGTACATTCTAAGTTATTTGTTCATATTTATTTATTAGTTAAATTTATGTTAATAGTTATAATATATATACAAATCACATATACTTAAATTCAAATTTTATTATTAAATCTTGAATATTTTATTTTGGGAATTTTTTTGCTATTTTAAAAATTTTTTGGTTTTATTTTATTTTGTTATTTTACTATTTGTTATATTAATTTTTAATTTTTATTTTAAATTTAAATTAATTTGGAGGTCCGATCCGATAATCCGAAATCCTAATGGATTGGATATGGATCAGGCTATTAATAATCCGATAATGATCCGATCCGAATCCGAACCGACAAATTTAAATGGATATGGATATGGATTTTGTCGAATCCGATCCAAACCCGACCCGTTGACAAGCCTAAGTTTCGCCAGGTACACAATCTAGTCTCTACTCTCTTGGGTGTTGTACTTGTTCTCCTTGATTTCAACAAGAGAAACTTTCAACAAAATCTCATTTAATTCATAACAATCACTCTCAAGACTACAACCTGGAGACCATTCTTGTGAATTATATAGGTCTGCTTACTCGTTCTTTCTTTGCTTCTACATGTTTTTTTTATGACCTTCGCTTCCACATGTTTAAATTTGCTTGAACGACTTTTTTTGCCCTGCTTTGTGTGTGTGTGTGTGTGTGTGTGAGAGAGAGAGAGAGAGAGAGCGAGAGAGAGATTTGTTGTGTGACTTGATGGTGAATAATTAAAGGACTTTTTTCAATAGTTTTGATCTTTTACCTAGTTGGTTTGGTTGATCGACAGTAATCTGTGGTATCGTGAAAACTTGTAATGATTTTAATTTGCTTATTGTACATTTTGTAGTCAATTGTATGCATTAATCTTTGATATCACAAGTGGATTGGGTTAAATCTTTCACTAGATACAATTACATACCGACTAATTGTGAGAAATTCGGCGAAATGAAGTTGAATATTTTTCGATACAGTGCAATTACTACATGTTTCACTTTCAGTTGCATTGTCAGAACGGTTTAAACAGCTGAACAATTTTTTTAGTACAATGATAACTACCTATGCATGGAAGTTTTGGACCTAACCAAACAAAAATTGTCTGGTAGGAAACCTATGCTTTATTTGTTGGATGCTTGCGAATCGTAAGCGGACTTAGACGTTTTCTTGTAAAACAATGTAGTTGTTAGAAAAATTTTGGTAATCTAATCATGGCTACCTTTCTGTCATTCAATGAATTTGTCGTTTTCGTGATTAAGTCAGCATTAGATTTGCTTCCTGCATTTTTTATATTTGTTTTCGGTGGAATTGCATGAAGTCCAAGTACTACAAGTCACGCACACATCAAAAATTCATATTGTTTTGTAGAAATGATTTTTCTTTGTAGTTATTGGTATTTTGGTGATTGACAGTGAAATAATGACAGTCGTCAGACCTGTTTTTGATTATGAGATATTATGTGATACTTATGCGTGAATTTCATCTATCTGTAAGCTAGTTTTGTTTGCCATATAATTATCTCATAAGTCAAAACATTTTATCATTCTTTTGCTACACAGTATACTACATGATTCATGAGTTTTGGTGTATTTATGCAGAAGAAAAGCTGATAAGTAATCTATAGTACTTCGTAGTGTGGGGTAATTTTTAACGTTGCCGCACCACTTGTTCATGAGCAGAACAGAAAAAGATTAGAGACAATTTTGGGTTTATGTAACCCATATTTGACTTAACTTAGCAAGATATATGGGGGACATTCCACAGCCCCCGCCGTACATCCCCTGTCCGCAATGTTTCATTGCGGATGCCTATGTATATATTGGTTTCCTTGTCTTGCTAAAGAAAGGTCATAGTATGTCTCTAGCTTTTTCATTCTTAACTTGAAATCATTATTCCTTACAGGCGCATGAGGAACACTTTTTGAAATCGTAGGAATGTCTCAGGCTAGTTCTCACAGTACCGATTCACCTTCGCAACGTTCTGGCCTACTGAGGGACCAAATTCAAGTGGTTAAAAGAAAGTATTCTGATCGTTATGAGATTGTTCAAATTCAAGATCCTTTGTCCTTCGAAAAGGGGTTCTATATATTGATTCGTGCATGCCAGTTGTTGGCACAGAAGAATGATGGCATAATATTTGTTGGGGTAGCAGGACCATCGGGGGCTGGAAAGACTATGTTTATTGAAAAGGTTCTCAACTTAATGCCAAGCGTTGTTGTCATAACCATGGACAACTACAATGATGCCAACCATATTGTCGAGGGGAACTTTGACGGTAGATTTTTACATATCTTATATTCAACTATGTGCTTATTCAAGAAGATAATATTTGTGAGAGATTATTTTTATCATTAAGGACTGTTATTGGGATTTATATAGACAGAAAAGATCTTACAAATGGAAGGAATACACTCTGATACATTTCTATATTCTTGCCAATCTAAGTGCAATAATATTTAAAAATGAGGGTAACTAGGCAAGACGGGGAGAGTGTAGTGTCTCTATGACACCGTTGTTAATTGAGTTAAAATGACTTAAAAAAGAACCTGACAAGTCATGGTTTCACCTGTATCCACTTTACTTCTGATTTCTGAATTTAACTCTTTATTTGTGCATTTGTGCTTGTAACAGTAACTGTCAGAATATGAGCAATGCGGAAGTAATAAACGGAACTAGTAGAGAGGAGAGAAAAACACGGTAGTAATATTAGAACTACATTGTATTGATCTTATTTATTACATGAGAGCATAAGCTCTTATATAGAGGAAAACTAGTACATAAAGTCTAAGATTGGTTGGTGAGCTTAGTTGGTGAACATGGTGAGCTTGACTTTAACATTCTTTAACAACTTGGTGCCTACTACCTAAGCGCTTATGTCATAGTATCTTGATATTTAACACGCCCCCTCACTCGAAATCCCATCTTCGGATGAAAGACCTATCTTGGGATTGAAGAGTGGACACTAGTAGCCCTTGAGCTTAATCTGAGCGTCCAACTATACCCATTTTTAGGATCGACCGATCTTGAGTTTATTGAGTCTTTTGGGATACCGGTTATCGAATTTTCGACCACACAGTATATTTTAGGCCGTCAAAAAATACGGAAGGTGCTGATGAATGCAAGATATAGCAGTGAACTGTGTTGTATAAAATACAACTACTTCTGCTGCTTTGATTTTCTTGATGAATGAACTCACCTTGACAAGGAACATCACCTGAACGTAGAGTCCTAGCCCCAACAATTTTATTTGCAGCAACATAATAAAATGGTGGGATATCATGATATCTACCAACTGAAATTTTAAGGTCTTTGTATGGATTGAATCGGTTGGAGGAGATGAATCAGTCTTCCCTTAAGAAGACTGGTCGGATCTGCCTTGTAAGGTCTCCATAATACAGGTGGCACGTGACAGCGTGTATGGTGGTGTTTACAAGCTGGAATTCAACCAGTGAATTGCCCCTTACAACTCTACACTAGTAGGTGTTCGTATCTTGGTTTGGGTTATGTTTTTTTTGGGGCTTTTGGTTGAAAATATAAATCTGGGCAGCTAATGTTTTCCTTGAAAAACCACAAGCTTCAACTGAAATACTCCTCCTCTCTACTCCCGCTTTGATACCATGTCAAAAATAGAAAGTGCTGTTTTTCAGCACAATAGTGGATGACCACCAATCAGTCCTTGAACTGATTATTTAAGAAACCGAGACTCGACTTTGTGATCACTCGGTATTAACAAGATATAGCAGTGAACTGTGTGTATGTCTATATACATACTACTACTTCTGCTGCTTTGTCGTCATGGCAGTGAACTGTGTTGTCTGAAATACAACTACTTCTTCTGCTCCATTGGAATAATGCCCCTGAACTATTTAATTTGCAGCATCGTAATAAATTGGAGAGATACCGTAATATCAACAACCACTTGAATACTACACAATTAAATCTATAACCTGGGGCAAACTCCTAAAATCAAAGTAAAGTGATACCTCTTCAAAAGATCCCGATTTTTTTTTAAATATTAACACTACTTTCCCTTAAGAAAATAAATGTAAAATAATTTTTTTATCGGATCTATAATCATAAAATCACTGACTTTTTTTCTTTTTTTTTCTTTTTTTTTTACTGCAACCAGCCTCGTGGTTGACAACAATTTTTTTTTCTAATCGACAACATTTTTTTTTCTGGTCGACAACATTTTTCTTTAGCATCTTTCTTTCCTTTTTTTTTTTTTTTGTGGATGCTTTTGCTTTTTTTTCTTTTTCTTTACCATCTTGCTTTTGCTTTGTTTTTTGTTTGTCTGCTCTTTTCTTTTCTTTAGCAACCTTTTTTTTTAGGATGCTTTGGCTTTTTCTTTGGCTTTTGCTCTTTCTCTTTCTCTTCTTCAGTCTCTTTTTCTCTCTTCTCCGTCTTCTCTCTTCATCATCTGTCTCTTTGTTTTCCCAGTTAACATCAATTAAGTTCCCCGTGCCTTTTTTTTCCAGAAAAAAACACATGTATATACGTATATATACATACAATTTTTTTATCAGAAAAATAAAACTTCACAAAACTAAAAAGCGTTACCACGGTTGGAATCAGACTAACAAGACAAACAAGAAGTTCTTCTGCGAGATGGCCGGAAATTGACTGGAAGGGGACCCACGCGCCGGCGCGTGGCGCGCGTGGGGGAGATCTGAGGCGCATGCGGAGGCGCGTGAGGGCGCGTGGCAGGCCGTTTTCAGCTCGAAAAAATTGTGGTAGGTCGTCTAATTGAGCCTGGTATGGTGGTATGTTTGTATTTTTGTTTTGGTAGGTTTTGATTTTCTGATTTCTCAAAAAACTCAACTGTGTTCTTGGTTTTCTTGAAAACTTGGAACTTCGGTTGTAATTTCTGATGAGCTCTATGCTAAACCCGCTCTGATACCATGTCAGAATATGAGCAATGCGGAAGTAATAAACGGAACTAGTAGAGAGGAGAGAAAAACACGGTAGTAATATTAGAACTACATTGTATTGATCTTATTTATTACATGAGAGCATAAACTCTTATATAGAGGAAAACTAGTACATAAAGTCTAAGATTGGTTGGTGAGCTTAGTTGGTGAACATGGTGAGCTTGACTTTAACATTCTTTAACAATTTGGTGGCTACTACCTAAGCGCTTATGTCATAGTATCTTGATATTTAACAGTAACTGTTCTCAATTGCATCATTTAACGACCGAACTCAATTGGTCATGTATGTAATGCTTTCCCTATTTTGTTGGCTTGACTCCACACTTCTGATTACCTTCATGGTTATTTTTAAGTTTAAATACTTTGAAAACATAATGAATTCTATAATTACTATAAGACATATAAAGGATTAAGGTCAACTCCTGATATATGCCTTTGTTTTGGCAGATCCACACTTGACTGATTACGATACATTACTTGAAAATATTCGTGGTCTGAAAGAAGGATATCCCGTGGAAACTCCTATATTTGATTTCAAATCTAGCTCTCGCATCGGATACAGGTTAAAAGTTTCTCCTTTTAATTGCTCAACTTACTACTCTTAATTGGTAGACTAAGGAGTTATCAGAGGCTAGGCAGGGAAAGGTAGTTTTTGCACTCAAGTTTCTCTGGCGCTGAATGTGTAGAAACAACGAACAAAAAAAGCAATAGTTAAATTTCTCTACTGAAGTCTGAACATGTATTGGCTTTCATTGTGGGGAAAGAAATAAATATGTGCCACCTCAGTTTTGGAAGTGTTGTAGGGTTGGATAAAAAATATATATGTAGTGTTTTGGCTTTAAATGTAATTAGCATGTTCATACATTTTCTAGACGCCTGAAATTACATGACATTTTTATAAAGATGAAAATATTAAGAACCATATTTTTAACAATTTGAAGCTAATACAATTCTGTTTCTGCATATGAATTTTCTTTATAATTTCCTTAATACTCTACATTTGCTTACATAGTTTTACTGTGTTGGAATAATATCATTTCGTAATTTGTCTACATATACATGAGTTCAAGCTAGCTTGATATTCTGGGTTAGTATTTCTTTCTCAAGATGGTGTAAATATATAAAATAATTCATTACCCTGCCTCATCCTTCTACGAGCAGCTGCTTTCTCTTTGTACACTGCCGTTTTAATCTAGTGACATTCTTTGAGAATGTTTCCTCCGTATTTTCTTCTATATATTGCTCTCCAGTTCTTAGAACTGAAAGTCTGTGTTTTACTAGACTTCAGTCTTTAGCTTGTACTAGACGATAGCCCGTGCGAAGCACGGGCCGAAATAATTTATTAAAATTGATCATTTTTTATTAAATTTTATAGGAAATATTTTATTTATCATTAAAAAATACTATAAAAATGATAAAAGTACAAAAGAAAATTACGATATTTATGGAACTCGATAGTTTATAAAAAAAGAATTGTAATACATCAAAATTTCAATATTTCTAGGAGACACAAATTTAGAAGTAAGTATCATTAAAACGTGATTTCACTTACAAATAAGATATTAGATGATAAGGGCCCGAGAAATTTAATTAAATTGATCATTAATTTATTATAAAAAATTACGTTATTTACAAAGAATTTGCTTATTAATAAAGGTCATTTTATATATTATTTATTTAAGTTTATTTAAGAAAATCGAGAAAAAAAACTAAATGATTCCGATATATACGTTAAAATGTACATGATTATGATAAATACGTTATTTGTGAACTGAATAGAGTTGTAATAAAAATTACAATTATAATAGTATTAAAAATTTATTATTTTAATAAAAAATAATATAGAATCCTTGGAGAAATAGGAATCTTATGGGTGGAACCAATTTTTGGTACCGAAGTACCATTAAAAATGTATTTCGTTTATTATAGATAAGCATGTCACCGTAGATTAACATTTTTGTATTCGTAGTCTTTTTTTATTAAGTTGTAATAAAAAAATTATAATTGTAATATAATTTATTTATTTATTTTATAAAATAACCTAGAATTCTAGAGAAAATAGGAGTCTTGGGGTGAAACCAAAATATGGTACGAACCAAATTTGTTATAAAATAGTACATTAAAAAGGGGTTTTGTTATTAATACACGTTATAGATATAGATTTATTTATTATTTATTTAAGATTATATTTTAAACAATCAAGAAAACATAACATACATGGTTCTGGTTCTAATATATACGTTATTTGTACAATTCAGTAATATTATAGTAAAAGAATTATAATTATAACAAAATTCCAAACAATTGTTTTAGAAAATAATATGAATTTTAGGGGAGTAGGAATCTGTGATGAAATAAGGGTGAAACCAAATTTGTTACGAAAATATCATTAAACAGAAATTTATTAATAAAGGTTATAGATTCGTTAGTGTTTTATCAAATGTTATACGATCTGGCTACGTATTCATTGGTGTTTTACCCTCTATTTGTTGGTGATTTTTTATCGTTGGTTTTTTCAAGTCAAAAAAATTATAAACAAAAGAATTATAATCATCATAAGAACTCCATTTTTAACTCTTTTTAAAGGAACATAGTATTCTAGGGGAAATATGATTTTTTAAAAAAAATTACAAATAAAATAATTATAATTATAATAAGATAAAAATTACAAAAAGAATTATAATTATAATAGAATTTCTATTTTTATTCTATTTTTTAAAGAAAAACAACATAGTATTCTAGGAAAAATAGGATTTTAGGGGTGAAACCAAAATATAGTGCGAACCAAAAACGGGTGAAACCAAAATATAGTGTGAACCAAACTTTAGGTACCTTTGAAAGAGGGTTTCGCTTATTAATAAAGGTTATTGATTGATTTAGTTGATTGCTATTTTACCAACTTCATCATTAACAGGACAATTGAAGTCCCTAGCTCCCGCATTGTCATTGTTGAAGGTAAATATGCATTGAGTGAAAAGCTTCGGCCTTTTCTGGATCTCCGCGTGTCGGTTAACGGGTTTTTAGAGATATTCAACGTGCCCGGAAAGAGCCTGCAGAGGCAATTAATCAAATTTCTGAAACGGTTTCGTATTTCCATTAATGTTTAGATTATATCAACTGTTCTGTATCTTTAAATTCATTTTTCAGGGATAATCTTTGTTTTATATCGCTATAAATTACATGGCTATATTTTTTTACATGCTTATGCACAGGTATATCCCATGTACAAAGCTTTTATAGAGCCGGATCTAAAGACAGCGACAAATTCAATTTTTTTTCGGGTTCTCAGTATCCGACATATATATTGAAGGTTATCCAATTTTTCCACCATCTCAAATGACTTAAAATGGATTGCAGAGTAGATTCTTGATACAATATCTTTTTGTGCCAACTGTGCCGCTAAGTTAGTGCTGTCTGTTTCTATAGTCAACGAAAGCTGTGACTGAAGTTAAAATCAAAGAAGTACTCGCTGAGGATTGCAATGAGTGGAACAAGGAAAATTATGATATTTATCTTTTACCACCTGGCGAGAATCCTGAAGCATGCCAGTCATTTCATCGAATGAGGAATAGGAATGGGAAATATAACCTAATGTTTGAGGTCTGAGCTCATTAAATTTTAGAATCTTGCTCGAGATTTTCATTTTATTGTCTTGTCGAATATTTGCAGCAGATAGATATATGTACATGTTTTTTAATATCACGTTGACTGCTGAGTACAAATCAAGTGCAAGAACTGATGAAAGACTAGATGCTCAAACTTGAAAGCCAGCCCCTGCAAACTTGAGGCATCTTTGTTATAGAAGAAGTGGATATGCTAAACTATGTTTGGCTACTAGTTAGCCTGACATGGACGAAAGTAACAAAATGCACTTGCACTGTAAAAAAAATTGTGAATGTAAAGCTGAATATCATTTGGCCAAACAGTATATAGATGGTTAAGGTGAACTTTCCTGCACATGTCTTAATTTTTTTCAATGCAATCAAGAAAATAAAGCACGAATGTTTTTATGTTGATTTGTTTTTCTCATCTACTTTGGAAATCTATAAAGTTCACAAAGAATACATATCAAGTCAGATAGATTTTTTCTCCATCTTCTCCAGTTACGTAGTCAATTTGATTTCAGCTTCTGATTTGTAGAAACATGTTTTAGCTTGACTGATCTGTTATAAAGATTTACTAGTGACTGATTCGTGCACTTGTATTTTTCAGGAATCGTTTACCGATAGTCCTTTCATCATATCACCTAGATCTACTTTTGAAGTTAGTGTACACCTTCTAGGAGGGCTAATGGCTTTAGGGTACAACATTGCAACCATCCTGAAAAGAAGCAGTCATATATTCTCCGATGACAGGGTGTGTGTGAAAACTGATTGGTTACATCAAATGAACGGCAAGTATGTTCAGGTAAGAGGAACACACATTCACTTTACTCGACACGTAGTTAATAATCTCTTAACAAGCAATAATTTTTATTTACACCACTTCATTTCATTTCTATTTAGTTATATTATGTAAAGTTCACATATAAAATCTTCATAAGTTTAGGTTCCATATATTTAGTATATTCTCTTAAGAACGCATAAATTATCCTTTTATAACCAAATTTTAAGCTGTTATTGATTCTGCTTTTCCTTTAAATACGAAACAAGCATGTTATGTTTCTCTCATTTTCTGATTCTTAACCATGCTATGGTAGAAATTTTAAATTTTCATATCATCTCTTTGTTACCGATATTTAAAACATTAAAAGATGTTACTGAAATTCCCGTATTATCAAAAACTTTCTAAAAATCGAACTAATGAGCTTAATGAGCAACCTGTGTCCCATTTATATTTCCTGTAGATAACAAACTGTTTGATAAAAGCGTCAATATCCTAGTTCAACTTTTACATAATCAGTTGACACCAAGTTGGAATTTGCTATACATTTTTATTTATTTCAATATGAGGTTTATGTGGCAATTGGCCAACAACTACAGAGCACCATCACTTTGCTTTCCAGCTTGGGTTTAATGAAAGTTATGATTTAAAGTTGCAGGATAATGATATTAGATATTGCTCCTACTTTTCATGTTTAAAGAACTTAACCTCTTGTATTTGACTTACCAACTCTTTCATTATACAGTAACAACGTTTATGGCTCATTTACATGCCTCTTAATGAAAAGGTACAAGGAAGAGATCGTTTGCATGTCAAATGTGTAGCGGAGCAGCTAGGTTTGGATGGTTCATATGTTTCTCGCACCTACATAGAACAAATTCAGCTGGAAAGACTTGTCATTGATGTTATGGTACAATACTTTTCACTGAATATTTTAGTTCTTTTGATGTTCTTATTCCTGACTAGATCACCCATATGTAGGCATTGCCTGATGATCTAAGGACAAAGCTCAGCATAGATGACGATATTACGAGCCCGAAAGAAGCCTTATCCCGGGCCTGTGCAGAACAGAGAAGCAGATATCTTAATCGGTTCTTTATTCCATCTTATATGCCTTGGAAATCAGGGGCGGACCTATATGGGCTCAGTGGGTGCCCGGGAACCCACTGGACTCGGCCTTTAAATAAATAAATATATAGTAGTTTTTTTTTGACAAAGATATATAGTAGTTTTTAAGCTAACTTTGATCGGATATTTTCAAAAAACTCACTTCCAACTTTTTATGAACCCACTTAATAGAAAGTATAATAAAAAATCACATAAAAGAGCCCAAGCAAATATAAAAAAAACCCATAAAAAGCGTAAGTCACTAATGATGTACTAGATCGTTTTTAAAGATGAAAACGTAGGGAACTCTAGAATGTTCAACACTTTCATGTGTATAACATTTTCACATTTTCATTTTTAAAGATGAAAACATTTCTGGGTCCGCCACTGTTGGAAATTTATGTTCTTTGAGAGAGCATACACTACATGGAACTGTTAATGGTATGTTGATATAGTCTTCTGATCGACTGTATGCAGATCATTCTCACTGTCATCACAAGGTGGCAAGAACCCATCTAAGCTGACAAAACCTGCCGTAAACACTAGAAGATTTGATGGAAGTAACCCAAAATCACCAGCAGCTCTTCCCAAGCAGGTATAGTGCTCATCTTTTTTAATAATACAAATACGAGTGCTACACGCAATTGGAGTTTCAATATTGATATGCAACATGTCTATTGAATTATATGTTTCTGACCACGCTGTTTAATCATAATAAGATTGTGCCACTGCCATCTGTAGATACTTTTTTTGAGTCTGTCAATTAAGTCTATTATTTTGTGGATAACAACCTTTTATCGCGTTCATCATCGTGGTTCATGTAGACAAAAAAATTCATACAAGTGTATAACAAATATCAAACAGAAAAGTAGGAAAAAACATTGGGTGAAAGAGGGGAAATCTGTGAGGCTCTATAGCAAGAGAGTAGGCAGTGTTCAGAACAATTTTTTTAGTCACTCCTTTATGATGTCAGGTTGCACAAAGAAAGGGAAAAATGATAATTTACCACAGTACTGTACATTATTTCATTTTAGGTTGAACAGATGCAAATGTCAGAATGAAAAATAAAAGACAGCCACTTGTTTTTGCATTTCTCTATATATCTCGCTTGTAGTGAATTTTTCCCACTTCACTGGTTCTCAGTATATATTTTTGCTTGCTTAATCAGCTACTAAAGGTACTGCTGCTTTGCAGAACATAGTCTCCACTACTATCTATCTAAAGAATCATGTTCACATCATCACCATGCTTTTCAACTTGTACTTTTGATTGTCAGGATGTAATTGCTCAACTAGTGAAACAAATTACCACAATGATTAAAAGAATGGATGAGTGTACATCTCGTGTCGAAGAGATAAATTCAAAACTCACCACCAGCAATGCATTCTCTAGGCAACAAAATTTGGCTGTTCAGGCTGCAGACTACAATGATACTGCACCACCCACAATGTTCATGGCTGGCAATGATGCAATGAGTGGTACACCAATACCCAGTTCTGCTTCCTCTTCTGAATTAGCAAGGGAGTCACTGATAATGGAAGAGGTACAATATGCAAAGTTTTTCTCTCACAATTATTAAATAACAAGTGGCAGAAAGTGCGAGCATATAAAGTACCTATTGGTAGATTAACCTAACAGGCAGAGTCTAGAATGTCTTTATGACTTGTAATCATTCCCTGAGCAAAATTCTAGTCTTCATCAGGATTTGTCACGTGGCAACTCTTTTATGTTTGAATAAATGAAAATTTTATCTCATGTCAGCGTTATGTCATTATGCCAAAGTTTTGGCATATGCAATCAGAGATTGTGAATTAACCAATGTTAGCTCAATAGGTGTTGGTTTGTGGGGGATGTTCTCATATTTTGTTGCTTTCCCCTAGTAGAGCATAGGTGCACAGGTTAAGGGAAAACTTTATAATTGTTGTACTCATTTCCGATGCTGCGAAAATAATCGAAGTCGTAAAAAATGCTTCATTACATAAAATTGTTTATAGTTTTCAATAAATTCACCTTTCATTGTACATATAGACACTGTGCTGATGTCTGTGCACAGAAGACATGTTTCTATCTGTTTGTAAACTGATATTCCGTATTCTCAAGGACCTGCATCATGAGCCCTAGGCTTGATTCAATTTTATGAACTTGTATGTTAAACTTCTGATTCTAGGAACCTTTGTTGGAACAGATATTGCGTATTGGAAGGAGCCACCGCCAGGTTATTCATCACCTTGACAATTTGAATAACATCCTGCGAGAGTACATTGGTGAGAGGTCTCGACAAGAAAGAATAGACAGGACAGGTAGAATTGCAGATACAGAATGTATTGGCATTCCGTTGGTTATAAGCTTGGCAATTGGGGCTCTTGGTGTGTTATTGTACAGGGGTATGGTATGGCACCAAGGAGCTAAAGCCAGAGAGAGTGGTCCGAAACATACCAGAAAAAGTCAACTTTGTTGTGGTCATGATCCATATGTACTATCTACCATACCATTATACCAAAGAGTCTCAGAAAAGTAATATTGTAAACTGGATAGGCAATAATAACCAATAACCATGCGACATATGTTATAATAAACTTTATAAAGTAAAAACTGCAGGTCATGAGTTTCTTTAAGTGATAGTCCTTCCCCTGTTTTCTAGAAATTTTTTCTTTCAGTTTTGGCAAATACCACTCCAGATTATCAGTTTTGCCAAAGATGACTAGGTTATCTAATCAAACTTAAATTACAAAGCTACACCATTAACTCAATAGTACCATTGTTTATTTTACAGTGTTCCATTTATACATCATAATTCTTCATTTTCTACTACAATTTAATAAAACCAAAAAATATTACCATCACAATGCAAATAGCTCGCAAAATACTTATGGAGAAGGTGATGGCTTAGAAATAGCCATTCATGGAATGTAATATTAGCTGAAACAAAGTACATCAATGACAGAAAGTACGGATTTCATACACCCGCCTACTTAAAACAAAGTGCTAGCAAGCTCAGACACATCTGATACAACTAGATCATAATCGGACTTCAACTTCTCTTGTTCATCTTGTGCAAGCTCCCCCTTGGTTGGCTTGGTTAAAACCAAAACACAACATGTTGGCCTCTTTGTGGATCCGGCATTTGCGAGCTCCTGTAACAAATGATGGTGATTCATTTTGCATAAACATGGTAAATACAGGTACATACGTAACCAAATGAGCATTAAAAAAAACCAGTTATTACTAACACTATGGGTTGTCAAGAAATTTTGGGTGGTAGTTAAAAATAACTAGGCACACGAAGACGACAAATGCATAGAGTATAATGAATTTTTTGACAATATAAAGAATACAAAGGGAAATTGGAAAAATACGAAATGAGTAAATGAGACTTAGTAGGAAACGTGAAATGGAAATATGGAATTAACAAAGGACTATGCTTCAATGAGCACACAAAAGCCACATGCTTAAAGATTCCACATAAGAGATTGGAGGTATGCAAACAGCAAGCCTACCCTAATGGCCTGGAAATCAAGGAAGCACTGTCTTAGACACATAAGTTTACCTTGAATGACCTTGTATGGAATATTTATACAATTATAATGGCATAAACAGCCAAAGAATTGTACAACCAAAAACATGGATGCCTAGTTTTATTAGAAGAACGGTTAAAACTTTGCCCTATGCAGCAATGAAGTCTAAAACGTTCCAAAACTATCTATAATAGGTATATATATAATAAAGAGCATAACCCAAATTATCTCAAACTCGTAACAATACAAAACTTTCATTGTTGACATCAGATATGGATTGGTGGAAGAGACACGAAATTGTACAGTAACAATAAATTAGGGATAAGTTTTAACTAACTTCTTTTGAGTTGACATATATGTAGGGTATATCAGCCTCTTCGCATAACACTGGAACATGAGTGATAACATCAATTGGTGAAATGTTCCCTGCTATAATACACAATCTGCATGCATCCAAATAAGATGGTTATAGTAGGATTGGTAAGATTTCAAGTAATTATATGGGGAAGTATAATTTCCTCAAATATAAATACTCATCCACCAAGCAAAGAAGCACCACAATTTACATTTCATTGCTGCTGGTAAAAAAGTCAAATTTTACATCCATTATAAAACGCTGAACAGCTTAGTCACAAGAAATCTGACACCTATAACTCATGGCTGCTAAAATGAAGTCATGCCAATGTTGAGATTTTTTTTTTTTTTTCTGTTGCAAGTATAAAAAAGTAGTAAATTTATAATTTAGTCATTTTTATACTTGAAAAATGTGTTTGGCAGACAAATTAAATCATTACAGAAATTCATAAAGTGGCTATTTCAGCATAATTCATCTAAAAAAATCAATCACAAATCTAATTGAGAGAGAGAGAGAGAGAGAGAGAATAAATGGAAACAACAAGGTAGAAGGTAGAAAACGGAAACTGACCCTTTGTTACCCTTGCGAATGCTTTTGACCACCTCCTTAACTCCTCTCTTCAAACATTTCTTTTCCGCAGCTAATGCAAACAAATTAAACACAAATTAGGGCATATATAATTGAATAAGTAGCGCATATATACAATTGAAATAATAATGTTATAATTCCCCAAGTAAAGTAGATGGTACCTCGGCGAACGAGTTTAAGGGCGCGTTTGGAGAGCTTTTTGCCAGCGAGGGGTTTAGCAATAGGGGATAAAGTAAAGGCCTTTTTCTTGTCTTTGTGTCCCGATTTCTCTGTCTCGCTATCGCTTCCCATTTGAGATTGAGATTGCAAGAGATAGAGCTTTTACAAAATTAGGGTTTATCAGATGGCGGTAGAGTGTGTGGATTGAGGTTATGGTTCTATACTTCAGTTTTTATTAGGGTTTTAGGCTTCCCTCTTCTGTCACGTGACTCACACGTGATTAAACTCCGGGGAATACCGGATTAGATTAGTTCTCTAATGTTTTGCTCTAATCTTATTTATCCTTTGTTCTTCTCCATTCATACTCTCCTATTTATTTTTTAATTTTTTTTAAAGTAAAATATGCTAAAATTCGACTACAAGTTGAGATTTACTACTTTATTCATATCTATCTATACTTATTATATAAACTAGCATTTTGCCCGTACTTCGTACACGACATCTTATTTAATTTAAAATGATAATACCAAAAATTTAACAAATTTGATTGATTTCTTAAAACATCTTATTTAATTTAAATTGATAATACCAAAAATTTAACAAATTTGATTGATTTCTTAAAAAGATATTGTATGCAATTATATAAATAATCAATTCTTAGAAAGATATTATATACAGTTATATAAGTATTTAATAAAATAATGATATGCTAAAATTTATATAAAAAAGTAGCATACAATTCTATTTTAACAATGTTGAAAATTTATTTAATCCATCAAAATCTGCAATAAAAGTAATAAATATTTTTACAAATATTGTTCTCAGATTGAAAACAATAATAAATTGTCTTCATTATTCAAATGCGAAAATGATAATTCCTTCATCCCCAATGGCTCCAAAATATTACATGGCTCCAAAACATTAAACCTCATATAATATCAATAACATATTATATTAACTATGAGACCTCATAGTTAATATAATGTGTAAATGTTGGAGAACAATGAGATCACATTTCAAGCAATTTTTAATTTTTTTTGTTAATTTTTTTTATGAATGGATAGAGGGTAGAATTATAAGATTTTTGTGTGAAGATGCCCCTAGCGGGGCCCTTTAAAATAGCTTGAAATGTAACGAATATGTGTGTTCTCACTGTTCTCGTTTTAATTTTTTTTTTGTTAATTTTTTTATGAATAGATAGAGGGTAGAATTATAAGACTTTTTTTTGGTGAAGATGCCCCTAGCGGGGCCTTTAAAATAGCTTGAAATGTAGTGAATATGTGTGTTCTCACTGTTCTCATTCTCACCAGAGCGTGACCATTAAACTGTATTAGTAAATTCATGTATGAAAATACAGTGTATATATATTATTAATATAGATTCTTTTATTAAAAATAAGTAAATTATACAATTAAATAAGCAAGTCAAAATATCGGATAAATATTCTAGTAGATTTATAGTTTATGTTCAAATTAAGGTCTTTCACCATGACTCTCGCTTTCTGAAATTGTTAAATTTTTATTTTATTGGCTTTATTATATTAAAAGTATGTTCTTATTGAAACGAATATAATAATTTGAATTTGAATCTATTTTTAAACTACTTATTTTGATGGGGGGTTAATTTTTTTGTGATCAACTTAGAGGGGTGACCAAAAATAAAATTAATGGGAATACATAAGCAAACTGGTACCTATAAGTACAATGACTTTAAACAAAGGTGACGTATCACTGATTGCATGAACTTATTGAATTTTAGAATAGTGTTTTAGTGATTTTGTACGCTTGGAAATTTGGTTGTTATTTTTCCGTGTCATGTAGACAATGGGCCTCTAATTTGAAATAGAAGAAGTATGAGGGATTACTACCCTATAGTACATTAGCACTTAATAGCAAGCTTTGAAGTATGAATCTTACTTTTAGAGAGACGATATCTATACTTCTCAGTTCTCACTAATTCAATTCTACAGAAAATAAAGTATTGTTTATATACAAAGATCATGCATCCTATTAATTTTACAGCTGCTACAGTGTTAAATACCAAAGACCTATCCCACTAAGTGTAGACTGTAGGACAGTTGATGTTTGCAATAGATTCTCACACCTTTGTCTGTATAATAAGATTTACATCAGCAGATCAAAACATTTGCTTTTAATAAGACTGCATATATATTCAGTACCAATTAATTTTAAGAACAACAACTCTCTCTTCATCCACTTTTCTTTGGAGTGCACCTTAGTGAGCTGACATTAACATTGAAAGCCGCACTCCATTCATGAAGAACATTATTCATTGATTGTCTAGACCTTGTAAACATTATTCCTAATTTATTAATCAAACAATTTGCACAGCCCCTGCGGGGCCAGACAGTGTGATGCAGAATTTGCACACACCAGTCAAACTTTCACAGATTTTTGTATGTATTAACTTGTTGGGCTATTAATAATATAATTGATAACAAACTAATCGAAAAATGCCAACCAAATTCTTATTCAGTGCCCTTGGGTAAATATTAAAAAAACCGAAAAGTTGAATACTTTTTTTTATAATGGATTGTCGGGTACATAAAACTATATCAAGGCATCAACAACATTGTCACCCTAAAGGCTGGTAGCTACACTCGGACATATTTTAAAATCATATTTAAGGCTGAAGGCCACTTCTAGTGCTTTAACTGTGACACTGCCACAATGGCACATTGCAATTTTGCACCAATTGTTACTTTGATGCTTGCAAAAGAATTACACAAATGTCAGTGGTCATTATTATCAAGGTAGAATTAGACAGGTCAGTGGTCTCTGTTAAAGAATCTGGGCAGTTGGCTTGGGAAAATTACGATTGGCAGGAACCAAGGCTTACAGGTCAGAGAGATTGACACTATGTCATTGATTTTTGAAAAATCGTATTTAAGGCTGAAGGCCTAAGTGATTATATATAGTTAATTAAAAACAGAGTAATGGACACTAATCCAACTCAACCAAAACCCTTATTATGATTACCCATTATTCTAAACAATTCAATACACCACAACATACACCATACCAAAGTAAACAATACTCTTCATACAAACACACACACTATACACCAATAAATATACAAAGCACTATATACAGAGTAGTATGGACACTCTAGTAATAGGTTAACTAATAAAAAACATCGGGTAATTCATTAAAACTTTAATTCTTAAATTTCAAACCAAAATCAAAACCAAACAAATATTATCCTGTCTAATTTTTAATACTGTGAAATCAATAAAAACTTAACCCTTATGGCCAAACTAAAAACCGGAAGCAAATATATATGACTCGTATGGAGGTCTAGTACAGATACCTTAACCCTACTTCAGGGGGTTGAGATGTTAATTTGGTGAAAAACCCAGTTTTAAAATCTGAAAAGTGCAAATATTCGTCAAAATCCAGCAGTGTGAAGATTTGAGCGGCTTGGACTTGAAGGTGAAAAATGACAGAGATAGATTTGAGTAATGATAAAACGGAGAATCAAAAAAATAAAGAAAGATAAAAAAAGTAAAGGATAATACAATAGTAGAGGTTTAGATTTGGGTCAATCCAATTGGGTTACTCCAAATGTTGTGTAATGACAAAAAATAGTATATGTTTAGATTTGGGTCGATCCAATCTAATTTGGGTCGCTCCAAATGCTATGTAATGGTAAAAAGGGGCATCAAAGAAATAAAGAAGATTAAGAAAATGAAGGATAATAGTATCGTTGACGGAATTCGAACCTTGAAATTTTAGTAAATAAATTTAATCATGTAACATATTTAATCATTAGATCTAACAATTTTAATTTTAAATAAAAATCTAACGGATATTATTCGTTGTATACGAATTTTTATTATATTTTGTTAGTGGTTAGAAGATATGATGTCATATTTTTGGGTATGCAATTAATAAATAAATTTAATCATGTAATATATTTAATCATTGAATCTAACAGTTCTAATTTTTAACTAAAAATCTAACGGATATTATCCGTTGTATACGAATTTTTATTATATTCTGTTAGTGGTTAGAAGATATGATGTCATATTTTTGGGTATGTATTAATTATTACAATATTATGTTTTAAATTAAAAGTCAACGTGTTTTAATTAGAGAGAAAAAAATTATTGATTGGAAGATATGATATTTTAGGTATTTATAAAAGGTAATATCATCAATTATAAGTAAACATCTTTTAATTGAAAAAGACAATCAGCTAATTATCATTAATTATTATTAATAAAAAATGAAGGATAATAGTAGAGGTTTAGATTGGGTTGATCCAATTGGGTCGCTCCAAATGCTGATTAGAGAGAAAAAATTTATTGATTGGAAGATATGATATTTTAGGTATTTATAAAAGGTAATATCATATCAATTATAAGTAAAAATCTTTTAATTGAAAAAGGTAATCGGCTAATTATCATTAATTATATTATTAATAAAAAAATGAAGGATAAATAGTAGAGGTTTAGATCCCCTCAGATCTCCTTTATATATTTATATAATAGTTCTAATTTTTAACTAAAAATCTAACGGATATTATTCGTTGTATACGAATTTTTATTATATTTTGTTAGTGATATTTAATTTCCACTGTAAATAAAATTTAAAATGCAATTGAGTTGTATATTTAGTTTTCTCGATTAGTAAAAATTTAAAATGCAATTTAGAGAAATTGATTATTTTAATATGTTTTACTTGAAAACAAAAATTGATTAGTTATTAGGAGAAATTTTATTTATATTTAAGTAATGGTAAATTAAGTAAAAACAATAGGTACCGACCGACCGATCAACCAACCAACCGACCGGCGCCATATAATCGGAAAACTATAGATTTTAGCTAAAAGAAATAGAAAAGGTCACGTTTTTTAAAAAAAAATTGATTATTTTAATATGTTTTACTTGAAAAAGAAAATTGATTAGTTATTGGGAAATTGTTTATTTATAATTAAGTAAGGGCGTCATTTAATTGGAAAAAGAGAGATTTTAGCTAAAGAAAATAGAAAATGTAACGTATTTTAGAAGGAAATTGATTATTTTAATATGTTTTACTTGAAAACAGAAATCGATTAGTTATTAGGATAAATTTTATTTATAATTAAGTAAAAACAATAGGTACCGACCGACCGACCGACCAACCAACCAACCGACCAAACTTTCAATGTTTTAAAATTCAATTTTAAAGGTAAGGATATTGAAATTGTATATTTAGTTTCCTCGATTAGTAAAAATTTAAAATGCAATTTAGATATTTACTTTACTTCATTAGTAAAGATTTTATAGGTAAAAAATAATGAAACTATATATTTAGTTTCCTCTATTAGTAAAGTTTTAAAATGCAATTGAGATTTTTTTTAATCATTGGAATTATTAATTCAAAAATTTGAGAAATTTAAAAAAAATAGAACCGAGCTATTTGACAGGCGCCACCTCCCCTCCCCTCGTTTCTCCTTTATATAAGTATACAACAGTTCTAATTTTTAACTAAAAATCTAACAGATAGTATTCGTTGTATACAAATTTTTATTATACAAGCTTAAAACCCGTGCGATGCACGAATTTTTTTTTTAATATTATATGAATTTTTCATTAATTTAAGTTAATTTTTTTAAAATATAAATTTGGGAGGCTTAAATTTTTATATGAGATTTGATAATAATTATATAAATGTTATCCGTGATATTTCTAGAAAATGAGGGATTTTAGTTAGAAAATATAGAAAAAATTATAGGTTTTACTTCAAAAGGGTAATCGGCTAATTATTAGTATTTATATAATTATTATTTTATTTCATTAAATAGAAATTGATACGTTTTAGATAAAAAATGCAATCGATTAATTATTAATATTATAATATTATTAGTTTATTGTATTAAACAGAACCGCCCGTGATAAAATCGGAAAAAGAGAGATTTTAGTTTTAAAAAATAGAAAGGTAACGTGAAAATTAAAAAGATGACATAATTTATGTGAAAAAGGTAATTGATTAGTTTATAGTAATTATAATTTAATTATGTTATTTTACTAAATAAAATTGCTCATAGTTTTTAGAAAATGAGAAATTAATGTTGCCCCTGAAATTTTTAGAAAAAAAGGGAATTTAATTAGAAAAAATATAAAAGATGATATGTTTTAGTTGAAAAGGTAATCAGTTAATTATTAGTACTATAATATTATTATTTTATTTTTATTAAATAGAATCGCCCGTGATATAATTGGAAAAAGAAAAATTTTCGTAAGAGAAGGGAGAAAAGGTAACGTGTTTGAAAAAGGTAACCGTCCATGATACAATTGGGAAAAAAAATATTTTAGTTAGAGAAAAGAGAAAAGGTAACGTAATTTGGCTCAAAAAGGTAATTGATTAGTTAATACTAATTATAACATAATTATTTTATTTTATTATACAAAATTGATCATAGTTTTTAAAAATGGAGAAATTTCAGTTAGATAAAATGTAAAAGATATTGTATTTAACCTAAGAAGGAAATTATTTAGTTATTGAAAAATAGAAAAGGTAATATGTTTAACCTGGAAAAAGAGTAATTGATCTGTTAATACTAATTATAATATAATTATGTTATTTTATTATACAAAATTGATCATAGTTTTTAAAAATCGAGAAATTTTAGTTAGATAAAATGTAAAAGATATTGTATTTTACCTAAGAAGGAAATTATTTAGTTATTGAAAAATAGAAAATGTAATATGTTTAACCTGAAAAAAGGAATTGATTAATAAAGGAGATTTAGGTCGATCCAATCTAAATTGGGTCGCTCCAAATGTTGTGTAATGACAAAAAGGGACATCAAAGAAATAAAGAAGATTAAAAACATAAAGGATAAAAGCTGTAATTTTCCTGTGTAATGACAAAAAAGGGCATCAAAGAAATAAAGAAGATTAAAAAAATGAAGGGTAAAAGCAGTAATTTTTAAAATACAATACTAGCAGACATTAAGAATATATTGATATTGATATTGATATTGATTCCGAAACATTGAAAGTTTTGGTACCTGTTTTTTGGTACCAGTTTTTTGGTACCAGTTTTTTGGTACTTCGTGAATTTACTTATTTACCCTTTAAAAGAAAAATAAATATATGATATTTTTACTTTTAAAACACCTATAATAAATAATAACATAATATAATTAATGGTAAGTAATCGCTTGCCTTTTTTCACATTTACTTTTAATTGAAGATATTACCTTTTTATAAACACCTAAAAACTTCAATGTATCTTCGAATCATTAATATTAAAATACGCTACCTTTTTAATTTAAAACTAATCTTCATTAATATTTTACTATTATATAAATTCCAGAACATTAAAAGTTTTGGTACCTATTTTTTGTTCCAGTTTTTAGGTACATCAATCACCATATCATATAATCAGTAACAAAATATAATAGAAATTCGTATTACGAATAATGACCATTAAATTTTTAGTAAAAAAAGTCAAAATCATTAGATCTAATTATTAGATATACTAGCTTATAACCCGTGCGATGCACGGATTTTTGTTGATATGTAATAAATTTTATTTTATATCATAATTATATTTTTATATAATCATTATTTAAAATATTTTATTTTAATTTTAATATTAATAATTTAATATAAAATTAGTTAATGATATGCATAGTTTAAAACTTATATTATAAAATTTTAAAATAAATATGTCGTTGATAAAATTTGAAACTTGAAATTTTAGTAAATTAATTTAATCATATAATATATTTAATAATTAGATCTAATGATTCTGATTTTGTTACTAAAAATTTAATGGTCATTATTCGTAATACGAATTTCTATTATATTTTGTTACTGATTATATGATATGATGTGATATTTTTGAGTATATATTAATTATTGCTAGATATGAATTGATTGAAAAATATGATATGATTGAGGTTTTTAGGTGTTTATAAAAGGTAATATCTTCAACTAAAAGTAAATGTAAAAAAGGCAATCGATTAATTACCTTTAATTGTATTATGTTATTATTTATTTTTGGTTAATTATTGCTAGATATGAATTGATTGGAAAATATGATATGATTGAGGTTTTTAGGTGTTTATAAAAGGTAATATCTTCAACTAAAAGTAAATGTGAAAAAGGCAATCGACTAATTACCTTTAATTGTATTATGTTATTATTTATTTTTG